>OY755043.1:51819034-52419034 GCA_963576565.1 Aspidapion aeneum
AGTCTTCTCTTTATCTCTTTCAAAGATTCCTACTTGCCAATACCCACTTTTCAGGTCAAGAGTAGAAAACCAATATGATCCTGCCAATGTTGTTAATGTGTCATCTATTCTTGGTAGTGGGTAACTATCTTTCTTGGTCACATCGTTAAGTTTCCTGTAATCGACACAAAATCTAGTACTTCCATCCTTTTTAGTGACCAACACCACAGGAGATGACCAAGGACTTGATGACTCTTCAATAACACCGTCGCTGAGCATTTTATTAATGAGATTGTGAACTTCTTCTTGTTTGGCCAATGGTAGTCTTCTTGGGGGCTGTCTTATCGGTTGGGCATCGCCAGTGTTGATGGAATGTTGAATAAGGTTTGTGCGTCCCGAACTACTCTTAGTTTCAAAGATATTACTTTGTTCTTCTATAAACTCTCTCGCTTTACGAAATTCTTCTGGAGTGAGATGTTGCCAAGTTGACTGAAATTGCTGAAGTACCTCCGTTGGTAACTTACTTTTATCCTCCGAAGTTGGCTCTTCACATCTTGTTACTTTCTGGACTGGCTCAAATAATGCTACCACCTCCCCCTTATTAATTTTGACACTATTTGGGATGTCTTTATCGGTTTTAACTAGTGACTTTGCAACGAGGTAGGTGTTGGGTAATTTCTGTTGGCTTATGAGTCCGACGCAGCTTGATGTTTTACTTTCTAGCCTCCCAAAAATGATGGTCTCACTGTTACCGACCAGTCTTGTTGTACATACTGCCACGACCTTTATTGGTTCTTTATTGAAGTGACTATTTGACAAAATGAACTCTTCATTCCCAAATCTTAGGGTATTAAGTTTATTATCAAACGCAAATCCATGTTTACTTATCAAGTCCATTCCCAAAATAAATTCGTCTTCTATTTCGGCAACCAATACAGTGTGGCGAATCTTCAATCTTCCCAGCTGTAGGTCTATGTCTGTCTGCCCCAACACGTCGGCGGATTCTCCAGTCACAGTCTTAAGTGTTATTTTCTTTTCTGTTGGTCGAATTTTATATCTCGTTGCAATTTTGGACCTAAGCAATGATATGGCAGCACCAGTGTCTACTGTTATATTAACTTTTCTTCCATTAATAAGTCCGTCGTTGTTAAGACTGTCAGCAGTATGTTTTAAGCTCTTGATAGAGTAAATTTTAGGGGCTAAATTCCCATTAGCCAACACCCGCCCCTCTGCGTTGACTAGTTTTAGTTTTCCTGATCTCTTCTTCGGTACTCTGTCCCACTAGATGGTGAGCGAGACCTCATTTGGACACTACAATCGCGTTGAATATGCCCTGTACGTCCGCATCTGAAACACTTTACATTTGGAGGGGATCGTCTACTTTCTTTCAAAGAATCAATCTTCTCTATCAGTGATTGAAACAGTTGGTTTAGCGTTTTTAAGTTGACCTCATCTCCAGTGCTCATTTCTTCTCCCTCCTGAATTGAAACACCTCTTACTTTTGGCCTGGACATATTATTTGATGATTCAATTTCAAGGGCTCGAATCAACACTTCACTGCTGTTATGGAAGCGTTCTCGACGTAGTAATTTTGCTAAGTCCGTGTCTCGCAAGCCGTTAATAAAGCGATCTACCGTGAAGGGATCTCTGTAATTTTCTGGCATTTCTGGGTAAGCCAAGTACATCAGCCTCCTGATATCCGCTTCATACTCTTGTAATGACTCTCCTGGTCTTTGCTGACGAATATTTAATTCTGACCAATGTAAATTTCGCAAGTGTTCGTCTCCATACCTTCTTCTTTCTAACGCTGCCACTAAAGCGTTATAATTCTGTTTTTGTTCGACTGGAATGGACCGTAAAAGTCCCAGAGCAGGTTCTCGCAGAGCTACTAACAAAGCTCTAGCTTTTTCGTCATCATCCCAACCATTTGCAGCAGCGGCAGCTTCAAACTGTTGTTTGTAAGTAGACCAGGAAGACGTACCATCAAAATTTGGAGGCTTAATGTTTTGGTTGGAATTTACGACACATCCCTGAGCTTTTATTTTGTTGTGTTCTTTTTGAAGCTGTATAAGCTGTTTTGACACGTCCTGGAATCTTTCTTCCATGGTTTGAAAAACTGCTTCCCTAACATTCTGTAATTTGTTCTCCACTTTTTCTTCAACATTTTGTACCTTCTCCTCAACATTTTGTACCTTTTCTTCTACATTCTGTAATTTATTTTGTACCTTTTGTTCCACGCTATACACCCTTTGAGTTATTTCTTCCTTAAGGTCTTCGGTTGCAGTCTTAAACTCTTCTCTCAGCTGTTCGGAGTTGCTCTTTATTTGATCGAAGTTTTCTTGAATGCCATCTAATCTTTGCTCAAATGTCTGTTTCATATCGTTCTGGTTTTGTTCCATGGTCTGTCTCACGTCGTCCATGGTGTGTTTTATATCGTTTTGGTTTTGAGCCATTTGAGCTGCTAGATTTTATTTAGATCTTCCATCTTTGCTGATCCTTGTCTAGTAAGCATCAACTTCCTGATAAATCACTTAAAATGTCTATTTTTAGGCTATAAAGCTAATGTCGCAGTCGGTTTTTGTATTCTTCTAGTTCTCGAATAGAACGTCGTAGAATGTTATGGAATGTTCTAGAAATTCTTTCTGATTCTTACTTTTAAAATTACTAATCTAATCTCGAAGTCGCCTTTTGGATATTTCTTCTGGTTCTTGAATAAAACGTCGTAGAATGTTATGGAATATTCTAGAAATTCTTTCTGATTCTTACTTTTGAAATAACTAAACTAATGTCGAAGTCGGTATTTGTATATCTCTTCTAGTTTTTGAATAAAACAATATCGAACTTCTTCGAATATTCTGGAAAAATCACTTACTGTTTTTCTGTCCAATTGTCCTATCCGGTGGTAATATGTAAGGGTAGTCTTTGCACTATTTATTTCTTTTAATCTCACTTCTGACACCAATTGTTACGGGTTCTCCACAATAATTAAAACTCGCAATTGTTGAAAACGATACGTCAATTTATTTCGACAAATTATGTACAAAAACACGCACTTAAACTTACTAATAACTTGCTAATAATTCACTACTTTAATACGCCTATTAACTTCGCGTTAACATCTAGCGATCACTACCATTGGTTATCTGTGACTGAATCCTGGTGCACGACCCCGGCCCTATATATAGGATCGTCTATCTCTCTCGAAGTTTCCGGCAGCCTTCGACGTCCGGAAAGTTCTCGTATTATTGCAACCGCAAGTCACAGATAACGCAACTAAAACCTAGACTAAGAATACAACCTTAAGATAAATCAACCTAATACTACACTAAACCTAAATAAATTCCAATTATAAAATTTAAATAACTTAAATTTGTAACAATATACTAAACAAAGATAAACAAAAATGACGTCATTACAAATGCGTATAATTTGGACTATACAATGACAATATCTCAATAACAGTTCAAATGTCTTAACTATCAAAAACCTTAAGGACTCTTCACATCTCACCTTTTTTTCATTCCTATTCCCTATTCCCTTTTTTAATTTTCATCCTCCTTTTTTTTGCTTGCTTGTCGTGAAAATCTTCTATTTCTAATATAACAAGTTCCACTAGGCAGTTTTACTGTATGTTTTCTATTTTTTTCGATATTGGTTACTTGACCTATTTTGTCCCAACGTTTGCTATTATGATCTTGTATGTATACTTTACTTCCTATTGGAATTGGATTTAAGTCTTTAGCGTGCTGATCATAGTAGTATTTCATTTGGTGCTTTGTATTAGACTTTTCATTTCTAATTTTTGCAGCATCTTTCCATTTACTACAAAATGTTTGAAGTCTTGCTGGTATCAGTGATCTTAATGTTTGGCCATACAGAACTTGTGCTGGTGAATTCCCATCTGCTTTTGGTGTAATCCGAAATTCAAGTAATCCTTTGTTATATTTATCTTCGTTAAGTTTTCCATACATTTTAAAATAAGATATTACTACTATGTCGGTTTAGAACGTTTTTCTACGTTGTCCGACGCCTATTCTCCACCTCCTTCGATCCTGACAATCATCCTCTGTCAGATTCTTTTGACTCATTGATCTTTGGATTGACTGTTGCCATTCTAGTTTAGGACGCCCTCTTTTTCTGCGCCCTATTGGTTGCCATTCTAGCACCTGCTTTGGTAATCTTTCGTCGTTCATCCGTTGTACATGGCCGTACCATATCAGTTGCCTCTTAGTGATGTCATCCGTTATGCTTCTCTCGATTCCCATTCTTTCTTTTATGATCTCATTTCTTATGTGATCTATTCTAGATATTCTCACTGATCTTCTTATTGCATCCATTTCGACACTTTCCATTTTTGTTTTGTATTTTTCTGTTACGCGACAAGTCTCTATTCCATACAACAGCGTGCTTTTGACCATTGTTTCATATATGTTAAATTTTACATTCTTTTTTATCTCTCTGCTCCATAAAATACTGTTAAGACATCCAATAACTTTTTTTGCTTTTACTATTCTTTTTTCCAATTCTTTACAGTCTGTTCCTGTCTTGTTTTTTGTCCATTTTCTAGTACTAACTCACTGGATTCGTTTCCAATACATAAGTACTGTGTTTTGTCCACGTTCACTGTCAATCCCCACTTCTGGTATTCTTCTGTTAACTTTCTCATCATATACTCCATGTCTTCTTTATCATTAGCCACAATTACTTGGTCGTCAGCAAACTGTAGTGTTTATATGGTAAATCGGTCGTTAAGTTGTATTCCCATGCCGTGCACTTTACGTTTCCAGTTTTTTAGAGCTACTGCGATATATATTTTAAAAATAGTTGGAGAGATACAACATCCCTGTCTTAAGCCTTTTGTTACCAGGAATTCTTTTGAAAGTCGATTTCCAATTTTAATTTTAGATTTTGACCCTTTGTATAGTTCTTTTATCGCTTTTATGTATTTATGATTGATATTAGTTTGCTCTAAAACTGTCCATAATTTTTCTACTGGAACGGTATCATATGCTTTTTGTAGGTCCACAAAGGTAACATGAGTCTCTATATTTCTGGCGCTCCTTTTCTCAATTACTTGTGTTGTGTAAAGATGTATGCAGTGGACGCATAGGACGCTGGTGTGGATATTTTGAATTCTGTTTTTTGTTTCTGAATATTTGAAATCTTGATTTTTGATTATGAATAAAAAATTATTTGTTTTTGACAATGTTATATATTTTCGATCTCTAATCAAATTGTGACTTTTTCATTATAACGGGTGAATGTGATACAATGATATAAATAAAAGTATTGCAATTCAATGATAACCAACAATAAAAAGTTATTGATATTTAACATGCCGCCCCCGTTGAAATGTCCAAATTTTAAAAATAATAAATAAAATTACCTAACAATAAAAGTTTTACAAATAAAATTAAGGTTAATTTTAAACTCTCTAAACCTAACTTATCTAATATTTTGTTAACTCTAGAAGAGTTTGTACTTTTACAGTCCTTGTTTTTAAACAATAAGGCAATTTCTGGATTTCGATGTCATATTCGGAATCATCCCTTATCACATTAGATCAGGAAATATTTAATCTTGACTTGAAATTTTTTCCATAGGTAATGGCGCTAACTTGGTAATAGCACGTTTGTAAATACCATATTGCGTTTGAACGGATACAACTCTGACCAGGCTGTCATGACCGGGATGTAGTTCAACGACCCGTCCTAATGACCAATTCATAGGTGGTTCATTTTCTGTCTTAAGAAGGACCATTGTTCCCATCTTGATATTTTGCTGTGGGGAACACCATTTTGTGCGCTGCTGCAAGGAGTGAATATAGTCTGTACTCCAAACATGCCAAAACTGTTGTACGGTTTGTTGCAGCTGCTTAAAGTAGTTCAGACGATTTGGCTTAACGTCTGTCACATTGTCTTGTGGACAGGCAAGTAAGCTTCTTCCAATAAGGAAATGACCAGCCGTAAGTACTTGAAAATCCATAGGATCATCGGATAGAGGGGTCAAAGGTCGACTGTTGAGGATTGCTTCTATCTGTGTGCGGACAATGTAGAAATTCTCGAAGTCAAGCTTCACACTTCCCAGGACTCGTTTTAAATGATACTTGAAAGATTTTATCGCGGCTTCCCAAAGACCACCACAATGGGGAGAACGAGGGGGAATAAAATGTCAATTAATTTTGTTGTCAGAGAAAAAAGTTTGATATTGATTGACGCAATCAGTAACTACCGCGCATAATCTATCAAGTTCGTTGCTTGAACCTTTAAAATTTGTGGCGTTATCACTATAAATGTGACTACATAAGCCACGCCTTGACACAAATCTTTTAAATGCGTTTAAAAATGCTTCAGTTGTTAAATCAGTTACAAGTTCAATATGCACAGCACGAGTTGAAAAACATACGAATAGGCTTATATAGCATTTAAGTGTTACCCGACTGCGCGTTTTTCCATCTTTGATAGCGTAAGGACCTGCAAAATCCACTCCACATACACTAAAGGGACTGGAAGGGGTAACCCTTGAAGCTGGCAAAGAACCCATAAGCTGAGTAATATCACGAGGTCTCACTCGAAAGCAAGTAATACATTTTCTAAGTAAATATCGAATTTCATTTCTACCATTGACTACCCAAAATTTATATCTAATCTGAGATAAAATAATTTGAGTTCCACCATGTAAATATTTTAAGTGGTAATGTCTAATCAATAGAGTAGTAAATGGATGTTTTGGAGGTAAGATAATAGGAAATTTTTGATCAAAGCTAAGATGAGAATGGCTTAATCTGCCATCAAGCCTGAGTAAACCATCATTATCCAACGTAGGATTTAGTCTTATAAGTTTACTGCTCCTTTCAATCTTATTCCCTTCCTGAAGACATTTAATATCTTTATTAAAACTTTCCTGTTGAACTAAAGAACAAAGGGTACGCTCAGCCTTATCTAGCTCTTGAATAGTCAAAGTTTTAGATAACTCCAATCTTTGATTAGATTTTTTGGCTTTTAGGTTATTCAAAAATCTTAAAATAAATGCTGTAACTTTAACTAATTTACTGTAAGAGGAATAAAGGTCAAAGATAAAGCTGTGACTGTTTGGTTTTTGTATGGCCGTATAAGTTAAAGTAATTTTTACTGTTCGAACTTCAGGAACAGTATCAATTTTAGTTATCATTGCTTTAGGCCAATTTTCCTTTGGTTGACCAATAAAAGAAGGACTGTGCCACCAAAGCAAAGAATTTTCTAAAAATTGGGGGTTACAACCACGACTTAAAATGTCGCTTGGATTTTGATCAGTTGTCACGTGTCTCCATTGACTATTTTCGGTTAATCGCTGAATCTCAGCTACATAATTCAATTCTCCATGAGTCTAAATTTAAACCCGCACAAACAGATGCTAATTTTAGAGATACCTGTGCATTTGTACAGGAAAATGAAGAAGTTTCACCAGAAGTACATTGTGAAAATGAAAAACAAACACTGCGGGATAATTCTGACATATATCCTGAAAACAGCCAGACAGCATACTGCGAGATTCATGGCAAACAAGCGTTTTGTCAACCTCTTCTTGCAACAGCGATCATAGAATTATTAGACAAGGATAGGAAACCTATCAAATGTCGTGCCATGTTAGATTTACGTAGTATGAATAATCTTTGTACGACTAAACTATACAATAGACTGAACATTAAATCTCAACCAGTTCGTATGAGAGTTAATGGTATTAACCAAGCACCAATCAAAATCAATAAATCATTTTCGACTGAGCTTCAGTCAACTGATCATTCATTTAAGACGAACATTCATTTGCTAGTTATCGATAAAATCACTTCCAAGTTACCGCAAATTTCTTTTGATCCCAGCTTACTTAAAATTCCATCAAACCTGCAACTAGCAGATCCACAATTCCACGAATGTCAAGAAATTGATATTTTGCTTGGAACCAATTTATTTTAGCTCACACATATACTATACTATAGTAGTGTGAGCTATGGTGATCCTAATTTTTTCGAGAAAAAAAAAAGTTGCTCCGATATCAAAAATTTTTATATAACTTTGCGTTTCAGATGATTTTGAAACTTTTTTGTTGCACCGTCTGTCTGTTTGTCTGTCTGTCTGTCTGTATGTCTGTCTCTAACGACCAACGCGCATAACTCAAAAACCGCTTGGCCGATTTTTAATGAAATTTGATACCTAGGCTGGGTCTTGGGTCGAGATGGTCCCATTTAAAAATGAACAAAATCCATCGAACACAAACCAAATAAAAGGGTGGGGGTATATTTCAAAAATTAGAGTTTAAGTGAAAATATGGCGTGTGTGATATCAAACGAAAGGTAATTGAGTCGTCCGGAGTTTAACAAAATACATTATAGTTTTTGTTTTTTTTTAAGGGTGGGGGTAGATTTCAAAAATTTGAGTTTAAGTCAAAACATGGCTTGTGTGGTATCAAACAAAAGGTAATTTAGTCTGGAGTTGAATAAAATATATTTCAGTTTTTAGTTATATTAGCTCACACGTACACTATAACTATAGTACCTAGTGTGAGCTTAGGGGCCCATATATTGGCAGAGTATTTTAATTTGCTTGAAAGTCAACAAATCAAACTTGGAGCAAATCAACCTATCATACAGAATTTCAAGCTAGGATGGTTTTCAGCCGGTCCTTTACACACTACACTCAAGCAATCTAGTTCTCAGTTGAATTCTCTGTCATCTTTCCATCAATTCATTGCATGATACCGTACGCGATTTCTGGTCTATAGAAAACGTACAGCGTGATCAAAATAAGCTTACTACTGAGGAGCTAGAATGCGAAATACACTTTAGACAAAATCTTAAACAAGACAGTACCGGACGTTACGTAGTAAAATTCCCATTAAAGGATAATTATCAAAACTTAGGAGATTCTTTTCAAAATGCAAAAAATGCCTTTTCTACAGAAAAACGCAAACTCCTCCTTCATTTTATGGAGAGCATGAACAATGGGAAACTTTTTTTCAGGTATTTAAATCCATTGTAGATGATGATCCAAACATTCCGATAATTCAGAAATTTTTTCAGTTAAAACAGTGCATAAAAGGTGATGCAGCAGAGGTTCTCAAATCACTCAATGTGACGGAGAGTAACTACAGTATTGCATTAACACTTCTTCGAGAAAGGTATGAGAATAAAAGAATATTAACACATAAGCATTTAAAAAATCTTTTTGATTTTCCTGCTCTGCTGAAAGAGTCATGCCAATCATTGCGCAAGTTCATTGATCATTGTACTCAGAATATTCGCGCGCTCGAAAATCTCAATGAACCGGTAGAATATTGGGATACTATATTGTTGTATTTGTTAACAAGTAAGTTAGATATTACTACAAGACGCGAATGGGAGATCACAAATAAAAGTGAAAGACCTAAGTATACAGATTTTATGAATTTTCTTAAAAGTAGAGTTCAGATTCTAGAAACCATTGATACAAAAATTTGCAACAAAAACATTAATACAACTAAAACACCATTTAAGCTAAAACCAATAAATCAAACATTTTCAAAAAACACTATTCAGCAAACACAAAAATCATTCTCACATGTAGGCATAGATAACGAATAAATAAAACAGATAGACCATGCAGACTTCTCTTGCTCATTTTGTCGCTTAAACACACATTCTACTTACAAGTGTTTTCGATTGTTGGCTTTACCGATAAAGGTTCGCAAAAGTGAGCTAGAAAAGCGAGGTATTTGCACAAACTGTCTTCATACAGGCCACGAATTAAAGTTATGTCCATCAAGAAACTGTAAATTCTGTTCTCAGCGTCATAATTCAATACTCCATGAGATGCTAATTTTACAGATACCTGTGCATTTGTACAGGAAAATGAAGAAGTCTCACCAGAAGTACATTGTGAAAATGAAAAACAAACCTATCATACAGAATTCCAAGCTAGGATGGTTTTTAGCCGGTCCTTCACACAACATATGTTTGGTCTTCGAGCGGATCTTCGCAGAAAATCATTTCGAAAAACAGCATAGCGTAACAAGACATCAGCGCAAAAATATGATGTGTATTTCTGTATGCAGTGGACGCTGGTGTGGATATTTTGATTTCTGTATGATAGGTTGATTTGCTCCTAGTTTGATTTGTTGACTTTCAAGCAAATTAAAAAATAAATTGGTTCCAAGCAAAATATCAATTTCTTGACATTCGTGGAATTGTGGATCTGCTAGTTGCAGGTTTGATCGAATTTTAAGTAAGCTGGGATCAAAAGAAATTTGCGGTAACTTGGAAGTGATTTTATCGATAACTAGCAAATGAATGTTCGTCTTAAATGAATGATCAGTTGACTGAAGCTCAGTCGAAAATGATTTATTGATTTTGACTGGTGCTTGGTTAATACCATTAACTGTCATATGAACTGGTTGAGATTTAATGTTCAGTCTATTGTATAGTTTAGTCGTACAAAGATTATTCATACTACCTGAATCTAACATGGCACGACATTTGATAGGTTTCCTATCCTTGTCTAATAATTCTATGATCGCTGTTGCAGGAAGAGGTTGACAAAACGCTTGTTTGCCATGAATCTCGCAGTATGCTGTCTGGCTGTTTTCAGGATATATGTCAGAATTATCCCGCAGTGTTTGTTTTTCATTTTCACAATGTACTTCTGGTGAAACTTCTTCATTTTTCTGTACAAATGCACAGGTATCCCTAAAATTAGCATCTGTTTGTGTGGGTTTGAATTTAGACTCATGAAGGATTGAATTATGACGCTGAGAACAGAATTTACAGTTTCTTGATGGACATAAGTTTAATTCATGGCCTGTATGAAGACAGTTTGTGCAAATACCTCGCTTTTCTAGCTCACTTTTGCAAACCTTTATTGGTAAAGCCAACAATCGAAAACACTTGTAAGTAGAATTTGTGTTTAAGCGACAAAATGAGCAAGAGAAGTCTGCATGGTCTATCTGTTTTATTTGTTCGTTATCTATGCCTACATGTGAGAATAATTTTTGTGTTTGCTGAATAGTGTTTTTTGAAAATGTTTGATTTATTGGTTTTGGTTTAAATGGTGTTTTAGTTGTATTAATGTTTTTGTTGTAAATTTTTGTATCAATGGTTTCTAGAATCTGAACTCTATTTTTAAGAAAATTCATAAAATCTGTATACTTGGGTCTTTCACTTTTATTTGTGATCTCCCATTCGCGTCTTGTAGTAATATCTAACTTACTTGTTAACAAATACAACAATATAGTATCCCAATATTCTACCGGTTCATTGAGATTTTCGAGCGCGCGAATATTCTGAGTACAATGATCAATGAACTTGCGCAATGATTGACATGACTCTTTTAGCAGAGCAGGATAATCAAAAAGATTTTTTAAATGCTTATGTGTTAATATTCTTTTATTCTCATACCTTTCTCGAAGAAGTGTTAATGCAATACTGTAGTTACTCTCCGTCACATTGAGTGATTTGAGAACCTCTGCTGCATCACCTTTTATGCACTGTTTTATCTGAAAAAATTTCTGAATTATTGGAATGTTTGGATCATCATCTACAATGGATTTAAATACCTGAAAAAAAGATTCCCATTGTTCATGCTCTCCATAAAATGAAAGAGGAGTAATTTTGAACATATTATGATTTGGGACATGAACGACTGATGTGGATGGATTTTGCGGTAATGATTGTATTGTTGCCGGTGCAGATGTATTTGGCAACGATTGCAGAATTTTTTGTTTTTCGAATGCATTTTGATCAATAATGTCAAGCGCAATTCCACTAATTGCAAAATAAGCATCTTCGTAAGAATCACCCTCGGACTGTTGCGTGGGATCAAGCTGAATGAGCTCTTCCTGTATTTTTTCAAATTGATCAAATGCCGTGTTTAATTTTTCCAACCTAATTTTTACTTCCGAAATTGATAGACTATCGCTGCTTGTGCTTTGAATGAATTTTTCAAATTTAGATATAATGTTTTTAAAACTTCCCCGTCTTTCTACCAACTGAAGAATCTTTGCTTGCTTTTCTGTCATTATAACAACAATTTATAATAAAAATAAGTTATGTGAAACCTGAGCTGCAAGAAAACTAACACAGCCCCACTTATGGAGCGAGCCCACCTGATAATTGATCCGCTGATGTCTTGTTACGCTATGCTGTTTTTCGAAATGATTTTCTGCGAAGATCCGCTCGAAGACCAAAAATATGTTGTGTGAAGATGTATGCAGTGGACGCATAGGACGCTGGTGTGGATATTTTGAATTCTGTTTTTTGTTTCTGAATATTTGAAATCTTGATTTTTGATTATGAATAAAAAATTATTTGTTGTTGACAATGTTATATATTTTCGATCTCTAATCAAATTGTGACTTTTTCATTATAACGAGTGAATGTGATACAATGATATAAATAAAAGTATTGCAAATCAATGATAACCAACAATAAAAAGTTATTGATATTTAACAACTTGTTTAAGACAAAAAACATTATCACTACAAGATCTGCCTGCGCGAAACCCACTTTGCTCTTCTTCTTCTTGTTCATGAAAATCATTCTCTATTAGATCTCTAAGAATCCTACCGTACAATCTACTTAGAGTACTGGTTACTGAAATTCCTTTGTAATTGTTGCAATCCAGCTTGTTTTCTTTTTTATGTATTGAGGATATGAATGCAATTTTCCAATCATTAGGTATTGGATGTCCGTTTATGCATTGATTAATAATATATGTGAGATTTTCGAGTAGTTTCTCTGATCCATATTTGAGCATTTCAGCATATATTCCCCCAGGTCCGCTAGCTTTTCCGGATTTAAGTTTTTTAATATTATTCTTTATCATTTCTTTTTCGATGATTACTTCCTCTCCATGTACTTCTATGTCTCTTCTCGAAGAGGCTGCCAGATATTCGGGTCTCGTCTCCTGCAGCAGTCCCTTGTAGTGTTCTGTCAATTGTTCTGGTTTGATTATCTGGATGTTTACTTTTTCTTTTGTTGGGTTTTTTACTGTAGAAATGAATTTCCATACTTCAGAACTCTGCCTACCTCCTACGTGTGTGTTTATGTCGTGGCACTTGCGCTCGAACATTTCATTTTTTTTGTGCGTATCAAATTTCTTAGCTGTCTTCTGGTTTCCCTGTAGATTTCTAGGTCTCTTTGCTCCTTAGTACCGAGCCATTTCAAGTATGTGTGTTTTTTCTCTTTGACCATTTCCTGTATTTTGTCCGTCCACCACATCTTCCTGTTATCTTGGTACCCAACAGCTTCGTTGCTTGCTTCCTTCAAGCTTTTTATTATGTTTGTATATATCTCTTCAAATGAGTGATTTGTGTTTATTAATTTTTCATCTTCTGATACAATCTTTGAGTACTTTCGATTTCTAGACTTCTAAAGTTGTATTTTTGATTGTCTTTGATGCATTTTAGGTTTTCATTTTCTCTAATACTTTCGTCCTTATTTGTTTTTCTTAAAGGGAATAATATTTTTGCTTTTACCAGATGGTGGTCAGATCCACAGGTAACACCACGAAGTGCTCGCACATCGTACCACTTTAATTGCGAGTGTTGTCCACCTATAGCATAATCAATAATTGATTTAAGATTTCTTGTTGGCTGAATCCAGGTATATCGATGAATATCCTTATGTTTAAAAAAACCATTATTTATTTTTAGGTTGTGGGTTTCACACAATTGCATCAGTCTAAGCCATTATCATTTGTTACTTCCTCTCCAAATGGTCCTATCACTTTGCTCTGGGTTTGCCTACCAGTTCGGCTATTAAAATCGCCAAGCATAATTATTTCTCTGGTATTACCGATTTTTGTGATAGTCTCATCAAGTTGATCAAAGAACATTTGTTTTGTAGCTACTCTTTCGTCATTTGATGGTGCGTAGACTGCTATTATGCTTATATTATGTCCAAGCATCTTCATGTTCACTCGAAGTATGTTTTCACCAATGCAATCGTAGTCTGTAATTTTATTCTTTAGATTTTTCTTTATCAACAAGGGTACCTCTCTGGCTGCTCTTCTTTCTTTTGGGACTCCAGTGAATATATGGTCAAAATTATCAACCTGCTCCTTTCTTTTTTGTCTCAGTGAGTGCAATAATATCGATCTTACAATTCTGCACTTCGGTTGCAATCATGTCCAACTTTTGATTCAGTCCCTGTACGTTCCATGTAGCTATATTCATAGTCCTTTGTTTTTGCTTTTTTCTTCTTCGAGAGTTTCCATCCATTGCTCCGAGGCTTTGTTTAGGCTTTTGGTAACTGCTTTGTTTTACAAGTATTAGAGAACCAGTCTAATGCCTCAACCTCCTACTTGGAGGGCCAGGATTTTTAATCAAGGTTTTACTCATCTAGCCTTTGACGAGCCAACGCCATACTGTAAGGCAACAGCTGCAGTCTTTTATACTATCCCTAAAAGAAAGGGTTGCCACCTACGCTATGATCACCGTACCGAGGTCCATTCTCTTCGCCTTTCATATCGATGTGGTCTTCTCCCGTAACCATGGGAAAGGGACCCTATACAGGTGCTAACTCTCCGGGTCGGAGAGTACCTGGAATCTACGGAGGGCAGGGGTCGATTCATTTCCCCTGATAGACATCTGACGAGGCCTACCCGTACCCGTACCCGTAAAATAAGATGCTTGATTGAATTTACAGACGCCTCAGCATGCCCATTACTTTAAGGGTAATGTGGGGTGGATGGTGAATAACTGACATTCCAATTTTTCAAAAATTGCTGCATTTCATATGAGCTGAATTGTGACCCGTTATCAGATCTAAACCGAATAGGTACTCCTGTATCAGCAAATATTTTCCTAAGACATGCAATAGTCATGGAACTGGTTGGGTCTTTATTTCCAAATTGACCAATAATTGGCCATCCTGAGAAACGATCTACATAAGCCATAAAATGTTTTCCAGAACAAGAAAAAAAATCAACAGAAATATCTTGAAATGGATATACTGGCATATCTTCATAGATCATGGTTTCTTTAGTTAAGGATGGTTTGAACTTCTGACATAACTCACAAGCCTCAATAGTATTTTTTATATCAGAATACTAGGCCAAAATATAGTTTGTCTTCCTCGAGCTTTTGTCTTTTCAACTCCTTGGTGTGAATCATGCAAATGCTCCAGAACTGTTTTTCTCATATTTTTCGGAATAAGTATTTGATAACCTTTTAAAATTAATTCGTTTTCTACAAATAAATCATCTCTCACATTCCAAAATGGTTTTTGTACCATTATTTCTAAATTTTTTCTACATTTAGGAAAACCATTTTCAATTTAAGTTTTGAGTTTTTGATATTCTTGAACGTTTTTTGTAGCTTGTTGAATTGAGCTTAAAAGGGAATCTTCTAAATGGGAACATTTTAAACCACCTTCTGTGTTATCTATTAATGATATTTTGTAAATGATCAATGGCTTTATTTCCACTTGGGTATCTTCTGCTAATAAATCTTCTTTTTCAGGTTGGCTAGTAGGACATCTTCACAAAGCATCGGGAATTTAATGTTCGTTTCCTTTCTTCCATACTGCATTAAATTGATAACCTGCCAATTTAGTTCAGTCAAAGAATGGCCAATAAGGGGTTGTAAAGTACATGAAGCGGGGGAGAATTTTGCTCTGCGGGAATATGTTTAGGGTAGTTAGGACGTTAACATATCAAAAGTCCCCATCCCTACCACTCCCGATTCAGTGGCGGAGAGGGGTGAAAAGGTGCCATTTTTCGGATTTTTGGCTATAACTTACGGAGCGTTGTATAAAAAAAATGTATTAAAAATTAAAGAGTTTCAAATGCCCTACAAAATGGTTATGCCTGCCTTACCTTTAATTTTTGAAAAACACATTTTTGCCCCTTATTTTTTTATCAAACTTGTTCATCTTTGTCAATGCAAAAGCTGTACACCAATCAATTTACTTAAAAAATATGTAGCTTTTACTAATTTATCTATAATATATCAAAAGATACAGCCAATTGAATTTTTTACCCAAATTTCTCAAGTTTCACAAAAACAATTATTTTTTTTTTGTATTATTCAAGTGGATAAAATAAACTGAATAAACATACTTTATTATTCAAAAAATATAATTAAAGGCAGTGGTGGTTCCAAAATTAGAGCGCTTTATTTAAATCTTTTGTTGGAAAAAATCATCAAACTATGGTCTTTTTACTGCATACAATTTTGTGGCAAAGAAGATCCTGAATTAAATCATTTTAATTCTCTAAAAAATGTTTTTGATAGATATATCATTAAAAACTGAGTACTAAGGCTGCCAAACAGAAAAGACGCTATTGTATTTAAAAATCAGTTTATTTAACTTTTGATAATCTAATTGGTGTAAGTCAGGAATTTCTTTCCAATCCAACAAACAAAGATTCTCTTATAAAATTAATAAAGAAAAACGTTAATAAAGTATAATCAAAAGCATCAGAGGATATTGTGAGCACTGCAATTCTAAACTCCACGCAGCCGTCATTGTAGAATATAGATTTTTCGGTAATCCAGGTCGTAAATACTCCACCCGACCACATTATTTAGTTTATAAATCCTGTCAGGAATAAGTAGAAACAGCATATTTTATCTACGAAATGCAGCAGCTAGGACTAAAAGAAATATTGTTCTTGCATGCTTTTACTGATTGCGATTGAACATCAGAGGCATTGTGGAGGGGTCAGCTAGGATTACAATCCCCGCTCGTTGCATGCTGAAGTAGAACAGTTATACCTGCTAAAATGATATAACTCTTCGGCAATCGAAAGTTCCCTAGATGCCTACAGATTTCCTTTATTTATAAAATCAGAGGCAAATATGAAACTATTACCTCCTATGACCTTAAAAAAATTCTAAAGTGCAGCAGAAACCAAAGAAAGCAAGCCAAAAAATAAAATAATTATACTTATATTAATTGCAAACATTTTTACATAACCTTTATCCAAACATTACACTGATTTATCATCACATCTCCCAAGTGTGTTAACAACAAAACAACATAAACTTAAAACATATTGTTACGGGTTCACAACGACAAATTAAAACTCGCAATTGTTGAAAACGATACGTCAATTTATTTATAACTTACTAATAACTTGCTAATAATTCACTACTTTAATACGCCTATTAACTTTGCGTTAACATCTAGCGATCACTACCATTGGTTATCTCTGACTGCCCGATGCACGACGTCCGGCCCTATATATAAGGGTCTGCCTACTATTCGAGAATTTTCCATCCTTGTTCGATTCGGAATTATTCCACCCTTTTCTAGAACACGGACCATTCGCATACCAGTTTGTAACAGATAACGCAACTAAAACCTAGATTAAGAATACAACCAAGAAATACGTCAACCTAATACTACACTAAACCTAAATAAATTCTAACCATAAAATTTAAATTTGTAACACTATCCTCCTCTTCAGGTTTGATCGTCTCGATTAACATTTGCCAGGTAAGGTTTTAGTCTGTCTAGATGAACAACTTTCATCTTGGACTTCGGGCTTCTCTGGATTCGGTAGACTACATCATTAATTCTCTTAACAACTTTATAAGGCCCTTCCCATGGTGGTGTCAACTTAGGTGATCTTCCTTTCTTGCGTTGAGGATTGTATAGCCAGACTTGATCATTCTCTTTGAACCCTGAAGAGTTTGCTTTCAGGTCATATCTCGCTTTCATGCGGTCACTGGCTATTTCTATTCGCTCTCTAACCACTTCATGGATATCGTGCAGCTTTTGCCTTAAACGTTCGACATAGTCATTAACCTCTAAGTGTGCTTCTTCAGGTGAACCAAACATGATATCACATGGTAAACGCAGTTCTCTACCAAACAGGATACTAGATGGAGTAGCTCCTGTCGTATTGTGAATGGCGGTTCTATAGGCCATCAAAAACAATGGAATATATTGGTCCCAATCTGTTTGGTGCTCATCAACAACTTTGCAAAGATGTTCTTCTATTGTTTTATTAAATCTTTCAACCATGCCATCTGACTGCGGATGTAAAGCAGTAGTCCGTGTTTTATGTATTCCTAAAAGGTCACAGAGATTCTGGAAGAGCTTTGATTCAAAGTTTCTTCCTTGATCTGAATGTAGTTCCAAAGGAATGCCAAATCGGCTGAAAACATCATTTACCAGAACTTCTGCAACTGTAGCGGCCTCTTGGTTAGGCAAAGCAAAAACTTCTGGCCATTTGCTAAAGTAATCCATGACAACAAGGATGTATTTGTTGCCCTTTTTAGTTTCTGGAAATGGTCCGGCCACATCAATAGCAATGCGTTCGAATGGCAGACCTACGTTATATTGTTTCATTTGACCTCTGGACCTTGTTTTGGGACCTTGGCTGGCTGCACAAGTCGAACATCGGCGGCACCAGTTTTTCACATCTTGAAAGTAATTGACCCAATAAAATCGGTTTCGAATTTTGTCCATGGTTTTATTTATGCCTAGGTGCGCGCCTGAATTTCCACCATGGCATTCGGCCACTATATTGTCTACCATGCTCCTAGGAACCACTACTTGATTAATCACAGTAAGGCCATCGGCACTTTCCCAGGCACGTTTAAGGATGTTTTCTTCTACTATCAGTGAATCCCATTGTGCCCACAGTGATTTGAATATTACCCCTTGGTTTGCGATATCTTGCCATGATGGTCGTGGTTTGTTCTCTTCTTTCAATCGCAAGATAGGTCCTACATCTTTGTCGTTAAGTTGTGTGGTTCTAATCGAAGCCGACATCCATTCTTCATCTGGTTCTAACTTTATCTGGCGCACGTAGGTAATTCCTTCTTTCTGGTCAATTTTCCTGCAATGTTTACAATCCTCAGGGCAAGGTCTTCTGGACAATGCATCTGCATTATTATGCACCCTTCCCGCTCGGTGCTTAATATGATAATGGTATTGTTGTAGCTTTTCTATCCATCTCGCGACTTGCCCCTCAGGTTGTTTCATTTTCATGAGCCACTGTAACGCAGCATGATCCGTTCTAATCAGAAACTCTTGTCCATAGAAATATTTTTGAAAGTGATCTACGGATTTAATGATGGCTAGGAGCTCCTTTCTGGTAATAATTTCTCTCTGGTTTGGATAGCTTTTTGCTGAAAAATTCGATGACCCGTTCTTCTCCATCTTGTACTTGGGAGAGTACTGCTCCTATGCCATCGTTGCTCGCATCAGTATTTAATATGAATTTACCTTTGGGAATGGGATATGCAAGAATCGGACTAGAACATAATGCTGCTTTTAGTCTTCTAAATGCTTGGTCACATTCGGTTTTCCATTTGTACGAAGCTTTATCTTCTGTAAGTCTATGTAATGAAGACGCTATTTTGGCGAATCCTTCTACAAATCGTCTGTAGTATGTACACAGACCCAAAAAGCTTCTCAATTCATGTTTGTCACGAGGTTGAGGCCATTCTTTTATTGCTTGTAACTTCTTTTCGTCAATATGGATACCTTCTCGGGAAACGACGTGACCCAGGAACTTAACTTTTTCTTGGAATAGAAAACATTTCTTTGAGTTTAATTTAAGATTGGCATTTCTGATTCTTGAAAATACTTCTCGTAAATTGTCTAGATGATCTTGAAATGATTTCCCCATTACTATGACATCATCCAAATAGACTAGGCAGGTTTTCCAAGTAAGGCCTCGTAGAACGACTTCAATTAGTCTTTCAAATGTAGCTGGAGCTTTGCGTAGGCCAAATGGCATCACATTAAACTGATAAAGTCCACTTCCAGCAGAGAATGCAGTCTTGTCTTTATCTCTTTCAAAGATTCCTACTTGCCAATACCCACTTTTCTCCACTTTACTCTTGGCAGTGGGTAACTATCTTTCTTGGTCACATCGTTAAGTTTCCTGTAATCGACACAAAATCTAGTACTTCCATCCTTTTTAGTGACCAACACCACAGGAGATGACCAAGGACTTGATGATTCTTCAATAACACCGTCGCTGAGCATTTTATTAATGAGATTGTGAACTTCTTCTTGTTTGGCCAATGGTAGTCTTCTTGGGGGCTGTCTTATCGGTTGGGCATCGCCAGTGTTGATGAAATGTTGAATAAGGTTTGTGCGTCCCGAACTACTCTTAGTTTCGAAGATATTACTTTGTTCTTCTATAAACTCTCTCGCTTTACAAAATTCTTCTGGAGTGAGATGTTGCCAAGTTGACTGAAATTGCTGAAGTACCTCCATTGATAACTTGCATTTATCCTCGAAGGTTGACTCTTCACATCTTGTTACTTTCTGTACTGGTTCAAATAATGCTACCACCTCCCCCTTATTAATTTTGACACTATTTGGGAAAATATTGGCGACTCTAATCGGGATGTCTTTATCGGTTTTAACTAGTGACTTTGCAACGAGGTATTTCTGTTGGCTTATGAGTCCGACACAGCTTGATGTTTTACTTTCTAGCCTCCCAAAAATTATGGTCTCACTGTTACCGACCAGTCTTGTTGTACATACTGGCACGACCTTTATTGGTTCTTTATTGAAGTGACTATTTGACAAAATGAACTCTTCATTCCCAAATCTTAGGGTGTTAAGTTTATTATCAAACGCAAATCCGTGTTTACTTATCAAGTCCATTCCCAAAATAAATTCGTCTTCTATTTCGGCAACCAATACAGTGTGGCGAATCTTCAATCTTCCCAGCTGTAGGTCTATGTCTGTCTGCCCCAACACGTCGGCGGATTCTCCAGTCACAGTCTTAAGTGTTATTTTCTTTTCTGTTGGTCGAATTTTATATCTCGTTGCAATTTTGAACTTAAGCAATGATATGGCAGCACCAGTGTCTACTGTTATATTAACTTTTCTTCCATTAATACGTCCGTCGATGTTAAGACTGTCAGCAGTATGTTTTAAGCTCTTAATAGAGTAAATTCTGGGGGCTAAATTCCCATTAGCCAACACCCCCCCCCTCTGCGTTGACTAGTTTTAGTTTTCCTGATCTCTTCTTCGGTACTCTGTCCCGCTAGATGGCGAGCGAGACCTCATTTGGACACCACAATCGCGTTGAATATTCCCTGTACGTCCGCATCTGAAACACTTTACATTTGGAG
Source organism: Aspidapion aeneum (assembly GCA_963576565.1). Taxonomy (NCBI): domain Eukaryota; kingdom Metazoa; phylum Arthropoda; class Insecta; order Coleoptera; family Brentidae; genus Aspidapion; species Aspidapion aeneum. The sequence continues at coordinate 51,840,074 of OY755043.1, forward strand.
GGGATCGTCTGCTTTCTTTTAAAGAATCAATCTTCTCTATCAGTGACTGAAACAGTTGGTTTAGCGTTTTTAAGTTGACCTCCTCTCCAGTGCTCATTTCTTCTCCCTCCTGAATTGAAACAGCTCTTACTTTTGGCCTGGACATATTATTTGATGATTCAATTTCAAGGGCTCGAATCAACACTTCACTGCTGTTATGGAAGCGTTCTCGACGAAGTAACTTTGCTAAGTCCGTGTCTCGCAAGCCGTTAATAAAGCGATCTACCGTAAAGGGATCTATGTAATTTTCTGGCATTTCTGGGTAAGCCAAGTACATCAGCCTCCTGATATCCGCTTCATACTCTTGTAATGACTCCCCTGCTCTTTGTTGGCGAATATTTAATTCTGACCAATGCAAATTTCGTAAATGTTCATCTCCATAACTTCTTTCTAAAGCTGCCACTAAAGCATTGTAACTCTGTTTTTGTTCCGCTGGAATAGACCGTAAAAGTCCAAGAGCAGGTTCTCGTAGAGCTACTAACAAAGCTCTAGCTTTTTCGTCATCGTTCCAACTATTTGCAGCGGCGGCAGCTTCAAATTGTTGTTTGTAGGTGGACCAGGAAGACGTACCATCAAAATTTGGAGGCTTAATGTTTTGGTTGGAATTCACGACACATCCCTGAGCTTTTATTTTGTTGTGTTCTTTCTGAAGCTGTATAAGCTGTTTTGACACATTTCATTTCATTTCATTTCATTTCATTTATTTTCAAAATAACTTAAATTTACATAAATAAACTTACAGTTTAAGAAATTTATTCGAAATGGCATGTATCCCAAATAGTTTCCTAGGCTTAAGGTCAAAAGTCCTTGTCTGCCATATTCAGGACACATCCATCTCGTCTCTGAAAGAACTTAAATAACTAAACTATCTACTAGAAACTAGGAATAAATTCTTGTTTAAAAAGTATGCCAAACTAATGATGTAATTAATTAATTAATTAATACCAATAATAATATTAATACCAATAACAATAAAATTATTCGAAAGAGATTTAAGAGAGTGAAAATTTAGTTTGTATAAAATATTTTGTTAAGTGTTTTTTAAATGCTTTAAAACCAATTTTGTTTTTAAGGGAAAGAGGTAATTTGTTATGAACTTGTTGTCCTATGTAAATAAAATTTTGTTGTCCAATTGTTGAATTGAGTTTGCTTGTTGTGACATTATCATTAGCTTGAAATCTAGTGTAGTATTTTTGTGGCCTTTCTGATATAAACATCTTATTTTTAATACTTTGTAATATTGATGCTTTATAGAAAAGTTGTTTGATGGTAAGAACGTTGCTTAGTTCAAATAGTTCGACTGTAGATCCTGGAGCTTTTCTTCCACTGTTTGAAAAACTTCTCTTACATTCTGTAGCTTGGTCTCCACTTTTTCTTCAACATTCTGCAATTTGTTTTGTACCGTTTCTTCTACATTCTGCAATTGGTTTTGTACCTTTTCTTCTACATTCTGCATTCTTTGAGTTATTTCTTCCTTAAGATCAGTTGCTGCTTCTCTCAGCTGTTCGGAGTTGCTCTTTATCTGATCAAAGTTTTCTTGCATGCCATTTAATGTCTGTCTCATATCGTTCTGGTTTTGTTCAATAGTGTGTTTCATGTCGTCCATGGTGTGTTTCATATAGCCCTGGTTTTGTTCAATGGTCTGTTTCATGTGGTTCTGGTTTTGAGCCATTTGAGCTGCTAGAGCCTGCATCATTTTAGTTAAATCTTTCCGATATTTGTCTAGTAAGCATCAACTTCGTGATAAATCACGTAAAACGTGTATTTTAGGGCTACAAAGCGAATGTCGAAGTCGGTTTTTCAATATCTCTTCCAATTCCTAAATAGAACCTAATGGAATGTTCTGGAATATACTGGTAAATGCTACTCTTTCTGCTACTAGGCAAATGTAGAAGTCACTTTTTGATTATCTCTTTTGGTTCTCGAATAGACCGTCGTAGAATGTTATGGAATATTCTAGAAATAATTTCTAATTCTTACTTTTAAAATAACTAAGCTAATGTCGAAATCGGTATTTGTATATCTCTTCTAGTTTTTGAATAGAACGTCGTAGAATGTTATGGAATCTTCTAGAAATTCTTTCTAATTCTTACTTTTGAAATAACTAAACTAATGTCGAAATCGGTATTTGTATATCTCTTCTAGTTTTTGAATAGAACGTCGTAAAATGATATGGAATCTTCTAGAAATTCTTTTTAGTTCTTACTTTTGAAATTACTAAGCTAATGTCGAAGTCGCTTTTTGGATATTTCTTCTGGTTTTCGAATAGAGCGTCGTAGAAAGTGATGGAATATTCTAGAAATTCTTTCTAATTTTTACTTTTTAACTAACTAAGCTAATATCGAAGTCGATTCTTAAATATCTCTTTTGGTTTTTGAATAAATCAATATCGAACTTCTTCAAATATTCTGGAAAAATCACTTACTGTTTTTCTGTCCAATTGTCCTAGCCGGTGGTACTATGTAAGGGTAGTCTTTGCACTATTCAGTTCTGAATATTCTGGCAAAATCACTTACTGTTCTTCTTTTCAATTGTCATAGCCGGTGGTACTATGTAAGGATAGTCTTTGCACTATTTATTTCTTTTAATCTCACTTCTGACACCAAGTGTTACGGGTTCACAACGACAAATTAAAACTCGCAATTGTTGAAAACGATACGTCAATTTATTTCGACAAATTATGTACAAAAACACGCACTTAAACTTACTAATAACTTGCTAATAATTCACTACTTTAATACGCCTATTAACTTCGCGTTAACATCTAGCGATCACTACCATTGGTTATCTCTGACTGCCCGATGCACGACGGCCGGCCCTATATATAAGGGTCTGCCTACTATTCGAGAATTTTCCATCCTTGTTCGATTCGGAATTATTCCACCCTTTTCTAGAACACGGACCGTTCGCATACCAGTTTGTCACAGATAACGCAACTAAAACCTAGATTAAGAATACAACCATGAAATACGTCAACCTAATACTACACTAAACCTAAATAAATTCTAACCATAAAATTTAAATAACTTAAATTTGTAACAATATTATCAAGTAGCTACACGTTTGGCTATCAAATTAGCTAGCTGCAGAACTATGGGGTTGAGAATCTGAAGCAAACTGTACAGTTCCAGCCTTCAAAAAATATTTAGTGGAATTAAAATCAAAATGTACAGATGATTTTTTGTAGATGCGGAACTGACTACAGCAGCATCAAATGTAGCTGCAAAAAAATGTCCAAGTCGAGCCAGAAATTCAAAAAAGCAAGACAAACTATATAATTATAATAATATTAATTATAAACGTTTTCACACCTTCTCTATCCACATATTACTAGGTACATACAGAATTGCATCTGTTTTTGTATCTACAGGTGTATAAGTTTTCTTCTTATTCCATATGCAATATGAATTTAAAATTTGTAGGGATAGTCAATACAATATGTTAAGAATGATTTATTGATATAAATCAATCTAAAAATTATTATTTTTATACGTGACTTATAAAAACTTAACTATTAGTGACTAGGTATCCAATTTTTTAGCTGGCTCAATAAATTTATAACCCTTAATAATAATAATACTTCAATTGTGATTCCAACTGGAGTGGAAACGTTTTTACTTAAGTTTCGTCCTGGTGCCCTTAAAGTCGATAGCTTGACCGAAGACTTATAATGATAATGATGATTAAGAAGGTGATAGCAAAAGCAATGTGTACTCTGGTTATAACGTACCTGGGTTATACCGTACTTCCGGTTATTACGTACCTATTTCATTGGTCCGGCCTCTTCTTTTTAATTGTGTTGTTTATAACGTACGTCCGCTTATAAAGTACATATTTTCTGGTCCCTTGAGGGTACGTTATAACCGAAGTACACTGTATAAAGTTTTTTGTCAAAAATCAGAAATATAAACTTTAAACTAAAACACCTGCAACTTTTAAGTTATGATCACATATTTAAAGATAAATAAATTTCGTTTTTAAAATTTAATGCACTACATTATACTACATTATCGTTATTAACGATTTTTTTTTCTAAAATTAAAAATAAAAGTAGATGAACAAGTCTGCTAAAAATATGGGACAAAAAAATGTGTTTTCAAAAATTAACGGTTTTTGGTTGCCACTATCTCAAAATCTGTTATAGTTACAGTTCAGGTTAGCATACCCATTTTCTAGGGAATTTAATGCTCTTTAATTTTAAGTATAACTTTTTTATTTGTACACCACGCTGTAATCGAGTTATAGGCCAAAAACCGAAAATATGCACCTTTTTACCCCCCTCCCCCACTGCAGCGGGGGGCTAGAGGTTGGGACTTTTGATAGGTTAATGTCCTAACTACCCTAAACTTATTCCCGGAGAGAAAAATTCTCTCCCCTCCATGCACTCTATAACCGTCTCGTTGACTGGACTAATTTTTCTTTGAGTCATCTAAAGTTTTTACATTCAAGATTGGAATTATGGGCTTATGATCCGTGAAAATTGTAAATGTATCTAGACCTTGTACATACAATCTGCATTTAGAAACTGCCCATGCGATTCCTAGCAACTCGATTTCTATCATAGCATATCGTGATTCAGTGGTTAGAAATCGTGATCCACACTGAATTTGTTTCCAATCGTTCTCATGTTTTTGAAGTAGAACATATCCCAAACCATTAAGTCGTGATGCATCAATATGAATTGCTGTGGGTTTTAAAGGTTCAAAATGTTCCAGAATTGGCGGTTGGGTAAGTGCTAGCTTTACATTGTTAAAAGCGTCTTCATGGCATTTGGACCAGATGAATTCGTTTTTAATTTTTAATAAGTTTCTTAGCGGATATGCGCATGTACTTATATTTTCAGAAAACGATTAAAATTCTGAATTGCTTCGACCTTTTTCGGTTCTGCTTTTATCCCCTCTTTTCCAACCAAATAGCCCACAAAAGGAACTTCTGCTTTTGCAAAAATAAACTTATTTGCATTGAGAGTTATTGATCTTTTTCTACAAACTTCGAGTATCTCAATAATTTTTTGAACATGCATCTCGAATGTTTCGTCTTAAATTAAATTTTCGTCGACTACTTTTTCCAGATTTTTTATTTCTTGTAATGCTTCGACAAAATTTATCTCCTAAACTTACGAGCCCCATCGGTGTTCTTAAAAACATTAATCTTCCCCAAGGTATTAAAAATGTTGTAAGCTTTTGACTTTCATCGTCCAAAGGTAACTGCCAGTAACCACTTGTGGTATCCATAATTGAGAAATAGTTAGACTTTCCTTTAATATTAGAGACTGCTTCCCAAGGGCATTTAAATGGATGAACTGGTCTTTTAATATATTGGTTAAGTTTTGGACTTCAAAATCAGAAGGATCATCTCCTGCGGCTTTTATAATGCCTTTTTTTATCATATCATCTAATTCTTCTTTCACTTTTTGTCTCCAAGCAAAGGGTATTTTTCTTGGACAACTTATAGAATATGGAACAACATTTTCTTTTAGGTGGATGTGTACAGCGGGACCTTCCATCGGTTTTAATACTTCTGTATCAAAAACATCCTTGTAATCTTCTAAAAGTTGGTTTCTTATTTTAAAGCATCAATTTCAGCAATAAGTTTATAATTTTGGTGAATTGGTTTAGGAAATTATGTATGAATTACATCAAAAAGTTTTAATGATTCTCTGTCAAACAACAATGTTTTAAAGCTTTTACAGATATAAATTTTTATCTGAATTTTTCGTCCTTCATAAATAATGTTGCAGTTAAAATATCCCATAACGGAGAAAGCAGATGAGTCACCTGATTCTAATTTTAAATGATTGTATTGTAAATTATTTCTACTTATTATTAATTTCCGTAAAAAATCTTCTCCTGCGACTGAAACATCAGCTCCGGTATCCGCGATTGCTTTACACCATATTGGATCTTGATCATGCCTGCCAATTAAACTAACTTGAACTAACATATGATCTATTTCTTTAGAATTATAATTACATACATTATTTACATTTACCAATCCAACATTTACAACATTGCAGCTTTCATCATTAGATACATTTCGAATATCTTTTGTTCGACATAATTGAGTTCGCAAGTAAAGTTTCTGGCTGGACATTCTTTGAGCGATTTATGCCAATTGCTACCACACATTGGATATGTTTTTTTCGATTTATTGACTTTAAATATATTTGTAGTATTGCATTGAACTGTTTCTTCTTTTATTGCTGCTTCTTTATTCTCACAAATTTTTTTAATATCTTCAATTTTTTTTTGATTCTGGTAAACATCTGCATTTTTCCTTAATTCCATATCGTACAAAGACTCGATTAAATGGTCGGTAAAACATTGGTCGTAACAATTAAAGCATGGATCTTGTTCGGTCCTCAGTACATTCATTTCGTGTGGATGTTAGAATTTAGTTATTTTATTTTTACTTTTTATTGGATAAGATATTTTTTGGCTCACTGTGTAGAATTGGGATTTGTCCACCTTAGCTGTAGCTTTTAGAAAAATATAATGAAAAATCAGTGTGAATTTAGTAGTTCAAGGGGATATATAGTATCAAATCCCTATTCAATCACACGGTGTGCAATCAAGCGAAGCATTTTTTAGTTTAATAATTTAAAGTAAATTAGATTAACGAATTTTCGCGAGTGTTTTCCCTCGTCCTCCCTTCCTTAAAACCTCTGTAATGGAAACCCCTCAACAGAACTGCTGAAGCCAGGATAGAGGCGGCCGCCCATCGACCCCACAACGCAGCAACGAACAGTGAGTAGAACAAAACCATTTATACAGTCCATTTTAAATCTCTCCTGAGTAAATTACTCAACACCCCACCAGATCTGTTAAATGAAACAATTTTAATTTTTCTCTATAAAAGCGGGTAAAAGATTAGCCCTTTTCCTGTTTTTGATTCCTAAAATTACTACGACGAACACGACCATTCTCCTTATTTTTAAAATATTCTTCAAGTTTGTTCAGAATGTCAATTACGTCAAACGGTTTTTAAGTCATTGATTTTTAAAATAAGCCTTAATGTGTCTAAAATTTCTTTGGTAAAAAATGACCCCAACACGCGACCACTTACTTCAGTTTTTAAACCTTGGAACAACATGTAGTTCTCGAACTTTTGCCGCCAATCTTTAAACTGTCCTAAATTTAATGATTTAGTAAGTTTTTCTGGTCCAGGTTCATAGTGGTATACTATGTAGGGTTATTTGTTGGTTTTCATTTTCAAATCCAAAAACATCTTCAGTAGATTTATTTATAGTCGGTGTTGACTTTGCGCATTGTTCCACTAGGTTTTCCTGATTATTCCTATGAAGCAAAGCAAGCTTGCTTTTGGCATTATCACTTTATTGTATGTTCAGATCGTTTCAAAGCGACTGCGCCATGTTGGAAGAAATACAAATAAATATAATTTTTATGTAGTTCTTTTTATGACGGAAAATACAGTGACAATATCTAAATAACAGTTCAAATGTCTTAACTAACAAAAACCTTAAGGACTCTTCACAGCCACCTCAGATTCAGAAGCTTCTCCGTCTTAAAGGCTTCCTTTTCGAATACCTCTACTTGCCTCCTTGTATACTTCACATGATTAAAGGTCTCGTCCTCGGTCCAACATCGCTCGCACGTCGCGTCTTCCTTCACTCTCATCTTCGCCAAGTTTCGTTGTAGGACGAAGTGCCCGGTGAGGACACCCACTATGGCTCGTACCTGTCGTCGTGCTGTACGGAGCAGCCAGTCCCTACGGGACTTGCTATATCCTGTCACACATTCCTTCGCCTTTCTGGCGTTTCCTGTGTTGGTCCACTACCATTCCTTTGGCATCTCTTTCAAGGCCCACTCTGTTAGGGTCGAATTCACTTGCCCTTTTGTGAGCCCCAGAAAAGGCTATGGCCCGAGGCATTTCTGCCGGGATTGACCCCTGGCGAGTTCGTCCGCTTTCTTGTTTCATACGACCCCCCCTTTCTTACTCCGGCCAACTCCTAAAGTGCATCCGCGCACTCCTGCACCAAACCCGCGGACATCGTTGGTTTCTTTTTTCTTTCAACGCAGCTTGAATGTCTGAACAGATGCAGAGCCGCTTTCCTGTTTCGTTCCTAATTTCTTCCTCCCTCGCGAGTAGCTTAATCCAATACCCTTGCTTTCCACGTACAATCCTGCACTGGTCGAATTCCGATCTGTTAGCCTTGATCCGTCTGTATAGCACACGGTGGCATCGCTAATTTGCCGTCCTGTAACTTCCATAAATCGATTTTGCGATGAATATTATTCAAAACCGTTAAAAAAATATATTTCCACAGGCCACGATAGCATCTCTCTCTTGCTTACAGGTCCAGCGTAAGGCCTCATTTACGTACGCGTATTGAAAACGCATTTGCCGAGGATTTTATAGCCTTTACAATACGGATGTAGGTCATGACTCATTCGGTTGCAATTGACAATTGATTGGCAACTAAGCCACAACCTAAAAATATTTTTGACAACTTACCAGCTTTTGACGCCAGAATGGCACAAAATTTGACATTTTCATAAACTTGACAAAGCCTCCTTAGACACTGATTCATCGTTCGGCAAGCATCGACATGTTCTTCGTAGATATGAATGATGACAGTTACCGTTTTTGCTTCCTTGTCAATCGCGCTTAGATACTGTTCACCGTCCACAAGGTATATAAGTTGACCTGGAGTAAACAGTTGGTCATTATATAGGCTGTTTTTTTTTAAGGTAACATAGGCACTATCATGCCATTGTCTTTATTTATTTTAAGCACGACGTTTCGGTTAGTAAGTATCTCTAACCGTTTTCAAGTGTAAACTGGTTAACACGTAAAAACGGTTAGAGATACTAACCGAAACGTCGTGTTTAAAATAAATAAAGACAATGGAAGTCCGAAATTTTGTTTCTACTCAATCGTCTACGACAGTGGTTCCCAAACTATTTTCAATGGTTCCCCCTTTTTGAAATCTTGAAATGGTCACGCACCGCTTTCTCTGAATAAAGAAGAAAACCTGTATTTTACTACAAAAAAAACATTTATTTTAAAAAACTTACATTTTGATTTACTTAATCTAGTGCGAAGGGTGCTGCTGCGTGACGTCTGTCCGTGTGTGTTTGTGTCTGCCGGCCCACGGTAGCTCCGGAACCGCTAAACCGATTTTCATGCTCAGGAAAAATAGTGTTCGACACTGTAACGCTCTAAAAGAAGTTTGGTCGGAATCCATGAGAGTTTTTTGACAGGTAAAAAATTTAAAAAATGGTAACTTTTTATTGGAACATCTTATCAATATGCGGTTTTCGGAATATTGTAGAACTAATTTTTCTTAACAATTCGTGTTATAACCAAAAACTTCGTTTTCAAGACTGGAATGTGCTAATGGGCTAGGCAGGTATCAGATCAGTCATGGATCCATTTATTTTTGTAAATAAACACAAGTAAATATAAATATTTTTAATAACCAAAATTTATTAAAAAATGCATATCATAATTATTATGAATTACTCCAATTTTCAACGTCGCTAAATTGATGTTTTGCGAAATCAGCGAGTGCCCAAACTACGTCTAAACAATAAATTTTATCATAAATATCTAAATAGTTAAAAAATTTTACTACCCTAAATATTCCGAAATCCTTGACAACGGTGTATAAAAAGCTCAATTAGGGACCATTAAGAATATTTCCGGCAAAAATCAATATTAAAGAAAAACATTTTAGGGAAGTTACCTACGTACCTACTACATTATTAGGTAAACATAACCCAACATAAAAAAATCTGCAACTAAAGTCCATATAACTTTTTAAGATTTTTTTTTGCTGGCCTATGCTATTTGTTATGGTAACAGCTGATTACTATCAAAAAGTTATCTCAAAAATAATCAAATGAACTATAGTGAAAACATCAACGTATCAACGTAAAAGCAAAGATAGTTAATATAATCCTCCTTGGTAAAACTATAACTAAACTGATTTTCTAATAATTAAACGGGAGACAGCACAGTTATACATGTTAAGCACTGACAATGCTTTGGCGTAGAAGGCATTGTTGCCGGATTGTTAACATTTTCTTATTTTTATTTGCATTTGTCAAATGTAACTTTTTGTCATTTTAAAATTTAAATTACATCAGGACTCCCGCGTCCCTTTTAATATTGGTCTGCGCCCCCCGGTTTGGGAACCACTGGTCTACGAGTTTCAAACAAAGTGATTCACTATATTTTGAACCCCCGGTCAGCGGCTTTAGTATCAATGATAGAAAAAAAGTTTAAATACAAAAGTTTTATAGTTAATTAAAAGCCTTTTAACCCATGACGGGGGGGGGGGTTTCGGTTCGGTTCGGGGGGGGGGGGTTATCCGCCTAGGTACGGCCTTGAAATATGTAACGTTTACCCCTCGAAAGAGGTGCGTGCTACAAAAATTTCAATGAGCCAAAAAGGTGTCCCCTCGCAAACATAATTGAGGGTTTGGAAAACAAAACGTATGACGAATGTCTAAAAATGCCTCTGTTGTCTTTAAAAACAACATCGTGCAAATTACATTTTGTACACATTCTCTTTTGCCATTAATACTCAAAGCCCATAAATTAAGCCCAAGATTGCGAAAACTCTCAGGCATCATTCATTGTAAGGTACAGGGTGCCTCCAAATTCGATGTTATGAGGGGTTTTAGGTGGTTCTAAGGGAGGCTACTTGCAAGGCTCGATTTTCGAGAGAAGCCTAATGATAAAAACCGCATCTTGATATAGAAAATCATTTTTAAGCTACCAGGGGTTTTTAAAAAGTCTGCATCGAAGTGTAAAAATTTCATTTTGGTGTAAATTGCTTTGTCATAGATAATTTTATAAAGAATACAACTGTTAAATTGAATTTTATGTGCCACTTTTGGTTTTTGAGATATTATATAAAAGTTTTATTTCCTCCTCACAAACACCTTTTTCCCTTTATATTCTTTGTATTTTTTTAAATATTTGTTTTTATTTTATATTTTAATTTATTGGCTGGGTTTATATTTAAAACTAATCAAATTAAGAAATTAATTAAAATAATAAGGTAGTTTTGAAAAAAAATACATAAAGAGAATAAAAAAATATTGAGTGTCACACGGCATTTTAATGGAAATTTTACGCTGATATCAAAACACTAATAAAAGGTGCATTGGGTAATAAAAATGCCAACGTAATGCAATATCTCAAAAACTAGAAATAAAAAATAAGATTTGATAGTTGGATTCCCCATCAAAAAATCAATAAAAAAACAATTTACAAATTAAATTTTCATAAATCAAAAAAGTTATAGGCCCCCTTCTTAAATGCAGACTTCTCAAAAAACACTCGTAGCTGAAAAACTACGAGGCTTACAAGATCGAGATATAATGGGTTCATATAAAAAAATAATTAAAATAGAAAAATTATTGTTATTAATAAAATGCATAAAATATTTAGAGAAAAAAATAACAGTTTTTCAAACCGTAAAAAAATTATAGATATTTTAATGAAATTAAATAATCTTATTTTTTTATTTTAATTAAGCTAATAATAAAAAAAGAAAGCTAATACCTAACAATATTGGAAAAAACAGAAAAAAATAGATACAAAGATTTTAGAGAACGAAGAATGTGTAAAAGCATCGAAGAAATAACTGATATTTATTCCATTATTCCATGGTAAAAGTCAAATTAACCCATGTTTTAATTTTCAAAATAGTATAACAAATAAACTCCAAAAGTTTTTTGAATTGTACTAAGGGTAGATAGTGTAGAATAAGTGTATCAGAAATCGGTGATGTTTAAAACAAAAATCACCTTTTTCGTGGTTGATTTAATATAGTTTTCTAGTCTATAAAAAACAACGACCGATAAAAAGTAGCTTATATATGAAGCAGCTCATGGAACCTATGTGCAAAATTTCACTGAAATGGGTTAAGCTGTTTCTGAGATTAGCTGTATAAGAAAACCCTGTTTCTTTATATGTATGTATGTATTGAATTGAGGATAATGATATGATAACAGAATAAAGCCAAGCAGACGGACAACATTTTGTAACTTTCTTTTGCAGTGTTTTTATAACTTTAACTTACCAAATTTAATTTTATGATTGGTTTGTTCTAGCATCTCCTTAATTCTTTGCTTTTGATAGTTTACCAAAAATTCATCATTGAGGAGTTCTGCAAATTCAGGATCTTCAAGAGCTGCCTTTTCTCTTTCATCTTCTATACAAGAAAACATATTTAACTTAATAATTTTCATTAATCAATTTGTAAAATAATAAAGAATTCATGGTCAGTTTTTTTTAAATAATTTATTTTTGAGCTCAAATGAGATTTTACAAGAAATGTGAAGCTAGCAGAGCAAGATGAGCAGAACCAAACTATAACATAGTGCATAATTACGTGCTCCATTCAAAAATTTAGTGCCATTTTTAAAAAAAATTGTGCATGTCCTATTAAGTTCCAACCCAATACATAATCAAGGGCACGGCGGTGCCCCGCCAAGTTCGCGCATACTGCTGTACTACCTTTTTGTGAAACAACTTAACCCAAATTTGACCTAACTATTACTCTACTTCGGAATAAGCTACGAAACTCAAATGCCTCCAAGTTTTACCTACTTTCATAAGCAGCAGTTACTAAATTTTGAAAAACGTCGAATTTGCCACACACTCACTCACTCACGTATAGACCATCAAAATTCTACTATACTTTCAGAAATGCTAGAAAGCTGAAATTTGGTAGAGTGATAGAAGTTGTGATAAAACCCTTACAAAAAATCAAAAAATCCCAAAATTGTTAATTATTCTCCTCTCCTAAATATGAAAAGTAATTTGAAACTAACATTGCCCACTTCCAGAATCGCGGGAGAGCTGAGATTTTTAAAATATAAAAAATACAACATTTTTAATTTACTTCTCTCCCCTATACATGTAAGTTATGCAGGGATATAGCAATGGCATACAAAATTACCAATTACCGATACCTTTGTTATCTACTAATGCTTAAAATAATAAAAATAGAGTTAGAAATTTATTCATTTCAATAGGAAAATTAAAAAAGGTCAAAATTTGAAAGCGATCAGGCCAGGCTTTGTGAACGTCTAACAATGGTTTCCGGACGTATTTTTAGTGGCCATTATGTTATATATATTAACGTGCACAATATTGGAATTTTTCTTAATGGCATGGACAGAAGATACATTGGGGATATTAAAAACAATATATATTTTTTTTAATGTCTTATCTTCTTTTTAGGACTAAAAGTAAAGGTTGAAAAATTCGATCAATTACTTGAAAAAATTCGTCGATTTTCATATAAGTTTTGTGTAGTGTTACCGTGTAGTGAGTAAAAGTTTATACACAGTTTATTTAGCCCTAGAACATGTATTTTAAAAAATATTTTTTTAAAATTTAAAAGGCGTTTTAAAAAAATAGCCAAGAAAGGCCAGTTGGTCACATACAAATTTTAACTCACTGATATATCGATCATTGTTTGCAATAAAAAAATCCTGCCCCAATCTGTCATTTTAGGAGACTTTTTATAAATGTCCCAAATAAAAAAGTGGAGCTTGTTAAACAATGGCTTCTTGATACTTCAAAATATCAGTTATAATATAAAAATATTAATATTATCAAAAGATATGATATAAGTGAAGATTTACGAAATTTGCTCCATGAAAAAACTTCCTTTGTTTTCGTTCCAGTGGCAGGCTCTTGATTTTTTTTGTGTGCTTAGTACAGTAAAATGGAGAGACTAAGCACTAAATCGGTCTACTGTTCATTAAACTTTTTTTATATAAAAAGCATATTTATACAACGGTACTGTTTTAGGGGCCACCAAATAGCCACTTATCTCCATAATTAAAATGTATCTGCTTCTAAATAACATGCGAGGCGGACGCTAAATACATCGAGTTTGATTTTTAAAAATATACATGAATACGTGATTTGCTAGGGTAAGCAAAGCTTCCCTTGCTTACATTGACCGCACGTCTCTGGTTGCTTCTTTTTTATCTTCAGGGTAATTTAACGTGAGACCGATGATCCGCGATGGATAATCACCAGGGGCCATTGATTTAAATCTTGTCTTCACATGTTCGCGTATCACCGATCGACCGATATAGTGAAAAAAATTAATCGGACCGATCATCCGTCGCTAAAGACCCGTTTCACATGGGACCGATGATTTGCGAAAATCGATTCGGTCCACTTTTTTCATTATTTTGGGCGACGGATTCTGCCCCGTTAGTGGGGGCAAAAATATGTTATTGCGGCTCTTTGTCTAACAGGGGCATTATTATAAGCGAACATGTGAAGACAGAATGTCAATAAAAAATTATAGATTATATAGATAAATATTACCTAAATATTATTTTCTCCAAGATTTTTTTTACTATTTATTAGGTACTAAAAGCGCTTAATTTCTGTTTCACCACCTTTTCATCCCCTAAACTACTCCAAACCAATTCTAAAATATTTTTAGATCTTTGAGTGCCATTTTATCAAAGTTTGACTCGAAGCCATTTAAGCTTTGAATATTGGCCACTTTATCAGTCTCCAGAAACGACTGTGCGTCTGTTTTAAACATTATTCCACAGATTTTACTACTTTAAAACTCAATATTATCCAAATTCTTTAAAAAATACAGTCGAACCTCTATACCTCGAACTCAAAGGGACAACCAAAACAGTTCGAGTTATGGAGAGTTCGAGTTATAGAAATTCGAATTAAACTGGTTAAAATACATATAAAAAGAGCAGGGACCACTTAAAAGGTTCGAGTTATAGAGAGGTTCGAGTTATAGAGGTTCGAGTTAGAGAGGTTCGACTGTATGTGAAATCATAACAAAAACATTCCATGTAAAACAGGTCAAGTACGCAAAACTGGTATTCCGTAAAATGAATTGAGATCAAAGTATAGCCAAGATTTTCTATACAAATTTCAAAATGAAAGGTTATCACTTATTTAGAAATATTTGAAATTTACGGCTGCATAATTGACTCTTAGGCACAGTGCTACAAGAATATAAACAAGTTTGGCTGTAATGGCAAAGTTTAAATAAACATTTTTAAATTAGTGAGAACCTTTAATTTTGACATGTGTATTGAAAAACTTGGCTATAGTTTGATCTCAATTCCTTTTACGTAATACCAGTTTCGCGTACTTGGCCTATTATTTACATGAAATGTTTTTGTTATGATTCAATTGTCTCTATTTTTTAGGTTCTTTGATTATTTTACACAACCTAGATTAGCATACCTAAAGATGTCCTTACAGTCATAGTGAGCTTTTTAGCCAATTCCAACATTTCCTTCTGATTTTCTTCCTTTTTTTCATGCTCCAGCTGCTTGAATTTGCGCCAATCCTGTATGACACCTAAAGATAAAGTAAAATGCCCAGTTATTGATACTTTAAGCATAAGCCCAAAAATTGAGGGGGAAATCACAAAATTGCCAGTTTTCAAGTAAAATGACATTTTTAAATTGCAAATTTTAAGTTTAACTTTTTCTGATAGACAAAATTGTAAGAAATAAAAATTATGCGTACACAAAACAACCTAGCAAGCCTCAATATTTAAGAAATTAACAAAAAATATATTTTAGAATTATGTGCTCTTTATGTGGAATTTATTCCACTCTTTAAAAAAATATATTGGCATGCTAGCTTTATCCAGCAAGCCCACACAAAACTAATAAGTATTTTTTTATTATTTATATGTGAAAGTCAAAAGCTTTTTATGTGCTCCCGTTCGCAAAAAAGAAATTTCAATTTTCTAAGTTTTAAAGCCTTTTTTTTAATGTGCTTTTTATGTGCTCTCGTTCGCAAAAAATAAATTTATTTTCCAAGTTTTAAGGCTTTTTTTTTAATGTTTAGGCTTGTTAGGTTTATATAAACCTAGCAAGCCCATACAGAAGTAATAGGTATTTTGTATTATTTACATATATGCAAAAATTAAGTGCTTTTTATGTGCTCCCGTTTGCTAAAAAGAAAATTTTATTTACCAAGTTTTTACTTAAAAAAAAGGTTAAAATTTGGTAAATGGAATTTTCTTCTTAGTGAATGAGAGCACATAAAATTAACTTAATTATTATTGATTATTATTATTAATTAAATTAAGCACTTAATTTTCGCATATAAATATTATAAAATTATTTATTAGAACTGTATGAGCTTGCTAGCTTTATATAAATCTAGCACGCCAATATTTTTTTCCATGGAAACTAAAGGAGCACAAAAATAGTGGTTGAAATTAGCACATAAAGAACACAGAATTCTGGAATATAGCTTTTTATTTTTATTGAGGGGGGCTTGCCAGGTTTATGGACATCATTCTTTTGGGTTATATAAAATAAATAAAAAACACTATTTTTCAATCCTTTCTGTATTTCCCTGTGTAAAAATTACTATATCTTCAAAAACAAAAAAGTTATATGGTTTAAATAAAAGGATCCATGACAGATCTGATACCTTCCTAGCTAGCCTATTAGCACACTTCAAGTGAAGCTATGATAATCAGCCTTGAAAATAGTTTTTTCTAAATATCTCAGAAACTTTAGCTCCTAAAGCTAGCATTTTAAAAAAATTTTAATTGTCAAAAACCTGTCATTAGCATCAACGGTTTTTGACCAAAATCTAATCAGCTCGTTAGGGCGTCGAACACTATTTTATCTGAAAATCGGTTAAGCGGTTTACACACACACACACACAGAAAGACATCGCGACGATATTGCTAGGACAGGTCAAAATACACCCAAATAACATATTTTCGACGTTGTCTCAAAAAAAATCGTCGAAAACAATACCTTCTCTAGCTATTGCTGCGCGGGATAGGAAGGTAAAAAATGCACTTTTCTATTTTTCTTAAGCAACCATCAAAAAAAAGGTGTCTACAGGTCATCATTCAAAGATAAACTAATTACTAGTGACACCTTTAAATAAAATTTCTTATAGAAGTCTTTTTTTGTGGAAAAATATTTTACAGTATCAATCAATTGCAATCTATCAATCACTTTGCATTAACCCTATAGCAATTTTAATTAATATTACTGGTTTAATTATGTCACCTTCCCCAAAATAGTCAGAAATTGAATTAGCAAAATCTGAATCCTTTCTTTTTAGAATTTTTGGAATTAAAGAAGATACAGCAGTTTTAATAATATCACTGAATTATTCACCTTCCCCAAAATAGTCAGAAATAGTGGACTTTTCGTAATTTAAGTAGAATATTCTGATTTCTTATTTGTAATTTTGACCTGTATGAAATTAATAGACTACCTTTTGGTCCAGTATTGCTAGAAGTGCCTTCCCACTTATTTGGATCTGGTAGACTTGGCACTGGTCCTGTGGGTTCTTTGGGAGGCTTCTCCTCATCTCCAGAATCCCCTTCACTCTCTCCTTCGCTGCTGCTGCAATAGTTGTGTAGTTTTTCACCTATATTAAGAATACAGTACTTGAAGCCAATCTCACCTACTTTTTTTGCCAGTTCTTAGTGTTAGAAAATCCTTAATATAATTATAATATGACATAATAAGGAACCCTTTAGGCTAAGGTATGGAGGTATGATCATCCACCCTAACATTTGAACAACTATCAAGTACAGTCAGGGTTGCCAACTTTTGAATTTTCAAATACAGGCCACTAAGTTTTACCTAAAGTAATTTTTCTCGAGATTACTAATCACTCATTTAAGTTCTTTGTTTCATATTCGTAGACAATGATTAAGTAGAAACAAAATTTCAAACTTCCATTCTCTTTATTTATTTCAAACAC
The DNA here is from genome assembly GCA_963576565.1 of Aspidapion aeneum. Taxonomy (NCBI): domain Eukaryota; kingdom Metazoa; phylum Arthropoda; class Insecta; order Coleoptera; family Brentidae; genus Aspidapion; species Aspidapion aeneum. Next base: position 51,857,851 of record OY755043.1, read on the forward strand.
GACGTTTCGGTTAGTATCTTTAACAGTTTTCAAGTGTAAACTGGTATACACTCGAAATAATTTTTAAAGTCTTATTTATTTTGGCTTGTAGCCCGTTGACTTAAGAGGGGTGTGAAACTAGCAGCCAGTTGCCCGCAGCCAAAGTGTGAAGTTAGCAGCCAGTTTCCCGCAGCCAAATTGTGAAGTTAGCAGCCAGTTTCCCGCAGCCAAATTATAAAATTGGCAGCTATACTATAATGCTAGCAGTCAAGTCTTCAAGCTGCCTAAGAGCAATTTACTCTAATTATTCTGTAAGCCTTCATTGTGTTTTAATGAAAATCTTTAAAAAACATACTTTATCGAAAAAGTTACGCAATCAAACTTTGTCGGTACAATGGGGCCGTCATAAGAAATCAAAAGTCCAAGCCGCATCTTAATGCATGCCGCTCAATATGGAGAAATGGATAATATTATGAAAAAAAAAAAATCAAAAATCACACTTAGCGACGGAGTACGCGATCAAACTTTATCGGTATAACGGGGCAATCATAAGAAATCAGCTGTCCAAGCCGCATCTCCTTGCGCGCCGTTTAACATGGAGAAATGGATAATAGTATGGAAATTAGAAAAAAATTCAAAAATCACACTTAGCGACAGAGTTACGCGATCAAACTTTGTCGGTACATTGAAGCCATCATAAGAAATCAGCCATCCAAGCCACATCTCCTTGCGCGCCGTTTAACATGGAGAAATGGATAATGGTATGGAAATTAGAAAAAAATTCAAAAATCACACTTAGCGACAGAGTTACGCGATCAAACTTTGTCTGTACATTAAAGCCATCATAAGAAATCAGCTGTCCAAGCCACATCTCCTTGCGCGCCGTTTAACATGGAGAAATGGATAATAGTATGGAAATTAGAAAAAAAATCAAAAATCACACTTAGCGACAGAGTTACGCGATCAAACTTTGTCGGTACATTGAAGTCATCATAAGAAATCAGTTATCCAAGCCGCATCTCCTTGCGCGCCGTCTAACATGGAGAAATGGATAATAGTATGAAATTAGACAAAAAATCAAAAATCACACTTAGCGACAGAGTTATGCGATCAAACTTTGTCGGTAAATTGAGGCCATCATAAGAAATCAGCTATTCAAGCCGCATCTCCTTGCGCGCCGTCTAACATGGAGAAATGGATAATAGTATGGAAATTAGAAAAAAATTGAAAAATCACACTTAGCGACAGAGTTACGCGATCAAACTTTGTCGGTACAACGGGGCAATCATAAGAAATCAGCTGTCCAAGCCACATCTCCTTGCGCGCCGTTTAACATGGAGAAAGGGATAATAGTAGGGAAATTAGAAAAATTTTCAAAAATCACACTTAGCGACAGAGTTACGCGATCAAACTTTGTCGGTACATTGAAGCCATCATAAGAAATCAGCTGTCCAAGCCGCATCTCCTTGCGCGCCGTTTAACATGGAGAAATGGATAATAGTATGGAAATTAGAAAAAAATTCAAAAATCACACTTAGCGACAGAGTTACGCGATCAAACTTTGTTGGTACTAGAGATCTGAGCCCTGAAGGGGAGAAAAACTAGATATATCCCAAAAAAAATAACCCCAAAATTAAATTCGCCCCGCCTGGGAAGACAGAGTCTTGTAACGAAGTTACTATTTTTTTTATTGTTTTAATTAATTTTCTAGACTATTTAAGCTCAGACAGTTAAAAAATATTTTTACTGAAACCTGACTCAATTTTCGCTTATTAATTTTGTTTCATATTTTCCGAGGAAAAATGCCGTTTTGACATATGAATGTCATTAAAGCCTTTCAAAACGTTTGTTGCAAAAAGACTAGATAAAATAATATTCCGAATAAGTCAATCCACGTTCATTTTTAAAAACGTGGTTGGGTTTCATTCGGTTATTTCCGTTGGTTCTCGATTTGTAGCCGAGCTCTAGCCTATAAAACAGTAATGCCTTCGCCCATACGGGGATTCGAGATTTGTTTCTCGTTCGAGCACAATGTATAGGTGGTACGCGGTGTGTGTAGATGTCGACCGGTTTCTGGTAAGAATGGGATTTATAAAAGAAACCTCGTTTTTGCCTTAGTCAAAGTTTTTATAATTCTATTTGATTTGAATTTATTTTGAACCGTGCAAATTACTTGTTTGTCCTTTCCCGATCCCAGGATTTCCCGTTAGTATCTTACATGTTTTCTGGTATTTATTAATTTTCTTTCGCAAGAAAATTAAGAAACAAATCGGGTTTATTACTTGTGGGCTGCAGGTTCGTCACCAAGTAATAATCATCCCGGATTTGACACACCAGTTTCCCTTGTCCTGGTTTTTATTATTTTTGTTCTCTTTCGAGAAAGCAAAAATGATAACAAAGCTATCGATTATATTTCGTGGGCCGTATGTTTCGTCACCGACTTATAATTGTAGCGCTTTGCTAAACCCCCCGTCCTCGTTTCCCGTTTTTTGTATTATTTTTGTTCTCTTTCAAGGAAGCAAAAATGATAACAAAGCTATAGATTATGTTTCGTGGGCCGTATGTTTCGTCACCGACTCATAATTGTAGCGCTTTGCTAAACCCCCGTCCTCGTTTCCCGTTTCCCGTTTTTTTTATTATTATTTTTGTTCTCTTTCGAGGAAGCAAAAATGATAACAAAGCTATAGATTATATTTCGTGGGCTGGATGTTTCGTCACCGACTTATAATTGTAGTGCTTTGCTAAACCCCCCGTCCTCGTTTCCCGTTTTTTTTTATTATTTTTGTTCTCTTTCAAGGAAGCAAAAATGATAACAAAGCTATAGATTATGTTTCGTGGGCCGTATGTTTCGTCACCGACTCATAATTGCAGCGCTTTGCTAAACCCCCGTCCTCGTTTCCCGAATCCCATTTTTTTATTATTATTTTTGTTCTCTTTCGAGGAAGGAGGTCTAAGGAGTATATAAGCGTAATGGGAACGTGCTAGCGACCAAACATTGAAACTAATGGTTTTAAGGAAAGGCGCTGGCAACCTTTTAGCTTCTGCTATAAATAAAGAAATGTTACTTGGAAATTAGTTTACACCTGGAAGACTCAATTTTAATGGTAACGATTTATATTTGTTTTTATTTGCAAGCCTATACAATAGCGCATCTGTCGCCGTCGAGATAATTAAAATAAATTGTCGGCGTCTTAAAATATAACCCTTCAAATTAGCACGAGTTTTGGTAAATTTTGATGGTTTTTCGTCATTAACGCGAAAAGTACTGAACCGATTTAAAATTTTACTTTTGCATTTAGTTGGACATAGTAAGCCACACCAATTTGGTTATTATCAATTTTGCATTTTGACGCCTCCGTTTCGAGATATAACGTAAAAACTGAAATTGATAAAAAATTCCGTGAGGGTCCATTGCGCGCTTACTTGGAAACTGGGTAACATCTAAGACCACAGGAGTGGTTTTTTCTGATAGAGATAGGACCCTTTCGATTCTATGGCCCTATCTTAGGAATTTTTATGAAACAGTTCCAGAGATATTTAATATTTAATTTAAGGTAATTTCAAGTTTTTAATGTTTAAGGGGCTCTACGGGGGAGGGGGTTTGATATATAAAAAAGTTAATTTGAAATTTTTTAATCGACATAAGTAGCTTAATAGGTTAGACTTTTAAAATATTAAGATTTTTAAAAATTTTATATTTTGTCTTGGTGACGTCACTTACATAAACGGTGCCAGCGAGTGCTTTTCTTCAAGATTCAAACTTATCGTAGAGCTCTGATATTTGGCACACAAATAGACATCGATAAACTAAATCGAAATGGATTCTTGCATTTTTTCGATTTGAACCCCCCACTCCCCGCTATAGGCATAATATGTCAAAACAGAAAATTTGACATGGCATAATTAGTTTACACCTGGTTGGGCCTAGTACGCCACACCAATTTGGTTATTATCCATTTTGCATTTTGACGCTTCCGTTTCGAGATATAACGTAAAAACTGAAAATGAAAAAAAATCCGTTTTTGCAAAACATGGGGGTCCATTGCGCGCTTAGTTGGAAACTGCGTAACATCTAAAACCACAGGAGTGGTTTTTTTTGATAGACATAGAATCCTTACGATTCTATGACCCTATCTTAAGAAATTTTGTCCATCGGTTCTCGAGATATGACCCTTCAAACTTTTACATAAAAACGCTGATATCTCAAAAACGCCTGATTTGGTTTTTGGTTTTCTCAATAAGACCAATTTCGCTATGATTTCTATAGAAAAAATTTTCATTTTTCCGAACTTTGAAAAAAGTGGAGGGGGGAGGTACCCTAAAAACTTGATTTAAAAAAAAGGTTAGTCCACTTTTTCCATATTGGGTATCTTCCCTTTAAAACGTATATCTTGGTTTTTCTGTAAACCTACTACGACGGACTACTTGCTCGCACCGTTTATGGTGTATAAACGGCGCGCAAGGAGATGCGGCTTGGACAGCTGATTTCCTATGATGGCTTCAATGTACCGACAAAGTTTGATCGCGTAACTCTGTCGCTAAGTGTGATTTTTGAATTTTTTTCTCATTTCCATACTATTATCCATTTCTCCATGTTAAACCGCGCGCAAGGAGATGCGGCTTGGACAGCTGATTTCTTATGATTGCCCCGTTATACCGATAAAGTTGAATCGCGTAACTCTGTCGCTAAGTGTGATTTTTGAATTTTTTTCTCATTTCCATACTATTATCCATTTCTCCATGTTAAACCGCGCGCAAGGAGATGCGGCTTGGACAGCTGATTTCTTATGATGGCTTCAATGTACCGACAAAGTTTGATCGCGTAACTCTGTCGCTAAGTGTGACTTGAATTTTTTTTTTAATTTCCATACTATTATCCATTTCTCCATGTTAAACGGCGCGCAAGGAGATGCGGCTTGGACAGGTGATTTCTTATGATGGCTTCAATGTACCGACAAAGTTTGATCGCGTAACTCTGTCGCTAAGTGTGATTTTTGAATTTTTTTCTAATTTCCATACTATTATCCATTTCTCTATGTTAAACGGCGCGCAAGGAGATGCGACTTGGACAGCTGATTTCTTATGATTGCCCTGTTGTACCGACAAAGTTTGGTCGCGTAACTCTGTCGCTAAGTGTGATTTTTGATTTTTTTTCTAATTTCCATACTATTATCCATTTCTCCATGTTAAACGCCGCGCAAGGAGATGCGGCTTGGACACACGATTTCTTATGATTGACCCGTTCTACCAACAAAGTTTGATCGCGTAACTCTGTCGCTAGGTGTAATTTTTTTATTTTTTTCAAATTTCCATACTATTATCCATTTCTCCAAGTTAAACGGCGCGCAATGAGATGCGGCTTGGATAGATGATTTCTTATGATTGACCCGTTGTACCAACAAAGTTTGATCCTGTAACTCTGTCGCAAAGTGTGATTTTTGAATTTTTTTAAAATTTCCATACTATTTTCCATTTCTCCAAGTTTTTCGCAAGGAGATGCGGCTTGGACCGATAATTTCTTATGATTGACCCGTTGTACCAACAAAGTTTGATCGCGTAACTCTGTCGCTAAGTGTGATTTTTTTTTTTAATTTTTATACTATTATCCATTTCTCCATGTTAAACGATGCGCAAGGAGATGCGGCTTGGATAGCTGATTTCTTTTGATGGCTTTATTGTACCGACAAAGTTTAATCGCGTAACTCTGTCGCTAAGTGTGATTTATAAAAAAAAAATTAATTTTCATACTATTATCCATTTCTCCAAGTTAAACGGAGCGCAAGGAGATGCGGTTTGGGCAGCTTATTTCTTATGATGACTTTATTGTACCAACAAAGTTTGATCGCGTAACTCTATCGCTAGGTGTGATTTTTTAATATTTTTTTATTTCTATACCATTATCCATTTCTTCATATTGAGCATGCTACGAGATGCGGCTTGGACTTGTGATTTCTTATGATGGCCCCATTGTACTGCCAAAGTTTAATTGCGTAACTTTTTCAACAAAGTATGTGTTTTAAAGATTTATTCATTAAAACACAATGAAGCTGTACAGAACAATAATTAGAGTAAATAGCCCTTAGGCAGCTTGAAGAATTGACTGCTAGCTTTATATTTGGCTGCTGCCTTTGGCTGCTAACTTTACACTTTGGTATTTTCTCGTCCCGCCGACGTAGTTAAGAAACTCTGTACAGGTTATTTATACCCGGTTTCTTCACAGAAAAGTTTTAGGTTAGGTTTGTTTTTCTGTGGGGTAAATTATTGCTGCTAATTTCAAGAACCTAGAACAATACGGGGCTTTTATTCTCCCGTATGAACCCATGGCGAAACACGGGACTTTTGATCCAAAGACGTAAAAAGCGAGCAACCCTGAGTACAGTTCTTATTTCTTCTTATTTCTTATGATTGACCCGTTCTACCAAACAAAGTTTGATCGCGTAACTCTGTCGCTAGGTGTAATTTTTTTATTTTTTTCAAATTTCCATACTATTATCCATTTCTCCAAGTTAAACGGCGCGCAATGAGATGCGGCTTGGATAGATGATTTCTTATGATTGACCCGTTGTACCAACAAAGTTTGATCCTGTAACTCTGTCGCAAAGTGTGATTTTTGAATTTTTTTAAAATTTCCATACTATTTTCCATTTCTCCAAGTTTTTCGCAAGGAGATGCGGCTTGGACCGATAATTTCTTATGATTGACCCGTTGTACCAACAAAGTTTGATCGCGTAACTCTGTCGCTAAGTGTGATTTTTTTTTTAAATTTTTATACTATTATCCATTTCTCCATGTTAAACGATGCGCAAGGAGATGCGGCTTGGATAGCTGATTTCTTTTGATGGCTTTATTGTACCGACAAAGTTTAATCGCGTAACTCTGTCGCTAAGTGTGATTTATAAAAAAAAAATTAATTTTCATACTATTATCCATTTCTCCAAGTTAAACGGAGCGCAAGGAGATGTGGACTTGTGATTTCTTATGATGGCCCCATTGTACTGCCAAAGTTTAATTGCGTAACTTTTTCAACAAAGTATGTGTTTTAAAGATTTATTCATTAAAACACAATGAAGCTGTACAGAACAATAATTAGAGTAAATAGCCCTTAGGCAGCTTGAAGAATTGACTGCTAGCTTTATATTTGGCTGCTGCCTTTGGCTGCTAACTTTACACTTTGGTATTTTCTCGTCCCGCCGACGTAGTTAAGAAACTCTGTACAGGTTATTTATACCCGGTTTCTTCACAGAAAAGTTTTAGGTTAGGTTTGTTTTTCTGTGGGGTAAATTATTGCTGCTAATTTCAAGAACCTAGAACAATACGGGGCTTTTATTCTCCCGTATGAACCCATGGCGAAACACGGGACTTTTGATCCAAAGACGTAAAAAGCGAGCAACCCTGAGTACAGTGAAATTTATATAATTTTTAAATCTTCCATAGGATGAATAAACCTCGGAATAAACTAACTCCCGATTTATTCCTTGCAGTTCGATAGAGTTGGGCTACAGTTCGGCTTTGCCGTTCAAGTTTAAGTTCAAAGTCAACTTTATTTATATATATATATATATATATATATATATATATGTATATATATATATATGTATATATATATATATATATATATATATATATTACAAAAATGGTGTCATGGTTGTAATAAAATCTTGTACAAAAACTTATAAAAGAAATCATAACCAAAACATTTCACATAAAAGAAGCCAAGTACGCGAAAATGATATTCCGTAAAAAGAATAGAGATAAACCAAGTTCTCCAACATAAATTTCAAAATGAATAATTCTTACTATTATGGCTGCAAATGACTCTTAGCCACAGTGCTAAATTGAACATAAAGAAGTTTGGCTATAATAGCCAAGTTTAGAAAAACATTTCCAAACAAGTAAGAACCTTTTATTTTAAAATTTGTATTAGAGAACTTGGCTTTACTTTTATCTCAATTCTTTTTACGGACTACCATTTTTGCATCCTTGGCTTTTTTTTAAATGAAATGTTTTTGTTATGATTTCACTTCTCTTTTAAAGTATTTGGATAATATTTAAGTTTTAAAGTAGTAAAATATGCGGAATATTGTTTAAAACTTTTGCAATGTCCTATTAAAAGTTTTTAATTTTTTCACATGGTTTTATATAGTTCCTATCAGCCTTTCGAACCTCAGCTCTCTAGCGTTCCTGCAAATGGACAATGTTACTTTTACATAACTTTACATTTATAGGAGAGAGCAGTAAATTAAAATTTTGATATTTTTAATTTTTTTCCTATAGTTTTATCTTACTTCCTATCGGCCTTCCAAAGCTCAGCTTTCCAGCGTTTCTGGAAGTGGGCAATGTTACTTTCAAATAACTTTACCTTTATAGGGGAGGAAAGCAAATTAACATTTTGGGGTTTTTAAATTTTTGCCTATAGTTTTATCATATTTCCAAAGCTAAGCTTTCTAGTGCTTCTGATGGGCAATGTTACTTTTACATAACTTTACATGTATAGGGGAGGGGATTAAATTAGAATTTTTTGATTTTTTCCAAGGGTTTGGTCATAATTTCCATCAGTCTGCCAAATTTCAGCTTTGTAGCATGTTTGGAAGTACAGTAGAATTTTGATGATCTAAACATGAGTGAGTCAGTAAGTGAGTGAGTTAGTAAGTGGCAATTTCGACGTTTTTTTCAATTTCGTAACTTCTTTAGTACTGTATAGAAGTCCATGTAACTTGGAGGGGTGGTTAACTCTATGAAGTAGGGTTGCCAACTGTCCTCCAGCCAGGAGGACAGTCCTCCTTTGAGGCAAAATGTCCTCCGTCCTCCACAGACCCTGTGGAGGACGCCATTTGACCTCCTTTATCAAAATTATGTGCTTAAATCAAAAATAACGTGATAAAAACACATGAGAAATGACCCGAATTCATAGTTGTTCCCCATTTTTTTTATCTGTCATCCATATAAAATAACCAACGAGATTAAAATAACACATTTAAGAAATAAATAAACCAAGCTGAGGAATGTCTGTAAAAACAGCCCTAAGCAGCGGCGGCATCATTCGTAAGTTTTCGTCACGTCTCCCGCGGCAAAGCAAATGTCAGTCAAGTGTTCTGTGGTCAGTCCCTGTGATCGCGCATAGAAGATCGCAGAATTTGCACCCTATGTTTGCCTCCAAGTTTTAGTTTGTTTTACTAAGTATTTAATATTTTTTTTTTATATTATTGAAATCTAGCACTTCTGCTTATGCTGCAATATTTTATGCTGAGTTTATACACTATACATACAGATAAAAATAATAGTTGATTCTATAAAATAAAAAGTTGGACAACTTTTAACTTTTTTTAATTTTTATCTGAAAACAGATGTGCAACATCACATCATCTTTGTTGTTGTTTTGGTATAGAATTTGATTATTTTTTTCAGTTTTTTTTTAACCATTTTAAGATTTTTAAGCAATCCAACTTTAAAAAGCCATTTATCTTTTAATTCAAAAACACTTACAGATTGTGTTTTTTTACAAAAATATTGATGTTTGTTTATTATTTTGGCTGTAACCCCAGCATAAAAATAAAACAAAAGTACATATTAAAATAGAATTCATATTATTTTCTACAAAAACAGTGTTCAAAATTTATTAAAAAACTACCTCCGATAATGAAGTTTTTCACTGAAAACGGCGTTTTTCACAGAGCAAGTGCAAAAGTTTTGCACACGCTGTATATTGCATGAAATTTTTTTTCACAACTCGCTCGAATTATGGACCTCGCTAAGGCTCGGACCACCAAACTGTCTCGCCCATATAAATAAATTCATTTTTAAAACTTGTTTTTTAAATAACTATTAATTTTGATTGGGCTGTTTCAACAGCAAAATATTTTTATTTTAATTTTTACTTTAAAATGAGTCTCAATGGCGGCTCGTGGTCATTTGCAAAGGTGAAGCAAAACAATGACATAAAGGTACTCGCCGCAGGCAAAAAAAATTAGGCATCATGATCAAAAACATTAATTTTGAGCCTTAAAAAGTAGTTATTTTACCCATTATTGTAAAAAATAATATGATATTTAAGCTCCTGATTAATTTTTATCTGTATAAACAAAGCACACAATACTTTTCTGTTTTGAAACTACAGAATAAACCATTTGTATCTCCTTTTTTAAGTTTCACCTCCCAAGAAAATTTGTTTGGTGTTTGTGTTGATGTTTCATATATATGTACCTGTTATTTAATAAATGTGTTTTGAAAAAAAAAAAAAAAATTAATTTAAAAAATACATACCAATATATATATATGTACCTACCTAGTAATTTTTATGTTATGTTTATATGTATAGAGCTTTATTTTAAGGAACATGCACTAGAATTTTTTTTTAATTGTGAGATCATATAAAAATGTCCTCCATTGGCTCCAGTGGGAGTTGGCAACTCTACTATGAAGATCTATGACTGTACAAAATTGGAGTTTTGTAGCTCTTTCTGAAGTAAAGTTTTAGATAGGTCAAATATGGGCTGAAATGTTTCAAGAAAAGATGGTCCAGCAGTTTACGCCGCGAACTTGGCCTCACTGCCGTGCCCTCAGATATAAATAAATTTATCAGTAATCATTTAAGAGTTATTTTGAGGTTGTTTGCAACTGAGAGATTTTGCACTTGTTTTGACAATTTATTATAACATTTTTTTCAAACAGAGCTAGTCTGTGTCTTGGAACATTATAGTTCTTTGTTCTGGTATTGTAATGTATATGTTTGTTTTCATATTTTTCAAAGTAATTACTGTCTTTGACTAGAAAAATACATTCATATACATAAAGACCATACAATGTAACAACATTCATGTTTTTGGATAATAAAAGCTTTTTAAGTTTCATAGCTGCCTCCCCATAATAGTAATCCAAAATGTAGGGTTGATTGAAAATTTGAAAAGTACACTATTCCCAGTGTTTCAAGTGTTATGTTATATGGTTTCATTACCTGTAAGGAGTAGGAGACTGATGCTAGTTTGTTGGTTACAAAATCAATATTCATCTATAAACACTCCCAAAAATTTTGAATTCTTAGAGAATGTTAGTGTTTCCTTTTATTTTGATTTTTGTTGGCATAGTTGCGTTTGATTTCTTTGTATTAAAATAGATGTAGTTGGTTTTGTTCTTGTTTCGAGTGCTTAGTGAACCATTGTTCACTAAGCACTGTAAGAGGTTTTTAACAGATCTCCAGTGATTATGATCCAATTCTCAATATTTTTAGCAAAAACAACTGTGTTTTTATCATCTGCAAAAATACTGGCTTAACATTTTCATTTGCAACTTCTGCAGGGTAATCATTCACAAACATCAGGAACAGCAAGGGTCCAACAATGCTGCCTTGCAGGATTCCTATCTGGACCTCCAGTAAATCTGAGGAATAGCTTTCCCCTGCATTGTTTACTACTACCATTTGTTGTCTACTTAGTTGTCTATTTGTGAAATATGAAATTATCCATTTAAGGGTGATGTTTCTTATTCCATATCTTTCGATTTTCTTTACTAATTGTTGATGATTTATGCAATTATATGCTTTAGAAAGATCAAAGAAAGTTCCAGTTGCTAGTTCGCAAAAGTTGGAGATAAATCATTTTTATCTTTCGCCATTACATATTCATAGTTGGCCACATATTGTCATACTTAGTTGGTTGCTTCTTTTATTTTCCTTTTAATTCTTTGTTTTTATGGCAAAAGGTAAGTCAGAAAAAGTTAAAGGTACCAATTTAAACAAAACAAAATTCTGAAAAAAATAAATTTTTGAGGATATTATTACTGATCTGCTGCAAACAGACAGGGAGCCTATAAATGGGGTGAGTTCGCAAACTAATATAATCAGCATTTTGACATATGAAATTGACTCCAGGTCTTCATCATCCAAGTTTTGAGTCACGATCCATATCTTTTAAGATGTCCATTGCAAGTTTGTTTACTACACTGTGGAGCAAATTTGAATTTAAATTAGAGCATTTAATGAAAAGAAACAACAAAATAATTAAAAATCACACATTGAAGAGTCAGTGAGCATTGATGCCATCAATTGGTGGAATTTATCAGATATATTATAAACCCAAGGGGTGATCAGCTGAGCCAAATTTGTACACACCATCCTACAGGACTTTAAAATAAAATCTTGGTCCTATAGTGTATTTTGTGGTACTGTGTAGTGTCCTGTGGAGTCCTGTAGACAAAATTCGTACACCTACTGTGGGCAGCTGATCACCTATTGTATAAACCTAAATTAATTTAAGAAGAGTATTGTCATTGATGAGCTCATCAATGACTTTATGACTTGCCCATGCTAAACTGCCATCTACAAACTGTGAACCGTCAACAGTGAGTGGCATTTTATAAATCAGGGGTAAAAATCAATAACTGCTAATTATGGTGTAGGCTAGGGTCAAGGGGTGAATAGCTCTCACAATCGGTGTACACATTTCTCACAATCTTTCCACAATCCTTCACAATCTTTACACAGTTCTTCCCAATCACTCACAATCTGTCACAATCTTACCACAATCCCTCACAATCTTACCACAGTCATTCACAATCCCTCACAATCTTTCACAATCTTACCAAAGTCCCTTATGCATAGCGTGGGGGTTGGCGCGGGGGGTTTCGTCGCCCCCCCCCCCGCCCCGAGGGTACTGGCATGGCGCCGCATTGGTGCCTGAAGCGCCCTAATCATTATTAAGTAGCAGGGCCAGTAACAAGAATAACAAGTAACAAGTCGCAAGAATTTTTGATGGGCTGTCCGCCACCCCGCCCCTTCAGACATGCTACGCCGCTGCACAGTTCTCCACAATCCCTCACAATCTTACCACAATCCCTCACAATCTTTACACAATCTTAGCACAAGATTGTAGATTTTGACAATCAGTGTACACATTCTGGGTTAGCTGTTCACCCCTCGGCTAGGGTGTAGGTCACATCAATTAATTTATTTATTTCTAATCTACTCCGAAAAGTTGCTGAAATTGAGAATTTCAAATACCTATAATTAAAGTAAATAATTCTCACCCAAAATTTTGTCTTCTAGAGTAGCCATTTTTCCACTTGAATTTTCTCGAGATCGACTAATTAGATTAACCGCGGTAAACTACGTACTTCGCGAATTTGAAGTTATTTAGCTTAATTTAAAAATAGTTTTATTTTTGTAATTAATTAAAAACAGGACAGGAAAAAAATATTTAAAAACCCAATCCACAAAATGTAAACAAACTTTTTGATTTTTGACGTTTATAAATAAAGAAATTAGTGTGGTTGTGTTGCATTTTCTTCTTTATTGGCCAAATGACCTGTTGATGTCTCACTCTTTTTTGGGGCAATTCCATACATTGAGGTAGAAAAAAATATATAAAACCAAAACGGCGTTTTTTAAATCACCCACAGAAAATCACAGCTAGACCTGCATATGGGTTCTCAAGCTTTAACATTAGGGTAAAAAAGTAGCAATATATTTAAAGTTTTTATTGCATGGGTAAAAATGTGATTTTTATTTGCGTCTTCGTGCAAACAATACAGCATACGTCATAACGGCACAGCCGAATACCATCCCATAACATTCCACACAAGATAAAAACCGCGCAAATAAATACCGCGTAAGGTTTTTACCATCTAAGTACAAAAACCGCCAACAAAAATACAGAGCAAATAAATACCGCGCAAGGATTTTACCGTGCAAAAATAGTAAACCGCGTCGCCCAATACCACGCAAGTTTGAGCTGCGTAGGATAATAAACCGCGCAGTCCATTAATGAGTTAAAAATACCACATGCGGCATATAAACGCGCTAAAAGTACCACTCAAGGTTGTTATCGCGCAACAAAAATAAAGCGCAAAAACAAAAACCGCGCAACCTATTATTGCACGAAAAATACTTTATCAGTTCTCAACCTAACAGATGAAGTAAGGATAAATAATTTAATATTGGTTCTTAACTTAATATTATAACTTTGTTCACCATTTCTTTCACCTTACATCCTCTCTGGTTTATCAGTTATCTGCTTATGTAAGTGTCCGAAACAGATGTGTAGTTGTCCGAAATATTATATATATATATATATATATATATATATATATATATATATATTATTCAATTAAGAAGATATTAAGGAATCAATTACACATGTTTTGTAATCAGATTGTAACGTATGGTTCAAGGAGGTGAAAAAATTCCATTTCCACCAATTCGAAGACCAAAGAATACAGAAACTGGTGTGGATTAGGGCCACTGGTGCTGCAGCTCACGGTTCGTAAAAGAAAACCGTAGCTGTAGCTATCCGTTTTATGCAGCGGCGGATTCAGGGTAGGGTCAGAACCCCCCCCCCCTCCCAGACATATAACTTATTTTTTAGTTTAGCAGCATCACTTATTTAAAATTTGTCAGAAATTCTACTTAATTTTTTTAAAAATTTCGCCTGTGGTGCCAAAAATCTCCTTTAGAGACTTAATTTTACAACTGAGATCTATCAAAAATCGCTAATAAAAAATATTTTGATGTTTCCTAACACTTTGGTCCCTCCTCCCGGAAATCCTGGATCCGCCACTGGTTTTATGTAGGGTATTGAAAGTCACGTAACGATTTAGCACATGCGTAGTTGGATACTGATATGGACAAATAAAAATAAATACTTTTTAGCCTATTGTTTATGTGTAAGAATAAGGCAAAAAAAGTGTGGTTTATATTTTGTCAAGCTGTATTTTAGTGGCGCACCCAGAAATATGTCCTGGCCTGGGGGGTGCCCGATGCCTTTGGGTTTGGGGGCTGCGCGAAGCTGCATTATATCGTATTTTATGCTGTTTTATCTTTTTATATATGCAAAAATCTAAGGTCCGGCCAAAAAAACTTTGACCAAAAGTTATTAGACCTTTTTGTCTACTTTTGACCTTCCCCACCAACCCTTAAAGTTTGGTGCCTCATTTAAATTACACCCATAGTTTAAACAGTGTTTTAAGCCAGGGTTAGGTCAGATCTTAGTTTAGATCAGATTGGGCCAATTTCTAGGTTTCATTAATCACTATCCTTAAAAGTATAGGCTTTTTAAAAAAGTATTATTTTCAAAAATAGTTTTTTCGAAAAAATTTTTAGTTTTTTTAATTAGTTTTTTTGAAAAACTACGTATTTAAAAAGCATAAAAAAAACATATTTTTTTGTGTGGAAACTTCTTTTTGCAAAATGTTGGTGGTCCAGACACCGGTTATGATATGTTTCAATAAGTTAAGTTAGATTAAAATGAAAATTAAACAACTTATCGCAGCTAATTATCCCCGCGAATTGTCTACCCGGCGAATTTTCCCCTATCCCTTTATGTTACCTCTAGATGCACCGTAACAAGGCTTAACTAATCCATTCTCCGTTGTTTTGTCTAGAAACAATACTTAATCGCGATAAAGTGACTAATCCAAGAAATGTGCTTACGGTGCATCTAGTGGTTAGGTATTTCGATTTATGCCGTATTCCATTGGGAAAATGAGTGCAGCACTGATGGTGCACTGGCACTAAAACGGTGCTGTCAAAAATTTGCACTGAGTGCAGTTTCAATGGAACACGCGGAAAATGAAAAATCGCACTCGTGTGGTATGCCATTATGAGCTGTAGAAATTATTTTTTATTCTTGCTTTAAGCAACGTTAATATAACATTTTTTTGCACCAATTTTTTATAGTATATCCATTATGAATTGGGCAAATTGATTATGCAAAAATCTCATTTTTGAAAAAATTGTCACACAACCTGTAGTTTTATCAGGCCAACGACGATATCCATTTTTATTTGTTTCAAAGTTACACGCCGATAAATAACAATAAAAATTCGTCAAATAAATAAATAATGATTTTATTATAATAAGAATATTTTTAAAATGCCCACCTTCTTGTTGAATGCAGGCTTGTGCTCGTATACCAACAGATAGAGTAGTTATCTGTATTTCGCGCTTGTTTTTCAAAAAAAACCTAACCTGAAGTGTACTTTATGCTCCCAAAATTTGAACATAAGGATTCGAAACACCTTGTATACATATATAATATTTCAGAAGTTTCTTTCAACTAACTTAACTTTCCTGCCTTGCGGAATTTGGTCAAAAACATGTTGTTCAAAATGCATTAGTTCGAAAGTAATATTAATACTTCATTAACATTTTCTTGAAAAGGAAAATTATTTAAAAACATTTCCTTCAAACAAAAAATTGTTTGAAAACATTTTCTTAAAATTTTTTTGTTCAAAAACATTTTCTTTGAAAGTAATTTTTTTTCATAAGGAAAATTGTTCAAAAAAGTTTTTGAAGAAAATATTTTTGAACAAATTTCCATTCAACAAAAACATAACCTAACCTAACAGCTACGCCTCAGCGCTAATGGGGTTTCGTCCCCTTTGTTCTTTTTTTGGACAAAATTGAGACTCCTTGAATTTATTTATGAGGAATTCTGCAGCCGTATTCCATTGGGGAAATGAGTGCAACACTAGTGCCCAACTGGCTCGGTGTTTGCATTCCATTGACATGCACTTTTTCAGTTTTCGTATTCCATTGAGGAACTTATGAATTCAGTTTTGCACTGAGTGCGGCTTTTTTGACACCGGCTCTGAGGGCTCGTGCCGCACCGAAAACTTTTTCCCGCCATTAATTTTAAACGCCTATTATTGTCGTGGGACGTATAAATGAGTGAAAATAAAGTTGTTAGCGATTTTTTATTATTTTCTTCGTTGCTGAGTAGTAGCAGCGATGCAGATGAAGAAGAACAGTTCTGTGCAATAAAAACAATGAGAACGGAAACCCCAAAAATAAAAAACTTTATTGAAAATGTGGTTTACCGATTTAACAACAAACAGGTAAGTAGATTTGTATGGATCTGGTTGACTGGGGCCCTGGGGCTAATTTTCCGACAGTTGAGGTTTTCTGGCAACTATGATTATAAGTAAAAATAAATGTATTTTTTAGTTCAAGAAACACTTTCGGCTCGAGAGGAGCACTGCAGAATTCCTCATAGTTGCCTCAATTTTGTCCAAAAAAAGAACAAGGGGGACGAAACCCCATTAGCGCTGAGGCACATGTCTTGTCATTTTTATGGTATGTTGAAACACCCTTACGCTTAGCTGTTAGGTTAGGTTATGTTCTTGTTGAATGGAAATTTGTTCAAAAATATTTTCTTCAAAAACTTTTTTGAACAATTTTCCTTATGAAAAAAAAATGACTTTCAAAGAAAACGTTTTTGAACAAAAAAATTTTAATAAAATGTTTTCAAACAATTTTTTGTTTGAAGGAAATGTTTTTAAATAATTTTCCTTTTCAAGAAAATGTTATTGAAGTATTAATATTACTTTCGAACAAATGGATTTTGAACAACATGGTTTTGACCAAATTCTGCAAGGCAGGAAAGTTAGGTTTAGTTGAAAGAAACTTGTGAAATACCTATTATATTAGTATAGTAAGGGGTTTCGAATCGTTATGTTCAAATTTTGGGAGCATAAAGTACACTTCTAGTTAGGTTTTTTTGAAAAACAAGCGCGAAATACAGATAACTACTCTGTTGGTATACGAGCACAAGCCTGCATTCAACAAGGAGGTGGGCATTTTTTAAATATTCTTATTAACTTTTTTTAAATAAAATCATTATTTATTTATTTGACGAATTTTATTTATATTAGGATAATATTTATCGGCGTGTAACTTTGAAACAAATAAAAATGAATATCGTTGTTGGCCTGATAAAACTACAGGTTGTGTGACATTTTTTTTGACAATTTGCCCTATTCATAATGGATATACTATAAAAAATTATTTGCAAGAAAATGTTATTAACGTTGCTTAAAGCAACAATAAAAAAGAAGTTCTACAGCTCAAAATGTTAGGAACTTCGTGATATAGTGACCTTATACCACACGAGTGCGATTTTTCATTTTCCGCGTGTTCCATTGAAACTGCACTCAGTGCAAATTTTTGACAGCACCGTTTCAGTCTCAGTGCACCACCAGTGCTGCACTCATTTACCCAATGGAATACGGCATGAAAAAGTGCATGTCAATGGAATGCAAACGCCGAGCCAGTTGTGCACTAGTGCTGCACTCATTTCCCCAATGGAATACGGCATTAGAAAAGTTTGGCAACGTGGCTTTTTGTTTGACCTTCGTCAACCCGGCTGTCAAAGTTGTCAAATATATGCGTGGTCTCAACAAAAATCCGCTGTGATCGTCCTTACTTTTTGCAAGTTTTTTCCAAAAATTCAGCAAATTTAAACCAAAATATGATCAGTTTGTAGCCAGTTTCATTGCCAATTTGCAATCAAATAATAATTGATTTCCGGCAAAATGGTGGACTTTGTTTTTGAGTCGATTCTGAGCCAAGAAGAATACAATGAAAAAGTGCCCGCCGAGATTGGTGGGAAAATCTGCGAATTTGTGACCGGCAAATTTGAGGAGCTCATTACGGCCAATGCGTTGCTAAAAACTAATCAGGACAACTTGGGTAAGAAATAAATGTTATCTTCGTTTTCACTTTTTGTAAATGTATCATGTTTACTTGCAAGAAAGTTTACCATCACCAATTTGCCTACACTACTTTTGTAAACAGCAGCCGGGGAACCCAGCAGCCCCTAAAGGGAAATTGCTAAATGAGTTAGCTGAGTTGCTAGAAATTGTAGTCTACATGCCAACTAGCAAATTTGGTGGCATTCTTTGCTTTTGTTTTAAGCTTATTTAAAAATACTTGGCAAGACCTAGTAAAAAAACTTGCAAGTTTTTCGTGAGTGGACAGAAATCAAAAAAGGACTAATAATGTAAAAAAACTTGTTACAAGTTTTTTGACCAAGAAATTCATAAATTTTTTGGATTAACTTCTTCAAAGTAACATTTATTGTGTTACAAATTGTTTTACATAAGGGAATTATTAGTGATGAACCATTCAGTTATTTGTTCTCTTTGTTTGAATGCAAAAATCAAACAAAGCTTTTAACCAAGAAACATCAAAATGTCTTGTGTTTTTGTTGTTCTGTTAACCCATGATAATCTACCTCTAGAGAAGGGGTTATTATTGGTTTATAAAACAATGAAAATGTATGATTTTTACACTCTCTGTTAGATTCTCATATTTAAAAGAGGAGAACAAATAACCAGAAGGTCCATTGCTAATAGTAGAGTAGAGTATATCTTTATTTGCATAAATTTTTAAATATAATTGAGCAAATAGTGTCAAATGATTCCTAACAATAATTAAATTTAAAAAAAGGAGAATAAACAATATCAAATAATATAAAAGGAAGTCACTACTACAAAGCAATAATTAAAATGCCTATAATCAAAAAAAAAAAAAATTATATAAATATCAAACTTTCTACAGCCCATACTGCAAGATGACAGCTGATCTCCTTTATGAATTAATTTAAGATCAAAGTTATCAAATCAAATCAAAATAGGCTTTATTGTTGAGTTTCAAGTTTATTTATTTCACATATTTATATTACAGATAGTATAATACTTATTTGATTAATATTAAATTTTAAATATATAAGCGCCTAGATGACTTAACACTTGTATGCCCTTTTTTTACTTCTTAAAAATAGTAATATTGAAATCTGTTCAAGTTAGTTCCTAACATGCTACTTTAGAGTTTTATATTTTAAAAACTAAACAAAAAAAAACAACAAAAGAACACCATTACCTAAAAAAAACACACACTCACACATACACAGACAGGTTTAAAGAGTTTATCAGATTTAGGTTTTGAACAGCCTTAGAAATGTTGTTCTGCTGTTCCATATATATATATATATACAGTGTGTCCACGTAAGTTGGCGGCATATGGGAAACTTTTTTATTATTAGCTTTACGAAAAAAAGTTATTCTTCATAAAAAGTTCTGCATGGTCCAAAACCTAAAATGCAACCATCAGATGTTAAATTTTTTCAGTCATATTACGAGGTTTGTCAAAAAATGTGATTTTTGCTCTAGAGTAAAGTACCTTTCTTTTTGACAATATCGAAAATTGTTATAAAGAAAAGATGTTTAGAATTAAAAATAGCTTTCAAATATTCAACATTGTTTATTTACATTAAAAAAATATTTTTTTCTACATTTTCTCTGCGATTACGTTGGAAATTTAAGTTGGCACATTAAATAAAAAAATATTTTTTTTTAATGTAAATGAACAATGTTGAATATGTGAAAGCTATTTTTAATTCTAAACATCTTTTCTTTATAACAATTTTCGATATTGTCAAAAAGAAAGGTACTTTACTCTAGAGCAAAAATCACATTTTTTGAAAAACCTTGTAATATGACTGAAAAAAATTAACATCTGATGGTTGCATTTTAGGTTTTGGACCATGCAGAACTTTTTATGAAGAATAACTTTTTTTCGTAAAGCTAATAATAAAAAAGTTTCCCATATGCTGCCAACTTACGTGGGCACACTGTATATATATATATATATATATATATTAGGGGTGTGAAACTAGCAGCCAGTTGCCCGCAGCCAAAGTGTGAAGTTAGCAGCCAGTTTCCCGCAGCCAAATTGTGAAGTTAGCAGCCAGTTTCCCGCAGCCAAATTATAAAATTGGCAGCTATACTATAATGCTAGCAGTCAATTCTTCAAGCTGCCTAAGAGCAATTTACTCTAATTATTCTGTAAGCCTTCATTGTGTTTTAATGAAAATCTTTAAAAAACATACTTTATCGAAAAAGTTATGCAATCAAACTTTGTCGGTACAATGGGGCCGTCATAAGAAATCAAAAGTCCAAGCCGCATCTTAATGCATGCCGCTCAATATGGAGAAATGGATAATATGAAAATTAAAAAAAATTCAAAAATCACACTTAGCGACGGAGTTACGTTACCTACAACGGGGCAATCATAAGAAATCAGCTGTCCAAGCCGCATCTCCTTGCGCGCCGTTTAACATGGAGAAATGGATAATAGTATGGAAATTAGAAAAAAATTCAAAAATCACACTTAGCGACAGAGTTACGCGATCAAACTTTGTTGGTACATTGAAGCCATCATAAGAAATCAGCTGTCCAAGCCCCATCTCCTTGCGCGCCGTTTAACATGGAGAAATGTATAATTGTATTGAAATTAGATAAAAATTCAAAAATCACACTTAGCGACAGAGTTACGCGATCAAACTTCGTTGGTACATTGAAGCCATTATAAGAAATCAGCTGTCCAAGCCGTATCTCCTTGCGCGCCGTTTAAGATGGAGAAATAGATAATAGTATGGAAATTTAAAAAAAAAAAAAAATCACACTTAGCGACAGAGTTACGCGATCAAACTTTATCGGTACAACGGGGCAATCATAAGTAATCAGCGGTGTAAGCCGCATCTCCTTTCGCGCCGTTTAACATGGAGAAATGGATAATAGTATGGAAATTAGAAAAAAATTCAAAAATCACACTTAGCGACAGAGTTACGCTCAAACTTTGTCGGTACATTGAAGTCATCATAAGAAATCAGCTGTCCAAGCCGCATATCCTTGCGCGCCGTCTAACATGGAGAAATGGATAATAGTATGGAAATTAGAAAAAAAATTCAAAAATCACACTTAGCGACAGAGTTACGCGATCAAACTTCGTTGGTACATTGAAGCCATCATAATAAATCAGCTGTCCAAGCCGCATCTCCTTGCGCGCCGTTTAAGATGGAGAAATAGATAATAGTATGGAAATTAAAAAAAAAAGTAAAAATCACACTTAGCGACAGAGTTACGCGATCAAACTTTATCGGTACAACGGGGCAATCATAAGTAATCAGCGGTGTAAGCCGCATCTCCTTGCGCGCCGTTTAACATGGAGAAATGGATAATAGTATGGAAATTAGAAGAAAATTCAAAAATCACACTTAGCGACAGAGTTACGCGATCAAACTTTGTCGGTACATTGAAGCTATCATAAGAAATCAGCTATCCAAGCCGCATCTCCTTTCGCGCCGTTTAACATGGAGAAATGGATAATAGTATGGAAATTGGAAAAAAATTCAAAAATCACACTTAGCGACAGAGTTACGCGATCAAACTTCTTGGTACATTGAAGCCATCATAATAAATCAGCTGTCCAAGCCGCATCTCCTTGCGCGTTTAACATGGAGAAATGGATAATAGTATGGAAATTAGAAAAAAATTCAAAAATCACACTTAGCGACAGAGTTACGCGATCAAACTTTGTCGGTACATTGAAGCCATCATAAGAAATCAGCTGTCCAAGCCGCATCTCGTTGCGCGCCGTTTAACATGGAGAAATGGATAATAGTATGGAAATTAGAAAAAAATTCAAAAATCACACTTAGCGACAGAGTTACGCGATCAAACTTTGTTGGTACATTGAAGCCATCATAAGAAATTAGCTGTCCAAGCCCCATCTCCTTGCGCGCCGTTTAACATGGAGAAATGGATAATAGTATGGAAATTAGAAGAAAATTCAAAAATCACACTTAGCGACAGAGTTACGCGATCAAACTTTGTTGGTACAATGAAGCCATTATAAGAAATCAGCTGTCCAAGCCACATCTCCTTGCGCGCCGTTTAACATGGAGAAATGGATAATAGTATGGAAATTAGAAAAAAATTCAAAAATCACACTTAGCGACAGAGTTACGCGATCAAGCTTTATCGATACAACGGGGCAATCATAAGAAATCAGCGGTCCGAGCCGCATCTCCTTGCGCGCCGTTTAACATGGAGAAATGGATAATAGTATGGAAATTAGAATAAAATTCAAAAATCACACTTAGCGACAGAGTTACGCGATCAAACTTTGTTGGTACAATGAAGCCATTATAAGAAATCAGCTGTCCAAGCCACATCTCCTTGCGCGCCGTTTAACATGGAGAAATGGATAATAGTATGGAAATTAGAAAAAAATTCAAAAATCACACTTAGCGACAGAGTTACGCGATCAAACTTTGTTGGTACATTGAAGCCATCATAACAAATCAGCTATCCAAGCCGCATCTCCTTGCGCGCCGTCTAACATGGAGAAATGGATAATAGTATAAAAATTAGAAAAAAATTCAAAAATCCCACTTAGCGACAGAGTTACGCGATCAAACTTTGTCGGTACATTGAAGCCATCATAAGAAATCAGCTGTCCAAGCCGCATCTCCTTGCGCGCCGTTTAACATGGAGAAATGGATAATAGTATGAAAATTAGAAAAAAATTCAAAAGTCACACTTAGCGACAGAGTTACGCGATCAAACTTTATCGATACAACGGGGCAATCATAAGTAATCAGCGGTGTAAGCCGCATCTCCTTGCGCGCCGTTTAACATGGAGAAATGGATAATAGTATGGAAATTAGAAGAAAATTCAAAAATCACACTTAGCGACAGAGTTATGCGATCAAACTTTGTCGGTACATTGAAGCTATCATAAGGAATCAGCTGTCCAAGCCGCATCTCCTTTCGCGCCGTTTAACATGGAGAAATGGATAATAGTATGGAAATTAGAAAAAAATTCAAAAATCACACTTAGCGACAGAGTTACGCGATCAAACTTTGTTGGTATATTGAAGCCATCATAAGAAATCAGCTATCCAAGCCGCATCTCCTTGCGCGCCGTCTAACATGGAGAAATGGATAATAGTATGGAAATTAGAAAAAAATTCAAAAATCACACTTAGCGACAGAGTTACGCGATCAAACTTCGTTGGTACGTTGAAGCCATCATAATAAATCAGCTGTCCAAGCCGCATCTCCTTGCGCGCCGTCTAACATGGAGAAATGGATAATAGTATGGAAATTAGAAAAAAATTCAAAAATCCCACTTAGCGACAGAGTTACGCGATCAAACTTTGTCGGTACATTGAAGCCATCATAAGAAATCAGCTGTCCAAGCCGCATCTCCTTGCGCGCCGTTTAACATGGAGAAATGGCTAATAGTATGGAAATTTGAAAAAAATTCAAAAGTCACACTTAGCGACAGAGTTACGCGATCAAACTTTGTAGGTACATTGAAGCCATCATAAGAAATCAGCTGTCCAAGCCCCATCTCCTTGCGCGCCGTTTAACATGGAGAAATGGATAATAGTATGGAAATTAGAAAAAAATTCAAAAGTCACACTTAGCGACAGAGTTACGTGATCAAACTTTATCGGTAGAACGGGGCAATCATAAGAAATCAGCGGTCCAAGCCACATCTCCTTGCGCGCCGTTTAACATGGAGAAATGGATAATAGTATGGAAATTAGAAAAAAATTCAAAAATCACACTTAGCGACAGAGTTACGCGATCAAACTTTGTCGGTACATTGAAGCCATCATAAGAAATCAGCTGTCCAAGCCGCATCTCCTTGCGCGCCGTTTAACATGGAGAAATGGATAATAGTATGGAAATTAGAAAAAAATTCAAAAATCACACTTGGCGACAGAGTTACGCGATCAAACTTTGTCGGTACATTAAAGCCATCATAAGAAATCAGCTATCCAAGCTGCATCTCCTTGCGCGCCGTTTAACATGGAGAAATGGATAATAGTATGAAAATTAGAAAAAAATTCAAAAGTCACACTTGGCGACAGAGTTACGCGATCAAGCTTTATCGGTACAACGGGGCAATCATAAGAAATCAGCTGTCCAAGCCGCATCTCCTTGCGCGCCGTTTAACATGGAGAAATGGATAATAGTATGGAAATTAGAAAAAAATTCAAAAATCACACTTAGCGACAGAGTTACGCAATCAAACTTTGACGGTACATTAAAGCCATGATAAGAAATCAGCTGTCCAAGCCGCATCTCCTTGCGCGCCGTTTAACATGGAGAAATGGATAATAGTATGGAAATTAGAAAAAAATTCAAAAGTCACACTTAGCGACAGAGTTACGTGATCAAACTTTATCGGTAGAACGGGGCAATCATAAGAAATCAGCGGTCCAAGCCACATCTCCTTGCGCGCCGTTTAACATGGAGAAATAGATAATAGTATGGAAATTAGAAAAAAAATCAAAAATCACACTTAGCGACAGAGTTACGCGATCAAACTTTGTTGGTACATTGAAGCCATCATAAGAAATCAGCTGTCCAAGCCCCATCTCCTTGCGCGCCGTTTAGCATGGAGAAATGGATAATAGTATGGAAATTAGAAAAAAATTCAAAAATCACACTTAGCGACAGAGTTACGCAATCAAACTTTGTCGGTACATTGAAGCCATCATAAGAAATCAGCTGTCCAAGCCGCATCTCTTTGCGCGCCGTTTAACATGGAGAAATGGATAATAGTATGGAAATTAGAAAAAAATTCAAAAATCACACTTAGCGACAGAGTTACGCAATCAAACTTTGACGGTACATTAAAGCCATGATAAGAAATCAGCTGTCCAAGCCGCATATCCTTGCGCGCCGTTTAACATGGAGAAATGGATAATAGTATGGAAATTAGAAAAAAATTCAAGTCACACTTAGCGACAGAGTTACGTGATCAAACTTTATCGGTAGAACGGGGCAATCATAAGAAATCAGCGGTCCAAGCCACATCTCCTTGCGCGCCGTTTAACATGGAGAAATGGATAATAGTATGGAAATTAGAAAAAAAATCAAAAATCACACTTAGCGACAGAGTTACGCGATCAAACTTTGTCTACCGATAAAGTTTGATCGCGTAACTCTGTCGCTATGTGTGATTTTTGAATTTTTTTCTAATTTCCATACTATTATCCATTTCTCCATGTTAAAAGGCGCGCAAGGAGATGCGGCTTGGACCGCTAATTTCTTATGATTGCCCCGTTCTACCGATAAAGTTTGATCACGTAACTCTGTCGCTAAGTGTGACTTTTGAATTTTTTTCTAATTTCCATACTATTATCCATTTCTCCATGTTAAACGGCGCGCAAGGAGATGCGGCTTGGACAGCTGATTTCTTATCATGGCTTTAATGTACCGTCAAAGTTTGATTGCGTAACTCTGTCGCTAAGTGTGATTTTTGAATTTTTTTCTAATTTCCATACTATTATCCATTTCTCCATGTTAAACGGCGCGCAAGGAGATGTGGCTTGGACCGCTGATTTCTTATGATTGCCCCGTTCTACCGATAAAGTTTGATCACGTAACTCTGTCGCTAAGTGTGACTTTTGAATTTTTTTCTAATTTCCATACTATTATCCATTTCTCCAGGTTAAACGGCGCGCAAGGAGATGCGGCTTGGACAGCTGATTTCTTATGATTGCCCCGTTCTACCGATAAAGTTTGATCGCGTAACTCTGTCGCTAAGTGTGACTTTTGAATTTTTTTCTAATTTCCATACTATTATCCATTTCTCCATGTTAAACGGCGCGCAAGGAGATGCGGCTTGGACAGCTGATTTCTTATGATGGCTTCAATGTACCGACAAAGTTTGATCGCGTAACTCTGTCGCTAAGTGTGATTTTTGAATTTTTTTCTAATTTCCATACTATTATCCATTTCTCCATGTTAAACGGCGCGCAAGGAGATGTGGCTTGGACCGCTGATTTCTTATGATTGCCCCGTTCTACCGATAAAGTTTGATCACGTAACTCTGTCGCTAAGTGTGACTTTTGAATTTTTTTCTAATTTCCATACTATTATCCATTTCTCCATGTTAAACGGCGCGCAAGGAGATGCGGCTTGGACAGCTAATTTCTTATCATGGCTTTAATGTACCGTCAAAGTTTGATTGCGTAACTCTGTCGCTAAGTGTGATTTTTGAATTTTTTTCTAATTTCCATACTATTATCCATTTCTCCATGTTAAACGGCGCGCAAGGAGATGCGGCTTGGACAGCTGATTTCTTATGATTGCCCCGTTGTACCGATAAAGCTTGATCGCGTAACTCTGTCGCCAAGTGTGACTTTTGAATTTTTTTCTAATTTTCATACTATTATCCATTTCTCCATGTTAAACGGCGCGCAAGGAGATGCAGCTTGGATAGCTGATTTCTTATGATGGCTTTAATGTACCGACAAAGTTTGATCGCGTAACTGTCGCCAAGTGTGATTTTTGAATTTTTTTCTAATTTCCATACTATTATCCATTTCTCCATGTTAAACGGCGCGCAAGGAGATGCGGCTTGGACAGCTGATTTCTTATGATGGCTTCAATGTACCGACAAAGTTTGATCGTGTAACTCTGTCGCTAAGTGTGATTTTTGAATTTTTTTCTAATTTCCATACTATTATCCATTTCTCCATGTTAAACGGCGCGCAAGGAGATGCGGCTTGGACAGCTGATTTCTTATCATGGCTTTAATGTACCGTCAAAGTTTGATTGCGTAACTCTGTCGCTAAGTGTGATTTTTGAATTTTTTTCTAATTTCCATACTATTATCCATTTCTCCATGTTAAACGGCGCGCAAGGAGATGCGGCTTGGACAGCTGATTTCTTATGATTGCCCCGTTGTACCGATAAAGCTTGATCGCGTAACTCTGTCGCCAAGTGTGATTTTTGAATTTTTTTCTAATTTCCATACTATTATCCATTTCTCCATGTTAGACGGCGCGCAAGGAGATGCGGATTGGATAGCTGATTTCTTATGACGGCTTCAATGTACCGACAAAGTTTGATCGCGTAACTCTGTCGCTAAGTGTGACTTTTGATTTTTTTTCTAATTTCCATACTATTATCCATTTCTCCATGTTAAACGGCGCGCAAGGAGATGCGGCTTGGACAGCTAATTTCTTATCATGGCTTTAATGTACCGTCAAAGTTTGATTGCGTAACTCTGTCGCTAAGTGTGATTTTTGAATTTTTTTCTAATTTCCATACTATTATCCATTTCTCCATGTTAAACGGCGCGCAAGGAGATGCGGCTTGGACAGCTGATTTCTTATGATTGCCCCGTTGTACCGATAAAGCTTGATCGCGTAACTCTGTCGCCAAGTGTGACTTTTGAATTTTTTTCTAATTTTCATACTATTATCCATTTCTCCATGTTAAACGGCGCGCAAGGAGATGCAGCTTGGATAGCTGATTTCTTATGATGGCTTTAATGTACCGACAAAGTTTGATCGCGTAACTCTGTCGCCAAGTGTGATTTTTGAATTTTTTTCTAATTTCCATACTATTATCCATTTCTCCATGTTAAACGGCGCGCAAGGAGATGCGGCTTGGACAGCTGATTTCTTATGATGGCTTCAATGTACCGACAAAGTTTGATCGTGTAACTCTGTCGCTAAGTGTGATTTTTGAATTTTTTTCTAATTTCCATACTATTATCCATTTCTCCATGTTAAACGGCGCGCAAGGAGATGCGGCTTGGACAGCTGATTTCTTATGATTGCCCCGTTCTACCGATAAAGTTTGATCACGTAACTCTGTCGCTAAGTGTGACTTTTGAATTTTTTTCTAATTTCCATACTATTATCCATTTCTCCATGTTAAACGGCGCGCAAGGAGATGCGGCTTGGACAGCTGATTTCTTATCATGGCTTTAATGTACCGTCAAAGTTTGATTGCGTAACTCTGTCGCTAAGTGTGATTTTTGATTTTTTTTCTAATTTCCATACTATTATCCATTTCTCCATGTTAAACGGCGCGCAAGGAGATGCGGCTTGGACAGCTGATTTCTTATGATTGCCCCGTTGTACCGATAAAGCTTGATCGCGTAACTCTGTCGCTAAGTGTGACTTTTGAATTTTTTTCTAATTTCCATACTATTATCCATTTCTCCATGTTAAACGGCGCGCAAGGAGATGCAGCTTGGATAGCTGATTTCCTATGATGGCTTTAATGTACCGACAAAGTTTGATCGCGTAACTCTGTCGCTAAGTGTGATTTTTGAATTTTTTTCTAATATCCATACTATTATCCATTTCTCCATGTTAAACGGCGCGCAAGGAGATGCGGCTTGGACAGCTGATTTCTTATGATGGCTTCAATGTACCGACAAAGTTTGATTGCGTAACTCTGTCGCTAAGTGTGACTTTTGAATTTTTTTCTAATTTTCATACTATTATCCATTTCTCCATGTTAAACGGCGCGCAAGGAGATGCGGCTTACACCGCTGATTACTTATGATTGCCCCGTTGTACCGATAAAGTTTGATCGCGTAACTCTGTCGCTAAGTGTGACTTCTGAATTTTTTTCTAATTTCCATACTATTATCCATTTCTCCATGTTAAACGGCGCGCAAGGAGATGCGGCTTGGACAGCTGATTTCTTATGATGGCTTCAATGTACCGACAAAGTTTGATCGCGTAACTCTGTCGCGAAGTGTGATTTTTGAATTTTTTTCTAATTTCCATACTATTATCCATTTCTCCATGTTAAACGGCGCGCAACGAGATGCGGCTTGGACAGCTGATTTCTTATGATGGCTTCAATGTACCGACAAAGTTTGATCGCGTAACTCTGTCGCTAAGTGTGATTTTTGAATTTTTTTCTAATTTCCATACTATTATCCATTTCTCCATGTTAAACGGCGCGCAAGGAGATGCGGCTTGGTCAGCTGATTTCTTATGATGGCTTCAATGTACCGACTAAGTTTGATTGCGTAACTCTGTCGCTAAGTGTGATTATTGAATTGTTTTCTAATTTCCATACTATTATCCATTTCTCCATGTTAAACGGCGCGCAAGGAGATGTGGCTTGGACCGCTGATTTCTTATGATTGCCCCGTTCTACCGATAAAGTTTGATCACGTAACTCTGTCGCTAAGTGTGACTTTTGAATTTTTTTCTAATTTCCATACTATTATCCATTTCTCCAGGTTAAACGGCGCGCAAGGAGATGCAGCTTGGACAGCTGATTTCTTATGATTGCCCCGTTCTACCGATAAAGTTTGATCGCGTAACTCTGTCGCTATGTGTGATTTTTGAATTTTTTTCTAATTTCCATACTATTATCCATTTCTCCATGTTAAAAGGCGCGCAAGGAGATGCGGCTTGGACCGCTAATTTCTTATGATTGCCCCGTTCTACCGATAAAGTTTGATCACGTAACTCTGTCGCTAAGTGTGACTTTTGAATTTTTTTCTAATTTCCATACTATTATCCATTTCTCCATGTTAAACGGCGCGCAAGGAGATGCGGCTTGGACAGCTGATTTCTTATCATGGCTTTAATGTACCGTCAAAGTTTGATTGCGTAACTCTGTCGCTAAGTGTGATTTTTGAATTTTTTTCTAATTTCCATACTATTATCCATTTCTCCATGTTAAACGGCGCGCAAGGAGATGTGGCTTGGACCGCTGATTTCTTATGATTGCCCCGTTCTACCGATAAAGTTTGATCACGTAACTCTGTCGCTAAGTGTGACTTTTGAATTTTTTTCTAATTTCCATACTATTATCCATTTCTCCAGGTTAAACGGCGCGCAAGGAGATGCGGCTTGGACAGCTGATTTCTTATGATTGCCCCGTTCTACCGATAAAGTTTGATCGCGTAACTCTGTCGCTAAGTGTGACTTTTGAATTTTTTTCTAATTTCCATACTATTATCCATTTCTCCATGTTAAACGGCGCGCAAGGAGATGCGGCTTGGACAGCTGATTTCTTATGATGGCTTCAATGTACCGACAAAGTTTGATCGCGTAACTCTGTCGCTAAGTGTGATTTTTGAATTTTTTTCTAATTTCCATACTATTATCCATTTCTCCATGTTAAACGGCGCGCAAGGAGATGTGGCTTGGACCGCTGATTTCTTATGATTGCCCCGTTCTAC
Organism: Aspidapion aeneum; assembly: GCA_963576565.1. Lineage (NCBI taxonomy): Eukaryota > Metazoa > Arthropoda > Insecta > Coleoptera > Brentidae > Aspidapion > Aspidapion aeneum. The sequence goes on from OY755043.1 coordinate 51,888,413, forward strand.
CGATAAAGTTTGATCACGTAACTCTGTCGCTAAGTGTGACTTTTGAATTTTTTTCTAATTTCCATACTATTATCCATTTCTCCATGTTAAACGGCGCGCAAGGAGATGCGGCTTGGACAGCTAATTTCTTATCATGGCTTTAATGTACCGTCAAAGTTTGATTGCGTAACTCTGTCGCTAAGTGTGATTTTTGAATTTTTTTCTAATTTCCATACTATTATCCATTTCTCCATGTTAAACGGCGCGCAAGGAGATGCGGCTTGGACAGCTGATTTCTTATGATTGCCCCGTTGTACCGATAAAGCTTGATCGCGTAACTCTGTCGCCAAGTGTGACTTTTGAATTTTTTTCTAATTTTCATACTATTATCCATTTCTCCATGTTAAACGGCGCGCAAGGAGATGCAGCTTGGATAGCTGATTTCTTATGATGGCTTTAATGTACCGACAAAGTTTGATCGCGTAACTGTCGCCAAGTGTGATTTTTGAATTTTTTTCTAATTTCCATACTATTATCCATTTCTCCATGTTAAACGGCGCGCAAGGAGATGCGGCTTGGACAGCTGATTTCTTATGATGGCTTCAATGTACCGACAAAGTTTGATCGTGTAACTCTGTCGCTAAGTGTGATTTTTGAATTTTTTTCTAATTTCCATACTATTATCCATTTCTCCATGTTAAACGGCGCGCAAGGAGATGCGGCTTGGACAGCTGATTTCTTATCATGGCTTTAATGTACCGTCAAAGTTTGATTGCGTAACTCTGTCGCTAAGTGTGATTTTTGAATTTTTTTCTAATTTCCATACTATTATCCATTTCTCCATGTTAAACGGCGCGCAAGGAGATGCGGCTTGGACAGCTGATTTCTTATGATTGCCCCGTTGTACCGATAAAGCTTGATCGCGTAACTCTGTCGCCAAGTGTGATTTTTGAATTTTTTTCTAATTTCCATACTATTATCCATTTCTCCATGTTAGACGGCGCGCAAGGAGATGCGGATTGGATAGCTGATTTCTTATGACGGCTTCAATGTACCGACAAAGTTTGATCGCGTAACTCTGTCGCTAAGTGTGACTTTTGATTTTTTTTCTAATTTCCATACTATTATCCATTTCTCCATGTTAAACGGCGCGCAGGGAGATGCGGCTTGGACAGCTAATTTCTTATCATGGCTTTAATGTACCGTCAAAGTTTGATTGCGTAACTCTGTCGCTAAGTGTGATTTTTGAATTTTTTTCTAATTTCCATACTATTATCCATTTCTCCATGTTAAACGGCGCGCAAGGAGATGCGGCTTGGACAGCTGATTTCTTATGATTGCCCCGTTGTACCGATAAAGCTTGATCGCGTAACTCTGTCGCCAAGTGTGACTTTTGAATTTTTTTCTAATTTTCATACTATTATCCATTTCTCCATGTTAAACGGCGCGCAAGGAGATGCAGCTTGGATAGCTGATTTCTTATGATGGCTTTAATGTACCGACAAAGTTTGATCGCGTAACTCTGTCGCCAAGTGTGATTTTTGAATTTTTTTCTAATTTCCATACTATTATCCATTTCTCCATGTTAAACGGCGCGCAAGGAGATGCGGCTTGGACAGCTGATTTCTTATGATGGCTTCAATGTACCGACAAAGTTTGATCGTGTAACTCTGTCGCTAAGTGTGATTTTTGAATTTTTTTCTAATTTCCATACTATTATCCATTTCTCCATGTTAAACGGCGCGCAAGGAGATGCGGCTTGGACAGCTGATTTCTTATGATTGCCCCGTTCTACCGATAAAGTTTGATCACGTAACTCTGTCGCTAAGTGTGACTTTTGAATTTTTTTCTAATTTCCATACTATTATCCATTTCTCCATGTTAAACGGCGCGCAAGGAGATGCGGCTTGGACAGCTGATTTCTTATCATGGCTTTAATGTACCGTCAAAATTTGATTGCGTAACTCTGTCGCTAAGTGTGATTTTTGATTTTTTTTCTAATTTCCATACTATTATCCATTTCTCCATGTTAAACGGCGCGCAAGGAGATGCGGCTTGGACAGCTGATTTCTTATGATTGCCCCGTTGTACCGATAAAGCTTGATCGCGTAACTCTGTCGCTAAGTGTGACTTTTGAATTTTTTTCTAATTTCCATACTATTATCCATTTCTCCATGTTAAACGGCGCGCAAGGAGATGCAGCTTGGATAGCTGATTTCCTATGATGGCTTTAATGTACCGACAAAGTTTGATCGCGTAACTCTGTCGCCAAGTGTGATTTTTGAATTTTTTTCTAATTTCCATACTATTATCCATTTCTCCATGTTAAACGGCGCGCAAGGATATGCGGCTTGGACAGCTGATTTCTTATGATGGCTTCAATGTACCGACAAAGTTTGATCGCGTAACTCTGTCGCTAAGTGTGATTTTTGAATTTTTTTCTAATTTCCATACTATTATCCATTTCTCCATGTTAAACGGCGCGCAAGGAGATGCGGCTTGGACAGCTGATTTCTTATGATGGCTTCAATGTACAGACAATGTTTGATTGCGTAACTCTGTCGCTAAGTGTGATTTTTGAATTTTTTTCTAATTTCCATACTATTATCCATTTCTCCATGTCATTCGGCGCGCAAGGAGATGCGGCTTGGACAGCTGATTTCTTATGATGGCTTCAATGTACCGACAAAACTTGATCGCGTAACTCTGTCGCTAAGTGTGATTTTTGAATTTTTTTTTTAATTTCCATACTATTATCCATTTCTCCATGTTAAACGGCGCACAAGGACATGCGGCTTGGATAGCTGATTTCTTATGATGGCTTCAATGCATCGACAAAGTTTGATCGCGTAACTCTGTCGCTATGTGTGATTTTTGAATTTTTTTCTAATTTCCATACTATTATCCATTTCTCCATGTTAAACGGCGCGCAAGGAGATGCGGCTTGGATAGCTGATTTCTTATGACGGCTTCAATGTACCGACAAAGTTTGATCGCGTAACTCTGTCGCTAAGTGTGATTTTTGAATTTTTTTCTAATTTCCATACTATTATCCATTTCTCCATGTTAAACGGCGCACAAGGAGATGCGGCTTGGTCAGCTGATTTCTTATGATGGCTTCAATGTACCGACAAAGTTTGATTGCGTAACTCTGTCGCTAAGTGTGATTTTTGAATTTTTTTCTAATTTCCATACTAATCCATTTCTCCATGTTAAACGGCGCGCAAGGAGATGCGGCTTGGTCAGCTGATTTCTTATGATGGCTTCAATGTACCGACAAAGTTTGATTGCGTAACTCTGTCGCTAAGTGTGATTTTTGAAATGTTTTCTAATTTCCATACTAATATCCATTTCTCCATGTTAGACGGCGCGCAAGGAGATGCGGCTTGGACCGCTGATTTCTTATGATTGCCCCGTTGTACCGATAAAGTTTGATCGCGTAACTCTGTCGCTAAGTGTGACTTTTGAATTTTTTTCTAATTTCCATACTATTATCCATTTCTCCAGGTTAAACGGCGCGCAAGGAGATGCGGCTTGGTCAGCTGATTTCTTATGATGGCTTCAATGTACTGACAAAGTTTGATTGCGTAACTCTGTCGCTAAGTGTGATTTTTGAATTTTTTTCTAATTTCCATACTATTATCCATTTCTCCATGTTAGACGGCGCGCAAGGAGATGCGGATTGGATAGCTGATTTCTTATGACGGCTTCAATGTACCGACAAAGTTTGATCGCGTAACTCTGTCGCTAAGTGTGATTTTTGATTTTTTTTCTAATTTCCATACTATTATCTATTTCTCCATGTTAAACGGCGCGCAAGGAGATGTGGCTTGGACCGCTGATTTCTTATGATTGCCCCGTTCTACCGATAAAGTTTGATCACGTAACTCTGTCGCTAAGTGTGACTTTTGAATTTTTTTCTAATTTCCATACTATTATCCATTTCTCCATGTTAAACGGCGCGCAAGGAGATGCGGCTTGGACAGCTGATTTCTTATGATGGCTTCAATGTACCGACAAAGTTTGATCGCGTAACTCTGTCGCTAAGTGTGATTTTTGAATTTTTTTCTAATTTCCATACTATTATCCATTTCTCCATGTTAAACGGCGCGCAAGGAGATGCGGCTTGGACCGCTGATTTCTTATGATTGCCCCGTTGTACCGATAAAGCTTGATCGCGTAACTCTGTCGCTAAGTGTGACTTTTGAATTTTTTTCTAATTTTCATACTATTATCCATTTCTCCATGTTAAACGGCGCGCAAGGAGATGCGGCTTGGACAGCTGATTTCTTATGATGGCTTCAATGTACCGACAAAGTTTGATCGCGTAACTCTGTCGCTAAGTGTGATTTTTGAATTTTTTTCTAATTTCCATACTATTATCCATTTCTCCATGTTAAACGGCGCGCAAGGAGATGCGGCTTGGACCGCTGATTTCTTATGATTGCCCCGTTGTATCGATAAAGCTTGATCGCGTAACTCTGTCGCTAAGTGTGATTTTTGAATTTTTTTCTAATTTCCATACTATTATCCATTTTTCCATGTTAAACGGCGCGCAAGGAGATGCGGCTTGGACAGCTGATTTCTTATGATGGCTTCAATGTACCGACAAAGTTTGATCGCGTAACTCTGTCGCTAGGTGTGATGTTTTATTATTTTTTTATTTTCATACTATTATCCATTTCTCCATATTGAGCGGCATGCTACGAGATGCGGCTTGGACTTTTGATTTCTTATGATGGCCCCATTGTACTGCCAAAGTTTAACGTAACTTTTTCAACAAAGTATGTTTTTTAAAGATTCATTCATTAAAACACAATGAAGCCGTACAGAACAATAATTAGAGTAAATAGCCCTTAGGCAGCTTGAAGAATTGACTGCTAGCTTTATATTTGGCTGCTGCCTTTGGCTGCTAAATTCACACTTTGGCTGCGGGAAACTGGCTGCTAACTTCACACTTTGGCTGCGGGCAACTGGCTGCTAACTTCACACTTTGGCTGCGGGCAACTGGCTGCTAGTTTCACGCGGATATATATATTTTTGTTAATTTAGAAAAATGTTTGTTTTAATGCTTATTTTGAGGTTTACTTTTTATGTTAATAGGCATCATGTTGTACACTTTTGGGCCCAAATTCTAATTCAGTGTGGTATACTGAGCATATTGTTGGCTAAATTTCTAGTTAAATGCTTATGTGATAATTTTTTTTTATATTCCTTTTTATGCATAAAACACCAGTGAATGGAGGTACAATATTCTTATATTGTTAATTTTAGAATTATGCGTGGGATATAAATAATCTTGTTTATAAATAATTTTTAGTATTTTGTTTTGAATTATTTAAAGTAAAGTAAAGTAGTTTATTGATGTTAGCATACAGTAAAGTATTTACACAAGTCAAAAAAGTATTACATTTAAGTCATTATCTTATTATCTAAAGTTTCTGAAATAAAATGTTATTATTTTTATATCTATATAGTATTACACTATTTACTATCTTAGCTAGCTACGTTTAATGCAATTAAAATCTACAGGCAAGTTTAAAAGACTTCACAGAGTTTAAAAAGACAAACAATGTTTAAAAGAAAATGTAAACAGGACAATAAAGACAACATATTTGCAGTATTTGAATAAAGCATAAAACTTACATTTATTTTAGGAACTCTTGAACACTATAGAGTGCATTGCTTAAAAGAAGTTTCTTAATTTCGTTCTTGAAATGATTAAATGGTAAGGTTTTAACTTCTGTTGGTAACTTGTTAAATAATTTCACAGCTATATACTCCGGGCGACTCTGGCATTTCGTCAGGCGGCAGTGAGATGGCATAATATAGTTACACTGTCTGGTCTCATAGTCGTGGAAACTGCCATGGGTGATGAATTTATGTTCGAATTTTTTTATGAATAGTAAATTTTCTAATATGTTATTTTTTATTTTTTATTTCCTTTATTGTTTTTAAAGAATGTACATAATTCTTATAACAAGATCATACAGATTGCTTAAAAATAATTAACATGTTTTAAAAATAAAAGTTAAAATAAACACAATATCCAAAAAATAAAAATTCTAATTAAATAAATTTCAATGCCTACCCTTGTCTACATAAAGTAATACTTTATACTTATAATTAATTTGTTAGCTTAAAGCCACTATTCCAATATCCCAAACTTTTTTCAAAAAAGAAAAGTCGTGCAAACAGAAAAAATTTTGCTAGAAATTTAGAGTGCATTTGGAAAAATGATATGCAACAGATAAAAAGAAAATTTACCATTCATTTATTAAAAAAGCTCTGGTTTTTAAAATGTTGAAAATGGTCAAAGCAATTGTTCTTGCACTATGGTGAGTAGCATTATCTAAGGAGTTAATGAGAGATTCAGCATTTAAAAATTCTGCAGTACGCAAATGCCTGTATAGAGGGCAAACAAATAGTAGGTGATTTAGATCCTCGGGCATGAGTAGATTGCAAACTGAGCAGATGTCTTGGGGGTTGATTTTGTATGTGTATCCTTTAACAGAGAATTTTAAAAAAACATTATTTGAGGTGCGAAGTTGACCTATAGCCCTGATTATGAAAATAGGAAGATTGAGAGTAAGATATTTTGCTGGACAGGCTGAAAGGGAAAGACTAGTATAAAGATTTGTGTACCTAGAATTCTGAGCTATTACCAAGTCGCGATTGTAGCACAAGTTTTTATGTTTTTCGAGAATTTCCCTCTTTAGGCCTTTTAAATAGGCATAATTCAAGTTTTCCCATACATGTTCATATCCTATTTCACTGACTGTTTGTTTTAGTTGCAGGGCCCAATTAAACTTGGGTGCAGACGAATTTATAATCTGCAATTGACGATTTAAACATATCTTGGGAAGACGGTCATCGGCCATAGATAAAAGTTTGAGAATAAAATTAAAACAAGCTTTAAATACAAGATGCTTAATGTGGGCGACTCCTGTTTCGATTCTTAATATAGCTCCAGAGGTGGATTGTGGAAGAAGCAACAGTTTTTTGTAAAAGGTAGTTTGTGCCCTTTCTAGTATATCACAATAACGCAGTTCCCAAACTGGGAGACAGCCCGCGAAAATGGTGAGCACGGTCGAATCAAAGAGTTTTTTAATGGAATTAAAGTTGCACATTTTAGCTTTAGCCATTGTCGCCATTGCAGCACCAGACGCTTGGTTTGCTTTGACCACGGTCGCCTCTGCCATTTCGCGGAACAACGAAGTTGTTGTAAATATAGTTCCTAGATAGCAGAACTTTTTGACAACCTCGACCTTAAGATTTTGAAGAAAAAAGTTATAGTTTTGAGAGGAAGCTGGAGTTTTAGAAAAGCATATTATTTTAGTTTTTTGTGGGTTGACTGTAAGCTTGTTATTCTGGGCATATATTTCTAATGTATTAAGCATTTTTTGAAGTTGCACTTGTGAAGGAGCCAATAAAACCAAATCATCCGCATAAAGTAGCAAGATAACACTGCACACCCCATCAATGGAAATTCCCTGAAAGCCCACATTTTCGAAGAATGAAAGAATATCAGATAAAAAGATTGAGAAAAGAAGTGGGCTCAGAGACTCCCCCTGCAATACTCCTTCTGTGACATCAAAGGGTCGCGTAAAACCATTGGACGATTTAATCTTTGTGGTTGCTATGTTATAAAAATTTTTAAGAGTTGAGATAAAGTTAGGGCTAATACCTAAATCATACATTTTGGACCACAAAAGAGAGTGACAAACTGAATCGAATGCTCTTCTAAAGTCGACAAAGGCCACAAAGACTTTCCCCCCCCTCAATCTCAAGTGATTATGAATTGCCGATGTTAAAATAAATACATTGTCCACGCACCCACGTTTGGGTCTAAAACCAGATTGAATCTCCGGGATTGTTTTATTAACTTCAGTCCAAAGCATCAATCTACCTAACAAAATCTGGGTAAAAATCTTTGTAGCACAGTTGACCAATGCTATGGATCGATAGTTGTTAGGGTCAAGAGCATTACCTTTTTTAAAGAGCATTGAAAATTGTAGTTTACCCCAGGGTTCAGGTATGTCTTTAGCATCCAGGATTTTATTGAAGAGGCAACAAAGATAAAGTATCCAGTTTTCTGGGAGAAACTTGTAAAACTCATAGGAAAGTGAGTCTTCACCAGGTGCTCTGTTATCTTTACATTTAAGCAAAACTTTTTCCAATTCACTTCTGGTAATAGTATCGTCTAGTATTGGGTCAAAAGTGCCAAAAAATGTAATATCACACGGAATGCGAGGACTGTACACAGTTTGTAAAAATATTTCCCAATCAGCCACACTGAGATTATGATGAACTGTACGGCTTTGAAATTTTTTAATGCACTTCCAGAAAGTAATTTGGTCAGTGGTCTTAGAGAGGATAACAGATGTGGAGTGTTCATATTGCCTTTTTTTAGAAAGCAGTACCTTCCTGTAAGTTTTTTTAGAGCTTAAATAAGAGTTCCTACTTTCATTGTCAAAGTTTAAAGATTTACATGCTTTTAAGGACTGCTTGACTCGCTGTTTGGCTTGAACACATTCATAATCAAACCAAGGTTTCTGGGGGTTCCTGCGAGAAGACTTAAATGAAGATGTTTTAAGGCCAATAGATTCGGACACTTCGTAAATGGCTTGGACTAAATTATGAAAGCTTAATTGCACATTAGGATTGAATGCAGCCCTGAGAGAATACTGCATTGCTGTTCGATACTCATTAATAAGAGAATTGTTCCATTTAAAAAACGGCGCAGTTTGATTAGGTAGAAGGGGGCTGTCCTCTTGTGATAGATCTGCCGGTATGTTTAGCTTAAGTAATATAGGGAAGTGCTGCGAGGAAGTTACAGTGTGCAAAACTTCAAAATCAAGTACTAGTTGTAAGCCCGCTGTATTGCAGAAACATAGGTCTATAGTGCTTGAACCATTACTATTTGAAAAGGTAAATTCTCCTCTTGTGTCGCCCGGACTTCTACCATTTATTATTATAAAGCCATTGCTATTCATAAATTGAAAAAAAGGTATACCCCTCGAATTCCTAGTTTTATCACTGTTAAGCCTAGTATAATTTAATGTAGTCCCCTCAAACAATTCAGGTCCAAGCTCCCCCATATCGCTTATACGCGCGTTAAAATCACCCTGTATAAAAAAAGGGATATTGGGATAGATTATTACCAACTCATCAATAGTGGTTTGAAAAAGATCCAATATCACAAAAATATCTAGTGAAGGCCTAAAGTAAACTATACAAAAAATTACTGTATATGACATAATATTAAATTTAATTATTAACCAATGAGTACTTTTATTCAACAAAACAAAATTAATGTGCCTCTGACCAAAAATTCCTAGCCCCCCGCTGGCTCGACCAAAGGATTTATCTTTAATGGCCGGCGAAACAACAGAAGAGTAGTCAGCCAGCGGCAGAGGTGGTAAAATGTCAGAAACACACCAAGTTTCACATATGGCAACAATATTGTAGAGCTCATTGTCCTCAAAAAGCTGAGACAAGTTTTTAACACCTTCAACATTCCAAAATAATAGTGTGAATGGTTGCTATTGCGAGGTGCTACTGTTACTAGTGTTGTTGTTTTCAGATCGTGGGGTCTTGGTATCCCTATCCTGCTGCAATGGGCTGTTAGGTAATCTTTTTCCAACCTGCTTATCATTACCTGCTAACTTGACGATGGTAGGTTGGTTACGTATATATTTTATAGTAAGCTCTAACTCTCCATTTTTTTGCCGCTCAGCGAGTTGGTTTCTTAAATTCCTTAGTTGTTGCATTTGTTGCTTCGTTAAATCAGCTCGCACAACGACATTTTTGTACTTGTCAGTAAGGCGGTTTTTATTATTCCTCAGGACCCCCAGTGCTTGTTCTCTGGAAGATAGAACAATCTTAGTTGGACGAGGGCCTTTTTGACTTGATTTTCCCAGTCGCAAGACATGTTGGGGGATAGGTGGCTGGGCAGGACAGATTTCAGCTAGTAGCATTTGTATTTCTGCAACATCATTACCCATTTCCGGTAATCCAAAAGCAACCAAGTTTTTGTCCCGTCTTTGTCTGTCTAGAAATTCAGAGTAGTAATCATCAAATGGCAGCTGGTTTAGTGTAGAAACTTTTTCGAGTGTGGTAACTCTGACATTAAGTGATTTCTGATCCTCTTCAAGTGATGAGATTGAATTTTCAAATCGTGTTATTGTTTGCGCCTGCACACTCAAAATATTAGCCAAGTCCTGGATACTAGAGTTAACTTTAGTTAACTGGTTCATGATTACACCAAAGTGGTTAACATTTAGGTAATTGCCCCTATTCGGCTCAGGTTTGCAATGAAAACAAATCCAGCTGTTTGGCAGTGACGTCATCATTGCGTCGGCCTGGGTGTCTATTGTTGGGTTCTGCGAGCCGCAGGTGTCGTGTATAGATTTCGTGCATACACAGCATGTTCTGAGTTGCGCCTCGGGAATAGGGACCATACACACGGCACATGCATGCGACATGATCAGCTGATAGTACAAAAAACAGAAAATGTCGGCGACCCGTGATTTTCGGATTTTAATTTGCGTTATTTACTCAATACTGGTGCTTTTCCAATGAAAATATTTACCCTCAAAAATGCATAAATATGTGCACACCCACTTGGATTAGTTTATAAAACTCTATCACAGGTTTTTAGGTGTTTATTTCGGATATTGTGCCGTAGAGGAACCGTTACGATGTTTACAGTTTGACAGCACACGACGATCTCCAATGTAAACAGAAGGTAGAGTGAGAATTTTCAGTTTAATGCATGTCTGCAGTCATCTCTGAATGACAGTCCCGCCATTACCCTAATCGCCTTTCTTTGGAGTCCTAATACCCTCGCAGCTGAAGCTGCTCCCCCCCATGCCAGTATGCCATAAGACATGACAGAGTGGAATAGGGCATAGTAGGCGCTAAACAATGTGGATTCTGACACACAGTCAGATAGGTTTCTCAGTAAGAATATAGAGCTCCGTAATCTTCCCGATATTTTGTCAACATGCACTTCCCATTTCAGTGTTGGGTCAAGATATATCCCTAAAAATTTGACCTCAGTCGAGTTGTTATACTGTCCGGTATCTCTTAATGTGAAAAGCATCTCCTGTGTCTTGTCCTTGTTAAGTAGGAGTTTGTTGGAGCTAAACCATGCTTCAGCTTCCGACTGTGCCTCACGCGATCTTCTCTCCAGGTTAGTCAGGTCGTCGTCTTGCAGAGTGAGTGTAGTGTCATCCACAAAGAGTATATATTTGGCAAGTTCAGCCAGTGGCAGATCATTTATAAAAATGAGAAAGAGGATAGGCGCCATGACTGATCCTTGCGGAACGCCTATTCTTGATACACCCTCCCCGGACGACACCCCACCCACCCTTACTATCTGCGTACGTTCGGTAAGATATGATTGTATAAGTTGTATGCTTTGTTCTGAAAACCCATAGAAACCTAACTTTTGTATGAGAAGATCATGCGAGACACAATCGAAAGCTTTGCTTAAATCACAGAAAAGTGCCAGGATGTGCTTCCGTTTTTCAAAAGCATCCATTATGTCTGAAAGAAGATTTAAAACCCCAAGCACTGTGCTTCTTCCTCCCCTGAACCCAAACTGACTATCTGTAAATATATTATTTGATTCACAATATTTTGTTATTTTATATGTCATGCATTTCTCTATTATTTTTGATAATATCGGAAGTAGGGATATTGGGCGGTAATTTGAGATGTCGTTTTTGTCCCCTTTTTTGAAAATAGGAGCTACCACCGCTCGTTTTAATGAATCTGGAAATATATTTTCTTTAAAGCACATATTAATCAGTTTTGTAAGTGGTACCAGATTGATATTTTTTATGTTTTTTATGAGCTGGACACTGAGACCATATATGTCACTGCTTTTTTTATTTTTTAGGCTAGATATTACTTCTCTGACAAAGTTGTAGCTGACTTCATCAAATGAGAATTTTTGTTCAGGGATAGAAGTTTGTGCTCTAAGCTTTTCAAGGGGGTCAAGATTTGTGCCTGGTATGCTTTTTATTATATTTTCAGGAATGTTCAGAAAATAGGTGTTGAAGTTTTCAGGGGAAATGCTAGGTAGTGAATCAGTTTTGTTGTAATTCCCTCTATGACTGTTTATAACACTTTACATTGCCTTACCTGGATTTTTTGAAGTATTAATGAAGTTGTCATTTGCTTGTTTTTTTGCCTGTTTTATAGCTTTCTTGTAAGATCTTTTGAAATTTTTATATTCCTCTATATTTCCAGGTGTGTTATGTTTTTTTTGCATTTCTCCTAGAAAATGTAGGCGATCTCTCATTTTGCATAATGCATCATTGAACCAATTTATTTTATGTGGCTGCTTATTGTTTGAGAGAAATGTTTTTTCTGGAAATGACTGCAGGTATGCACTGTGAAGCTTATCCACAAAAGTTTCAAATTTTTTATTTACCAAGATATTTTCATCAATAAAATCCCATGTGTATGACTCCACGGTACTATAGAAATGCAACATGCCTTTTTGAGTTATTGGCCTTAGTGTTTTTTTACTCAAAATTTTCTTTTGATCTGTTTTCTGTAAGCTAAGATAAAGTATCTGTCCAATGTGATCGGAGAGCTGTAGATCTACTGTTTCTCCATAAGCTGAATCATGAGAGAAATTCACATAGATGTTGTCAAGGCAGGCTTTCCCCCTTGTGCTTTCGGTGATCATAGGTTGAAAGTACCTAGAGTGTCACAAAGTAATCCTGTGTCAACATTTTTTGTCCCAAAATGCACATTGAAGTCACCTGCCATGACCACATCTCGTCCACTCCCAAGACGTTCCATTGAATGTTCCACTGCCTCCAGAAAAACACCAAAGTCGCCTGCAGGGGACCTATAAATAGATATAATATAAATATTATATGGTTTTAATAATAAACAGCAAGTTTCAAATTGTTTCTCAACATTTAAGTTACTAAGAGTTGACATCTCATCATATTCTATACCATCTTTCACAAGGATACAAGTTCCACCTCCATTGTAATTAGCTCTAGCAAAAAATGCTCCAGTTTGGTACCCCTGTATTTTAAGGGCAGCTAGTTCCTCCTGTTTGAGCCAGTGCTCTGTGATAGCAATGACATCACAGTGACTGCTTGCTGCTATTGAATCAAGTTCATTTATTTTATTTCTTAATGAACACACATTGTAGTGAAGAATCTTTAGGTTTGTTCCTTTTATCTTCGATTGTTGCTGGTCCGTCTCAGGTTTAAAAAATGATTAATTCTGATGCCTTTGGGCCAGAACGAAGGATCCATAATCATTTCTTTGCTTTCTTCGGGTATTCCCATTTTAAAGGAGATAAACAGGTTATCTTTGCGGGTTTTAATCAGCTCACAAACGCATTCATGAACTCCTTTACGTTTTACAAACTCTTCGATCTCTCTTGGTGTGGTACCTTTTTCTAATCCAGAAAGAAACATCCACGAGTATTTTTTCGCAGCTCGTAGATCTGAACCTTCGCTGGTGCCTCTGATTGGCTCGGGTCTATTTGCAGAAACGTCTTTCCTATTATGTCGCCGACGATTTCCTCTAGGAAATTCCCATTTTTGATTGTTTTCATCAGAATTTTCCATAATTTCCTGGTTTTCTTTTGTTTGGTTATGGTGAAACTTTTCGGGTGGTAGTTCGTTTCCAACTGTTTTGTCAGCTGATTGTGCATTTGAACTACTGGGATCATTTGTCACCAGAAGTTGTTTTGGTTTATTCTTTGGTGAAACAGCTGGTTTTACATTGTTGCCAGGTTTTTCAGATTCTAGTTGTTGTTTTGATGGATTTTCTTCAAAAGCTTGAAAAGATGTTTGTTTTTCTAGCTTTTCCTCCAGAAAAACTATTTTCTCGCGAAGCAGGGATGCATTTTCCTCGAGAATCTGATTTTTGCTTTGTAGTTCTTGGACTAGAACACAAAGTAAGGATACATCTGACTGGCCTTCTTCTGTCACGTCGATTGAGGTTAGGTTTTCCTTTCCAGCATGCTCTTGGCATTTTACTCGCGTTTTGTCTAAAATCACTACTCTATCCGCCCAATCTCTTTTAGCACATGATTGGTGGAAGATTTTTCCGCATTCTACACATATTACTGCACTAGTATTTTTTGTTTTACAGCACGAAAACTTGATTTTTTCTTCAGACGTTTTTTCGTCACTTTTACTATTCGCCATGTTGCCGTACAAAGTTTGCAATGGTTTCAATGTATTGTCATACATTGCACCCCAAGCCAGTATACAATACCTTAGCAAGGATTCCACCTAGCACTAATATAAAGATGTTAGTAATTTTTTTGACAATATATTTCTTAAAACATAAAATCTATAAATGAGAGATTTTAATTTTTTAGTTAGATGTTCAACTTGATTTGTCCACTTTAAGTTCGAGTCAATACAGATCTCAAGATATTTTGTATATGGTACTTCCATTATTTTCTCTTCAAAAGTATCTAATCTTGTTTATAAATAATTTTTAGTATTTTGTTTTGAATTATTGGCAATGGTTTCAATGTATTGTCATACATTGCACCCCAAGCCAGTATACAATACCTTAGCAAGGATTCCACCAAGCACTGATATAAAGATGTTAGTAATTTTTTTGACAATATATTTCTTAAAACATAAAATCTATAAATGAGAGATTTTAATTTTTTAGTTAGATGTTCAACTTGATTTGTCCACTTTAAGTTCGAGTCAATACAGATCCCAAGATATTTTGTATATGGTACTTCTATTATTTTCTCTTCAAAAGTATCTATTTCAATATAACTGAAATCCGGACATTCCTTATCGATTTTTGTAAAAGCTATGTAATTTGTTTTTTGTAGATTTAATGACAATTTGTGAAAATCTAACCATGTTTTTATTTTTTTAAGGCCCTCAACAACCTTAGCTGGAAAGAAAAATTTCATTGACAAAGCAGTAGTATCATAATCTAAGCAAAACATAAGTAGTTAAAGACCAAAAATAGCACAAAAAATCATATGTCTAATTCTAAGTAATATATTTTGTTCACAAAGCTAGATCTAGGGTGGCAAGAAGCCGGGAGTCTAGCTAGACAAAAACAAAAGGCACGAACACAGGTTGGGGCTGTCACTAAAGTTGAAAATTAGAGAAACATTCCCCGTTTAGGTTTAAAATAAACAAGCAAAAAATTTTTTTACTTGCATTTTAAAAAAGCATTTTTTTCATTTAAAATCTGTTGACAATTTTTGTTTTTATTCAACTCCCTGATCATTAAGAATGGGCAGCATTGAGCAATATAATTTTTTTTGACACACAGGACTCCATTCAGCATTTCTGTCCAACTCTGAAAATCCTATCCCTAGAATCCAACTTAGAAACTCTGTATAATAACATAAATAGCAAATTTGCAAATAACTTCTTGCTTAAAAATTAAAAATATATAAAAAAATAAAAACATGAAAATTAAACAGTTAAATAACTTAAAACATTAAATCAGGTACATGGATTAGATTATTAGACATAGAGCTGAGTAACATAAAATAATATGTAATACAAAAATCTAAAAACAATGAAAATTTACACAACTGGACTTAATGTGGTTAAAATATAAATAAAAACAAAAACAAAACTAATTGGTTAAAAGCATTGAACACAAGATACATAAAATAAAAAAAATAAAAATTTTGAACTTAAACTATTATAAAAAGGTTTTATGACTGATCAAAATATTCATCCAAATGATAGTAGGCATTATCTACAAGCATATCTTTTACCACTTTTTTAAAATTATTAAAATCGCCTATTGCTTTTTTAGCATCAGGCAAGGCAGTTGGTTGTATATTTTAATGCTGCGATAAATTATTGAATTTTGTGTTAGTGTAGATTTTGGAATAGGTAACACAATATTCATTAAATTATTTCGGGTTTGGTATCCATGTAAACTTGTGGGGTTATTTTTGTATTTTTTTAATATAATACAAACTGTTTCCAGAATAAATAAAGATAAAAGTGTTAAAATTTTTTCCCTTTGGAACAGCGGCTTACAATGATCTTTTAGTTTTGCTCCACAAATGTACCGTAGACATCGTTTTTGTATTGTAAAAACTGACTTAAATAAATGTTGACAACAATTTCCCCAAAACGCAATTCGATAACGTAAGTGCGATTCAACTAAAGCAAAGTATACCTTTCTCGCCATATCAATACCAAGATTTGTGTAAGTTTTTCTCACAGCATAACCTCCGCTAGAGATTTTTTTATTTAAATTAACAATATGGTCTGTAAATTTTAGCTTATTGTCAATGAACATGCCAAGAAATTTAATACTTTGCTTTTGTTCTATTATTTCATTTCCTAGATTCAGATTATCAACATCCATTTTAAAACCAAGTACTTTAGTTTTATCTATATTTAGACAAATAATTTGTGTCACACCATTTTTTAATTTTGACAATGTCATTATGTACAATGTCCTTTAAAACATGCAAATCCTTGTGGTGCCATAGAATAGTGGTGTCATCCGCAAATATCGTTAAAATACCTTTAATATCTAAGAAAGTTAAATCATTAATATACAACAGAAAAAGAATTACGCCTAAAACCGAACCCTGTGGAAATCCAGTATTTATTTCCATTGTAGAAGAAATAGACGTACCATTCTTCACTTTTGGATAACGTCTTATATAATTAGGATTTAAAGAAAGTTCCCGATATACCTCTAAAGCTGTAACCAGACATTTTTTATCATTTTACACCATCATGAAAGTTCACAAAGTGACTTTATGAATTTGTTGGTCAAAAAGCTCCATAATGTAAAACAGTTATTATAGATATACACAAACCTAAATATTGGATATTGCTTTTACATGTAAAATTTATGTGTTAGGAATAATATACATATAAATGATTACTTGTATTAGTTTCAATACTTTTAACTTTGTGCATTATGAGCTAGAGCTGTGCATTAAGAATTAATTATGTGAATTTATCCATTGTTTTACTGGGTAACCCCATGTTAAGCCAAAAATTATGTAGATCAGTCCAGATTGTATTAGGTTTGTAACTAAATTATTATTTTTCTAATAAAACTATAAAAAAAAATAGGTATTGTTTATTTAATTGTTTTTTTCCAAAGGATAGTACTTGGGATGGCATTTTATGTTTTAATAACACCTAGAGTTTAGAATTGGTGTTATGTCAGATTGATAACAGCCCAGTGCATGGCTTGGCTTCAGTGAATGTAATAGGTCAAGGGGTGAATAGCTCTCACAATTGGTGTACACATTTTTCACAATCTTGTTACAATCCTTACACAATATCTCACAATCCTATACACACAAACCCTCACAATCTGGGAAAAGATTCTGGATTTTCACAATTGGTGTTCATACTTTGGGTCAGCTATTCACCCCTTGCAAGAAAAAATTATCTTATTTCAAAGCAGATATTGCTTTGATGCATAGGAAAGCAGTTTTTGTATGGTAAATCAACCAGGGGGTTTGACAGACCTTACTGATTTTGATCATTTTTAGTACATTTATTTTACTCATAAAGAGGATGAAAAATCCTAAATTTAAAATTTTTCTGAAAAGTTTTTTTTAAATTAAATTTTGAATATCAAAAAATTTGTACTGAAACATGTATGAATAAACATTAAGATATCTAGAGATTTACTTACACCAGGTTAGTGATATAGGGCTTATTTGGAAGGTGTACCTTTTGAAGGTATCACATGATAGATGTTTTATAAAAAACAAAATTGAAATTTTGGAAAATAAAATTTAATTTCTCAGAAAAATATCAAAATCGGTGAGATTATTCAATTCAATTCAATTCAAAACTGCTTTATTGTCAAAAAAATGTTTAACATTTTGTGGACAAAGCTTAATGTTTACGCCAAAAGATATAAAAAATCAGAAAATATTAACACAAAATAAATAACAATAAATCACTTCGCAGTACAATGTACACCTATGTCACTAATAATTATATTAAAAATAACACATTTATTTATTTATAAGCATACCTGTCCATTTATAGGATGCGTCAAATATATATAATTAACCTACTCATATAAAATGGTTTAAATTAAAATAAAAAAAATAAAAATTTACCTGAGAAATTTAAAAATTTAACATTTGTTAAAAGACATACTAAAAAAAACAAAAAACACATATTATGTATACACTATATCTGTACCACAAACACAAACTAAAAATACGTAAAATTAAACACACAAGAAGTGCTTGTCATTTGCAGACCAAACCTTGAATAAAAAAGTTAATAACACAACAAAGTTAAAAATTAAATATGGTGAACATGAAATTATCTGCAATCTCTATTTTTTTGGTTGATTTCATACAAAATGACTCATTTGCCTTGCTCTTATATAATTTTTTTCTGTTATGAAATTATGAAAGAATTTTTTTTGGGTAATTGGTCCTCTCTGCAAGCATGCTGATCATCATCATTTCAGAGAGAAACAAAAAACTGTCTTTAGAGTAACAAAAAATTGTTTTCCTCTAAATTTTTAAAAACAAACTTAGTAAAAAGGGGTCCTGGGCTAGGTGAATCACTAAAGAATACACATGTATCACAACCTTTTTTATTGATTTATTTAAAACAAAGTTTAGAACAAAAAATAAACATTCTAAACAAAAAAATAGTGGTTCTCCCAAGGTTTTCTTCCTTTAAGTTGTATTATTGCCATCTTTGTGAAGAGTTTTAATAAAGCCTAGACTTTAAAGGAAAATGATTAATGAAACCTGAAAATTGGCGTAACCTGATCTAAACTAGACTAGATCTGACCTATCCCTGGTTTAAAAGACTGTTTAAACTATGGGTGTATTTTAAATAAGGTGCCAAACTTTGAGGGTTGGTGGGGAAGGTCAAAAGTAGACAAAAAGGTCTAATAACTTTTGGCAAAAGTTTTTTGTTTCTAATTTCTACCATTAGTCCAAGGTGGGAGAAAACTGTCAATTTTAAGAATGACAAATTTGACAATGGTAAGTAATTTTATGATTCATTATAATCAAAAATGGATTTTACAGCATTTTTCCAATAAATTATAGGTGTAGGGTAAGAGATACAGTATTGCCAAATAAACTTCTACTAGAATATGTATCAAATTCCAGCCATTCAATTATCAAAAAACTTTGGGATATATTTTTGCATATTTGAAAGGCCCCTTTTTAATTACAGGGAGTAGTAATAGTATCGCTAAGTATATTTAAAAACTTTTTTAAATTGATATTTGGTAATAATTAATTATTCCCTTATTTTAATGCATAATTTTTCGAATTTGTTTTTTAATTTTGTTACTATCTATTTAAAAAACAAAATGCAAATGTTCTATCTTTTTAAGGGCTAATATCTTATAGAAAGAGAGAAAAGCAAAAATTTAATAGTTGTCAGTGAAGTTCTGACGGGAACTGATAATGAGTACCATGCTATAGTCCAAATTATACACATTTGTAATGACATCATTTTTGTTTATCTTTGTTTAGTAAAATATAAACAGCGGTGACAAACTTTTTAAAAAAGTAGTGTCTATGATTAATTCATTTATTAAATAGGTAGGTAATTGGTTATGTGAAGTATACCTCACTGTCAATCAAAAACATGAATTTGTCAACTTGTCGGAAATTATTTTAAAAAGTTGTAAAATGCCAAGAAACAAATATAATAGGTATAATGAACAATCGCAGCTGATAATTTTAAATATATTGGCTTTTTCTCAACTGTAAAGGGAACAAGTCCGAAATGGAATCGCACTTCAATTTGAGAATGTGCTACAGCGAGCCGCAGATGCAACAAAATTGAGCCCAACACTATAGTAAATATAAAAAAGAATAGGATAAAATCAGACCAGGATTACACTAGCCGTATGTCTTCTACGTCAAAAACTGGAAAAACCAAAATTACAACATATTTGAAAAATAAAATTCGGGAACCAATTTATTGTATGTTTGCCAGAAAAGAATATGTAGCATTGGCAACAATAAGTCAAAACTTCAGGGAAGAAATTGAATATTTTGAGTTTTCCATCGACTCCTTAAAAAGATGGATCAATAGTATAGGCTTCAAGTGGAAAAAATCAAATAATAGAAATTATTTGATGGACTTCGTTTGTTTATTATTCATGTTTAATCATAATAATAAGTATTAATTGTTATTAAATTTGCTAATAAATACCTTAATAAATACTACAAGATTAACTTATGTATGCGTATGTAAAATAGTAATTTATGTGTATGTATGTAAAAGTGTGTATAGTGTGTAAAGGTCAATTTTTTAACAAATGGGAAATTTGACGCACAATTAGGCGAGTGCGACAATCCCATATGAGTTAAAAATAATACAACTTTACAGATGAGACATACAATATACAAAAAAAAATTACGCAAAAAATAATTAGTAAAATTTGTTTTTCTTTTGTTTTATTTTTTATTTCACGCACTGAGAACGTAAACAAAATTATAAAACCACTCCACATTTTACGCACCGGACAGTGTGCGTAAAGTTAGTTCTTTACGCACGGTAATAAAAAATATATATATATTATTAGTGCTGCTAATGACCGAACAGATTATATAAGTTTTAACCCTAAGTATTCCTTAAAGTGATATTTTTCCATGGGGAAATGTCACTTTAAGGAATACGTCCTATCGTTCATTCTTCGTATTCTTCTGAAAGAATACAAATACTATTAATTTCTGAACGCGATAGTAAATTTTCCAACCAAATATTGATTGGCAAAAGTATCTACGCCATACGTTTTTTTTCTCACCTGGTGACGTCATTACAAATGTGTGTAATTTAGACTATACACTGAGGGGTGATCAGCTATGCACAGTAGGTGTACAAAATTGTCTACATGATTATACAGGACACTACAATACACTACAGGACCAAGAATTTATAAGTCCTATAGGAGATGGTATACAAATTTGGTTTAATCAGCTAATCACCCTTCATGCTACACTCATTATGTAAGACACAACATTGATGTAGGTGTTTGTGCAATGTCGCATTTGCTTGTCCTCAGTCTTAAGCATCAACAAGTCTGTAACATTATGTGCTCAGGTGTATGGTCCACTTTATTTTAGGCAACAGAATCCTCAGAGAGATGAGTTTTTTATTACAAACTTTAATTTTAAATTTTTACTTAGGTTTTATTGGGTATAGGGATAGGCAGAAAAAACAATTTTTCTTTGGCAACGTTTCGATTTATATTAAATCTTTTTCAAGACCTACGGAGAACAGAAAAAAATAATTGTATTTTTTATTATAAAAAGGGGGAAAAACAAAAATAAATATAATAATTTCTTAGCACGATAAAACATTGTAAGGTTACTTACTCAAAAAGCCAGTCTCAAGCCATCGGAGAAAACATCACCACCAACCAAATCTGATCGCATTATAACAATGCTTTTAATTTTCCCTTTCATTGAATATAGAGTAAATTTTTTTTTGTTAATTTTTAGGTGCAAATTGTTTCTTTCATTGAATTAGACTAAATTTTAAAGCGCAAATTGTTTTCTTTCATTGAATTAGAGTAAACATTTCTTTTTTTTTTGTTGTTAATTTTTGTGGCGCAAAAACTTTATTATTTTTAATTTTGTTGAGGTTACCTTAACCAAAGGTTGAACTTTGGTTGGTAAACTACTTATGTCTTAGAAGTGCTTTCAATAACATTATAAAATGATTGGATGCCTATAGATGGCGACTCATTCAAAAAAATTAGAGACAATTTGCGCTTTAAAATTTAGTCTAATTCAATGAAAGAAACAATTTGCGCCTTAAAATTAACAAAAAAAAATTACTCTATATTTAATGAAAGGAAAAATTAAAAGCATTGTTATAATGCGATCAGATTTGGTTGGTGGTGATGTTTTCTCCGATGGCTTGAGACTGGCTTTCTGAGTAAGTAACCTTACAATGTTTTATCATGCTAAGAAATTATTATATTTATTTTTGTTTTTCCCCCTTTTTATAATAAAAAATACAATTATTTTTTTCTGTTCTCTGTAGGGCTTGAAAAAGATTTAATATAAATCGAAACGTTGCCAAAGAAAAATTGTTTTTTCTGCCTATCCCTATACCCAATAAAACCTAGGTAAAATGACATTCCAAGGGAATGAATCCAACATAAACTATGATGTGGGTTTAATTTTAAAGTGCTTGCATAAATCGAGTTCAAGTTCAAATAGCTTTATTATCAAAAAAAATACAGTGATTTTTATAGACAAAGCTCAAAACACTTAACAATACAGTAGGCACTGACAAAAAAAATACATAAAACAAATCGTTTATAATTTGGGTAACCCTCCAGTGGTGATGTGAAAAAGAACCACAACTTAAGAGGCCACAATTTATTTTTTTTTATTCTATTATTAATTGGTTTCAACCGAGATTTCAACAATCATTTAAATCATGAATTTAGAATATTTTATTATCCCAATAATCAAACAAACCTCAGAGTAAGTATATTGTTATTACTCTAAGAAACAAACGAAGAATATTTCAAAAGTATGTTTATTTCGAAAAAACACGACTCAAAATCAATATACAACAAAAATGTATAAAAAATATCAAATATAATCACTCTCAAACACTGTACGTCACCGATGTCGGGTTACTTAATATGAACTAAAATGATAACTTAGTTATTTAATTAAAATAAAAATAAAAATTCAATAGCTAAAAAGTTACAAGTTAAAACTATATCCAACGTTCAAACTATAATTAATAAGTAAAATATATATACAGTACAATCCCGATTGTCCGAATCGCGATTTTCCGAAATCCGGTTTATCCGAAACAAACTATTTAAAAACAAAAATCCCGATTAACCGAAAAAATTCGCATTATAGGAAACGCGTCTTAGATTCACTTATACTGCTAGGTGGTTCCCCTCGGGGTTTTACGGCAAGACGACGGTCTAAAATGCGAATTGTTTTAGTTAGCCGACAGAGTGTTACAAGTATGTATTAACGCAAAAATAGTAGTTTTATT
Source organism: Aspidapion aeneum (assembly GCA_963576565.1). Classification (NCBI taxonomy): domain Eukaryota; kingdom Metazoa; phylum Arthropoda; class Insecta; order Coleoptera; family Brentidae; genus Aspidapion; species Aspidapion aeneum. Next base: position 51,911,395 of record OY755043.1, read on the forward strand.
CTCAAATATTTTCCAAAAAAAAATCGGATTAACCGAAATTTCGATTATCCGAAATCACTTTGGTCCACATTATTTCGGATAATCGGGAATGTATTGTATATATCTATATATATATATATATATATATATATATATATATATATATATATATATATATATATATATATATATATATATATATATATATATTTTTTTTTTAAGTTAACATTTGACTTAAAGTCAAATAGCACATCAAATAAACGTTTTCTTATTATTATTAATACTATATTAATATGCTAATTGTAAATACATATAGTGAATTTTTAACTCCCTAGCCACAGCGGCAATGGCTAGAGAAGGTATTATTTTCGACGATTTTTTTTAAAAAGATAACTCGGAAATTGTGTTATTCGGATGTATTTTGACCTATCTTAACAATATCGTCGTGGTGTCTGTCTGTGTGTGTGTGTGTATGTCCGTCTGTAACACAATAGCTCCTAAACCGATGTTCATAAAATGTGCAGGTAAAATAGTGTGCGACACTGGATCAAGCTGACAGTTTTTCAACAATTAAAAAAAATTATAGATAGATATTTACAAAAAAATGTTTTCAAGGCTGATATATCATGGAGTTCACTTGAATGTACTAATAGGCTAGCTAGGAAGGTATCAGATCCATCATGGATCCATTTTTTTTTATCATATATCAAAGGGATTTACACATTAAAATTTTAACTGTATGTTGACTTTTGTTCTACATCTAATTATTTCCCTTCAATCTAATAAACAAAAATTTGCTTGATGAATCATTATTAAAAAAGTTATTAAATAAAAAAATTATAATTTTTGAATTATTGACATGGGTATAAAAAACAATAAAAAGTTTTATAAGAAACAACTTAAACAGAGTTCTGGTCTCGGTTTTGGTAACAAAAACCATCATTTAGCTAGGACTCTCTATTTCTCGTTTTTTTAATGTTATTGCTAAAAAAAATTTTGATACACTTTTACTGCGATCCTTAATGGGTTACCCTGTATATCCGTTTCTTGCCCAATTCAACAAGTTATCAATCCCTGCAATCAGTAAAGCACCTTTTGAGATGTGACAATTAACAGAAACATCCTTTGTAGCCTGAACATGGGTGGCTTAATTCAAATGTATTAATTTGATCAAATTTTTTAATCAATCTCACAAACTGCACTTTTTGGGATTTCAAAAAAAATTACACTCCAAAATTCAAGAGAACTACTACAATTAAACTTTTATTTTTGTAAATATATTTTAATAAAGTAGTAAAAGAAACAAATCTCTTTTTAAGATAATGAGGTATTAAATATTAAAATCGGTTAGGTACTTTGTTACACCAGAGACCCCTTTTCAGTCTGAATGTAATCCTTAGAATAATAAAAAAACATATGTATTCACTTAATAAAATATAATTCTTTGTCAATTTATGGGCACCTAAGCTCACACGATTATCACCCCATCACCTTTCTTTTTTCTTGGCTTATGTCCGGTGGATTTTATTCATTTTTAAATAGGACCATCTAGATCCAAAACATAACCTAAGTACCAAACGTCATTAAAATCGGGCGAGCAGTTTTTCAGTTATACGCATTGGTCTTTACAGAAAGACAAACAAGCAAAAATTTATAAAAAAAAAAATTGAAATCGGATCAAATTTTTTTAAATATGGTTATAGTATACGTTTAAGCTAAAAATATTTATGCACCCGTAATGTTTTTCTTATTATCCGATTTTTAAGAATTAGTAGTAGGTATTGAATTAAAAGTAGTTGTCAGTTTTAGTAATTTCCAAAAAAAAAGTTTTAGCGCATCCTGATTCCTTACCCAAATATCTTTACTTTAGAAAAAACTATATCAGAGCTGCAAGAGTCAAATGAAGCTCTCAAAGGCGAAAATTCAACCCTTGAAGCTCGGCTTCAGGCTGCGGCTGTTTCCCTCAACGAATTTGAGAATCAAGTAACGAACCTTAATGCGGAACTCATCAAACTTCAACAATCCAGCAACAAATTGGAAGCAGAAGCTGCAGAATGTAGACATCAAAGAAATTTAGGTGCGTACTTGACAACAGCATGTCAGAAAAGTATCTAATAAATTATTTTCCTACCAGCAAATAAAATACTCTGCCAATATATGGGCCCCTAAGCTCACACTAGGTACAATAGTTATAGTGTACGTGCGAGCTAATAAAACTAAAACCTGAAATATATCTTATTCAACTCCAGACTAAATTACCTCTTGTTTGATACCACACAAGCCATGTTTTGACTTAACTCAAATTTTTGAAATCTACCCCCACCCTTAAAAAAACAAAAAATAAAATGTATTTTGTTTAACTCCGGACTTAATTACCTTTCGTTTGATATCACACACGCCATATTTTCACATAAACTCTAATTTTTGAAATTTTCCCCACCCTTTTATTTGGCTTGTGTTCGGTGGACTTTGTTCATTTTTAAATGGGACCATCTCGACCCAAGACCCAGCCTAGGTACCAAATTTCATTAAAATCGGTCTAGCGGTTTTTGAGTTATGCGCGTTGGTCGTTACAGACAGACATACAGACAGACATACAGACAGACAGACGGCGCGACAAAAAAGTTTCAAAATCATTTGAAACGCAAAGATATATAAAAATTTTTGAAATCAGAGCAACTTTTTTTTTCTTGAAAAAATTAGGATCACCATAGCTCACACTACTATAGTATAGTATATGTGTGAGCTAAAAAACTTGAAAAATGTCAAGTTAAAAAGAACCTATTTTTAAGTTCAGGATCGATCTAAATAATTACTTTCTTAAATTTAGCTGTGGGTGAGAGAGATGAAGTAGTTACACTGATGCAAAGAAGAGACGCCGAACTCGAAAGGCTTCAACTGGAAATGTCAACCATGACTAAACAGTTGGAGGATGCTATTAACAAAAAGTGTGAGGCTCTTGCTCAAGCTGATGAGGTAAGCTATCTAACCAAATAAGTCAAGTTGCTATAAATATTTAAATTGGGTTTAGCTGATCTGATCTTTATTAATTTGATTTTCATAGGTTGCATCAATGAAACTCACTTTGGAACATAAAGAAAAAAATCTAGAACAGGTTAGATCCCTTCTGGACAATCAAATCGAGAGCCTAACTAGCGAACTAAATGAAAGAACTGACGAACTTCTAAACATGAGACGCGACAACACTTCAAAATGTATTCAATTGGAAATTAAACTTGACTCTGCCACACAAGAACTTGCAGTTGTGAAAGATCAGATAAAATCATTGACTGAACTAAACGAAAACTTAACTAGCAGAAACGAAGAATTGTCACAGAGAATGTATAGTCAAAAGGAGACAGATGCTAAGTTAAATGAGTCATACATCTCTGAAATTGATGCTAAAACAAAGATGGCTAATGCTTACAAGAGCATGTACGAAGAAAATCAACAGCATAGTAAAGAACTTGAAGAAGCCCTAGCCGAAGTTCAAGAGCTTTTGAAGAAAGCCACAGAAGAATATGGAAAACTTGAAACACAGCATAAAGAAGAGAAGCTGGCCAGTGAAGAAATTATTTCAAAAAAGAACGATTACATTGCGATGTTAAAAAAAGAGCTAGAAACTTCAAATGAGGTGCTCAGTAACTTCCAAGAAAGATCTCATCATGACTTGGACAGATCCAATAGATCTAGTCATTCACCAATGGAATCTTCTTCTGCTTCTCGACTTGTCAAGCCTGGTATGACATTTACGGAACTCTACGCGAGATACGTTAGTATTTCTGATGATAATACGACGAAAGAAAACGAAATTGCCCGACTAAATAACTACATTGCAAAAATCGTGAGCGAAATTGAGGACAAAGGTCCTTATATCAAAAAGTTGCGAGATGAATATGCAGACGCTCTTGATTCGATTGATATGCTTAAACAAAACAATGAAGACTTATTGGCTGAAATACAGCAGTTAAGGGATTCAAGTTCTGCAACTAGAAGACAAGAAGGACAACTTTCAAGAGAGAATGGAAGACTTAAAAAAGAGGTCGCCGATTTGTCGAGGCAAGTTGTGCATTTGCTTCAAGAAGTTGAACATTCCAGAATAGGATCTTCATCAACTTCTACTGACAATGATTTAAGTGATAGCATAAGTTCTGCCGATATTATATCTAAAAAGCTGGTAACATTTAACGACATAGCTGAACTTCAATCTACCAATCAAAAACTGTTGGCTGTAGTGAGAGAACTTACTGAGCGTCAGGAAGAAGCTGAATCTTTTGATCCTGCAGCTATTGCTAATCTTCAAAGAAAGCTAGAAGAACTTAGAGAGTCTCAAAACGAATTACTAGAGGAAAGGGATCAACAAAATAAAATGATGACCACATTAAGAAACCAAAAAGATATGTACAAAAATTTGTATAACCAAGTCACAAAAGGAGCTGGTGATGTTCCGTCACACATTGAAAGAAGTATGTCGCTTGAGAATGGTGAAAAAATGCAAACAGAATCGGAGTCTTCCACGAATATTGATGATAAAATCCGTGATTTAGAAACACAAGTTGAAAAATATAAAAAACAAGCTGAACAATACAAAGAAATGCATGACACCTATAGAACAGAGAAAAGTGAAAATGAGAAAATCCTCCTAGAACAATTGGATAAAATAAGAACTGAATGCCACGAGCTTACCCGACAGAATTGTCAACTTAACGCGCAATCTGATTTAAATCAAGAAAAGTTTAAAGTTTTACAAAACAATGCCGAAATCTACAAAAAACAAATAACTGCTTTAGAGAAGAAGAGCAATATATACAGTGAAGCGATTGTCAAACATGAACAGGCAGCCACTTATTTAAAAGACGAAGCCATAAAGTGCCAAACCGCGTTGTCAAAAGCTGAAGTAAAACTTGGCAATCTACAAAAAGAAAACGCCTTGTTGAAAGAAAAGGAAGGTAGGCTTTATAAAGAATTGGAAATGCTAAGAAGTCATTCTCATCAACATCAATTGCTCCATTCAAATATTGAGCTTATCAAAGCTACAATTGAAAGAAACGATGCGGAGGGTAAACTAAGACTCGAAGCTAAATTAGATGAGGCTCATTTAGAGTGTGCTTCCTTGCGGAGAAGACTCGACGAGGAACAAGTGAAATTTAGAGAACTTGCTGAACATCTCGAAAAGAAAGTTAAACAAGCTGAGGAAAAGGCTGAAGAAGAAAAGAAAGTTGCTGACAAATTACGCAAAGAACTGGAAGATGCCCGACAAGTTATTATTGATAAAGTGACACATATTGAAGATTTAAACACTCAACTAAAGAGCTCTGTGTTTGCCATTCCAGACAGCAGCATTGAAGCACGTAAAGTAAGAGAGCTAGAACAGCACTTAATCGATGCAAATGCTGAAATAAATGCTTTAAAAACTAAACTAAAAATCGCCAAAGATTCTGCAGAAGAATACTTTAATGTTGCACAAAGTTCAGAGAAACAATTTAAAGAAGTTCTTGACCAGGAACAAAAATATAAAGATGAAATTGAAGCTCAGCAAAAGTTGATTAAAGAACTTCAAGAAAAGTGCGACGAGTTGCAAGGTGAACTTTCAATTCATTTAGATGATCAAGATATGGCAAGTTCACAAAAAACTTCTAAAACTAGTAAACTTCAAGAAGAGTTAAATGTTAGGACATTGAATCTTCAGGAAGCTTGGAAGGAGCTAGAAAACGCTAGAACTGAAATCAAATCATTAAATGATCAATTGAAGGCTGTAGAAAATAAATACGCTAGGGAGGTAACCTTACATTCTGCAGACCTACAAACTTTAACTGATTTAAAAGAAGAGCTAAATCAAGCCATTCTTCGTGTTAAAGAAGTAGAATGTACTAGAGACCAAGTAATCGACGAATTAACGCAGAATAGACAGACTTGGGAAGAACAATCTAAACTAATTTACGACGAAAGGGATAAGCTGGAGCTGCGTTTTAAAGATATGGAGGATCAAAATGGTTTGCTTTTAGATCAAATACAAGCTCTCAATAATCAGTTAACCATTCTTCAGTCCCAAGGCTCGGCTGATGCAAATACTTCAATCGGTGATGTTAATAACCCAAATGTTTCTCTTAATAGATCATTTGCAGAGGAGGACGTTAAGTCTTCTGAGCAACTTTTAAAGGTTATTAAATATCTAAGACAAGAAAAAGACATTGCTGTTAGTAAGGCCGATATTATGGAAGCTGAGCACTTTAGGCTGAAGTCACAGTTTGATGCTCTTAACAAACAGCTAGAGGAAGCTAAAGCCCAGATTGAAGCTGAGAGGCAAAAATCTGAAGTATCTGTGGTATCTTCTGCCAAACACAATGAGGTGTTGCGAAAACTAGAAACTTTGAATGCCATAACAGACAGCAATCGAACTTTGAGACAAGAAAGAGATGAATTACTGGGTGAGATTACTACTTTAAGGGAACGAGCGGACAAATTGGAAACTGAAGTGGCCCCAATGCAAGAACAAAACCGTGAATTGAGGATTAAATCCGATCAAATGCAAGCGGAAAACATTTCGCTAAGAGGCGAAGCCACGAGGTGGAGGCAGCGGGCAAACCAATTGATAGAAAGAACTAACCGAACTAGTCCAGAAGACTGGAAAAAACTTCAAACTGAAAGGGAAACTCTTGCTAAACAGTTAACAATCGAAAGAGGAAACACAGCTAAACTTAATGATGAAAATAATAACTTGAAACAAGACAAGACTAAACTGGAAGAGCAACTTAAAGCAATTAGAGAAAGAAGTTCAAACCAAATGGATGAACTTCAAAGACTTAGAAGTGAAGTTGCTTCTTTCCAAACTCAAGTCCAGCAATTGACTCAGTCTCTTGAACAACAAACACAAGAAACAACTCGACTTAATGAAGAGGTTAAAGTTTTAACTGAGGATCAAAGTAGCAAAGATGTGGCTATTACTGAGTTAAGAAATAACCTAGCTCAAGTTAAAAAGATCGCCAAAAAATACAAAACGCAATATGAAGATCAAACAAAGAATTTGGAAAGTTTAAAGCAACAGTGTGAGCAAAAAGAAGCTGAGCAATCTGAAAATGAGGAGAAGCAAAACCAGTTGATGGAACAACAGAGAAGCGAGCACGAGGAAAGATTGTCGGAACTGGAGACTTCCCACAAACAAACCATTGACCAATTAAACCAACAGGTTTCGCAAGGTCAAGAGCAGTTGGAAAACTTAAGAAAAGAAATAGATACATTAAAAACTACTAGTCAAGAAAAAGAAGAGAAATTTAAGACTTTGTTTAAAAGTGCTAAAGACAGGATTGTAAGTCTTACTGAACAAAATAACAATCTCAGAGAAGAATTAAGTCGACAAGGTAAATCGGATAGCACCTCCAGCACCGATACTTCTGGCAAAGTTACAGAACTGACCGAAAAGATTAACAGCCTCCAAAGGGAAAGAGATGAAATATCTACAGACTTGCAACAAGAGAAGGAAAGACATACCGCAGAAATTGAAGGTTTGAATCAACGTATTACTCAACTACAGAGGCAGTTGGAACAACAAGGTTCAAAACCGAGTACTAGTTCAGCAAGTTCTGAAAAAACAGTCACTGAAAGACCTACGGCGGATATCAAGCCAATGGCTGGTCATTCCACTAACACACAGACTCAGTCGGTAAGTTATTTGAACTTAGTTATTCAATCTTTACTCCAGTCGCTTAGAGCCGGTTTCTCAATGGCGGGTTATCCCTGGGTTGGGTTAAGTAGTTGACCTCTAGTTAAATTTCCGCATGGATCTAAGGTTGAGTAACAGCGCTTGATTTAAACCAAGGGTCAACCCGCTAACCTCTCATAAAAGCGCGTATTAGTGTTAGCCCGACGGTATCTTGAGTGAGAAACCGGCCCTTAGAGACCTCCGTGTTTTTTGCGCGTTAATGTAAATTTGGCTACGGAGGTCAAAAGCCTTTACCTTTAAGTTCAGTATTTCACTTAATGAACATGTGTTCAACTCATACCAAATAAGAGATAGCTTCTCAAACTTTTTCATGTGTAAACCAATTTTTTTAAAACTTAATATTATTTTGTTTCTGTCATAGCGCAGTCTGACTGACTGTAATACTGATAAATAAAGAGGTTGGATATGTCACAAAATTGTAACTGCCTATGGCAAGGACTACTAAATGATTAAAATTATTTAGGACTATAAAAAATATCTAATCTAATTTTGCTTTTTTCATTTTTTGTAGGTGCCCATTCAACCGTGGAGAAGCGGTGGTGAGCCCACAGTGGCCAGTATCAGACCAATGGCACAACAGCTAAGGACTGCCGCCGTGTTGCCGACTACGCAAACTCCGAGCGCTGCGGTGGTGCCACCTCATCAACAGGTGAGTCTTATTCTCATAAGGTATTGGTACTTGGAAGGAAAATCGGGAAAGAGTACTTTTTCTCCAAGGCATTATATTTTTGTAATTCCTTATGTTTTCGAGGATTCATTTTTCTTCTATCTTTAAGAAATTAAAAGTCTTTTTTTTTCGTTAAATAATATTTTTTTTACTTAGTTTTTACCAATCCCAAACTGCATAAAAGAGTATATAAACTTTTTTATTTATCAGCGAATTGAATTGAATAAAATATTGTGATCATCGATCGAATCGAGTGTTCATTTTAAAGAAATTTTTGCGCTGATTTCGGATATCGATATAAAGGCCGTCATTTCACAAAAAATACCTTCATATAATTAATATCTTAAAAACTAAAAATAACAGATAAAATGTACTTTATTTTTAAAAAAAGTCAAAAATTCAATTTACACCCACGATACACTGATAGACAGTAGACAGTGTGCAGTGACGAAGGCTATGTAACCACCGTTACCATTGGTAACAGTTAAAAATCTTGAAAATAAATATTTTATGACTACTGTGAAATAAAAAAAAATAATATACTGTCTGGGTTATGCGTTTATAACGCGATGGAGCTGCCTTGCCTCGAGTCTACTGTAGATTGCATGTTACCACTTTCGTTTGTGGATACGCGTGGTCTTTCGGTTCCGTCTCGTGTCTTGTCGCGTGCTTGAATTCTACAGCGCGAAAGCTTGGGCGCGTCGCGATATTATGTACGCTAGTTACCATTTTTTGTTTTGGTTACTTGTTAGTATTCGTTAGAATGGATGGATTAGTGCCGCTGCGTAATCTGTGAACTTTTAGAAGTTATTCTCCTTGTATAATTTTAAAGAAAAAAATGGATATCATTGAAAGTGAAACGCCAACACCTATTTTAAATAATTTAAAAGAAGTTTAAATAAAATGCGTAAAATAAGCTAAAACTAATATTTGAGAGGTTCAAAATAAACTTTTTTTTTAAAATAAGATTTTTCACATCTGGTTTTGGTAACACTTTATAAAAAGTCACGCGTCGCTACTGACAGTGTGTCAGAAACTTGGATCAAGATGCGTTCTCGCCGCGCAGCACGTCATGTTGATGACAAAATAGCGGTTGGATTGCAGCTAAAGTTAAATGCTGCTTCTGTGAAAAGTGTCCAAGGCATTACCATATCAACTTGAAATTTTGCATAAATGTATGCAAGTATGCTTATGAAACCTGGTAAAATGGGGCCAGATATAGAAAAGGCAAGTGCCCAATTCTGAACCCACACAATGCCCATTTCCAATAATGTCTTGTCATTTCTTGAAAAGTATTCAATCGGTGTAATCAGTTATTAAGATTAGTTTTTGAGTTTTGAGGATTTTTTTCTATTTTAAAATTCCTGAACTGCTTTTGTCTTAAAAAAGTCTAAAATATATTAAAAAATAAATGGATCCATGAGGGAGCTGATACCTTCCTAGCATAAGCACACTTCAATTGAAGCCATGATAATATGTCAGCCTTGAAAACAGTTTTTTGTAAATATCTGAGAAACTGAAGCTCTTACGAAGTTTGTGGTTATAACACGAGTTATTCAGCAAAATGTAGTCTACTATATTCCGAAAACTATATTGATACGATGCTTTGTTAAAAAGTTAGCATTTTTTAAAATTTTTAATTATCAAAAAACTCACTATTTTACCTGAAAATTATATGAAAATCAGTTCAGCGGTTTAGGAGCTATCGTGTTACGGACAGAAATAATTCACACACACACACACAGACAGACATCACGACGATATTGCTAGGATAGGTCAAAATACACCCAAATCACACATTTTCGGCGTATTCTCAAAAAAAAAAATTTTCGTCGAAAATAATATCTTCCCTAGCCATTGCTATGCGGGCTAGAAAGGTAAAAATGGACCACTCTAGGATTAGCCGTTTTTAAGTTTGAGAGCAAAATATTTAAAAAGTTGGAAAACAAAGTACAACGAGTTGGTGCACTTAAATTTTGTCAAAACAAGCCTGAATTGAAACAATTATACAGGGTGTCCCAAATAAACGCAACTACATGGGGATTTCGGAAACGGTAAGAGATACGAGTTTGTTTAAATCAGAAAAAAGTTGCGCTATTCTAAGCTCAATCAGATGCCGTATACAAATTTAAAAAATCTACAGGGGGGTTTTAAAATATCGAGCAAAAACTAAAAATTGTGTTTTTTGAAAAATTTGGTAGTTTTGTATAAACAACTACGGCCAATTGAATGACGTTAACAATTTTTTTCTATTCCTTCTAGTTTTTTTGAAATCATAGCCAACTTTGTTATTTCTTATGACCGCCATATTGGATTTATACTTCAACAAATAAAGCATAAAAAGAGCTTTTCAACCCTGTATAATTAGCCTGTCTTTAGATGATGGAAAATGTGAATTTATTAAAAAAATTGTTTTTCACTTAGTTGGCTGTGAAACAAATTCCGTAGTTGTGTTTGTTATCATACCTTTGTAACTACCCTTTAAACTTTTTCCATTTATTTGATTTATATGCAAATCTTAAAAGCCCTTATTTTTTAATTTTTCTCTGGCTAAGAAATAATGCAATTTCTTAAAATCTATCTTTTATTTCTGAAACAAAAGTTTGCATTTATTATTTAATTTAAAATAAAACTAAAAACCGATAACAAAGCATTGAATTAAATAAGCAAATGTTCGAAAATTCCACCGTTGTTATTCATGCAAATCCTGCATCGATGAATTAGAGACATGCATGCATCTTTAACCATTTGTTCCGGAATGCTATGGCTTGAACAACGGCTGCCTCAAGTTCTATATCGTATTATGACTGGTAGAATAAACTTTATCCTTTAAGTATCCCCAAGTACAAAAATCAAGAGGCGTAAGGCCCGGCGAACGTGCAGGTAAGGCAACTGGACCTCGATTTCCGATCCAGTTATTTCCATGTTGCTGATTCAAATAGTCGGTTATAATTCTTGCATTATGTGGAGGTGCTCCATCTTGCTGGAACCACATGTTTGCTACATCTTGAAGAGGCAAATTTTATAAAATTTGGTCAACGTAATTTTGTAGAATTTCTAGATATCGAGGTGCCGTCAAATTATTATGAGAAATGTTAAATAGTATGTGTCCGTTTCTGACTCCTAGCCATACATTCAAACCCCACCTAACTTGATGGTGCACCTCACGATTTAAGAACGGATTTTCATCGGCCCAGTACACGTAGTTATGTCTGTTAAACAACCTGCAGTTTGTTAACCTGCTTTCATCGGATCACTGAACCTTAAGAGGAAATTGAGGGTTTTCTTGCGATTTTTAAATGAACCAATTGCAAAACAAGGTTTTGTTTCTAAGTCACCATCTCGGAGTGCTTGACTAATATGTGTTGCATATGGATGATACTTAAATTTTTTAAGAATTCTTTGTGCAGTTGATTTGGGTACTTCAACATTACTTTCCAGTTCACGAAGGGAGATGCGAGGATTGTTAACGACACTTTGTAAAACCAGAGCTTCAATATTTTCATCAGGTTGTCGATTACGATTTTGTTTTTTAAAGGAACCATATTCAATTAAATTATTTCTAAGTATTCTGAATATTGACAAACCTGGTTGTCGTCTTTCTGGATATCTCTGAAAGTACCGAGTTCTTCCAGCATTCTTATTACACAAAATATAACATTCACACATATCTACTTTCTCCCAATTTGGAAACCTTTCCATGTTAAATTTGATTCATAATGTGACTCAAAAAAAAAATATTAAGTAATTTAGAAACTATGACAGGTAGATACGTAGGTATGACAACAAACGCAACTACGGCCGTTGTTTCACAGCCAGCCAAGTGAAAAACAGTTTGTTAAATAAGTTCACATTTTCCGTCATTCAAAGATAGGCTTATTATCAGGGTTCGAAAATATCATGATATTTATATAAATATCATATCACATGATATATATCGGATATATATCAGATGTATATCTGATATATATCATTATCAAACTGAATGCTTTGGTTTTGGCATATTAAATAAAAATCACTACTTCCTAATAAATCAAAAGTACAAACAGTTGGAAAACACAGTAACTGCTCTAACCTGGCAAAATAGAAAACAAAAGAAATCGTCGCGTCGGGGATCTACAAGATGTGAAACAGGGGATTCCCAGTCAGCTCCGCGATGCCTATGCGGCAGCCGAATCGATCGATACTATACCTTTACAGATGCTTATACTTTTGTACAGGGGCGTACTGACAAATTTTCTGATATTTAGAATGGTTTTTTAGTTTAATAAGTAAAATTATTGAATATATCGGATATATATCAAGCTATATATATATCGTGATATATATCATGATATATATATCCGCGGAACCCTGCTTATTATACATGGTTGAAAAGCTCTTTTAACACTCTCTTATTGACGTATAAAGTCAATATGGCGGTCATAAGAAATAACAAAGTTGGCTATTGTTTCAAAAAAAACTATGCCTAGAAAAAATTTGTTAACGTCATTCGATTGGGCGTAGTTGCCTATACAAAACCACCAAATTTAATAATAAAAAATAATAATAATTAATGTTTTTATTGCCACAAAAAAAAATTATAAATACATGTGAAGGGTCCAGTGGAAAAACGATGAGAATACATTTTTCAAAAAGTTGAGTAAAACGACATTTAAAGTGGGAGTTTCAATGTTTTTCCCCAGTGCTGCCTCTAAGATTTAGTGTGTTACTACTTCACGTTACAAGCTATCGCATGGCGTCAAAATGTCGATTTCAGAAAAAATGGAATCTCATCGTTTTTCCACTGGACCCTTCATATGCTTCGTATATCTGAAACTAGGATGTGTGGCAACGGTCAAAGTTCGCGCTGCCTGCTAGTTACCTAGCAGGAAACACGTTCTTCCACTCAGGCCCATTTCATTAAACTTGTTTGCAAGATGGCAGCGATATTTCGATTTTTCAAAAAGCACAATTTTTAGTTTTTGCTCGATATTTTAGGAACCCCTGTAGATATCTTTAATATTGATCCAGCTCCTGATTTGGCTTAGAATAGCGCAACTTTTTTTTTATTTAAACAAACTTGTATCCCTTACCGTTTCCGAAACCCCCATGTAGTTGCTTTTATCTTGGACACCCTGTATAAGAAAAGCGAAGTTTTGACAAATTTAAGTAAAGCTAAACATTTCCAGTGGAGATTATGTATAATAGTTAAAAGAATTAAACTGGTGCAAGTTTGCCTTTTTTTTAGCCTTTTTTCCAACTCTTTTTGGAGTGTTGATTTTTTAAAAATACTTTGGAATAACAGCTAAGCAATTTTTAAAAAGTAAAAAGGCAAACTTGATCCAGGGTTTTCCAGCAAAGATTTAAAAATTAATGAAAAAAACTGATTGAACTGTCCCTGGGCAAAAGTTTGACTACAATTTGTTTTAAATCGATTGGTTAGTTTTTAGGAAGTTACTTAAGACCTTAGAGTAGTAATAATATAAAGAGAATAAGTCAACCGCGGCCCCGTGTAAATTTTCCCTATTCGTGGCGGTCATTCCTGAAAACTTAGAATTTGCAGAATCCCCGGCGATGGCAACATAGCTGCGTCACTGGAATCATCTCGAAAAAACCACACTGGGCTGAATTTTCACAGTATTTTCAGAAACATAGCACTTCTTGTTTATTTTTACGTCCAACTTAGTTCTTTTTTACAAAAATAAAACTCAGCACACAGAAAAAAACACCAAAAATTCGATATACCGGGTCCGACGGCCAAGACAACACTGCATTTAATACAATCACATGTTACTGTCAGTTTCGACCTTAGAGCTTAGGTATATCTGGGCTAACCGTTCACGACTTGAGGACCCACCTAATTAAACTTCTTGCCATTATATAAGTGAAAAAATAATCTTTTGTTTGAAACTCGTAGACAATGACGAAATAAAACTTCCATTGTCTTTATCTGAGGGCACGGCAGTGCCTCGCCAAGTTCACGCTGCCGTACCATCTTTTCTTGAAACATTTCAGCCCATATTTGACCTATCTAAAACTCTGCTTCGAATCTCATATTTTGCACAGTTGTAGACCTTCATAGAGTTAACAACCCCTCCAAGTTTCATGGACTTCTATAAAGTAGTAAAGTAGTTACGAAATTTAAAAAAACGTCGAAATTTTCACTCACTCACTGACTCACTCACTCATGTATAGATCATCAAAATTCTACTGTACTTCCAGACATGCTACAGAGCTGAAATTTGGCAGACTGATAGAAATTATGATCAAACCCCTGGAAAAAATCAAAAAGCCCCAAAATTATAATTTACTCCCCTCCCCTATACATGTAAAATTATTTCAAAGTAACATTACTCACTTCTAGAAATGCTAGAGAGCTGAGCTTTGGCAGCCTGATAGGAACTATGATAAAACTATAGGAAAAAACACCCCAAAATTCTAATTTACTTCCCTCCCATATAAATGTAAAGTTATGTAAAAGTAACACTGCCCACTTCCAGAAACGCTAGAGAGCTGAGCTTTTTAAGACTGAAAGACACTATGATAAAACTATAGGAAAAAATTTTAAAACCCCAATATTTTAATTTACTTCCCTCTCCTATATAATTTAAAAACACGAAAATTTTAATTTACTTCCCTCCCCTATACATGTAAAGTTATGCAAAAGTAACATTGTCCACTTTCAGAAACGCTAGAGAGCTGAGCTTTTTAAGACTGAAAGACACTATGATAAAACTATAGGAAAAAATTTTAAAACACCTTTATTTTAATATACTTCTCTCTCCTATAAATGTAAATTTATATAAAAGTAACATTGCCCACTTCCAGAAACGCTAGAGAGCTGAGCTTTGGAATACTGATAGAAACTATGATAAAACCATGGGAAAAAATTTAAAAACCCCAAAAATTTTCATTTACACTCCTCCCCTATAAATGTCAAGTTATGTAAAAGTAACATTACCCACTTCCAAAAACGCTAGAGAGCTGAGCGTTAGAAGACTGATAGGAACTATGATAAAACTATAGGAAAAAATTTAAAAATACGAAAATGTTAATTTACTTCCCTCCCCTATACATGTAAAGTTATGCAAAAGTAACATTGTCCACTTTCAGAAACGCTAGAGAGCTGAGCTTTGGAAGGCTGATAGCAGCTATGATAAAACCATGGGAAAAAATTAAAAGACCTCAAAATTTTAGGTAAAGCATTGCAAAAGTTTTGAACAATATTCCGCATATTTTACTATTTTAAAAATTAAATATTATCCAATTCCTTTAAAAAAGAAGTTTGGCTGTAATAGCAAAGTTTAGAAAAACATTTCCAACTAGTAAAAATCTTTCATTATGAAATTTGTATTGGAGAAGTTGGCCTTACTTTTATCTCAATTCTTTTTACGGAATGCCATTTTCGCGTACTTGGTTTTTTTTTACATGAAATGTTTTTGTGTTGGTTTATTTTAAACAGGACGTTTCAGTAAGTAAGTATATCTAACCGTTTTCAAGTGTAAACTAAACAATCCAGTCTAAAGGCTACTACTTATACTACTTGGTGTGCAGTCGGCCCGCCCCCTTTTTACCTTCCTAGCCCGCACAGCAACGGCTATAGAAGGTATTGTTTTCGACAAAAATATTTTTTTGAGATAACACCGAAAATGTGTTATTTGGGTGTATTTTGACCTACCCTAGCAATATTGTCGTGATGTCTGTCTGTGTTGTGTGTGTATGTATGTATATCTGTCCGTAACGCGATAGCTCCTAAACCGCTTAACCGATTTGCATGAAATTTTCAGGTAAAATAGTACTCGATACTGCAACGAGCTGATTAGATTTTAGTCAAAATTCGTGAATGCTAATGACAGTTTTTTTACTGTTAAAAAGTTTTAAAAATGCTAACTTTTTAATGGAACGTCGCATCAATATGCGGTTTTCAGAATATAGTAGCGCGCGTTTTTTGAAAAAAAATGATGTTATAAGCGAAAAGTTTGTAGGAGCTTTCATTTCGGAGATATTTACAAAAAACTGTTTTCAAGGTTGATATAACGTGGAGTGTGCTAATGGGCTAGGAAAGTATCAGATCCGTCATCGATCCATTTATTTAATTCCAAGACGCTTGTTTTCCTTAAGGTGTGGTTTCACACAGAAAAACTACAAAACTACAAAATACTTAGAGAAAATTAAAACAATCCTACGAAATTTTCGTTTGAATGGTTAATAGTGCTTCAACTCTCCAAACAGAAAAGCCGCATTTTAAAATAATAAAATAGAATATCCTTAATACCGGTTAAAACTGTTGGAAGAATGACTAATAGTTAATCGCCCTCTACTATAGGAAAAAGGATTCTCTTTTTACCTGGGAATATAGTCCAAGTAGCTCAAAACGAAGCCCGGCCCTGCTAACACGAAATCCGTAATATAATATACACCTGTTGCCACGTCCTGAAAAAATTGTGGGAAAAGGGGCCGTTCATAAATTATGTTGTCTAAATGAGTTTTTATCGCAGGTTGTAATAAGAAATACATAGCATAAAACGACGCGACGCGGGCTAATAAGCGCATGAAAAATTATCGCACAGTTTGAATAGCCTAACCAACTCAAAGCACTATATATTTTTGTAAGGTAAGAAGTTGAACCTTGCTTATTATTTATAAAATTTTACAGAGGCTGAGGAGGCGGCAACAGCGGAAAAGCTACATTGTTTACCAACAAATGAATGAATGACCGCCTAAACCGGGGCTACTACTTCTTTTTATATATTATTACTCTGAGCTTAATACGTTAGAAAATCGGCCCTGTTTAAGTTCGGAAAAGCTCCAAAATTAGGCACTTTTTATATCTAGCCCAATTTTACTAAGCTTATTAAGCATACTTGAGCGAACATTTTTGCAAAAGTTGATAGGGTAAAACTTCGCTATTTTGTCATTTAAATGACGCCACGAAAAGTGACAAGCGAGATACGCGCTGATATATAGTGTTTACACCAAAATTAAATTTTCAGAAATACAATAGTTAGACCTACTCTCAAAATAGAACTTTGAAAACACTCCGCAAGTTGAAAACACATTCTCTTTCTTCCTCCCCTGGAAGTACCTAACCTAAACCGCAAAAAGTGCTTCACCCATTAATTATTTTATTTCAGGTTCACACGACAGGTTCCAGTAACATCGAGGCAATGTCTAGCAGCCCCACTTCGTCACACACCGACTACGTCCCGGCCACCAGTTCGGCAAGTTCGGCCATGATGGGGGGACCAAAACAAGTGGCCGTGCCGCCCACTCAATCATCGCAAGACACTGAAGACGACGACAGTAACATGCAGGTGCAACAGGCGCCACAAACCCAAACGGTATGTAACCACTCATTTTTTAATTCCGCTTCATTTTATATCAACAAAGCCTTCGATAAGTTAAGTCATAATATTATCCTTCTTACTAGAGTCGCGAAGGTCGGTGTGGATGGCGTCGGCGTCTTCTTAACATGGATTACACCCTACATTATCTGATCTAAACCCATCTGGGACCCCTGGTGGTTGTCTATATTAAAAAATTTAAATACTGTGGGGTTGGAAAGTTCGCGGACGATCTAAAACTCTACAAAATGGTCGAAAGTATTGAGGATTGTCAAAAAATTCAAAGTGACTTAAACAGCCTGTAACTCTTTTCTGACGAAAATAGTCTTTTCTTTATTAGAAAATGTCAATTAATTACGTTCACTCGAAATAAACAAAAAATAAATTTTCAATATAAAACATGCAACAGTTCTCTTCCAAACGATCAGAGATTTAGACATTACATTGAAACCAAAACTTTTGACATTCGCGTGGACCTGATTGCCCCACATGCTTTAAGACTATTGGGCTTGGGCTATGTGTTCAGAAAGTGTGTCGAATTAAAAAATATAGGTAATAACGTGCCTTTATAATGTTTTTGATCTCGGCAGGCTTTCTTTTGGTAGCTTGGTCTGGAATCCTCAATATTAGGTCTACACCGCTCGTATAGAAAACATACAAAATAAATTTATAATATTTATCTCTTTTAAGAGCGGCTCGAGCTGGCTCGAAAACACTAATATTTTATCATTATCAAATAGAAGGCAAATAGCCGATATAATGTTTTTGTATAAACTAATCAATTCTTGTTACATCGTCCCTCAAATCCTCTCTTTAATTATGCTGAATGTTCCGCAAGTTAATCGTAGGTCAATCAAAGCATTTTTAGCTCCCTTCACGACTTTCTTGACTCTAATGGAAAAAGTACTGTTTTAAGACCCTTAAGAAGGTAAAAGCAAATAAACAAAGAAGCGGTTGCCAAACACTTGAGATTTCTAAACCAGAGAACGAAATGTCAAATGAAAACAACGGGACGGCGCAAATTTTGGATTGTCATTATAATTTTGGTCAAATCCAATCCGTTAGGTATGTTCTATAATCCGTGCATAAAACAATCTCATTTCATACCTACTTACGTAACTGAAACCATATCTTTAAAATCACAAGGTACATTTCTAACTCCGTGCAGAGTGAAACGCCAGCACGGAAGTCGTCAGGGATTTGGCCAGTTATCATTGTGCACCGTGCCATCATACAATTTGTTTTTTTTCGAAAAGATTAAATATCGTCGCTACCTTGCCAACAAACTTAATAAATGAATATATTTCCCTGGAAATACCGATCGATGACGAAGTTTCCATGTAGTTACTTTTATCTGGGACATCGTGTATTTCATGTATCTTTTTTTTATTTGTCAAAAAGCGGACGATAAAGAGACACAAACAAACGAACACATTTTTGCACTGTTGAACTTTTTTCACAATTTTTTTGTTTTATTTTGGGGTTTTAGGTTTTGTACTTTCTATACCTCATCTGTCACTTCTCATCCCTAGTTTTTCACTTTCTATAACGGGTCTTGACACTTTTTCCCCAAAATCAGGTATAAAAAGTGCACTTTTTATTCTTAAAATGCAAAAACATTTTTCGACAGGTCGCACTAGTCTCCCCTCGCGTAGAACCACCAACCAGTGGCAGCGGACCCACTCAAGAACAGGGCACCAGTTCGAGTAGCTCAAACACCGTGACTACCACGCAAGCCGGACTGAAACGTCAAAGGGATCACGATACCGACAGCTGTCAAGCAGAGGAACAACCCAAGCAGCAGCAGCAAAGCAAAAGAACTAGATTGCAGGTGAGGCTTGCCTTTTGGCAAAAAAGTAAAAAATTAATCAATTAAGTATGATCTTTCATTGTTACATTTATTTTAAGGTTTCAGATCAAACAAATTTTGTGGAGGCTTTTGGTCCTAATGTAAGTATGCCAAGCGAATTCTAAACATAAACTTAAGCAGATTATTTGAGTTTTTTATGTATGGTTTTGTTACTACATGTCCGGTTTCAGAAACTTTTGACCCATTGGAAAGCTAAAACTTCAGAAGTCGTATAGTTTGCGTCACTAATATTGATATTTCGCTAAATTATTGACGGCGGACGCTTTTTAAAATGTCCAGTTTTGACTCACTCTGCTAAAAATTACCTGCTCTATTGTCTTTTCAAATTTGGGGCCATTATACAGGGTTCTCAACAACTTTATATTTTATGACACTTCACACTTCATAAAACATGATTTTTTACCGGAAAATCGGAAATTCCGGTTAAACCGGAAGTTCGTGTTTGGCGTCAATCGATAGATAATTAAAAATATTTCAAAAATGGTTAGACTTATGTAGGTATATAACATGAATTATGTCTAGAATTTTCTAAAGAATCCAAAAAATAAATAATATACAGGAGGTTGCATTTAATATAAGAAAATGGTATTGGAAACTGTCACATGACACACCCTTTATAATTTTTTTTTTTGAAAAAAATGCACATTTAAAAATACAAATCGACATGTCTAGGCATTTTTCCCAACACGCCCTAATTTATTCGTTATCGAATTTATTCCATTTGACTGTTCCATACTGTATATCCACACAATTATAAGTCATTCAGACCTGTCTCAGTTGGAAGAGTCTCGAGAATTGATGCAGAATTGCCACGTTGTATGGCCAGACTTATCCTTTGGATAACAAAGCTAAGTGCCTTGGGATGTTTTATTTTATTTTTTAGCAGATTTGTTTCATTAGGTTTTTAGCATCGTTGTCCTAATTTTCTGCGAACCGCACCTGCTTGGTTTCAAACTAAGATGAGAAAATGGGCCTAATCATTTAATATACAGCATGGTCTAGTAGGCTGATTTGATAAAAAATGTTTAGAGTAAAGTACCTTTGTTTTAATGGATATTAAGAAAGGTTGTTAATAATTAAAAGTTTCAAAGGTTAGCCCACTTTGATTTTATCAGTCGGTTATGGAAATTTTGTTTAGACGATTTTTAGCTGATTTTCCTGAAAATTGTGAATCGGCCGTTAAGGTACTTTACTATTAACATTTTTTTATCAAATTAACCTACTAAACCACCCTGTATAATTGATTTGGTTCATTTTCTAAGCATCTTAGTTTGAGACCAAGGGGCTTTTTTTCATTTATGTCTTACCCACACTCAATCCGTGGTCACGCTGTCTAATCTTGGAATAGGTATTTAAAGTACTTTGGACTGTTTTCTTTGTTACTAGATATAGCTATTAAAATTTATTTTCAAAAAAAAGTTGGTTTGTGAACTGGCCATTTGATAGGGGAACAAAAAAAAATAATTCATATTTCTTATTATTATATTTTGCAGTTTATCTGTTGCGAGCCCTAATTATAAAGCCTCGTCCTTGCCGTGTCCAAGAAGGTATCACTTGTTACCATTGGTCATAAACCAGAAAATGCAGTTTTTTCTTCTAATTTAACAAGTGATTTTTAACAGTTATATACATTTTTGAACAAATCTTGTAAATTCCCAACAACACTCATTTTTTTAGAAGCTAAATCTGACTTTGCTAATTTCATCTTTTGTATTTTATGACCAATTTTAACAAGTTATTTCAAACACGACAAGGATAAAGCTGTTTAAACAGGGACATTTTTGAAAAGCGTCCGTTATATTTTCTTCTAGCGAAATGTCAATTTCTATGATGGGTTACTAATAAATAAAAGAACCATCTTTAGTTTTTAATCGCTGATTTTGTTAAAAATAGCAAGGGGTCACCGAGAGCGGAGTCGAGGTAGAGTACCAAGTACCGACGAGTAGTCAACGTGATCATGACGACGACAACGTCATCGTTGTGGAGAGCGACGAAGAGGGCGCTGCCGATGAAGGCGAAGGGGCTGACGATGACCAAGATGACCCCGATGACACTGAGGACATCTATGAAGGAATGGTAAGAGAAAAACAACGCTGTTTGTATTTGTTTGCAGTAAGAGTAGTTTTTAGGAAAACAGCATAACATATAGTTTTTTTAACGGTTTCTAAAATTAACCTCAAATTGCGGACGTGGCTGGAGTGTAAACCTCAACTTTAACACCACTTTGTAATACATTACTAGAAAAAAAATATATGCACTTTTAGTCTTAGCCAAGAATCAAGGGGCTAACGGGATAAATTAATCTAGAAAAAATCACATAAAAAGATTTTCCGTCAACCATTATCGCCCCATCCTCCTTGATTTTGGCCCAATCAGATATATATCATGTGATATGATATTTATATAAATATCATGATATTTTCGAACCCTGGTACAAGGCCAACTTATGTTTTGCGTGCATGTGCATCGCACACCATTTCGATGACGACTGTTGAACGCTGAAAAGGAATTGACCGTAGCGCTATGAAACTTTTTTTACGTCGTACTTTGAGACGCGAACCTGGTACCTTCTGCATGTAAAGCCGACCACCATACCACTGGACTACCCTGCCGCCTAAACACACCGTATGATATAGGAATAAGTGAGTCTAGGAACTTTGTTTTATTTTTTTTGTAATTATCAGGATCAGGACGACTATGAAAACGCCGAATGTCAAGAAGCGGAAGAGGAGGATGAAGCTGGAAACGAGGTGGAGGTCATAGACGACTCGAGCGAGGTACCGAATCAGAGCGAGAATCAAGCCAGTCCTGAAGACGAGGAAAATAGTAACGAACAGCAAGCGCAGTCGCAGGCTATTAGTAGTGGAACAGATGGTTAGCTTCTTGATTTTGATGTTATTATTTACTATTATGTTTTCGTATAATTCGGAATTATTAATATTTTGTCTCTAAGCAGATAGGCGGTTTAGAAATGATAGAGTGGTTTTCAGGCCCTTCTTCTAAAGTTCTATTTCTCAGTACACAAAATACTTGAAAAGCCGATCGTGCCCAAACTTTAGAAAAACTGGTGGTACATTGTAAATATTTTTAGTGTCATTTTGCCAAAAAAAAGCTACAAAAAAAGTTTAGGATAAAATAAATAATTTCGAAAGAGGGGTAAAAGTTAGATAACTTCTAAAATTGATTTTTTTTTAAGTTTAAAAATCTCAATCTTGACTATCCTTCGTTCAGTAGTTATAAAAAAGGGGTCGCCAAACTACCGCCCGCGGACCAAATCCGGCCTGCCAGTGTCAACATCTGGCCCGCGACAGCTAATGGTTTATTGCTGTTATTGTTGCTCTAATTATTTTGTTAAAAAAACAACAACAAATTTAAAAGGATTTTGGCTTTTGAAACTGAAGTGTATGAGGGTTGTCTTTTAAGTTTTGCATAATATACAGCTGAAATAAAACGGTAGATAACTTTTAAAGACTATTGTTTCTGGAAGTATTCTCCACGAAAATTAATGCACCTTTGCTTGCGCTCAAACCAGTTATCAAAGCTGTAATTCCACTCGTTTGTTGGTACTGTCAAAATTGCAATCTTGAAGACGTCGACTGCTTTCTCTGGCGACTGAAATCTTTGACCACGCAGTTTATTCTTGATTTTCGGAAAAGTATATAAATCTTTGGGACTTAGGCCTGGATTGTATGGTAGATGGTCAACAATTCGACGTTTTGTTGGGTTAAAAATTCAATGGTTTTTTGTGCTTTGTGCGACTTGCATTGTCTTGGTGAAGGTTGATTCGTCGTACGGGGTCAGCGATGACTTTCGGCAAACACATGGTGATATACCAATCGGCAGTAACAGTCCTTTGATCTTCCTGAGCAAATGTTGCTATATGACCTGCTTTTGTGACAAATGTCGCGACCATTTTTTTGGATACACTTCGAGAACGGATGACTTTTGTTGGCTTTTTTTCATGTTGGACGACCCAAACAGACGACTGAAGTTTATTTTCGGGTTCATATGAGTAAATCCACGATTCATCACCACTGACAATGCTGTACACATTTTACGAGTTTCCTGTCTCATAGCGGTCTAGAGTTTTCTGACACCAATTGACCATAGTTTCTTTCTGTTCTTCGGTTAACAGATGAGGTTTCCAGCGGGAAACTGATTTTCTTACCCCTAATTCTTCATGCAAAATTTTTTGAACTGAGCTCCTTGAAATTTCCAGTGAAGCCTCGATCTCGCGATATGTCACATGTCGATCTTGCGTGATGAGCATGCGCACAGCATCCATGTTTTCCTGGGTGACCGCTGTTTCTCGTGCACCTGGCCTTGGATCGTTGCTAAGGCCAATCCGTCCACGCTCGAATTCTCCATACCAACGAAAAACTGTCGACTGACGTCGTGCTTCATTATCATTCATTTTTGTAGAGATTATTTCCTTCGAAAGTTGTAAAAAATTTTATCCCGAAAATGTTGTCGGTTTAACACTATTTTTCGGCTTATTTGTTAACTTTAAAAAAATCACTGTTATCTAGAAAACTATATGTATCGCACTGACGCTTTGAATTTAGGTTAGTTAAAGATTGAGGTTAAGTTTTAGTAACAACATTCGATCAGTGTCGCCCTCTATGTTCCTATATGCAGAATATAAAAGACAGCCCTCATATTGTCTTGAGGCTGGAAAGTTTGGAGACCCCTGTCCTAAAGGATGCAGCACAATAATTGATTATGTTTAAGACTATTGTTTCAATATAATACATGCAACCATTTAGGAACATCATCCAGTGGCGTGGTGATCTCCCAAGCTTCAACGTCCCACTCATTAGCTGCGCCTCCATTTGCGCGAGCCCGAGTGGTCCCGCCTCTTCCGGTTAGGCAACCAATGATACTCGACGACTGTAACTACGACGACGGCATAGTTCCTTCTACGCCAACTTTGTTTCCCCCACGACGTTCCGACCGCTTCGGCGAGGTGGTCAGCTCCCCTCACGTGCCTAGCAACGCCCCCGGACGGTTTACCTTCAACGAGTCGCCATTGGCGACGCATGCGCCTGTCCACGTTCCCGAACAGTCGCCGGATGACCAAAGTACGTTGCATTGGAGCTAGATTCGGGAAATTTTTAATAATTGATTTTTCTTTCAGGTACTGGCAGAAGCGTGCCCACCACGCCACTCCAGTCCAGTCCGCAGGAGTCTATTCCCAACGTTGGAGAGGATGTGCAGGCGGGAGAGTCGTCTCAATCTGATGGTGAGTGTTTCTGACTTTGAACTGTTTTTTTCTGTACAGGTTGTCCCAGATAAAATTAACGCTATGAGATACAATTTCGGTTAAATGAGAAAAAAGGCGCTATGGCAAGCACAATAAGATACTGTTAAAACTAATAGTATAGGTTTTTTAATACAACATGAATTACCTAGTATAGACTTCTTATTATATATCTCAAAAAAAATATTGCACTTACCATAAGCTGTGGTAATTTAAAACTTTAAATATATTTTTTTAATATTTGTAATTTGGAGTTTGACTATGTATCGATAGTGAGTGACAAAGAGATGTCACTTTCGTTCTGAGGGTGCGATATAAATAAAGCGACCATAGGAAAAAACAAAGTTGGCTATGGTTTCAAAAATCTTGAAGGCCTAGAAAAAAATTGTTAACGGGGTTCGATTGGCCGCATTCGCTAAAAATCTTTATAATAAATTTTTATTCAATATGGCGACGATATTTATACTTTTCGAAAAAACACAATTTTTAATTTTGACTCGATATTTTGACAACCCCTGGAACTTTTATCTGGAACACCCTGTATACAGTGTTGGCCCCGATGCATTTGATTTATGTGTTTTCCCAGAGGTGAGCAATTCATATTGCCCTCTCTTGCATAATACAGTTTTACATGTAAAACCAATTTTAAGAAATAAATAGATAGCTACACCTTTCTTTGTCTGTGGTATGTCCCTGGACATTGTTTTGACGTTTTTAATATTTTAGGTTAGAAAATACAAATTTTGACAACAAAAAAAAACAAATTACTAACCACAGAAATAGATGGGGCACATACAACAAGTCATGCTCAAGAACAATTCATGACATTTGAAAAACACCATTGTGTAGCTCGCGAGTTAAACTTTTGTCAACTTTTGTACAGAAAACGCCACATAAAATGCATACAGCAAAAGTTAGCCGCAAATATGGGTTTTTGAAAATTTGCTGTTTGCAAGGCTTATTGTAAACTGATTTTTGCAAAAAAGGCTACAAATTTTTTTGACAAATAAATGTATAAGAAGTTTCATAAAATGGTTCGAGTTTCTAGGAGTAATATTAATTTTTGTTAATTTTCTTGAAATAAGTCCCCACATTTTCGATTGGATTGGCTTCGGGAGTTTTGGCTGGCCATGACAGAACCTCGAGATTGTTCTTAAGAAACCACTGTTTCTTGCGTTTTGTTCGGTTCCCGAAATATATTTTTCTTGGTAGCGCGTTCTTAGAGACCGATAAACTAAAATTTGTTTTCGATCACTGTGTGATTAAAATATCTTATCACACGTTGTCAATCTTCATTTTTAAGAGAATAAGTTAAAGCAAAAATTTTCTGCATTTAAAATATTTTTTTGTGCTGCCACACATCTTAATCTGGAACGCCTTATTCGCCTTCGACTCGTAAGTGAATCAGGAAAATTAAACGCAATTCTTGTTTCACAGTCGTTGGAAAAGAATGTTCTTCTAAAAATTCTATAAGTTGCTGATCTTGGAGCATTATGATTTTGCTCAAGCCATATTTTCTTTTGATTCGCACAATCGTCGAATTGTTTTGTCCATAGCTTTATCAAATTCGGAAATTTGTGGCGGAATTGTGGAGAACTTGGACAAACAAGAAGAACCGATAATGTCATGTTTTTGGCAAGTAATTAATAAGGGTCCTGAAATGTAAAGCCTAAATTTTATCACGTTAAATCGGCGTATGCATTTTATGGGGCGCCTTGTATATGTTTATGTATATTATTACTTTATGTTTGTTTTTAATTTTTTATTGATTAATTTACGTTTAAAATATAATAAAACTTTTTCAAAAATATAGTTGATCTTTTCCAAGAATACACGTTGTCCTTACTTATATATTGGTTTACTGTAGAAGTTGCCTTAAAGTGGAAACTTCAGATTTTACAAAAAAATCTTGGTAAATAATGCCAACCTGCAGGTACCAATAATTTTTTTATTTAAATTAAAAATTCCTAACAAATGCCAAAGATAATTACTAACCTCTGGTTGAAAACTGTAAAAATATATCGAGGGCTTTTAAAAATACGCTGTAAGATTAATCGACCTGTAGACCACTAGCCCGGTCATATTAGGTGGAAAAAACCTGAAACTTCAAAAAAACTATTTTTATCCTTATCCTCTATAGCACTACAGGGTGTCCCAGATAAAAGTAACTACATGCGTTTTTTCCGGGTAGAATGCCTAGGAAAAATTCGTTAACGACATTCGATTGGCCATCGTCGCTATTCATAAACTACCAAATTTTATTCAATTAGTATACAAGATGGCGACGATATTTTTTGAAACCCCGTTTACATAATCGAATGGCGTTAACGAATCCTTCTCCTTTTTTGTTAGCCGTTTCCGAAATCCGAAGTTACTTTTATCAGGGACATACTGTATATTATCCGTAAAATTATTATTGAGCTTCGTCAGCTACAAGGCCCAAATGTAGTTGTACATGTACCTATGTATACCAGGGCAGCCACCGGAAAATCATGAAAACTCATAAAATCTGAAGGTGGTCATAAAATGCCATAAAATTTCACGTCGGTAAAATTGTAGGCCAATCGGTGGACAGGTGTCATAAAAAGTAATAAAATTTGAATTGAGTCATAAAAAGTAATTAAATTTCACATTGGTCATAAAATTTTCAGGCAGGACCTTCCAAAATTTCTGAGAAAATCGCCTACCTTAATACTGGCGTTGACAATTTAGAACAGAAGGAAATTATTTTGCCTAGAAACCTGTTGCAAACATGCGAATAAATTTGGCTGTTTGCATACCCCCATAAAAAATCATTGGGTGCCAAATCTGCTGATCTAGGAGGCCAACTGATAAGTACCTTGCCCGCTTGAAATAAGGTGCCTTCGAAACGTTCCATTTAAAACACTCGCACAAGCAAAGCGCCATGAGCTGGGCAACCATCTTGCATAAACCAAATTTGGTTAAAATCACATTTGGTACCTGTCGAATCGCAGGAATGATATGGTCATGCTACAGAGCTAAATAATTTCTCCCTCGAAAAAAGGACCAATGATATTGTCACCTAAAATCCCAGTCCAGACATTAAGTTTTTGAGGATACGGGGTGCGTTCTGCAGTATGCAAATGTTTATTTTTCCATGACGAGTAACGAACTACTGAAGGATTGTGTCGGCCATGAATTGAAAACGAACTTTCGTCTTTAAAACAAATTTTCTTCTTGATTCGCTTTTTCAATCATGGTTTCACAAAACTCCATTCTTCGAAACTGATTATCTGGAAAAATCTCTTGCGTTTTCTGTACTTTGAGACTCCGGTACCCATGTCGTCTCAAAATGTTTCGGACAGTTAAGGGTGAAATAACATCGCCCACATCATTATTTTACTGGCACAGGGAGGCAAAGATTTTGCTGCAACAAACATCATAGTTTCGCGCCGTTCCCTTTCCTCTCCCATTTCACGAATAGGAGGTGCCTCCACCACTGCATTTGTGACAAAAATTAACACATTCTGTTCGTTGGTAATGGTTCACTATTTTTTGGACCATGCTACGGCTTGAAATATCTCTTCCCTCAAACTTGACAACAACTAAATTTGCCACGTCTTGACAGCTATTTCCTCCGAAATACCATCTGTACTTTTTCCTGAACGCTAAATGTACTCATGGCTTAAGCTAGAAGTTGCGTGAAAAACAAATACCCACTTCTTACCTGCTGCACACGACGGAATGACAAAAAACTTCGTGAAGATGACAGGTCACGATGTATTCCCCTAATTTCCCAATACCAGCACGAATACGGGTCTAAAAGAGCGAAAAATATTTTTTATCTATTTTACTTCTCTTACATACATTAAGCACAGCAAGCAGTCTATGAATCCTATAGCTTTTACCTATGCTGTATATTCGCTGGTATGTGTATGAGTATACACTAACTAAAAGCCCAAAGTTTGATATAAGGAAAAAAATTGATTTTTTTTAATTTAATTTTTTTTCCAACTTTTAGGTTTAATTCTTATTTAGCCTTATAGAAAACACTATGGATTTACCATTCATTTAGCCTTACCCGTAGACCTGTAAGAAAAACCAAATAGGAATTAATTAATAAAGATCTATTGGATCACGGAAATATGTGCTTAATTCAATGTGGGACACATACGCAATTCATTAAACTAAATCAAGGTACCTAATTATTACCTAAATTATGCATTTTTGTCAGACATTGAACTATGCCCAAAGGGTAGATAGGTGTGGGAGGGGAGAGGGAGGGGTGGGGACTAGTAAAATAGTGTTGAAAAATATCTTAAAGCGTTTGTAGAAGGCATTTTTGAAATCGCTCTGTATTTGTAAAAGTTATAGCTACAACTATTACTAATAAGGAGGGCTAGGAGGCGCGAGGGAGAGAGATCAAATTATGCGAATAAGTTTTTGAAGATGGGGGAATGGCAGGAGGGGAGATGGGTGGGAGCAAGGAGGACTACAAAGTAATTAGAGCAAATTAGAGGATATTCGCAATGGGTGATCAAAGGAATTTCATTAAAATCGCCTTGAAATTTTATTTCATTTTATATGCCTTAAAGCCTACATCAATTGACAAAATGGCATCTGACGACCGCCATGTTGATTCCTGTTTAAAAAAATATAGCCTATAGCACCTTCGGGATCAGTAGCAATTCAACGGCACCTTTTTTTTGGCAACATCGATTTAGCTGTTTAGTCTTTAGCGCGACAAAAAACATACATACATGCATATCCCAAGCGAAAAACATTGCCCTTTCTTTCGACGGTGCTGCAGTTGGAAAAAAAGCATGTATGTATTTTTTTATGAAACTAACAGTAACAATAATCTGGTTTGTCAAAAGAATTTATACCTTCAGAAATTCCATCTGGTGTCAATGAAGAGGAAATGGATGACGACAACAATGCCGAAGGTTCCGAAGATGCAATGGGACCTCCAGCGGGAACCTCCTCTGAAGGTGGTCAGGCTGAGGGCGGTGAAGCAGACGGGGAAGACGAGGTAAGTTTATCATGAAATCCGTGTCTTACTTTGAGGAACGTCTCTAATTTCCAGAACGCATTCCTGTGCCTATTGATCCAAATATTTTAAGGTTGGAAGACGTTTTTTTATTTGACTTGTCATATTTTATTTGACTTGTCATATTTTAAATTACCCCTGTCCTCCCTTTGGGAGGTAGAATCGGTGTTAACCTTCAATGACTGCAAGGTCAATTGTACAAGGTTACGTTACCGATTTCAACCTACCAAAAGGAGGACATCGGAACTAATTTTAAAAAGCTATACGGATTGCATAAATACATTCTTTATTGTGGTACAGTGAATAGCATGACTCTTTCAAGCGTTTGTTGATTTATCGGCTCGAGCTGTTGTCACTTTATTTTAAGCGAAAATTTTTTCAAAAAGTTATTTTAAGAAAATAAAAGAAAATTATATTAACCTAACAACCTCACCTAACCTCAGAATATTTTTACCAATGGAAAAAGGAATGCGTTCCTTGAAATTTGTTGCCCCTCTACTAGGACTGAACTCTTCCTTCCCTTCTTTTGTTTGATTTGGTTGGTCTTCCTATCTTAGGCTAACTGGTCACTGACATTCTATTTTTAATTTCGGAAATCAATATGGGAAGATCATAAACTAATTTATACTAAATAAAGGCTCGATTTCGATTTAGGATCTAATTTTGCCAACAATCATTGATATTATAAAACATATGCCTACAACAGGTGTCAGTGTAAAATTCTTTAACGTGCAGGGTCATTTACGGAATTACACGGGAGCATTAACATCATTTTTGCCTATGACTACTGCGCTATTGTTTAAGCCCTTCTGTGTATGAAATTTTCCAATGGGTGAGAATGAGATTCAGCATTTTCCCATGTCGGGACCAATAGAGATGCGGAAATCAAGTGAAATCGCATGCAAAGTTCGACTTTCGCTCGATTTTGAAGCAGTACTCCTCGCCGATTTAAATAGTTCATACACCTTGAACACTGGAATCTTATAATTGAAAAGCAATCAGATTTTCGCAAGGGACACAGCTGTGAAACTGCCATTCAGTTTGTGCTAGATAGCTGGAAGATTGCATATGACAATGAGAAATGCATAATTGCTGTGTTCTTAGACTTGCAAAGGGAATTTGAGACTATTGATCGTAAGAAGCTTTTAAACAAACTTGAGTAATGGAAAACAGAGTAAAATTGAGTGGTGGAATATCTGAATCTGTAAATAATAAGTGTGGTGTGCGTCAAGGAAGCGTGCTAGGACCTCTGTTGTTTATTTTATATATAAATGAGATTGTTGATATTGTTAATGACTATAGTGACTTGGATCTGCATCTTCCTGCTGACGATACTCTATATCAGAGTATCGTCAGCAGGAAGATCATATATCTTCTAATGACTTTGAAGTTCTGCTGCAAAATATGAATTTGGCATTAACAAAAACTGACCAGTACTGTAAAAATTTATTAGGCATAAATAAGGACAAAACTTAATTTATGGTGATTGCAAAGGAGAGTGAGAAATTTTCAAGTAATTCAACCTATAGTTAAGATTGGCGAGCCTATTGAAATGGTCAAAAAATGTTAATATCTAGGTGTATTGATGGATGACAAGATGTTATTTAAGGAACATTGTAACTCAGTTATTTCCAATATTAGTTATGCTATTAATCATCAGGTGTTCTCATAGTTTGACAAAATGGTCAAAATTGGTAGTTTATAACACTCTGGTATTAACACATTTTAACTATTGCTCTACCATTTTGTATATGTTGCAATAAAATCAGATTAATTACCTGCAAAAAATACAAAACAGAGCAATAAGGATAATTTTGTCTTGCAATAGATATACCCCCATCCTTACAATGTTAAGACAGTTATAATGCTTTCCTATTGTTGAATATTTAAGGTATACAGTGTTAGTTTTTATTTATAAAATTAAGACTGGTCAAGCTCCAATATATCTCAGAAATAAATTGACACTTAACCATGAAGTTCATGGATAAGTAACGAGACAAACAAATAATTTTTATGTTTCGCGTAGGAATAAAAAACTAGCCGCCAATTCAGTATTAGCTCACACTACTACTATACTATAGTAGTGTTGAGCTATGGTGATATATTTCTTCGAGAAAAAAAAAGTGGCTCCGATTTCAAAATTTTTTATATATCTTTGCGTTTGAGATGATTTTGAAGCTTTTTTGTTGCGCCGTCTGTCTGTCTGTCGGTCTGTCTGTCTGTAACGACCAACCCGCATAACTCAAAAACCGCTAGTTCGATTTAAATGAAATTTGGTACCTAGGCTGGGTGGTGGGCCGTAATGGTCCCATTTAAAAATGAACAAAATCCACCGAACGCAAGCCGAATAAAAGGGTGGGGGTATATTTTAAAAATTAGAGTTTATGTGAAAATATGGCGTGTGTGATATCAAACGAAAGGTAATTAAGTCTGTAGTTAAACCAAATGAATTTTAGTTTAAAAAAAAAAAGGGTGGGGGTAGATTTCAAAAATTAGAGTTTAAGTGAAAATATGGCATGTGTGATATCAAACGAAAGGTAATCTCTGGAGTTAAACAAAACACATTTTACTTTTTTTTAAAGCGTGGGGGTAGATTTGAAAAATTAGAGTTTAAGTCAAAACATGGCTTGTGTGGTATCAAACGATAGGTAATAGAGTCTGGAGTTGAATAAAATATATTTCAGTTTTTAGTTATATTAGCTCACACGTACACTATAACTATAGTACCTAGTGTGAGCTTAGGGCCCATAGATTGGCAGAGTATTTTTAAAGGGTCTAGATGATTTTAATAGATCGCCAAGTGACATAAAAACTTGTTCCTCCCTCAAAAGCTTTAAAAAATAATTAAAAATGTTATTATTAAAATACTGTAATGTTTTCTCTGAATAAATGTTGGTAGGGTTTTATCAAACAACGGTGTTAATAAGGTTATTACTTAAATTATAACTTGTAACTTTTTAATAGATACTTGGTGGCTGCCTGATTGTTTGTTTTATATGTGTGATTTTAAATCTACTGTTTTAACCAACTTGTTTTATTTATATTTTAAGCAGATTGATGTTTCCTAATTTTTAATTTATATTATTTTCATGTAATAATAATAGAGAATTATTGAAATAAAGCCAGGCTATAATAAAGCCAGGCACAATTTTGACACCTTCACATTGTAATATCAGCTGTGATCTTTCAACACACGGCCTTTGTTTACTTTATGAACCGGTATAAATAGTGCCTTCTTTTATTAATTGAAAATAAACGACGAAAGTTTTAAATTCAACTTTGCTATGTGTCAAAATAGTGCCTGGCACAATTATAGCCTGGCTGTATTTCAATAATTCTCTAATACTTAATTATAATTTGCTTTATTTGTTTTTATAATACCTGTTGTTTTAATTATGTTTAGATATACTTTTCTATGATTTTTTGACATTTATAGACTTGTTTTGTACTAGTTTTTTTGCTAAATAAACGGATTATATATATACACTGGTGGACCACCACCACAGCCGTTCTCTCTCATATTTTCCAAAGAAATGTTAATATTTTTAGGTTAGCTCCGAAGGTGAAAAACAACCGTCCACCGAGGACGGCGAAGAGGAAGGACGCGAGGCTGAAGCGTCACCGAGCACAAATTCTCGCGCAAGACGTGGTGGTCCGTCAGCCAGAAGATCGATGAGGTTACACTCGCCATCTAGAGGCACGAGACCGAACCCCCCTACACCCATCGTGTGGGGTGACCAGAGACAGTCGCCTCAGCAACTGAGAAGTCCCCACGGGCCGCAAGGTAAGTTCGGATAATTACAGCAGTACTGAAAAAGTTTAACTCCAAATCCTTGTTGAAGTCTTAAGACCTATTCAGGGTTCCTGCGCGTCCCAAAAAACCTGAAATTTCTGAAAACCAAATTTTCCCCCTGTAATTCATCTTGAAATTCAGGAAAAAAAGTAATTTTTCTGTCATTTTGTGAAATGTTCTGGAATTTTGTAGCTTTTTTGATTGTGATAAAAAGTATGAGTGGATGGCTGGGTGTAAGAATAATTTTCAGCATAATTCAGAATACAAATATTTATTTTGTGAAGATTAATCGTTAACTAAGCAATTTCCAAATTTGAAACTGATTTTTCGGCTGTAGCTGAATGTGGAAGGTAGTAGGTACTTATTTTTTTGACAGTATTACCATAAAGAAGATGCTAAAGTTTTGTGCCTAGCAGTTTCAACAAATTTCAACATATTTTTGATTTCTGCCTATCAAATTCAGAAATTGGTCAATTATAGTAACTTGTGGAAGATTTTAGCAATTAAGGGTAGTAGACAGCAATCATTATTTACACAGTGAAAAACTTCTTTGGTTTTGTTTGCTGTCCAATTTATTTTAAAAACTACAAAAAATACTAGACATCAAAATTTAATTAAATTAAACACATTTGAAGAAGGAGTCTATAATGGAATACATTTTGTTTTTCTTCAAAATTAACTAATTTGAATTTTAATAAATGTATTTGAAAGTTTTCATGACTTCTAGATATAATCTTTAACATTTTCGTTGTAATATATAAAATTAAAAATATGAGAAGTCTTATAGATTCTTTTAAATATTTGTTTTTAATTTCAATAATCATAATCATAATGTCTGTTTTTTTTTGTAGTTTGCAAAATGAATTTGCAAGAAAACGTAAACAACCAAGTTTTTGTGTGTATATGGCCGCTGTCTGCTCCTCTTTAAACATCGTTGCATTTATACTTTTAAGTTTCAAAAGCAAAAAGTGTCTGGATTTTTTGAAAAATATCCTGGTATTGTCATAGCTATTCTTCAAATTAGGGAGCAACAGAAATCTCCCTTGAATAAACAAATTTGAGTGGTTTTTACAAGTTAATTCTTACTTTTGACACAGATTACATTACTTTCGATAAAAAATTTTCTCAGTTTTGAAAACTCTTCTTTTTTAATAAGACAAACGAAAACAAACATTTTCCATTAAAAATGATGTCATTATTATCAAAGTGAGAGATTGCATGCATAGATCAGATGTGTGTATTTGTGGAAGATTTCTCGTTTTTCCCTAATTTGAAGAATAGCTACACTGGAAAAGATGTGGAAAAAAAAACAGTTAAATTTTCGTGGAAACCCTTTAGGTAGTACTTTTCTGCCGTTTCTAAGAAGAAAGCCAGATGTCAATTTTTTGACATTGAATTATTAACATTTTTAGATTTGTTGGACAAAAAGCTATATGAATCTAAAATCAAAAATTTTCATAAAGAATATCAATTTTTAAAATTAGTGGTTTTGGATGGCCTTAAATTGTTACCCAGTCTTCCTTGACAGCAAAGCTGTATGTGTGTTTCTGGCAAGCAAAAAAGTCGCATGTAACCAATTATTATTTAGGTATTTTTTTGTGTTTATTGTATTTTATATATATTTTTAAAATATATTTAGTCAAAACTCCGATTAATTCTTTGTCAAGTGCAGCTGTCCCATTAAAATCGATTGTATAGTTCAAAAGTCCTAATGAAAACAAAATTGTCCTTTTTTAAGAGCCTTCCAGTGATATATTAAGGCTTGGAGATATTTCCATTTGTTAGTGAAATGTTATTATGCCGCTTAATTTTAGTTTTTATTTTCAGGTCGTGGTGCCCTTAACTATAGAGCTGTAGCAAGACGAGCCAGAGGCCGAATTCAAAGACCATTCGGTGGACGCTACTGAGTAAGCATTTTTCTAACGTTTTTTATTTTTATTTTCTTTGTTGATTCATTCCACACTTCATTACTTTTATATCGATTTATTAGTCATTTTTAAACTACGTGGAACATTTTAGAACTTTGTCCCGCTCTTTTAACGTATTTTTTGTGTAAGAGACCCTTAACAATTTTTAAAATTTATGCTGGGTTATACAGACAAGAATTAAAATTAAAATATTTTGCTGTTTATACAATCAAATAAAAATACATTTTTAACAGTGTTTTCCTAACAAAAAAAGTATTTTTGGATTAAACCACTGGCTTTTTAAGTTCGATTGCTTCAAAATAGTATGTACTAAAAAACAAAATTCTACACCAAAGCAGCACCAAAGAGGTTATGTGACGCAATGTCACACATCCGTTTTCGGATAAAAATTTTGAAAAAATAAGGACCAACTTTTTATTTTTATCAGGTTCTGTTTAAATACCTACAATTTTTATCTGCATAAACCCAGCATTGTATAATTAATCGACATACCCATTATTATTATTTATGTTTCCTTGGGGGTAAGGGCGGGACAAACATATAAGCAATCATGCGGTTCTTGGACAGAGTTTTGATTGTTGAAGAGTCCTATCGACCAAAAAAATTATGTAAATCAGCCATTCCTTGCGTTAATTTTTTCAAAATAATTTTGATTTAATTATTTTTTATTTAAAAAACTTACACGGCATCTTGCGACGTCGCTTCTGTTACCTTGAAATATAAACGGCAGTTCTCAAAGTCAGCACAAAATTTCCTTTAAAATTACGTATCACGCTCAATATTTAATTAATTTTAATATTTCTTTATATTCCTTCAATTTTTTTCTATAATTTTTGTTTTAATTTGGTATTCTAATTTTTTGGTAAGTTAAAAATACTTGTAAAAGAAAAAATCAAGAACTTAATTAGAAATAAAAAGTTAGTAAAAATAGAAGTGTAAAAAAATAATCAAAAATATTAATTATTGAGTGTGACATTTAAAAATTTTATGCTGATTACAAAAATTGAGAGATTTTATAAAAAAATACAAACCTGATGTAATATTATCTCAAAATTAAAAGTGTCATGAAATTCACTTTGACAGTTGGATTCTTTATTTAAAAGAAAACTATAAAAAATAATAGTCATCAAATTTTATTGGTAAAAAGTTTGCTTCTAGCTTTAAGAATACCCACTATCCTACAAATGTCACGTCCGTTACTTTTGAATGACTTAAACGCAAATTAATTAGATCAACAAAATATGACAAAAAATACTTAAAAGCATTGTTTTACATTTATTTACAGTGTGTTTTTTTTAAAGGTAACAGGTAATTTTTCATATATTTTTGGAAAATCAATCAAACACGTCGATATTGTTTGCCATGGGAACTCTTCTTGGCTATCTTGAATGTTTGCACACCTTCGAGGGGTCACATTTAACTCTATATTTTGAATAGGGTAGTGTTACGAGTGATACCTTGTTTTGAATGTTTGTACGAGCAACTTGAAATTTCGAAAAAGTTATCTTGGGGCGATAAAAAAAGTAGATAAGAAAAACAAAATTAATAGGAAATACTGCAAAATCTTTTAATAAAACATAAATCGACAAAGCGTTTTTTCTCTCTCTCAGAAATGTACATTAACACGTTTTTTATCGCTTAAATGGTAACACTTTGGAGGCAAATATCTCAAAAGCGAATCGATAGATTTTCAAAATTTTTACCCAGTTGTAAAAACATTTAAGATAGCTTTAAAACAAGGTATAACTCGACCCATTTTCCCTATTTAAAATATAGGTGTGAAGTTTACCAAACAGCCGAAAAAATTGTCCTCCTCCCAAAAAAAATTTACGTTTCCAAAGACGTATGACGAATACCTGAACAATCATCTATTTTTAAAAAAAATTAACCTGTATAGGAAATGTAAATACCGATTTGACACGTAAATAATAATTTTAAAATTTTTCTCGGTATCCAAAATTAATTTAAATTTAATAGATTAAGTTAAATAAGCAACAAAATCTGTCCAAGAACTCAATATTTTTATGTTTCCATTTTTTTGTCCTT
Source organism: Aspidapion aeneum (assembly GCA_963576565.1). Classification (NCBI taxonomy): domain Eukaryota; kingdom Metazoa; phylum Arthropoda; class Insecta; order Coleoptera; family Brentidae; genus Aspidapion; species Aspidapion aeneum. The sequence goes on from OY755043.1 coordinate 51,948,995, forward strand.
TGAAAATATTCTGAGATATTTTGTGTATAAATTTTATTTTAGTCTTTTGTCGAAATTCGTTTTTGTTTTGGTAAAATGTTCATATCCATTTAAACGTTTATATAGAATAATTATGGTATATTTAGATCAACGGGCTAAAATGAATGTAAAACTTATTAAATATCTTAATATGGTCCATTCAGTTTATTTTGGGACCAATTTTAAAACTTAACTCGTTTTTTTCGCCATTGGGATCTTATTTGTGATCGAGGGAAATCGAGCCGACAACTTTTCAAAAAGGGCGCAAAATAAACTAAATGGACCATACTACTATATTTTGTCCAAGATCCTGCAGCTTCACTTAAAGGCTAATAAAAAAATCGAATTAAAACAATATGACGAAGGGTAATTTTAGCGCGGCGTAGGGTACAAATTATACAATACATTTTAAAAAATACGATAACAAAATGATTTTACCTCAGCCTGGATTTGAAGCCTGGAAAAACCCTCTTATTAAGCTGACGCTCCGAGCTACCGAGTTATTAGCCGTATAAAACAAACCGATTTTTTAGATATTTTAATGGTTTTATTAAGGACGATCCCAGGCTTAAAAAAAAGGGGGGGGGGCGATTTAGATTTTGTGAACACATGGTGTTATTCAATATAACATGCTACTATTTAAGGAGGAAATTCTTGGTTCTAATTTAAGAAAAAACTTCACATAAACAACATTAAACGATCATACGTCTTATTTTTTGAGATACAGGGTGTAAAATATTTTTAACAAATCTGTGTTTTGATTACTGTATTATGTGATAACTGTTCTGGGTATTTTTGAGAAATTCGGTACACTTTTCTAATAATCAAAAGGCATTTTCTAGTGTATAACATGTTTTTTATTTCGACCATTGGCGTTCGTGCGGAAATTGCCCTAACAGAATGTTCTCTGAAAAAATGGGGAGAGCATGATGATTCGTGGTTTAATGCGATTGTTATTAGCTCTTAGGTAAAGCTGCAGTAAATGAAACCTTGGACTATTAATACTTTCATAAATACGATGGCTCAAATTAATTTGAGACTTTACTTGATTTAAATTGTCAAAAATCTATTTAGCCGTTATTTCATCACCTTTATTTTGGCCAAATTGACTATCTAGGTTAGGATTTTTTATAATTATGATAGGTTCTGTGATTTAGAAAAAGAGCATACTGTTTTTTTTTGTGAAAAGCAAAGTTTTGATTTAATTTTCTGAAGTTTTTTAAGTAAATTTTCTCAATTTTGTAAATTGACTGGTGTTAAATATGGTATAAACCAGAACATTTCTTAAAAACTAAATTAGATTTCCTAAGTAGACCTATTTTATAGTTTCGATTAAAAAATCGTTTAATATACTTAATATTAAGTGTAGCTTGAAACATATGATAATATAGGTAACTACGATACAGATTTTGATTTATTTTTATTTATTTCCACATAATTCCCTTTCTGAACCAATCCAAAATCTTATGCTGAGTAAATACAAAACTTAAATAAAATATGGTAACATTTAACTTAATAATTTTCAAAATAACAAAAATTGATTTACCACTTTTTAAGTGATTACAATATGATGCTATGGTCAAACATACTAAAATGTGATATGTGACCGAGATAACACATCTTTATTTTTTTAGTTATTTTTGTTTTCGTGTTTACACGAGTGGCAACTGTATCACACCAGTGACTTTTATAAATATACTTGAAACAAAAATATCAAAAATCCGAAATATTTTATTTCAAAGAGTTAAATTATTTATTAAATATAAAGATACAACCAAATATAAATAAATGGATCCATGACGAATCTGATACCTTCCTAGCTAGCCTATTAGCACACATAATATATTAACCTTTAAAACAGTTTTTTGCAAATATCTCAGAAACTAAAGCTCCTACAAAGTTTTTCGTTATAACACAAATTATTGAGCAAAATGTTGTCTACTATATTCCGAATATGAACCGCATATTGATGCACTGCTCCATTAAAATGTTAGCATTTTTTAAATAATTTAATTGTCAAAAAACTGTCATTAGCATTACTGGATTTTGACCAAAATCTAATCAATAGAGTGTCGAACACTATTTTACCTGAAAATCGGTTCAGCGGTTTAGGAGCTATCGTGTTACGGACAAACATACACACACACACACACAGAAAGACATCACGACGATATTGCTAAGATAGGTCAAAATACACCCAAATAACACATTTTCGGCGTTTTGTTTCTAAAAACCATTGATTTTTTTAATTAAGCTACTCATTTACACACACAGTCTACCTGCAGTCGCAGCTCCTGTCTTGTGTGCTAGTGAACGAGTCTGTCCGATAGTTTCTAGTACACACAACTGACAGTCTAGGAATGCAGGTGGACTGTACATAAACGGGGGCACCCTTATAAGCAAAAAATGTCACTAATGTGATATGATGTCAAAAGTGTTGCCAGTAAAACATTCTAAAAGATCACACCAGTGACGTTTAGCTAAATGTCTAAATAACAAACAAAACAAAACTCACTATTACTGTATTTCACTGTTGGTAAAATGCCTCCATATTGTATTTAGGAAACAGTTTTGAGAATAAATATTTTGCTATTTAATCCTAATATTTGTGCAAACACGTGTGACACTTATCTCGGCCAAAACGTTAAATCTATTTTAACTTCACCAAAACTGAATTATATAACCCATTTTACTTTACATCCCTTAAACTGTTCCTTTGGTACTGCCCCGTTTTCGGGTAAATCAAATGGGTAAAGTAAGCAGTGATGGCAGATTAAAAAAAAAACCTGTGACTGCATGTGAGAGCCAGAGACAGTAAAATTAATTACAGGTTGATTTTTTGTTTTTTTGTAAAGACTAAAAACTGACATCAACAAATATTTTTAAGACATTCAAATTTTTGAGTTTTGTCCACTTTAATAATGCCCAAAATCAATTTTATTATCTCGAAATATTTTTTGTACTATTCAAATCTATTAAGTTTGAAAATTATCACAACTATCACACCACGTGACATGTCACATAGTGTGAACAGTTTTACTTCCATGGAGACATTTTATGGAGAGTTCATTGCTGCTGGAAAATGTTAGCCTTTGGGTACACTAACTATACACTTATTTTGATTTCAAAAGAATAAGTGGTTTTAAATATACAATCAAATTACATGGAATGTTACCATTTTTCAAGAACAACCCATATAATGATTTTTGTTGTATTTAAATGTTTTTAGGTTCTTCTTTATTATACCTTTTTTTGTAAAAAAATTAAATAAAAAGTGAAGTAATGCCAAATGGATAGACGCCTCAGACTGGCGCACGTCCGTTTTTGAAGAAAACCCACAAGTTTTACCAATACCAATTACACCAGCTTCATAGTCTTCATCTGGTTTTAAAAACCACTGCGCAGCATTTTACGCAAAGCTCTGTATACAAAGTTTTGAAACGAAGAAAAAAACTCTGCCCCTAAGCTCACACTAGGTACTATAGTTATAGTGTACGTGTGAGGTAATATAACTAAAAACTGAAATATATTTTAGTCAACTCCAGATTAAATTACCTTTTGTTTGGTACCACACAAGCCATGTTTAGACTTAAACTCAAATTTTTGAAATCTACCCCCACCCTTACAAAAAAAACAAAAACTAAAATGTATTTTGTTAAAGTCCGGACTCAATTACCTTTCGTTTGATATCACACACGCCATATTTTCACTTAAACTCTAATTTTTAAAATATACCCCCACCCTTTTTTTTAAATAAAATGCATTTTGTTTAACTGCAGACTCAATTACCTTTCGTTTAATATCACACACGCCATATTTTCACATAAACTCTAATTTTTGAAATCTACCCCCACCCTTTTATTTGGTTTGTGTTCGGTGGATTTTGTTCATTTTTAAATGGGACCATCTCGACCCAAGACCCAGCCTAGGTACCAAATTTCATTAAAATCGGCCAAGCGGTTTTTGAGTTATGCGCGTTGGTCGTTACAGACAGACACACAGACAGACAGACAGACAGACAGACAGACAGACAGACATACAGACAGACAGACAGACGGCGCAACAAAAAAGTTTCAAAATCATCTGAAACGCAAAGATATATAAAAATTTTTGAAATCGGAGCAACTTTTTTTTTCTCGAAAAAATTAGGATCACCATAGCTCACACTACTATAGTATAGTATATGTGTGAGCTAAAAGGAAGGTTTTGCTTAAATATAATTTATTGAGTTCTACTTAATTTTAGTCCAATTTTGTACAAATTAAAAACCTTTTTAAGAGGCCGACTCGCGCCGATATTTTCGTGCTAATGTAAGGGTTTGGAAATACACGCTTTTCTTTAAGACGGCTAAAGGTTTTAACAAAAACTTTTTTTTATCGTTTAAAGTGATCTTTGGTACAGGCCTAAAACTATTTTTTAGTTTAAAAAATTTCTCCAAAATAGCATGAAATTATGCTTATTTATAGTCAAAAATCGATCATTTTCATATCATTTTTTTAATAGGAAATTGTTATCTGATTCAATTGGGGAAGAATTTCGGGGCTACAAGGGACATTCCTCTAAATAAATAAAAAATAAAAATACAAAAAATTGCAGGTCATCTGGTAGGAAAACGTGTATTGTTAAACCCTTACAAGACCAACAATTGCCGCTTTTGTCATCAATAAAGTGGGGCCCTCTGCTGGTCGCTAAGAATTATTTTTAAAACAATAGCAATATCCTTGTTTTTTCGGTTTTTTACGAAACCGGACCATCAGAGCCGCAGCTAGCATATTTGGCGCCCGAGGCAGCATTTAAAATTTTTAGTCGCTTTCACCCCTTGATAGAGGTTTTACCAAATCAAAATGGTAAATTATATTTGACATTCTCATATACTTTCCGCACTGTTTTTGAATTGAGTTGTTTGGTATGGAAAGTGGCACGATTTCGTCTTCACTTTACACACTAAAAAATAGGGCGACTATAAACAAACAAATTGTGTGTAAGTGATTGAAAGAAAATATAAACATTTGCACGTGTATAAGTACCGGTGTTTTTTTTTTAAATTATATATTTTATACAGGAGGACGTTAATTAGACATTTTCACCTTAACATTGTTAACTCCTAGAGAATGAGCCAGAAATCGAACAAAATGTTCGAAAAAGAGCTGTTTCTATAAGGCTTAACCCGTGTTTGAGGTTTCTATGTGTAATTTTAAACAGTGAGACCAACAGTACTTTAGGGTCCATCTCACCGACTTTTTTTTCGTTACTTAGCTTGAAGCGTTTCTTAATATAATCATAATATGACGTAACAAGGAACACTTAAGGCTAAGTAACGAAAAAATGACTCGGTGCGATGGGCTATTAATTACCTGTCTAAAAATCACTGCTTATTTAGCATTAATTGAATATACATAATTCCATCCACCCTTTTGACATTTTTTTAGATCAATATAATGGCGCAGATTTTTAAGGGTCAGAGTTGCGCCGATATTCTAGTGTAAATGTAATTTGTGGTTGTTTAGAAATACACGGTTTTCTCCAAGACGGCTACAGATTTTTACAAAAACTTTCCTTGTTCCATTATTGAAAGTAATCTTTTGTCTAGGACCAGAATTATTTTTAAGTTTAAACAAAATGTCAAAAATTAGATAAAATTATGCTTAAATATAGTCACAAAGCGACAATTTTATAATTATTTTTTTTATAGGAAATAGATCTTTGTTTTAACGGGGAAGAATTTGCGTCTTACTTACTAAATAATAAAAAAATTGTTAAAATAAAATGGCATCTGGGACGTTTAAAACGCTTACAATTTATAAAATGTTCGTATCCTCTCTTCCTTTGATAGGGGTTTTACTAAATTCAAAATTACAAATTGTTTTTTACACTCGCGTGCGGAAAATACTGACTTGCGGCAATTTTTTTGGATGAGTTTGGTACGGAAAATGGCACTTTTTGACACTGTCGTATTTTCACTTTATTTAGCCATCTTTTAATATTTTTGTTACTGTGTAAATATAAGTTTAAATATGTTGTATGTGAATTGTCAATCTATCTACGGCGTGTTATTAATATAATTTGTTTTTTTATAAAAACCGAGGAGTGATCAGCTGAACCAAATTTGGACACCTTCCTACGGGACTTTAATAAATTTTTGGGCTTGTAGTGTCCTATATAGTCCTGACTGACAGGCGCCCAAAAAAAAATTCGCGGCCAACAAAAAAAAACGTCTTAACTCTCGTTTTTCTTAAAGAGTTGATTTGCCTTTGCCGGCCTCCCTACTTAATCATGCTTTGGGCACCTCTTAGGCGCCAGTACCCTCGGGGTCCTGTATAGTCCTGTGGAAGTCCTATGGAGTCCTGTATAACGATTTTCTATTTTAAATACATTTGGTAGAAAAATATTTTAAAGAAAAAAAATTTGCTAGAAAAACATTTAGTGTACAAACATTTCATAGAAAACACATTTAAATGGTAAAAAATATTTTTGGTAAAGTACATTTGGTAGAAAGTACAATTGGCAGAACAGCAAATGTTAGAAAGAACATTATGAAAATATTTCATAATCTAACCAAACCTATCCTTACCTAATATGTACTTTTTAAAGGTTTTTTACCAAGTCTCTTTCTATCAAAGGTTTTTCTACCAAATCTATTTTCCATTAAATATTTTTTTACCAAATGTTTTTCTAACAAATGTTATTTCTACCAAACTTATTTTCTATCAAGTGTTATTCTACCAAATGCATTTTCTATCAAACATGTTGTTCGTGCAACTTTAATTTTAAATTCAAATTTTGCGCCAAATTCCCGTATTCGGAAAACCCACACAATTTCAATTTGATTGGCACAAGCAAAACGCCAGCGCCATCTACGGAAAATGAATCTGCGCAAAAAGGCGTAACCAAAAAAAGATTCGTCTGTCATATTTTATCGAGATCACCACGCAGCATGGTGATAAATTCTATTAACCAAAAAATCCAATAAAATTCTTAGAAAATCAAACTAAACCATTACACAAACAAGTGATTCTAGTGTGGATCGACTGCAACGACTGGGCCAGCGAGAGGAGCTCCTCTGGACGACGGAAACAGCTGAAAAGGTGAGTGCCAATCCTCTATATTGTCTTTGTGTGGCTCGGAGAAATTAGTATTTTTACATCGTCCTTTTAAGGATTTTTGCACCCAGATTTTATAAAACGGCCAGCGCTTACAGTCCCGCTGCTCTACCAACCTCAAAATAGCAACATTTTCTGGTCCCACGACCCAGATAGTTTTTTAAAATTTGTTTGCTAAAAATATTAGATTTTTACCCTCGCCATTTTGATTCGCTTAGTTGCCGTGTCCGGTTTAGAAAGGAGGTTCCGTCCCCCCTTGCGTGGCTTAACGGTTGCTCCACCCACATTTCATTGCAGCCGAAATTGGCACTTGGTACGTCGTTTGTTTTGATTCAAAAATCGAAATTTGTTTAAATAATAGTTATTTGTTTAAATAATATGTTATAGTTATTCAAACCAACAAAAGTGCTTGCGAGTTAAATGCTTTATTCTTATTTAACAGGTAAACAAACACATCTAGTAGAATTAGTATTTACCTGTAAATAATAAGAGAAGCGGTAGTAGGTACAAGTTGTTCTGTGTGCATTTATTTTGGGAGAAAGATCGCGACCTAGGATAACAGCTGTGATAAGTTTTTGCATTTATTCGAGAAATCGATAATAAAATATATGCTGTCGGACTCTTTTGGACTGATTAAAGTCAATAGGGGTCAAGTGTTAGTTTTATTCCTTTTTAAATATTTTTTATTTTTTTAATTAACAATATGTCGTTAAAAAAGCTTGAGAATCAACGCAAAGTTTCAATATCTCGTATTACGGAAACGTATAACTTGGGAACAAAAGCTAAATCAGATAGTTCTTCCTTGCCAATTTTTAAGGCGTTTTACGAATCGTTAGATGATCACTATGAACAATTTAAAAACATTCATAATGAGATCATAGGTCTCTTGAAAGACGACGACGATGATGAATTCGAAGTACAAGACAAAATTAGGAAAGATACGGATCTATTCTACCACCAAGCTAAAGTTCTTTTTTCGAGTTTATGTTCCGATTCAGTTCACTCAAATTTCACCCCCGCAACTTCACACTATTCACGTAGCGATGATCTGGGCCCTTTAAAGGTACCTTGCTTTAATGGAAACGTAAAAAAGTGGCCAACCTTTTACGATGTTTATTCTTGTTTGGTTCACGAAAACTCTAATTATTCCGATATAAGGAAATTTCAACATTTGCTAACCTTCCTTGAGGGCGAACCACTTAATATTTTAAGCTCTATAAAATTAACGGCAAGTAATTACGCAATCGCCTGGAAGGTATTAACAGATCGCTATCAAAATAAAAGACTTTTAGCCAGTACCTACTGGAACTCAATCTACTATGCAAATTCTTTAAAGGGAAACCAGTCAGCAAAGGATCTTAGAGTCTTGGTAGATACCTTTTCCGAGAATGTTGCGGCGCTCGAAAATCTTGAATTTCCAGTAACGTCGTGGTGTTTTTGTTTATTTTCAATTTTATTATCAAAAATCGATCAAACCACAAGAACCGCTTTCGAATTAAAGTATAGTACTACCGAGATTCCAACATATCAAAATCTAATTCAGTTTCTTATTAACCAATGCCGTGCTCTTGAAACAGTACAGCTATCTCCCCAAAATACGCAAATGCAACCTTCAACTTCAAAACAGCAAAAACCAAATTATTCGAATTCTAGTAACCAAAAATATAATTCTTATTCAAATAATCAGTACAAATCAAGCCCTCCATCAAATTTCTTAGCGCATACGCACTCACAAGTAGCAAATAAACAATCCAATATTCAATTTCGACAAAACCAACAACCCTATAAGTGCAAATTATGCAATAATTCTTTTCATCCACTCTCGCAGTGTGGTGTTTTTATTTCCAAATCTCCTTCAGATCGTTTTACTTATGTAAAACAACAATCGTTATGCATCAACTGTTTACGTTCAAATCATCAAGTAATTGACTGCAGTAGTACCTACAACTGCAGGGTATGTCGACATAGACACCATAGTCTTATTCATCTATCGCAAACGACAGATTCAATCCGTCAGAATTCAAGTCAATCCTTTGTTAATTCAAACCAAAATTCAAATCAAAATTCGAACTTAAATCAAAGTTTTTTTCCAAATCAAGTGGCCGTGCCTAGCACAGGCACAAACTTATCGTATCAGAATTCAAATTCAAGTCTTAGCCAACAGAACCCTAGTTTTGTTCAACCCAGTTCAAATTCAATTCAAATCAATTCGAATCCAAATACATCTACAAATCAATACTCTTCGTTATCCACCTTGACGCCCCGGACGACAGTGCTTCTAGCGACTATAAAATTAGAGGTACTGGATAGTCGGGGTAACTACCAACCTGTCCGAGCACTTCTGGATAGCGGTAGCCAAGCTAACCTGATAAGCGAAGCTTGTCTTAACAGGTTAGGCTTGCCAAGAAACAAAATTTCGATCCCTGTTCTGGGACTAAATCAATCTTCATCGGCCACTAACGGCATTTCTACTTGCACTATTCGAGCCCTAGGCCAACAAGAGCCTACCTTTTCTATTCAAGTCTTCGTTTTACCGAAACTCTGTTCGAATATGCCCTCAGTACAGGTAGATTCATCCAATTGGAGTCATATTTCAAATCTGAAGCTTGCAGATAACCAATTTTACAACCCTGGTCCAATTGACTTACTCTTAGGTGCACAACTTTACACAGAGATCGTCCAATCAGGACGAATTCCAGGACCTCACGGCCTACCCTCCGCTTTTGAGACAGTTTTTGGGTGGGTCTTGATGGGTCAAACTCAAAACATAAATATTTCACCTCAAGTCAATTCTTACTTTACTTCCTGTGAGCAGTCTCTCGACTTTAATATCGCAGATATTGGGAACTAGAATCAATTAAGTCAAAAACGTTTCTCTCACCCGAAGAAAAAAGATGTGAAGAGATTTTCCAAAAAACTACCACTAGAGATATTTCGGGCCGATTTACTGTAAATTTGCCTTTTCGTCACATTGACCCTCCTGACCTAGGAGACACATATTCAGTGGCCTACCGTCAATTTTTGTCTCTCGAATCTCGCTTAATAAAAAATTCAAATTTCTATAGTATGTACTCGGATTTTATGAGAGAATATCTCAAAAACGGGCACATGTCTTTAATTTCAAGATCCGAACCTAGACCTCAGTTATGTTCTTATTTACCACATCACGGAGTCCTTCGTCTTGACAAATCAACGACTAAACTCCGGGTGGTTTTTAACCCCTCGATTAAGGGTTCGAAAGGCCTAAGCATGAACGAAACTCTTTTAATAGGACCAAAATTACAAGCCGATATTTCCGAAATTCTATTAAAATTCAGATTTTATTCTATCGTATTTTTGACTGATATAAAACAGCACTTTTTACAAATTCAAATCAATCCAATTCATCGGGACTACCAAAGGCTACTTTGGCGATTTGATCCCAATGAACCCCTGCAGGAATACAGGCTTAATACAGTGACGTTTGGTGTTAGTTCAAGTCCCTATTTAGCTATTAGAACTCTTAGAGAGCTAGCCATCCTGGAGGCTAAGAATTATCCTGAAGCATCCCAGGTCCTTTTGAATAACATTTTCATGGACGATATTTGCTGTGGAGCTAACTCTCTAGAAGGTGCTTTATCGCTTCAAAAGAATCTAATAGCGTTGCTTAAATTGGGAAAATTTGAATTAAGAAAATGGGCATCAAATAATCCGAAACTTCTTTCACATTTGTCGCCCGCTGATTGTCAGATCCCTGTTACCTTTGAAGACGATTCTTCAACATCGATTAAGGTGTTGGGCCTTCAATGGCACCCTTCTACAGATACTTTTACCTATTCTTGTACCCCTTGTGAAAAACCTTGCACCAAAAGGAATATTTTATCGGCTATCGCTAAAATTTGGGATCCTATAGGTTTCTTATCGCCTGTTTCATTTTTAGCCAAAGTGATTATGCAAAAACTTTGGTTATGCAAAACTGATTGGGATGAAATACCCCCCGATCCAATCAAAACTCTTTGGAATCAATTCAATAATCAATTAACCACTCTTTCGAATCTTTGTATACCTAGACATATTTTTTCGAATAATATTCAACGATGTCAATTGCTAGGTTTTTGCGATGCATCCGAGCTAGGATACGCTTCTTGCGTATACGTTCGCGTCGAATTACCAAATAAAATTATCAAAACTGCTCTAGTCATGGGCAAGTCAAGGGTTGCTCCCTTACACACTATTTCAATCCCACGTTTGGAACTACTTGGAGCTACTCTATTAGCTGATTTACTCGAACTAGTTATTCGCACCTATTCATCATTACTCGTAATCGATGAAATTCTTGCGTTCTCGGACTCACAGGTCACGCTTCATTGGGTCACATCTTCACCTCACAAGTGGAAGACCTTTGTGGCAAACCGCGTAAGTCGTATTCAAGAAACAATCCCCGAAGTCCCATGGTATCACATTACTTCACTCGAGAACCCTGCCGACTGCGCTAGCAGAGGGTTGTCGCCCAATAACTTAATAAATCACCCTCTTTGGTTTCACGGCCCTCCATGGATTACCTTGCCCACTACGGAGTGGCAAATTCAAAGGTTTATAAATGAACGTTCTTTGGGAGTTCCAGACGAGGTTCTCAAAGAGGAAAAACCGGAAAATTCAGTAGTGCTGACGGCAGAAATTCAAAATCAAAACTTTTTTGATAGATTAATCGATAAAATATCCAATTTAAATACCATTCAAAAAATCATTTGTCATTTTCTAAGACTTATTCACAATCGAAAACCCTCAGTTGACCCTTTATCCGGCGTTTTTTCCGCTTTTGAACTACACAAGGCTCTACTTGTTTTAGTTAAAAGGGTCCAAGAAGAGTGTTTTTCGGATATCATTCAAAAAATTCAAAATACTCAGCTATTACCTAAGCCGTTTCGCAAGCTCGCGCCCTTTTTGGACGAATTGGGTTTCCTTAGAGTGGGCGGACGCTTACGGCATTCTCAACTCTCCTTTGAGGCAAAACATCCCTTATTATTGCCGAAATCTCATAGATTAACCCAACTGATCATTATTCAAACTCATAACGAAAATTTACATCCCGGAATAAACACAGTCCAATACTTAATTCGTCAAAAGTTTTGGATTATGTCATCACGTCGAGCTATTCAGAGGGTTTTATTAAAATGTATTCCCTGCTTTCGCTTAAAACCAAAACCTTACACTCCGTACATGTCGGATTTACCTTCTTTTAGAACGTCACAATTAAAATGTTTTTCACACGTTTGCTTAGACTATGCAGGCCCAATCAAAACCTTTGTAGGTCAGAGACGTCGTGGAGCACAAGTTGGTAAATCATATATCGCAGTCTTTGTCGATACTTCTGTCAAGGCAATCCATATCGAGCTTGTTTCGGACTTAACCACAGAGGCGTGCATCGCTGCTTTACGACGCTTTGTCGCTAGACGTGGCACTTGTGTCCAAATCACAAGTGATAGAGGCTCAAACTTTGTTGGGGCTATTAAGGAGCTCCATAATCTTTCGAAATTAGCTTCTGAGAGCTTAAAAATCAAATGGTGTCTTAATAGTCCGGGAGCCCCCCACCTAAATGGTCTAGCAGAAGCAGGAGTCAAATCTATAAAAACACATTTGTATCGGGTCATCGGTGACCAGATACTAACCTTCGAAGAGCTCTATACTCTCCTCGCCCAAATAGAGGCATTACTCAATTCTCGACCCCTTTGTGAGCAAAGCTCTGACCCAAACGATCTAACGTCTTTGACTCCGGGTCATTTCCTCACAATGGAACCCCTTAATTCGTGATCCTGACCTTTCTACCCTTAAAGTTAATACCCTTAAGCGTTGGCAACTTATCCAACGAATTCATGCCGATTTCTGGAAGCGTTGGAAACTCGAGTACTTAAATACTTTACAACAGCGTTCTAAGTGCTCGGACCCTTCGGTTGAAATCAAGCTAGATACGCTTGTATTAATTAAGGATGAAACTAGGCCGCCATTACACTGGTTGCTGGGTAGAATAGTATCTGTACATCCTGGTCGGGATAATCACATTCGAGTTGCTACTGTTAAAACACAACACGGACTTTTCACTCGTCCCGTGGTCAAGTTGTGCCCACTACCTTTAGATGCGCACTAAACTCCCAAGCAACTTCTTTTGTTTCGTGTGTCGTTATCTAGAATATATATATATATTTTTTTTCATTTTTTTTCTTTTTGATCTATAAACCTAAAACGGATTTTAATAACCTACCCTTTAAGGTTTTGAATTAACTTATATTTTTTTTTATATAGCCATTTGTTTATTCAACTTAATCTCAATGTAAGACTTCGTTTTAAGTGGGCGGAAAATGTTCGTGCAACTTTAATTTTAAATTCAAATTTTGCGCCAAATTCCCGTCTTCGGAAAACCCACACAATTTCAATTTGATTGGCACAAGCAAAACGCCAGCGCCATCTACGGAAAATGAATCTGCGCAAAAAGGCGTAACCAAAAAAAGATTCGCCTGTCATATTTTATCGAGATCACCACGCAGCATGGTGATAAATTCTATTAACCAAAAAATCCAATAAAATTCTTAGAAAATCAAACTAAACCATTACACAAACAAGTGATTCTAGTGTGGATCGACTGCAACGACTGGGCCAGCGAGAGGAGCTCCTCTGGACGACGGAAACAGCTGAAAAGGTGAGTGCCAATCCTCTATATTGTCTTTGTGTGGCTCGGAGAAATTAGTATTTTTACATCGTCCTTTTAAGGATTTTTGCACCCAGATTTTATAAAACGGCCAGCGCTTACAGTCCCGCTGCTCTACCAACCTCAAAATAGCAACACATGTTTTTACCAAATATATTTTCTACCAAATGTATTCTACTAAATGTTTTTCTACCAGATGTCAAAGCATTTCTAACCTAAGGTGACCACTGTTGACCTAAACTCAAAACATTTTATTACGCACATTTTGGCTTACTTACTTGGCTTTCTTCTGTTTCATTTTGTATAACGCTTTCCGTATTTGAGTAACTTTTATTGTGGTCTGCGAAAATTAGTAAAGAATCAGCCTACAATAAAATTATTTAAAAAAAAAATTTTTACGTTGGGGTTAAAAAGTGCTCTTTTTAGTTTATCACTTGTTTATAGCACTTACCTACCAAGGGATAAAAAGCGAGCGTAGCAAGTACCTAAATTCAACTAGGTACAAAAAGACACTTTTATCCCGCGGTTTATTACGCTATTTTTTAAGCCTAAATTGCGAAATAGAACATTATATACCTAGGTACTAAAGTGACACTTTCTATCTCAAGGCAAAAAATGCGTAGTAGGAGCTTAGTGAGAGCATAAACTAATACGCCTGATCCAAAAATGGCCCCTGTTACCGAAATCTCATACCAGATGGCTATACGCGACGGTGTAAATATTAATTGCTAATTGTCTCGCCTGAATGAGTCGGCGGTGTTGCCATACCAAAGACAATTATACCTATCTACTTTACAATTCTCCTACTTTCCCCAGATTGATTTTTCAATAGGTGGACAGTTAGTGAGTTCGCGTAGACAACCCTTGGCTTGGCAATTCTTCCGCTCTTTTGAATGTGGTGCATTAAAGAGAGAGAGCCTCTCGGGAGCCCCGGTGTGTTTGGTCGAACTCGATCATTATGAATAAGGTATTTAGAATTTGGTTGGTATACCGCGTAATTTAATCAAATATTATTCCTTTTCTAGCTACTGCCTATTTAATATGCTTAGGCGTTTACGTTTTCGACTTATACATATATAAATGTATATATACAGTATGTCCTCCTAAGTTGGAATCATATGGAAAACTTTTTTATTTATAATTTTAGAAAAAAAAGTTATTTTTCATAAAAAGTTCTGCATTATCTAAATCTTGGGAGGGGATAATTACCCCCATTATCCCCTTTCCTTGCATACGCGAATGGGCAGATGAAATTGAATTTATAAGTTGGATTGGCGGATTCAAAATCGAAGATTTTCTTCTTTACATTTTATACATTTTAAAAATAAGTATAATTTTAGTTTTTAACAATCAATATTTAGTACTTTTTACTTTTTTTTTCTATTACAAAGCTTGGTTTTAACGACCGAAATTAAGCGGTCCGTTCAATGTCGTTATAACCGATATTTACTGTAGTAGCACTACATATTAAAGAGTTTTTAAAATTTGTTAAAGAAAAAAAGAGATTTTTGGTAATAATTTTGAGTATTTCTATTTATTTTTAAATAATTTTGTCATGCAAAATTTCAAAAAATATCGATTTTGTTGTAATTTTTCAGGAAGTTATAATAAATTAATTTTTCAGGAAGTTATAATAAAATATAAAATGTGTGTGTGTGTGTGTGTAATATGGCCTTGATCGAGCCAACTGGCCAGCATTTCTCATTGTTTATTACAAGGGAGTAAAAAATATAAAATAAAAGCTGTTAAGTTTGGCACCCTTTTTCTAAAAAACAAAGAGGTTTGATGCAAAATATAATAAGAAAAAAATCCTTAGTTTGATCTTTTCTAGCGCCTATTAGTTTGCTATTATTACACCCTGATATAAGGGCATCGAAGAAATAACTGTTATTTCTTCGATAATAAGGGCAAAAGAAAAAAATATGCCATCTATGTATATTTTATATTTATTGTGTCATACCGGGTGGGCAAAAAACCGGACAAAATGTTTATCGTTATAGCTTTCCAACTATAGATTTTACCAAAGCAAGCAGTAGTTTGCAGGGAATTGATCGGACAATTGTGTAAAAGTATATTTTTGTCCACCCTCTTAAAATCCCAGATGGCAGACAGAATCAAACTTGAAAGAGGCTCGTTTATTCTTCTGTTACGGAAATTTTAGATATATATTTTTGTTTGTCGAAAAGCTCTATCTTTGCTACGCACAACGAGATATGAATCGTTTAAATCGGTTTAGGCCCCTAAAAATTAATTTTTGCTTTAACAATATTCTTTTACATACAGGTTAACGATTGATTGCTTTTAAAAGATCACAAACAAAATTTGCCGTCATTGTAAAATCCAAAATGGCGGACATAAAAACTTTACTTTTTAAAAAGGTTCGTTTATTTTTATATTCCGAAAATGTTTTGAATTTTTTTAGAACTATAGAAAAATTTTACAGAATATGCGATTGCCTTGCCATTTCTATGTGCATTTATTTCCTCATAAATTCATTACTGGTAAACCGACAATTAAATAAAAAGCATCATGGCAAAGATCAAGTTTATTAAAGATCCGTATTTAAATTTTCAGCCATCTCTAAATATAATATGGCTTACCAATTCGAATTTGACCCTCCATAAAGGGTAGTTTTTTCTTATGTTGAGAGAAATTTTTCGACCTTTTTTTGAATTTATTTAAAAGATCCTAGGTCCACCACGCACAAGTTAATCATAAAAAAATAAATCTTCGCAACATACAAAGAAGCGATCCTTCATAGAAGGACAAATTTGACTTTTGTTCAATTTTAATAGTTTTGATCAAAGAGCAATCGGGTATCACCATAATTCTTTTTTTTTTTTTCATTGAAATCGATTCAGTGAGTTTATAACGAAATTATTGCAGACAGAAATTGAAATAACAGTTGCTATAACAATTCTAATTTAAAGAACCACTGAACCGATTCTAGAGATTTTATAGAATCCATTCAGTATTAATGGAAGAATGGATACAGAATTAAGGAATAATATTTCGGGAACCACTAAACCGTTTTAAAATTAATGTTTCGAGATCCACTAAACGGATTTTAATGATTCGTAACTAGTTGCATGAGGGTGGCGAAAACAGAGCGTTTTTAAGAGTTCCAAAAATCCGTAATATAAGAATTAAAAAGCCTCTTTGAAACGGGCAAGATTGATTCTCTCAGCCATCTTAGAATTTATAATATCAAATCTTTCTGCTTGAAAGCCTAATCAATTGGTTAGTATAGTTATAACAAAAACATTTTAACCGGGTTTTTTTGGTCCACCCGGCAGATATGAGTACCGGGTTAAATTACAGTTTTTTTTATTAGTTATACAGACACACCCTATAATACTCCAAAAACTTTTTCAAGACTAATTTTTAACTAGTTTTGGGTTAAATCGGGAAGGGTACACAAAACAGCGGCGCGCGGGCCTTTTGAAAAATTTGGATACGCAGTAAAAAATCACTAAAAGATGTTAAGTAGAACCGTTGTATGATGAAGATCCATCAAACAACGATAGAACCAACAACTTCGTAACTTTCATTTCCGATAAATTTAGAAAATACTTTTTAGGGCTGGTATAATAGGGTGGAGTTTACTTATTGTGTGCTAATTGGCTAGTCTAGGAAGGTATCTTATCCGTCATGGATCCATTTATTATTACTTAATAAATAAAATAAATTTATACTAAAAACACCTTGGATATTTATTAAAGATTCTATTATTTGATTCACCTCGTGGTTTTTTAGGACCGACGGGATTTTAAAAAGTTTGCATTTAATAAGGTAAATTACACCAAAATAAAAAAATTTGTAAATAAAAAAGTTGTAGGCCACCTTCATAAAGTCAGACTTTTCATAATCCCCTCGTATGTCTTCATATTTACATAAGTTTTTATAAATTTCGACTACATTGAATTTGGCACACCCGGTAGTCCCTTTGCTACTCCGACACTGTTAATTTCTAGACAGAAAGAACACACAAAAAGAAAGGCGGGCGAACGCTTATTTGAGCAAAGAGAACTAAATAGAATGTAAGAGAAAAAAAGCGCAAAGGTATCAAATTAAACTTTTGTTTGTTAATTATTTTTATAAGAGGTATTTCATATGCAATATATTTTTCCTACGACCACACATGAAAATCATGGGTTTCACACCATTTTCATCCTCAGAAAACGTTAGGTTTCACCCATGGGCAGAAATTTTTTGAAAAATACTTTTTGCACATGTGTTGCAAAGTATCTTTCCACACATGTGCGAAAAAGCAGTTTCATTTGATTTGTGCAAAATTGAAGAACCGTTTTTACAAAAATGAGTATAGCTCATCAGTGTTCGTAGGAAAGATAGCGTACACAACTCGATAGAAAGTAACTTCTTACACTCGCCTGTTGTTTCACTCGGCTGGCGCCTCATTCTCAACATTCACGCTCGTGTGAAATTTGTCACTCTCTTCTCTTGTTCATATGTAATAGACTATTTCGTTTTTAACCTTACCATATGAATAATAAGGTTACTCGTTCCAGACCTTACTAACTAGAAACCACAAAAAGGGTCCACTTATTACAAAAAAAGAATGAAACTGCGCCTCCTTTCAAGGGTCAGTCCCAATCCTTTTTCGTTGTTTAGGGATAAAAACATAAAAGATAAAAGTGTCACTGTTTATCCCTGGGATGAACAGGGATAGATCAGGGATAAAAAATTAAAATCAGGGATGAAAAGTGACAGGTAAGGAATTACAAACCTGGTTTTTAGCGCATTTGATATTTTAGACAAGTCATTCTTATTTGATTAAACAATCGTTTATTAACACTATTTTTATACACCCCACGCTTTTACCTTAGTCTGTTAAAAGTCACGTTAGTGTACTTAAAATTTTTTAGTTTTTTATACAGCTGATGATTTCAGTTGAACCGTTTAACTTAAAAGTGTTTTACGTATTTTTGAATTTAATATTTGGCTAAATAAAAAGTTTAAAAAATTCAGACAAATAAATGTAAAAATAACTAAATGCAAAATTTTTAAGTAGTTATACTACTACAATGAAAAAAAAAACAAATATTATATAAAACTAAAAAAAAGTTATGAAATATTCTTGAAGATCAGTTTCTAGTTAGTTAGGTATCTATTTATTTATTTAATTTAATTTTGGATAATTTTGAAGTAACCAAGTGCTTATTTGTTTTTTAAAAGATTTTTTTGACCTTTTGTTCAGTTCAGATGGTAGCAGGTTAAAGAGTTCTTTTCCAATGTATGTTTTTCTGTACATTTCTCGAGTTTTTTTGAACATTTTCCGTGTTTTTCTGACCATTTCCCAAGTTTTCCAGGATTTCCGAAAATTTTCCCAGTTTTTCCGAGCATTTCGCGAGGTTTTTCAAACATTTCTAAAGTTTTTTGAAAATTGTCCGAGGTTTTCTAAACATTTTCCGAAAATTTCTCGAGTTTTTTGAAAATTTTCCAAGTTTTTCCAAACATTTTCCGAGTTTTTCCTGACATTTCCGAAAATTTCTTGAGTTTTCCCAAAAAAATTCTGAGTTGTCCGAAAAATTTTAAAGTGTAAGGACTGTACATTTGCCTCTGGCCTTAACTCTTGGAAGTCAGAAAATATATCTACTTTTTCTTACCTACATATCTATGCCTACACTGGGCAAGACGCGTCCACCCCTACAGAAGGTTGCATGTATACTGAAAGGAGTGACTGAAAGATTTTTCCAAATGATTTTGAATTAAATAAAATATCGGCAACACTGCACTATGGAGTAATCACAGGGGCAAAAACGCTTCCTCTCTCTTTTTTCCTATGTAAATTACTGCATAAGAAAAAAAAGACAGAGCGAGCATTGGAGTTCATGTGGTTACCTGCTATTACCAAACGAATAGCGACATCAGCGCCCTCACCGGTCGTCACCGGCTGATTTCAAAGGTCCTCAGTGCGTGAATTAAAGAGTATGCTATTGGCCTAATGAAAGCTGAGCGTCTATGATATTATATTAGTTTATGGTGAGAGCTACAATTTGCCAAAGGATGAAAAGAGATATATACTATACTATTTGCGTTTATATGGCCCCGTTTTATTAAAATTGTTTGCAAAAAAAAACAGACTTAACTATAGTGGCCTAAATTTTATTTTTCGCACTTTAGAAATGAAAAGTAATAATAGGGATTAAAAGTGACATATAAAGAAATAAAAAAATTAAATTTCTAATAAAAACGTGAAAACCGAGAACCTCCTAAAAAATAGAGAAAACTCGGAAAAAAGTCAAAAAGTGCGAAAAATCGCATAAACCCTGTGATAAAATTGTTCTTTTTATTTTTAATCACGCGGCGAATTGTCCCCTCGATAGCTTGTCAAACTACAAACTTTTCGCATCCGGGAAAAAAGTGGCACGTTTATCCCTTGATATAAACCTGTACTAATTTCTTGACTTTCATGGACTAAAATTTTTATTCTCTGAAATAAGAGACAAAAATGCGTTTCTAGTCCCTAAAATGAGGGTCAGAAATACGTTTTTATTCGCTGAGGTGCGGTTCGGTTCATTAAGTTTTACAGACATAAGTAGTTATATATTCTGTCAAAAAACACCCCCTCTTCCCCTCATGTTGAGTGTTATCTCGGAATTTTTTCTGTCGACTTACTTTCCCTTTTCTCGCCCGATGGAGGTATTCGGAGGGTAAAAATTTACAGATCTAAAGGTATCAAAACAAAAATCAGAAGATTTTAAATATATTACCTTTAATTATTATTAAATCTAAAAAAATCTGAGTCTTCTACTACCCTCTCGCCTGAACCGAACCGAACTCACCCCCCTTAAAAGCTAAAATTAGTTTCTTTAATGTCCCCACCATGATTTATCCCTATGCACTCAATAAACGAATAAGTACACTTAGTTCAAGTGCCAGAGTTGCCTAAACCACATTTTTTTTTTAAACCGATATTATTGCTAATAAAATATCACAAACTGTTCCTCTGTCTCAGGCAAACATTCCTATTCCACAATTTTAACTACGAAAGAGACGCCATCTATTAGACGCTATCTATTAGTAGCATTTTTAAAACAAGGGCTATCTTTCTTTTGCATTATCTCAGTTAATAATAAATGTGGCATAGGCAACTCTGGCACTTAACCACTCAATTATTAGAGGCGAAAATAGGGGGGTTACCCTACAAAAGGTCCGGTAGTTCTGAATTTTGGATATGTTGTTAAGCTCAGGAGGGTAGTTAAAAACCTGAGTTTTCGTCATCCCCACCCCTGTGCTCCCTCCGCCATCTTGAAAAAACCATCAAAAATTGGCACTTTTTTTAGTTTTTTGCCTTTAGTTTCGTTCCAGTACACTAAATCGCAAAAAGAGTTATATGAAATTTTTTAGAGGACATAATTATCTACAATTGGGTGGTACCATGGTTGTTCTGCGAGTAGTAGTAACGGAGCTAGATAATTTCCAAAAATGACTAAAATCACGTGCTTGGGCAAATTTTTGCGACTTTAGACGGCATAAGCTCCGAAATACTTCGTTCTAGGGTAAAAGTTCTAAGAACATATCTTGTAGAGAATTTTATCAGCTTTTGTAGCTCCATTCTTTAAATGTATTTTTAAATATTGTAACGGAGTGGGAGTAACTTTTAACTTAAAGTAAGTAAGTTAGAAAATAATAATTTTTTTAAATTTAGTGCTTTAAACGGCACGTTTTTTATTTATTTTTATTTTTTCGTGTAAATTTAGTGACGTACAAAAAGGTAAGAGATCTTAGGGGTCAAACACCTCCTTAAACTAACCACCTTTTCAAAAAACCCCGCAGACCCTCCAAAATCTAACATATTCAGGTTTTCTCAAATTTTCTCAAAAAATACGCTTCTAAGAGAAAAATGAGTAATATACTTTATGGTAGACAATGAAATTTCGTTTTGAAAAAGGTACAACTCGATGGGGTCCACTATTTATAAACTCTTCAGCGGCGTCCGTTAATTGAAGTAATTTAAAAAGGTAAAAAAATATCCATGTTTTTTCCATGGTTTATTCGATTTTTTTTTAAACCAAGGTTTATAGAACAAACTGTGTTATACATTATTGTAGCAAATAAAATTTCCTTTAAAATGCTGTACAAGAAAGTCGGATTGGTTTCATGGTTATAAATTCAGAGGCGCCCGTAAATTTAACCAATTTTAAAAAATCACAAATTAAAATATTTTTGTTACAAATTTTATCTAATTTTTTTAAAAATAAGCCTAATTTTAAAAAATGCTATGATGCACTTTATTGACAGTAAAATTCTCTTTTCAACGGTGTATAACTCGATGGGGTTTGACTTACAACGAACCCGCCAGCGACGTCCGCAAATGGGAGCCACTTAATTATTTTTTTTAAAAATTATGTTTTGAACAGGTTTTATTTGATTTTCTGAAAACCATACCGTGTTAGCTCCCGCTAAATTTCGCGGTTGTTTTTAATTTTAAAACCACACAATTGGATGACGGACAGAGTACATTTTCGCGCATTTTCGACATGCGCACCAACAATCAGGGAGATCCTTTTCTACCGCCTCGAGAAAATGGCGTGTTAATTTACTTTCTCCAACTATTTCAAATTTCTACACTTGAAAGTGCTCGATTTTGGTGTACTGAAGCATAGAACTAGAATCTTCAGCCCTTCAGCTACGTGGTGACATCAATAGATCCAGACAGGGGCCCCTTGGAACGTGGAGAAATTGGCTGCAAACTGGTGAGTACTTTGTTTCTGATTTCCGTTGTGTGGTACCAGCAATTAACTATGGACCTTTTGATTATTTCGTGATTTCGTATCAATATATTTATGTTTGTTCGCGCTTCATTTAATTAAAATATATACAGTCCACTGCAGTTATCGTTTTTCTAATTGCCGGCATACATAAGTGTTCCTTCGACCCGAATTATTTAAATTTACTCCATACGACGGTATTAATAAGTCGGCCATTTCACATTTTCACACGGCGACCACACGGCCTTGAATTTTGCCAATCGTATTGAACCGAGAGAGATTTTCGTTCGACCTTCGGTGTCGGCGCAGTTCACCTGTTTTCGGTCCGCTGCTATGGTAACGCAGGGTCTACCGCGTGGTCACTTCAGTAAACAAAAATCGAGAAGCGATCAAAACAAACAAACACAATTTCAGTGATTAGATGTGTTCCATATCATTTCGATATTTAAAACAATTTTCATCAATTGCGATAAATTAGTGCATATTTTCGACAATTCGTCATTTTTCTATTTCAGAAGCATTAATTTAGCGTTAATTGTATATTTACCGACATTTCTGTGATTAGATGTGTTCCATATCATTTCGATATTTAAAACAATTTTCATCAATTGCGATAAATTAGTGCATATTTTCGACAATTCGTCATTTTTCTATTTCAGAAGCATTAACTTAGCTTTAATTGTATATTTACCGACAATTTCGTCATTTCAAAGGTAAAATCATGTTTATCAAAAAAGCCGTGCAAAAACGCAAGGGTTTTTTATCTGCGATCACCGAGTGTTGTGTGTTTTCACAAACCGCGGCAACGGACGCAAAAGCGAGAAACGAGTTTCAAGTGAGGTATTCCGATTTGGATGAAACCTTCGATAAATGCATGTTGGCACATGATGATGTCATTATGAGGATAGACGACTCGGACGACGAGGAGTTTAAAACGCAAGATGCGATCCTTTCAGAAGCTCGTAAATATTTTTATGCATTTAAAGGGGTTTACTCTGAAATATTTCCGGTTGAGGCTCCATCCTTTGCGCGATCATATGTTCGTCAAAACGAATCTGAAACTCCAAAACTCAAAGAGTTAGGTATTCCCATATTTCGAGGTGATAAAAAATTATGGTTAAATTTCGATCTTTTTAATAACATTATAGATCAAAATCAAAGTCTAAGTAACGTCCGAAAACTTCAATATTTTCATATCTCGAGGATGAGCCTTTAAAATTGATATCAGGGATTAGCTTATCTGATCAAAATTATAAAATTGCTTACGACAAATTAGTCAATAGATATCAAAACAAGCGAGACCCCGCAAATGATGCTTTAAGCACAATTATGAACTCTACTTTAAAAAACGAGTCAGCTAAAGAATTGCGTAATTTAATTGACACCTTTATCAGAATCCCTAGAAATTTTAAAATCACTTAGTTTTGACGTTGACAGTTGGGACTATTTTTTTCATTTTGTTAGAAAAATTGGATATTCCGACGCGTTCAAATTTCGAAATGAGTCACGCCAATACTAATACCGAAATTCCCACTTTTCAGTCACTTTTTCAATTTCTAGAAAAAAGATGTAAAGTTTTGGAATCACTTCCTCAATAAACAGCACTTAAAAAGGTGCCTACCTATCAAAAATCAAATTCTATGCAAAATCAGTTTGGGCAAAAGCCTACCTATCAAAAATCAAATTCTATGCCAAATCAGTTTGGGCAAAAGCCTACCTATAAATCATCCAATTCGCCTTTTATCGGACTGGCTGGCACCTCAACTAATTCAAGTACGGGAATAAAATGTTTCCAGTGTAATCAAGGTCACGTGCTTTCGAAATGTCAAACATTTCTTGACTTCTCGCCTGTCGATCGCCTATCTTTCGTCAAGCAAAAAAAATTATGTCTAGCGTGTTTTCATCCCTCGCATGGGGTAGACACGTGCAAATCAAAATATTCATGCAGGACTTGCAATAGTAAAAGGCACCACACTTTAACTCATATCTTAGAAACTAATAAAGAGTCTGGAAGCCAAGATACTAGTCCTGTCATTCACACACCACCTGTCAATAATCTTCATGTCTCATTAAATACCTCAGGACCTTCAGGTACCTTTCTTTTATGCACCGCCATAATAGATGTTATGGACGGTTGCGGAAATTTTCAACCTGTAAGGGCACTGCTTGATTCTGGATCACAGACAGGATTCATCAGTGAAAAGTGTATTCAGCGTCTTAATCTTCCTAGGCGAAGTTACACCACTGAAATATTCGGATGCAATCAAATGTCTTCTTTTACTTCCAAAGGGCTCGTTCAATGTCACATTAAGCCACAAGGACAGGTCACTCCTTTACTTAATTTCGAAGCAATTGTCGTTCCACAACTATGTTCCAATATGCCTACATTCACTTTGAACGATAATCAGTGGAAACACTTGGAAAACCTTAAATATGCCGACTCATCTTATTTCAAATCTAGACCTGTGGACCTAGTTATTGGTTGCGAGCTATTCGCACAGATATTCAAGGAGAGCAGGGTTCTTGGACAAATAGGGCAACCTTCAGCCCTTGAAACCATCTTTGGCTGGGTCGTCATGGGAAAAGTTGACGAAGTAGGTAGTCTTACGGAACGAACCAGTTGTTTTTTAACGAGTCATTCACCTCCGTTAGAGGTCATTATCCCTAGGTTTTGGGAAATCGAACATTTGCCTAAAAAACAAATCTTATCAAAGGAAGAAAAACAAGCGGAATCAATTTTTACTGCGAGTGTCGTACGACAACCGAGCGGTAGATTCATGGTAGATCTTCCGTTTAAAGATAAAATAAACCCTGACCTAGGAAATACTTATCCGCAAACTTATCGTAGATTTTTACTTCTAGAAAATAGATTACTCAAAAATCCTGATCTGTACACTGCCTATTCTAGTTTCATGCAAGACTATATCGATTCTAATCATATGAGTCTAGTTTTATCTAGGCAACCAAAAGTCGACGTATCATGTTTTTTGGCACATCATTGCGTACTAAAGCCGGAAAGCTTAAGTACAAAATTAAGGGTAGTCTGGGATTGTTCGGCAGTCACCCCAAAGAATATTAGTCTCAATGACACGTTGTTATCTGGACCGAAACTTCAAAAGGATATTGCTTCTTTACTCCTTACGTTTCGTCTTAATCCTATTGCCTACATTGCTGATATCAAACAGATGTTCCGTCAAGTCCTTATCAATCCTTATCACCGTCCTTATCAAAGGATATTGTGGAGGTTTTCTCCACAGGACCCACTTTCAGTGTGGGAACTTTCTACTGTCACTTTTGGCATGACATGCTCACCTTTTCTAGCCATGCGTACATTAAATGAGCTGGCAGAGAGAGAAAAGGAACGTTTTCCTATGGCTAGTACTGTTCTAAAAACGTCAATTTACATCGACGATATCTTGGGAACTAGCCCTTCGCTTTCTGAAGCTCTTTCCCTTCAAACGGAACTCAATGATTTGTTGAAGTCGGGAGGATTTGAACTTAAAAAATGGGCAAGCAATTGTCCTGATTTATTGGCAACATTGCCAGAATCCGATCGTCAAATGCCTCTCTCTTTTGACACGGAGGAACCTCACTTTATCAAAGTTTTAAACGACATTTTTTCTTCTCAATGCCGAATGAAGGACAAACCCCCAACCAAACGTGCTATTTTATCTATCATAGGAACAATCTTCGATCCCTTAGGTTTTCTTTGTCCCTTGTTGCTACAAGCAAAATTTATTTTGCAACAGTTGTGGATATCAAAAATAGGCTGGGACGAAGAACCAGATTCTTCTATCATCGACTCTTGGAACAAACTTCGTTCTGAATTCCCGCTTCTTTCCAATTTTCAATTACCCCGACAAATCAAACTGTCAAAAACCAATACCTGTCAAATCATCGGCTTCTGTGACGCTTCAATTCGAGGCTACGCAGGCGTCGTATATTTTCGTGTAGAAGAGGAAAACAATATATCTGTTTCTCTCATATCTGCAAAATCTAGGGTCGCGCCTATAAAGTCACGGCTAGGCTAGAACTCCTAGGCGCATTTCTTTTAAGCGAATTAATTGACTTCGTTTTATCTAGCTATGAAGGAAAAATAACTTTTACAAATATCGTTACTTTCTGCGATTCGCAAGTCGTATTGCACTGGCTTTCATCCCCTCCTAATCGCTGGCAAACCTTTGTTGGAAATCGAGTCAGTAGAATCCAAGAAATCATTCCCTCAAACTCGTGGCGCTACATTCCTTCTGCTTTAAATGCAGCCGATATTGCGTCACGAGGGGCCACCCCTTCACAGCTCATGTCACATGACATGTGGTGGAACGCACCGTCGTTTTTGTGGTCTCCCGAAAACGAATGGCCCGATTTTGATAAATCAAAAATGCCGATTGATTTCGGAGATATTAATCTGGAGGAAAAGCCAAAGGTCTGTTGCAATGCGATAATTGACGTTAACTTCTTAGATCAGCTTCTTATCAAATATTCATCTATATCAAAAATTCAACGTATCATTTGTTATGTCCTTCGAATAATTAACCTTTTTTAAAACCATTCCTATCAAAAACCCACTAATCCACCGGATCAAAAAATTATTTTTGAAAATATTGTTTTTCCTACCACTGGTGAGATGCAAAGTGCGTTATACCTTCTTATCAAACGCGTTCAAGGTTCTTGCTTTTCTGAGCTTTTTTCCGCGTTATCTAAGGATAAACCAATACCGAAACCTTTTCGAAAACTTTC
This sequence comes from Aspidapion aeneum, assembly GCA_963576565.1. Lineage (NCBI taxonomy): Eukaryota > Metazoa > Arthropoda > Insecta > Coleoptera > Brentidae > Aspidapion > Aspidapion aeneum. The sequence goes on from OY755043.1 coordinate 51,976,270, forward strand.
ACCTTTTCTTGATGAAAATAATATCATTAGAGTCGGTGGCAGATTACAAAAATCTGACCTTTTGTCTTATTCTGCAAAACACCCCGTCTTACTTTCGAGTAACCATCGTTTAACTACTCTTCTTATCGAGTCCACTCATCGACAATACCTTCATCCTGGGTTTAAAACATTACATAATCTGGTTTTACAGTAATTTTGGATATTATCTGCCAGACGGGCAATTCAAAGAACCATATCCAAGTGCTTGCAATGTTTTAGAATCAACCCTAAACCCTATAGACCGCCCATAATGAGTTCACTTCCCGCTCATCGAATCAATCAACTTAAACTTTTTTCGAGTGTAGCTATCGACTTTTGTGGACCTTTCTTTGTAATTCCTCATCGTTACCGTGGTTGTAAAGCTTTCAAATCGTATGTCTGTGTGTTTGTCTGTACGGTCACACATTGCGTGCATTTGGAATTAACCATGGAACTGTCCACAGAAGGGTTTGTAGGTGCATTCCATCGATTCATTTCCAGACGTGGAAGCGTGACGCAATGCTGGTCAGATCAGGACAGTAATTTTATAGGGTTTCGTAACCAATTACTTGATTACGCAAGAAGTGCGTCCACCAGACTTTCTATTCGTTGGCATCTGGGACCTCCTCTCAGTCCACATTTCAATGGCCTGGCAGAAGCTGGCGTCAAGACTTTTGAGAGTTGTCGGCGACCAGAAGTTGTCCATCATGGAAATGTCCACCCTTACATGTCGCATAGAAGCTGTACTTACTAGTCGCCCTTTATCTCCTGCGTCTTCAGACCCACACGATCTTCAACCTCTTACCCCTGGGCATTTTTTGACCCTTGAACCCCTTAATTCAGAAATTCCCGAGTCAGATTTGTCCGAGGTTCCCCTAAATCGGCTCTCGAGATGGCAACTAATCCAAAAACTAGATAATGATTTTTGGAAACGGTATTCTGTAGAGTATTTGCATACGCTACAACAGCGACACAAGTGGGCTGATTCGTCCCCAAATATCAAATGAAATGATTTGGTTATCATAACGAGTGATCACATCCAATCACCTTTGAAATGGCCAGTCGGTCGGGTCATCGAACTGCACCCCGGCGGAGACGGTCAAGTGCGTGTTGCGACGGTACGAACGGCTACCGGTGTTTACAAGCGGCCAGTTGTAAAACTGTGCCTCTTGCCGAATTAAAACTAATTTTTATTTTTCTACCTATTACCGGGTATTACAATAGGTTTTTCTTTATTTTTTTTAAATTTTTGTTTGTTTGTTTTGCCTTTTTCGGGTTTCGTTATCTCTAAATAAACTTACGATACTTATCTGTTTTCATTCATTTATATTTATCGGTCGATCATTTTTCTTATATCTATATCTGTCCGGTTGAGATTCTAAAATTGTGTGTTTTGGAGGGCAGTTATGTTAGCTCCCGCTAAATTTCGCGGTTGTTTTTAATTAAACACAATTGGATGACGGACAGAGTACATTTTCGCGCATTTTCGACATGCGCACCAACAATCAGGGAGATCCTTTTCTACCGCCTCGAGAAAATGGCGTGTTAATTTACTTTCTCCAACTATTTCAAATTTTTACACTTGAAAGTGCTCGATTTTGGTGTACTGAAGCATAGAACTAGAAACTTCAGCCCTTCAGCTACGTGGTGACATCAATAGATCCAGACAGGGGCCCCTTGAACGTGGAGAAATTGGCTGCAAACTGGTGAGTACTTTGTTTCTGATTTCCGTGGTGTGGTACCAGCAATTAACTATGGACCTTTTGATTATTTCGTGATTTCGTATCAATATATTTATGTTTGTTCGCGCTTCATTTAATTAAAATATATACAGTCCACTGCAGTTATCGTTTTTCTAATTGCGGGCATACATACCGTTTATCAAAAAAATTGTTTATTACTTCATTGTCGATAATAAAATTTCCTTTTAAACGTTGTGTAACATGGTAAAAAATATTTCATATTTACCGCTCCAGTGGTGTGCCTAATTTAAAACAATTTTTTTTAAATCACACATTTTTTAAAATTGGTTTAATTTACGGGCGCCTGTGAAGTTATTACCATGAAACCAATCCGACTTTGTTATACACCATTTAAAAGGAAATTTTATTATCTACAATAAAGTATAAAACACATTTTTTGAAAAAGGGCTTGGTTTTTAAGAAAATCGATTAAAATATGTAACAGAATTAATTTTTTTGGTGATTTAAAAAAAATTGTTTTAAATTAAGCACACCACTGGAGCGGTAAATATGAAATATTTTTTACCATGTTACACAACGTTTAAAAAGAAATTTTATTATCTACAACGAAGAAAAAAACAATTTTTTTGATAAAGGGCATGGTTTTCAGAAAATAAAATAAAACCTGTGCAAAACATAATTTTAAAAAAAAATTATTAAATGGCCCCCATTTACGGACGTCGCTGGCGGGTTCGTTGTAAGTTAATCCCCATCGAGTTATACACCGTTGAAAAGATAATTTTACTCTCAATAAAGTGCGTCATAGCATTTTTCTAAATTAGGCTTAGTTTTTGAAAAAATTAGATAAAACTTGTAACAAAAATATTTTAGTTTGTGATTTTTTAAAATTGGTTAAATTTACGGGCGCGTCTGAATTTATAACCATGAAACCAATCCGACTTTCTTGTACAGCATTTTAAAGGAAATTTTATTTGCTACAATAATGTATAACACATTTTGTTTTATAAACCTTGGTTTAAGAAAATCGAATAAATCATGGAAAAAACATGGATATTTTTTGACTTTTTTAAATTACTTCAATTAACGATCATCGAGTTGTACCTTTTTCAAAAGCAAATTTCATTGTTTACAATAAAGTATATTACACATTTTTCTCTTAGAAGCGTATTTTTTGAGAAAATTTGAGAAAACCTAAATATGTTAGATTTTGGGGAGTCTGGGGGGGTTTTTGAAGAGGTGGTTAGTTTAAGGAGGTGTTTGACCCCTAAGCTCTCTTACCTCTTTGTACGTCACTAAATTTACACAAGAAAATAAAAATAAATAAAAAACGTGCCGTTTAAAGCACTAAATTTAAAAAAATTATTATTTTCTAACTTACTAACTTTAAGTTAAAAGTTACTCCCAATCCATTACAATATTTAAAAATACATTTAAAGAATGGCTTTTGTAGCTGATAAAATTCTCTACAAGATATGTTCTTAGAACTTTTACCCCAGAACAAAGTATTTCGGAGCTTATGCCGTAGAAAAAATCTGAAAATTTGCCTAAGCACGTGATTTTAGTCATTTTTAGAAATTATCTAGCTCCGTTACTACTGCTCGCAGAACAACCATGGTACCACCCAATTGTAGATAATTATATCCTCTAAAAAATTTCATATAACTCTTTTTGCGATTCAGTGTACTGGAACGAAGTTACAGGCAAAAAACTACAAAAAGTGCCAATTTTTGATGGTTTTTTTTAAGATGGCGGAGGAAGCACAGGGGTAGGGGTGACAAAAACTCAGATTTTTAACTACCCTTTCGACCTTAATAACATATCCAAAATTCAGAACTACCGGACCTTTTGTAGGGTAAAACTCCTCTATTCATTGTACTAACTACTGGTATCGAACTAAACAGATCCGAGTGGACCGCTTCTCTGATGCCCGAAAATATAATATAAAATATAATATTGCCAGGTAAATATAGGTAAGCATCGTCAAAGAAAGCGCCGCGAGACGTGGCTGCACGCTAGACAATGCGGGGAGACGTACGGGAGGGTTAAACGATGTCTTTCGCGCTAGACCGGGTGTAAGTTTATGGCAGCCCGGACCTGAGAACATAAGGTGTTGGTGGCACTTGTAGGGAGGTTGAAAGGGCGGTAAACGCCGCCTCCTCGACACTTTTTTTTACCTCGTCCCACACGTATGCCCCGCAGGTGTTTCTCGAATGTCTGCTCTTGGGCGCCTTAATTGTTTGATGACCCTCCTCACAAATCTCTTAAGGAATATGACAACCAAGTAACATCAAAACCTCAATCTACAGAAAGTTGCACACACAAAAACAAGGGATAGTTACATAGAATTCTCTGTAAAAATGTGTTATAATATTTTAACCACCTACCTTAGATTAGGTAAGGTGGCAGACCACTAACTAGCAACGTCAGCTGGTTCACGTAGACCTACCGGTCCATTGTGATAGCACATCACAGTCTTAAAAACGGCTTGCTATATCTAGAGACCCTGTATGTATGACATATTTTAAAGCAATAGAGACGTGACAAACTTACCAAAGTCAAATTTATTCAAGTTAAAATCAAATGAGGGAAATATCGGTCCTCTATACTTTAGCCAAATACGTTACAGCATAAATACATGTTCAAAGAACCGAAAAGTGAAGCGCTCATAGCTGGCTTTGGAAACAATGGCAAATTTAAATTAGCGGAAGCGAATTTTCAAGTGCGCATGCGTGTGCACAAGATCTTTATACTTTTACACAGGTTGCCTACTGAATTTGACCAGTTATGTGTGTTTAACTGGACGACTGTAGCTGTTACATAAAACAAAGGGTGTAAGGCAACCAGTGACGTAGATTTTTTATTCACGATTACAGTTTGCCAGTCAGGTTCAATAACCTTTAAAATTCTGTAGATAACCTGTGTAAAAGTATAAAGACCTTGATGTAGACACACAGCTGCTATGGCGTGTAAAATTATGTTTTTTTCTTTGAAAAATGGGAAATAGCATGTAAAACATGTGCGCTTTATGGAAAAATGTCCAGAAGAAATAGGGGAGTGCTATTCCATAGTAACTACTTGTATTTTTCTTTATAATTTGTTAATAAAGTTAAGAGTGGTTTATAGTTGCCATTAAACAATATGGTGTCCAGAATAAATCTGCACAATTAGTTTTAGAAAAACTACAATTTTATTCCACAATTTGATAAATTTTCACCCAATCTAGTTTTTAGAAAAAAATAATAGACATAACCCTAAACATTTGACGATTGTCAAATAATGTAGTGACGTAACGTAGTATGTTCCAAAAACCACCAAAACTGACGCATGCGCAGTAACCGAAATCCTGTCTACCCGAAAAAAGAACATTAAGAATTAAATATGCATGAGTATGCCCCATATTTATGCTGTAACGTATTTGACTTTAGCCTTGTGAATTCGTAAGCGTCGGAAAATAAAAATAAACGATATTTGACAAACATTTACAGAGGGTGACGGACAAACGTGTTTGTTTATATGTTACATGATGATTGATGTCACTCGACGCTCACAACATAAATTAGCTTGTTCTAAAGGGGCCTACAGACACGCGAGCATTTCTTGAGATTAGTACGCGCGAACTAATCTCTGCATACATGTACGTTTGGTGGAATTGCCTACACACACGTAGACAAAATTAAACGTTCTGAACATAAACACGATATTATCAATGCGTTTTGCCTAGACACCGAGAGATTTGCTCGCGTACATCGTGCGCGCGAACAAATCTTCGAGAGATATTTTAGGCGGATATTGTCTACACAAGAAGAAATTAGTATGCGCAAACTTGTACGCGCGTACTAATCTCTAGAAATGTTCGCGTGTGTGTAGGCCCCTTAACGAACTGTCACGATCAGCTGTTTTTCGATCCAAGATGGTTGCCATAGGACAAACAAAGCATTTTCCCATAAGCGGCAATGTTAACAAAAACGTAATTTTCAAAAAAAGTGAAACGATTTAATTTACAACAAAGATGCTGTTTTAAGTATTGATCCTTTGTACACATGGGAAAAATGCGTTTTTCTTAAAAAAAATCAATTAAAGCCAGTAAATCTCAAATAAAAGAGACCATGTTTTGTTCAAAAAGTCAGGTTATGTTTTTATTTACTTTTGTTTTTTTTTTAACTTTTTTTCTAGTTTTTTACTCAGTTTGAATAATTATTATTAGTATCTGTGCTGTTATGAATTGTGGCAGCTGGGGAGATCTTGATAATGTTAGTTTTGATGGAATGCCAAGGATTTTGACCTTAAAAAATCATCTTGATTTAAATGAACTAGGTATCAGCTCAAAGAAGGGAAAAGAAAGTGGATAAGTGCTCTATTACTTGACTTAACAGAGGATAAATTGAAATATTCGAAAGTTTTTTGTCAGGTTTGTTTTGGATAAATATGTAACTGCCATTTTGGCAACATTTTCTATTGGGATTGGAAAATGCTCCAATAAATTATTGTTTTAATATATTGATACATCGAGCTCCCTCTTTGAGGTCACAACTAGACTAGAGTATGTTTCAACCAATCAGAGCCGAGGATGCCAGCCAGCTGCCGAGAGTGGGACATGTGTGTGCGGCTCCCGAAGAACGGACCGACTCGAGAGACGACAAGACACAAAGCATAGCCGTGTCATTTTGTAAGCATTTTTGCATATTTTTATAATTTAAAAAATAATAAAGCTAGTATCAAAATTAAATTAAGAGTAAAATTATTACAAGGGTGAGCATCTGTTAGATAAATTAAATCGGAACAAGCCACCGGCAACAAATGGTCCTTCAACCCGATGAAAAAGAAACAGTCGCCATTGGACAAATACAGTAAGGTCAGTCCGTTATAATCATTACCTACTGCAAACCTTTCGCCTTTTCCCTTTAGCCTAAAACTGCTTCGTCATTGTTTTGATAAAAATTTGGCGAATTTTCATAACATAAGGTTAAAATAGGGTTTGTTTACAAATAAAACAGGCGAATCGTTTTATTATTATATTAAATAATACCTACTTTAAATCGCATTTATATGCACCTAATGCAATAAACCATTTTTTAATATAAATAAACAGCCAGTTACAAGGCAAATATAGCAAGGTATTATACAGTGTGTATCACAAAATAAATAAATTTAAAAAAAAAGGGTACTAGCAAATAATATTGCAAATTATTTAAATATTTTGCATTGCCAGATTTTTTGCAGGTAAGTGTTATTGAAATTATCTTGAAATTATTGCAGGGTTTTTATTTATTTAAGTGTAATAAAATAAAATATATTTGTGTTTTATTTTTCCCTACCTTACCTTACATAACCTTATTTAAAATTTCATTATGTCGTCGCCAACAGCAAGTGTTCTCTCTATCAAACAACTAAAATTACGTCGTGGGAATATAAAAGGGGAGCTTACTCGATTTCAGTCATATTTAAATTCTTTTAACGAAGAAACTGATTCTTTTGAGCAACTAAAAAATCGCTTGGAGACTGTCACGAGGTTGTTAAATACTTTTAAAAAATATCAGACCCAACTCGAAGAAGCTCTACTGGAAGGCGAAGATGCGTATGACGAAGAGCAGTCCGCAGCCGACCGAGCAGAATTTGAGGATAAATATTACATAGCGACAGCCCAAGCGAGTGAAATTTTCAAACGTCATGAACTCAAGAATAGGCCTCCATCGCCAACGCAGGTAATGCCTAATATCACGCTAAATGCGCCCTCAAATCCACATTCTGGGCTACCACAGTTAAGGTTACCTGAGTTTTCGGGTTCGTATGATTGTTGGCAAAGTTTTCACGATAGTTTTGTCGCCATGGTTCATTCCAAGCAGTTACCAAACGTTGAAAAATTGCAACATTTGAAGGCATGCCTCAAAGGCAAGGCCGAATAAATAATATCGACCATCACTATCACAGGCGCGAATTATGCGGTGGCTTGGAAAATGCTTAACGATCGTTACGAAAACACAAAATTAATAAAAAATGCTTATTTAAAACAACTTTTCGAACTTGCACCCATTCAACGCGAAAATGCAGTCGCTTTAAGAAGCTTTTTTGACTCGTTTAAAAGAAATTATCTTGCTCTACAAAGCATGGGAGAAAAAGTAGAATACTGGGACTCGATTCTAATATTTTTGCTAGTTTCAAAATTAGACTATAACACCAAGCGCGAATGGGAAAATTATTGCAAGGATATGACAAATTCAACGATTAAAAATTTTACAGACTTTTTAAACCAACGTTGTCAAATATTAGAGAACCTAAGCAACAGACCTTTAACAATAAATAATAATGCAAATTATAAAAAACAAGAGCATAGCTCAAAAACTTTTTATACTCAAGGCCAAAATAATAATAACTCAAACTTAAAATGCCCGTTTTGCCAAAAATCTAATTTTATATATTATTGCGAAAAGTTTAAAGCTTTAAAAGTAAATCAACGGTTTGAAGAGGCAAAAAAGATGCGCATGTGCACTGTCTGCTTAAGAACTAACCATAAATATTCTGATTGACAAAGCACAGACTTGTGCATGATTTGCAAGAAAAAACATGCAACTTTATTGCATAGAAATGATGCAAGGCAAGCATCAGACTCTCAAACTGAAAATAGACAAAGCGCTGGTACTTCGACTAGTAATCAAAGCAAAACCGAACAAAAATCAAATCAGAACACAGTGCCTCAAAATTACTCGACTTTTAATGCAAGCATAAACACGGAACCCATGGTTCTCTTATCCACAGCCATAATAAACGTAAAAAATAATCAAAATAAAGCAATAAAATGCCGCGTTCTTTTGGATTGCGCTTCACAATCGAACTTTATTACAAAAAAACTGGCCAGAAAATTAAACGTACCCTTAGATAGCATAAATTTGCCTGTATGTGGGATAAATAACGTAAAACCTAATATTACGGAAAAAACGAGCGTAAATATTTCCTCAGATAACGGCTATTCAGCTAAAATCTCTTGCCTAGTAATAGAAAAAATATCTGATAATATACCTCAAAATTTCAATGATGCCTCCAAGCTACAAATTCCACCAGAATTAACCCTAGCTGACCCAAGTTTCAACGAGGCATCTGAAGTTGACATGCTTATTGGCGCTAGTGTTTTTTATAACTTACTCTGTGTAGGTCAGATAAAACTGGGAAAGAACTTGCCTACCTTGCAAAAAACCGTTTTTGGTTGGTTAGTAGCCGGGAATGTCCCTTACTCAAAAGAGAATACATTAAATAACTTAAATTTGAATTGTTTTTTAACTACCACAGATAAGTTATCAAAACAAATAGAAAAATTTTGGAACATTGAAGAAGTTGGACAAAAACACATTTTATCAAAGGAAGAGCATGAATGTGAGCAAAACTTTATTAGCAACACGACACGGGATGAATCTGGGCATTTTTTAGTAAAACTTCCTTTAAAGGAAAATTTCACAGAATTAGGAGAATCAGAGCAAACCGCTGTAAACAGATTTTTTTCAATTGAGCAAAAGCTGTCCAAAAATGCTAAAATATCAAAAGTTCATGACCGAGTATGAAGAAATGAATCATATGACAGAAATACCTCCAAAATTACCCGCACAAACCACTCCAATATATTACTTGCCCCATCATTCGGTCGAACGACCTGATAGTTTAACAACTAAGGTCAGGTGCGTCTTTGACGCTTCTTCAAAGACGTCTTCCGGTCTCTCACTTAACAATGTTTTAAACATGGGTCCAACCATTCAAGGAGATTTATTTTCAATTATTTTAAGGTTCAGAAAGCACGAGGTAGTTTTGATTGGAGACATATCAAAAATGTACCGCATGATTAACGTACACCCCGACCATAGAGATCTGCAGCGAATAATCTGGCGCTCCGAACCTTATCAAGAAATAAAATATGATCAGCTAAACACTTTAACGTATGGCACTTCTCCAGCATCATTTATAGCTACAAGATGCTTAAAGCAAATTGCAATCGAAAATCAAAATTTTTACCCAATCGAAAGCAAGATTATAGAATCAGATTTCTATATGGATGATCTACTAACTGGTAGTTTTGACACTCAGTCCTTACTTACTTTACATCAAAGCATTTGCAAAATATTGTCGCAGTATGGTTTCGTACTGAGAAAATTTCAATCAAACGATCCAACTATCTTAAAACATCTACAGTCTGAGTCCAGTTCACAGAATGAGTACACCATATCAGAAGATTCTAACACAAAAACGCTAGGTATTTCTTGGAAGCCTAGTATCGATTGTTTTGAGTACCAATCTCAGAAGTTTATATCAAGTGACAGCATTAAAATTACTAAAAGGTCGATCCTAAGTTTTATAGCGAAAACCTTTGATCCGCTAGGATTATTATCACCTTTGACCATCCGTGCAAAAGTAATTATGCAAAATTTGTGGAAATTAAATTTATCCTGGGATGAAGGTTCGGTTATTATTATTATTATTATTATATTATTTTGAATGGTCTACTTTTCAATCAGAATTATCAGAGACACAACTAGTGCAAATACCACGAAAGGTACTTATTAAAAATCCTAAAAATATACAGCTACATGGATTCTCAGATGCTAGCGAGAAAGGTTATGGTTGTGCCATCTACTTAAGATCCGTTGATAGACAAGGCAATGTTGAAACGCACCTGCTCTGCGCTAAGTCAAGAGTGGCACCACTGAAGCAAATCACTTTAGCTAGATTAGAACTAGCAGGAGCTCTATTATTGAGCCAACTTTTTATAAAATGTGTGCAAGATTTACAGCTTAATATAGACTCCATTTACCTTTGGACCGACTCAACAATTGTGTTGTATTGGCTTGCTAGTGAACCTCAAACTTTAAAAACCTTTGTTGGTAACAGAGTAGCGGAAATTCAAAGAAATACTGAAATCAAGAATTGGCATCATGTACCTTCTGCGCAAAAACCCAGCTGATCTCATAACTCGTGGTTCAAAATTAAATGATCTTACAAGGAATAATTTTTGGTGGCACGGACCAAACTTCTTACTAAATCATGAACTAAATTGGCCCAAATTTGACTTAAAAAATGATAGAACTTTAGACTGTAACTTATTAGAAAAAAGAAAAATACTTGCAACTTTTTTTGTCTTTGAAAATTACGATTTTGTAAATGATTTAATAAATAGATATTCCAAGTTAAAAACTTTGATAAATGTTTTTGGTTACATCTTAAGATTTAAACATAATTTAAAGTCTAAAACAAATAAATCTGAAAGACTTTCTGGAAAATTCTTGTCAAACACGGAAGTTCAAAATGCATCAAATTTTTTAATTAAAATTGTACAAGCTAAAAATTTTGAAACTGAATATCGACAATTAAAAAATAAAGAACAAATAAAGCATGCAAGTAAATTAAAACTACTAAAACCAATTTTTGACTTTAATTGTGACTTAGTTCGCAAGATTGGAAAATACAAATTTTGATTTTACGCAAAAACACCCCATACTACTACCGAACAAGCACAGGCTAACGCGTTTAATTATTGCGCACGAACACGAAATAGCGTTGCACGCTGGTCCAAATGCAGCACTATCTTTTGTTCGTCAAAAATATTGGCCATTGCATGGCAAACAAGAGGTTAAATCGGTAACTCAAAAGTGCATAACATGTTTTAAGGTAAAGCCTAAAGAAACATCATATTTAATGAGCGATTTGCCAAGTGCGCGCGTAAATCCTTCAAGGCCATTTTTAAATACTTCTACAGATTATGCAGGCCCTTTTGAAATAAAAGATTCTAAAAATCGTAACAAAAAATTTTTGAAGGGTTACGTGGTCATTTTTATTTATTTGGCAACTCGGTGTGTGCATTTTGAGCTAGTGACAGAACTCACAAGCGATGGTTTTTTAGCAATGCTTAACCGATTTGTATCGCGACGCGGCTTTTGTACGAATTTATATTCAGATAATGCGACTTGCTTCGTTGGTGCGAAAAATGAAATTCTAAAGTGTCAAAATTTTATAAATACTCAAAGGTTTCAAGATTATTTAAATGATACTCAAATAAACTGGCATTTTATACCCGCACGATCACCGCATTTTGGCGGTAGTCATGAGTCCGCTGTAAAATTATGTAAATATCACTTAAAAAGAACATTGACAAGTCAATTACTGAACTATGAAGAATTTTATACCCTCTTAACACAAGTCGAAGCAGTTTTAAATAGCCGACCCTTAATACCTTTATCCGATGACCCCAATGACCTGGAAGTTATCACCCCGTCGCATTTTTTGATTGAGCACCAATTAACTGCAGTTCCAAGACCTGATTTATCAACTTCAAAGATCAATTACGACAAGACACAAAGCATAGCCGTGTCATTTTGTAAGCATTTTTGCATATTTTTATAATTTAAAAAATAATAAAGCTAGTACCAAAATTAAATTAAGAGTAAAATTATTACAAGCGTGAGCATCTGTTAGATAAATTAAATCGGAACAAGCCACCGGCAACAGGGATCTTTTTTTGTGCTCGAGTGGACCTTTTGCAGAAGTGTAACATAGAATTGTGTTAAACTGTAAGAAATACTTCACTATGATTTTTTACTATTCTAGGCAAGCAACTTTCAAAACTAGAATACAGCAATGATCCTGACTGGTTCTCTCCTGAATGGATTATTGTTTCAAAACGGTTGAAAAATTAAAAAAATATGGTTGAAAAAAGGGTCTAGAGAAGAAAGAAAAGGAAAACAATATGAGGTTAAAGTGTGGGTAATGAGCTGAACCAAATTTGTACACCATCCTACAGAACTCTTAAATAAACTCTTGGTAGTGTAGCGTCCTGTATAGTGTCCAGTGGAGTCCTGTATCATCAAAGTTTCTTTTTCTTTAATAAATATTTATTTTACAGACCTCAAAACAGTTTAGAATAAACTGGTGAATTTAACAATCTCCCTAACTCAAACCTCTTTTTATCTTAAACTATTTTGGTGCAAATTTTCCTTTATTTCCATGCTTTTTGACACCTGAAACTTGTACACCATAAAATTTGTATAGTATCTGACTGGACCTACTATGAGTCCTGTTGTGAAATTTTTACGGTACTGTTCTGAGCTTATTACCAAAAAAAAATTTTTATGGCATCAAAAAATAGATGGAAAAAAAAGTCATCTTTGTTGACTTTGATGACCACAAGAAAAACAAATAAGTTCTCTCAGATTTTTTTTCAATTTCTCCAAAAAAACTTGGGTCCTAATGGGTCATATGCTGTTACGCCCAATTGTAGAGTAGAGTATATATTTATTTGCATAAACTTTTAGATACATAATTGAGCAAATATTGTTACAAAAAAACAGTAATAAAAGTAATAGTAGTAATACAACAGCGAATATTGTACTGTTGCAAAAATTTGAACAGTACTGTTGTGAGCTGATGAACCATAGGATTGAGTGTACTTAGGCCCTATGTATTATAGTTCATGGAAAATCATATGGTGATGTACAGTGTGTGAGGCCAATGACAAGGAAAAACTGTATTTTAATTTTGCTAAGTTTTTTTTTATATTATGTTTACTTATATTTTTTTAAATAAACATATTTTGTAAAGTACTTATTAGAAGTAGACATCTGAGCCCTGAAGGGGAGAAAAACTAGAGATATCCCAAAAAAAACTAACCCCAAAGTTAAATTCGCCCCGCCTGGGAAAACAGAGTCTGTTAAACTAAAAAACAAAGGAAAAATCGGCAACACGCTAGAAGCTTACCTTCTGTAATTCTGTAGCAGTATCAAAATTTCACTGGCGGCACCGCCCCTTCTTGCGACTGGAATTTCGGTCTTCAACCCAAAAAACACGTGTGACTTCTTTCAGTTTCTTCATTCCCCTGTCACACACAGGGTGGCGCTTCAAACTCCCAGCGTGAGCAAAAAACGCGCATGATTTTACCAAAAATGATCAGGTGATCAAAACAAAAAAACTTTCAACAAAGAGAGAAATTATCACGTGATCGGAATTTTTCCCAAACAGGACTTTCTTTTTTGAAGGTTTTTGCAGAAAGCCCAAAAACAACAAAACAAACTTTAAGGTTAGGTTTTTCCAAAAAATTCAAAATAAAACAATAAAGAAAAATAACTGGCAGCATTAAACATTCCGCCCACCATAAATATTCCCAATTTTTATAGAAAAACCCAAAAAACAAAAAAATAAAAAAAAAGGTTATTCAATTACCCAAAAGGTCTAAACAATAAATTAGCATTTTTGAAACAATAATTTTATCGCAATAACTATGGACGCTACACAAGGCTTTGAAGGTTGGTTACTGGCTGGCTAACGGACATACCTTCACCAAACTATGGTCAAGTAATCCTTTCGCGGTTTTTATTTGCACGACACGGGGGATTCTATCTGGACTCGAGTAAATTTTTTCAATTCTACCGAGTGACCGCTTCAATGGGGGTAGGTTTTCGTCTTTCAACGCTACTAATGTTCCAACTTTTGGAGGGTTATCGGGGGTATTTCATCTTTCGCGTTGTTGCAACGACTGTAAATACTCCATATGCCAGCGGCGCCAAAAATGCTGCTGGATCTGCTGAACAAGCTGCCAGCGATGGAGACGGTTTAACTTAACATTGGTTAGGTCTTCATCGGGAGGGGCTGTCAAGGGTTCCAAAGTGAGGAAATGTCCAGGAGTAAGACTTTGAAAGTCATGAGGATCAGGGCTCATACTACACAATGGTCGACTATTTAAAATAGCCTCAATCTGAACCAATACAGTCATCAACTCTTCAAAGGTTAGGATTTGATCCCCCACAATTCTCTTCAGATGAGTTTTCGTGGACTTTACCCCAGACTCATGAAGTCCACCAAAATGCGGACTGGCAGGTGGATTAAAACACCACTTAATCGCTAAAGTCTCAGCAGCTTGCTGACAATAGGACACACGGAGGTTATTTGCCCCAACAAAATTAGTGCCCTGGTCACTGTAAAGGGCAGCACATCTGCCACGTCTACCAACAAATCGGCGGAGGGCAGCCAAAAATGCATCAGTGGACAAATCAGAAACAGCCTCCAGGTCAATGGCCTTTGTTGGGAAACAAACAAAAATACACCCATAAGCCTTTTGACTTTTTACACCACGACGCTTGGTTAACGTGATGGAGAATGGACCCATAAAATCTACACTAACATGGGAAAAGGGCTTCACCTGGGACATTCTAAATTTAGGAAGGTCACCCATGAATGGGTGCAATGGTTTGGGATTTACCCTGGCACAACAACTTGGAAACAACACTGTGAATGGCACTTTTCACCGACAAAATCCAAAACTGTTAATTTAGGAGGTACTCCAATAAGCAAGGACCTGGATGTCCATGCTCATTATGGAATTTTTCAATAATCAAAGTGGTAAGCCTATGACTACTCATATGCTAAATCAGTGTGACGTAATCTACCGCCCACCCTGAGAACACCATGGGAATCAAGAAAAGGAGCTAACTTTCGAAGAGGCTTAGCCGAGGGGTCATCAGCTTTCAACAGTACTGTACAAATTTCACAACAGGACCCGACAGTACCACGACAGGACCCAACAGTACTCGACAGTACACGACAGTACCCAACAGGACCCAACAGTACTCGACAGTACTCGACAGTACACGACAGTACCCAACAGTACTCAACAGGACCCAACAGTACACGACAGGACCCAACAGTACTCGACAGTACCCAACAGGACCCAACAGTACTCGACAGTACCCAACAGTACTCAACAGGACCCAACAGTACACGACAGGACCCAACAGTACTCGACAGTACACGACAGTACCCAACAGTATTCGACAGGACCCAACAGTACACGACAGTACTCAACAGGACCCAACAGTACTCGACAGTACACGACAGGACCCAACAGTACACGACAGTACTCAACAGGACCCGACAGGACCCAACAATACACGACAGTACTCGACAGGACCCAACAGGACCCAACAGGACCACGACAGTACCTGACAGGACCCAACAGGACTGAATTATTTTGGTCATAACGAGGCGTAACGAGGTCATAAAAACTTTTTTGATGCTATAAAAATATAAAAATAAACGGACTTTTTTTGTCCATACCAATAAAAATTTATTTTTGATAAAAGTTCAATAAAAGAGGGACGAAGAGGGATCAATTCCCTCGCAAAATACTCGATAAAGTATATTCAACTCGGTATTCAAAGTATTTTTTAGGGACACAAAGAAGTGCAAAGAAGACAAAAATACGCAAAAATATTTTACAATACCCTCGGTAATTGCACTATTAGTCTATGCTTAAGTTTAGATCTTGTAAGGACCAGATTTTTATTTGTTTTTATATTCCAGATTGGATTTTTTAAAAATATTACTGACGCAATCGAGATGTAGTTCAAAAAGATAATCTATATAAGCTTATAGATAGCATAAAGTGTGGAGTGTTTGACTCATGATCCGCAGGTCATGGGTTCGAGGCCCACACCTAGGATTTTTTTTTCTTTTAAACAACTTTAATTAAAATTTATTAATTACTACTAGGTAGTTTTGGTTTAACAGCAGTGTATATTTAGTATATTTTAAAGAATTTTGTTTTTGTATTGGAACCGATTAAAGATTAGCGCTTGAAAAGCAAACGATTTCAAATAGGTTAGGATAGGTTTCCGATCAATTGACCAAGGTTAGGTTTGGTTTCGGTTTGGTTTAACAACGATTTTAACCTCCCTAAACGAGGACAGGAAAGTTTTAATTTTAAAAATTTCGCCTTTTTTCTAATATTCTCATTTTGAAATTCCCGCAGAGACAGTTTTACCTTGGGATCGTTTGCTTTTCAACGCCTGCTGATTAAAGTGTATCCACCGTTGCCAATTTTTGTATAATTTCCATTTTTTGTTTTATTAATATGTTTTTTAATTTTAATAAACAAAAGTTAAAAAAGATCAATGGAGGCATTTTGGGTCAGTTAAAATAACAAAAAAATTTGATAGTTGTTATATCGTTATTTTTAATACGAATAAGGTTAATTTTAATGCAAATAAAGTGCAGAGAGATTTTGAGACACTGTATAAATATTCATGACCATCACGTAAGCAACCCGTATTAATTAGTCATTAGCAAATTTTAATTTAAAGTTGTTTGAAAAAAAAAGTTTTATGTGAGAATCGAACTCATGGCCTTTGGATCTTCAGTCGAGCGTGCAACACCTTATACTATCCATACATATACTCAAATTTATTTAGAACTGCATCCCGACTACTTCAGTAATATTATGAAAAAAAAAACAGTTTTTGAAAGATAAAAAAAAAGTTAAAAACTGGGTAGGTCCTTACCAGATCTTAATAGTGTAATTACAATAACTCAATATAGTTTGAATAAAATCATAATTTCCACCTTCAAGTCGATTTTCGCTCCTCCAGCTTTGCACCCCACAGACCGCCACTGCTTTTGCACCAAAACGAACTTTTTATGTCTCTAATTATTAAAATTTTATAATTTTTTCCATACAGAACACGACAGTACCTAACAGTACTCTACAGGACCCAACAGGACACGACAGTACTTGACAGGACCCAACAGAACACGACAGTACTTAACAGTAATCTACAGGACCCAACAGTACTTGACAGGACCCATCAGGACTCAACAGTACACGACAGGACCCAACAGGACTCAACAGTACTCAACAGGACCCAACAGTACTCGACAGGCCCAACAGTACTCGACAGGACTCAACAGTACCTGACAGGACCCAACAGTACTCGACAGGACCCGACAGTACTCAACAGGACCCGACAGGACCCAACAGTACTCGACAGGACCCAACAGGACCCAACAGTACTCGACAGTACACGACAGGACCCAACAGTACACGACAGTACTCAACATGACCCAACAGTACTCGACAGTACACGACAGGACCCAACAGTACACGACAGTACTCAACAGTACTCGACAGGACCCAACAGTACTCGACAGTACACGACAGTACCCAACAGTACACGACAGGACCCAACAGTACACGACAGTACTCAACAGTACTCGACAGGACCCAACAGTACTCGACAGTACTCAACAGGACCCAACAGTACACGACAGGACCCAAGTCCTGTTGGACGCTGTACAAAATTTTAGAGTGCCGATGACCCCTCGGGCTTAGCACAACTCTCACCCTTCTTGAAAAACTTCTTGTTGTACAACTCGCACAACAACTAAAGTAGCATAATAAAGATCTGCCTCATTGAGGGCTTTAGTAGGAAAAGATAAAGAAGGATCTTTTTTCACTCGAAAAGGTCTCAAACAAAAGGCAACAATGCCCAAGATTTTACGTAAAGAGGAGTACTTAGTGAGTAACAGCTGTACTTCATCAAGGGGTATTTCTGTCACAAAAACAAAACGATTTTCCTCAGGGGGTAGATCAGCATCAAACGCATCAATTTTATGGTTCATAGGCCATGTTTCACTAGACTGGGCCAACCAGGATGGTTCAGTAAACCAAGGAGGATGATCTATCAATTGACCAGGAAGTAAGCTCCGGGATAAGCAATCAGCTGGGTTCTCATTACCATTTACATGGTACCAACAGCTGGGGGGAACTTTCTCTTGAATAGTCGTTACACGATTGGCTACAAAACCGCTGGAGTCAGACCAAGCAAAAATCTTATCAATCGGGATGCAATCAAGATGATTGCCAACAAACTCCAATAGCTCTGCCAACAATATAGCAGCACACAATTCTAAGCGTGGAATAGAAATACTTTTCAAAGGGCACACCCTACTTTTCCCACACAAAGGGGACATAGAAATATTTCCATCCAACTCAATTTGTCGAATATATACTGCACCACCATATGCACACATTGAGGCGTCACAAAAGCCATGCAATTCAGTGGTGACAGCATTTTGCTTCACAACATAACGAGGTATTGATATCGAAGATAATAATGGTAGTTGCGATACATAGAATTGCCACTGTGCAACAATATCACTGGAGGGGGTATCATCCCATGAAAGACCCTGGACCCCCAAACGTTGCATTAAACACTTAGCAACCAAAACAACTGGGGCTAGGAACCCGAGTGGATCATATATTCTTGCAATCTCAGAGAGAATGTTTCTCTTGGTACAAGGTCTTTCCATGGGCATCACATCATAACAAAACGAATCAGATTTTGGACACCATTTTACCACCTTCACAACTGGGTGGTGTGGAACAAAATATGAATGGAAGTCAGGGTTAGAATTGTCCACTTTCAGAAGCCCCTGGTCTAGGTAATCCTGAACAAATTCTTTGTACACACTATACAAAGCAGGATTCCTCAATAATCGGTTTTCCATCATATTGAATCTACGCAATGCTTGACCTTTAGAGTCACCAAGTTCTTGTCGAGGCTCTCTGAAAGGTAAACGAACAACATATCTGCCAAACTCAGTTCCAGAATGAGCGGCAGCAAACAATTTTCCACACAAGTCCTCATCAGAGGGAAGAGGGATTTTTGGAGGGGTCGATTCTAGTTCCGAAAACCTTTGTAAGGTACTATCCAATCGAGATTCTATAGGGGAAGACACTGAGGTCAACAAACTAATGGGTTTTTGAGTTTTACGAGGACCCTCAATACCACCAAGGAGTATCCAACCAAATATTGAATTAATGGCACAAGGTCCTCCAGTTTCTCCTTTTTTAAAGCCAGGCACAAGCATCTGACCAAACAAATCAACACCAATTAAAAGGTCTACACTACCAGGTTGTCCAAAATTAGGATCAGCAAAATCTAAATCTTCCAGGTACGGCCACTGAATAGAATCATATTCTACAACACACACACACACACACACAGGTATGGTTCCACAAATTTTAGGAATAAGAATGGCATCACAGGAAAACAAACTATCAGGAAACTTGGAGGAGCCTATTTGCAATGTTACATTGCCATCTGATGTACTAGAAATCATGCCATTTATTCCCTCAATAGGAGTTCTATTCGGAGCTACTTTAAGTCCTAACCTCTCAGCCAAAGAGACAGTTACAAAGGACACTTCACTAGCGGAATCTAAAATTGCCCGACAAAACACAAACTTGTTGTGGGCATCTAACACTAAAATTTGGGCAGTTGCAAGAAGCACAGGTCTCCTCTTACGAGTTTCAAAATGGTTGCTACTGGGTGTAGCGGTACACAATGCCTGTTTGGCACCTTCACTATTAGGTATGTGGGAGCTCTCTCCTGGACAATCATCTAAAAACACAGGTCTCCTCTTACGAGGTTCAAAATGGTTGCTACTGGGTGTAGCGGTACACAATGCCTGTTTGGCACCCTCACTATCAGGGTCTCCCCCGGACAATCAACTTGGTGGCTCGGAGAGCTTTTCACAAAGTGCAACAGGGAATGGTGAAGACCCTGGCACTGACGACACGTGGCATTTGTAGGGCATTGAGATACACCATGTTTGCCAAAGCAGTTAAAACACAATCGTTCACGCTTAACAAATTGATGGCGCTGACCTACTTCTAATTCCAGAAATCTGGTACACTTCACAAGGGGATGGTCGGGCTGTTGCTGGCAATAAACACAACCTTTATTACCAGACTGGCCTGTTCCAGTCAATAACACAGGATAGGGTGATTTGCCACCCTTCCTAGGGAGTAGAGGAGGTGAGACCTCCTTCGGCTTATTCAAAAGAGAACTATTTTCCAAAGCCCGACAATTTTTCTCTAAGAATTTAAACAAATCTTTATAGGACAGGATTTCCTTATCACTATACTCAATCTCAAACTGAGTTTTCAATGGGGTATCAACTTTTTGCAAAAGAAGAATCATTTTAGCAAAATCTAAAAGGTCTACATCATCATAGTTTGACAATGCTTCCAAATTTTCCCGGAAAGTGGACAACAATAACCTCAAATCATGTGGGTTGCTCGATTTTGCAGAAGGGGCTTGACAAATAGACGTCCAATAATTTGTTACCAAAAGTCTTTTATTATTAAAGCGTCTAATCATTGCATCGAAGGCTACTCGATAATTATCTCAGGTTAGCGGTATGTTCCTAATTACAGATGCAGCCTCTCCCACCAGAGCGGTATTTAAGGCTTGAAATTTAGCTATTTCACTCATGTCAGCTTTATCGTGAACAAGTGACTTAAACATATCAAAAAAGGTGGGCCATTTTTTAAGATTACCGTCAAAATGGGGTACCTCTATTCTTTTAATTTCAAGACCTCTGTCCACATTTACCAGGGAATGGTTCGAAATTGTCTGTGAGGCATCTTGGTAATCCTCCGGATAGAGCTCACGACAAATCGATCTAATTGTGTATTTCATTTCATCAAATTCCTGCACTAAAGTTTCCTGACTTTCTTGTATCTGATGACTACTATCCAAGCTTATAATTTCAAAATGCAATGCATCGAATTGACTTACCAGAGAAGGCACATCTTCACATCTGGGTTTTAACTTTTTTGTCTTATCTGCAAAGCCCTGGGCTTCCACGGCTCTATTGTAAGTTGTTTTTAATTTATTAAAAACGATATTTTGTTGTTTTTTCAAAACTTTTATGTCAGACATGACAAAGCGGTTTTTATCAGATACAAAAAAGGTAGGTTTTTTCGCGACAAATTGGCTATCAACACCCCGGTACGGTTCGCTAAACAACGCGGCACTAATCTTGCGCTTAACGAAAGCAAAAAACGAAGGTAAACCTCGACGGATTTCACACAAACAAACCCGACAAATAATCAACAATTTTCTAACCTCGGAGTCAAACAAAACAACACGTGAAGTTGTGAGGTTAGAACAAACAAACGTCAGCCAGCAAGAAAAAAGAACGGGGGCCCGGGCCGTTCCCAAATGTCGAACGGGGGTTTTTTTTATCGCCGCACGAGGTCATAAACCAAGCTCAGGGCAACCAACCTTCAAAACCATGCGGACTCTAAAAAAAACCGGTACAAAAACAACAATGTCCGAATCTGGCAAAAAAAAAACGATAAAATGTGGTTGCTGCAAAAAAACTATAAAATTACCAATTTTAACAAAAAAAACTGTAAAATCCAAAGGGCTTTTTCAAAACATAAGGGTCTGAAGGACCAAATAGACATCTGAGCCCCGAAGGGGAGAAAAACTAGAGATATCCCAAAAAAAATAACCCCAAAATTAAATTCGCCCCGCCTGGGAAAACAGAGTCTATTAAACTAAAAAACAAAGAAAAAAATCGGCAACACGCTAGAAGCTTACCTTCTGTAATTCTGTAGCAGTCCCAAACTTTCACTGGCGGCACCGCCCCTTCTTGTGACTGGAATTTCGGTCTTCAACCCAAAAAACACGTGTGACTTCTTTCAGTTTTTTGTCGGAAGTGGTTTCTTCATTCCCCTGTCACACACAGGGTGGCGCTTCAAACTCCCAGCGTGAGCAAAAAACGCGCATGATTTTACCAAAAATGATCAGGTGATCAAAAAAAAATAACTTTCAACAAAGAGAGAAATTATCACCTGATCGGAATTTTTCCCAAACAGGACTTTCTTTTTTGAAGGTTTTTGCAGAAAGCCCAAAAATATCAAAACAAACTTTAGGGTTAGGTTTTTCCAAAAAATTCAAAATAAAACAATAAAGAAAAATAACTGGCAGCATTAAACAAGAAGTTTGCTTGACCAACCTCGGTTGGAACTCATATGAGTATATTGATCTGTTGGACTGACCTACCTATAAGTTGTGCCTCTTTTTCATATCACTACTGGAGGGTTAACACAATTAAACTTTGTCTAAACCGAAAAATCATAGTGAAATATTTTTCACAGTTTAACGCTATAGAAGGCCTATTACTTAGCAAAAGGTTTAGTCAAGTACAACAAAAGATCCTAATAGAAAACCTGAATCTGATGAGAAAAGTTTAGTCTATTTCAATTTCGTCTCTGTTAAGTGAGCCTTGAAGTGGGCTCTTTGAATAGAACTACTTATCCACTTCCCCCTACCTTGGGCTGATAGTTCATTGATTCATTGGTCAAAAAACTTCAAATTCAATGAAAACTAACATTATCATTACTTCCTCCGCTGCCACAATTCACAACAGCAAAAAAACTTGACATAATAATCAGTGGTGCACCCAGAAATATGTCTTGGGGGGACCCGAAACCTTTGGGGGCCCGATATCTTTGGGGGGCCCCCAGAGGTCCCATGATGTTGTACTTTATGCTATTTATTCTGTTTATTCATGAAATATATGGAAAATATCTAAAAAAATATGTGGTTTGGGGGTCCGGGCCCCTAGCCCCCCGCCCCCTTGGTGCGCCCATGTAATAATTCAAAATAAGTGAAAAAACTAGAAAGAAATTTAAAAAAAAAACAAAGTAAACAAAAACAAAAACATAACCTACTTTTTTAAGAAAACATGGTCCCATTTATTTCAAATTTTCTCGCTTTAGTTTAATATTTTTAAGAAAAATGCATTTTTCCCGTATGCACAAAAGATCCGTTCTTAAAACTGATTAATTTTTGAGACTGAAGCTCTTGTCGTTTTTTAAAATTGGTTTAATTTACGGGCGCCTGTGAAGTTATTACCATGAAACCAATCCGACTTTGTTATACACCATTTAAAAGGAAATTTTATTATCTACAATAAAGTATAAAACACATTTTTTGAAAAAGGGCTTGGTTTTTAAGAAAATCGATTAAAATATGTAACAGAATTAATTTTTTTGGTGATTTAAAAAAAATTGTTTTAAATTAAGCACACCACTGGAGCGGTAAATATGAAATATTTTTTACCATGTTACACAACGTTTAAAAAGAAATTTTATTATCTACAACGAAGAAAAAAACAATTTTTTTGATAAAGGGCATGGTTTTCAGAAAATAAAATAAAACCTGTGCAAAACATAATTTTTAAAAAAAATTATTAAATGGCCCCCATTTACGGACGTCGCTGGCGGGTTCGTTGTAAGTTAATCCCCATCGAGTTATACACCGTTGAAAAGATAATTTTACTCTCAATAAAGTGCGTCATAGCATTTTTCTAAATTAGGCTTAGTTTTTGAAAAAATTAGATAAAACTTGTAACAAAAATATTTTAGTTTGTGATTTTTTAAAATTGGTTAAATTTACGGGCGCGTCTGAATTTATAACCATGAAACCAATCCGACTTTCTTGTACAGCATTTTAAAGGAAATTTTATTTGCTACAATAATGTATAACACATTTTGTTTTATAAACCTTGGTTTAAGAAAATCGAATAAATCATGGAAAAAACATGGATATTTTTTGACTTTTTTAAATTACTTCAATTAACGATCATCGAGTTGTACCTTTTTCAAAAGCAAATTTCATTGTTTACAATAAAGTATATTACACATTTTTCTCTTAGAAGCGTATTTTTTGAGAAAATTTGAGAAAACCTAAATATGTTAGATTTTGGGGAGTCTGGGGGGGTTTTTGAAGAGGTGGTTAGTTTAAGGAGGTGTTTGACCCCTAAGCTCTCTTACCTCTTTGTACGTCACTAAATTTACACAAGAAAATAAAAATAAATAAAAAACGTGCCGTTTAAAGCACTAAATTTAAAAAAATTATTATTTTCTAACTTACTAACTTTAAGTTAAAAGTTACTCCCAATCCATTACAATATTTAAAAATACATTTAAAGAATGGCTTTTGTAGCTGATAAAATTCTCTACAAGATATGTTCTTAGAACTTTTACCCCAGAACAAAGTATTTCGGAGCTTATGCCGTAGAAAAAATCTGAAAATTTGCCTAAGCACGTGATTTTAGTCATTTTTAGAAATTATCTAGCTCCGTTACTACTGCTCGCAGAACAACCATGGTACCACCCAATTGTAGATAATTATATCCTCTAAAAAATTTCATATAACTCTTTTTGCGATTCAGTGTACTGGAACGAAGTTACAGGCAAAAAACTACAAAAAGTGCCAATTTTTGATGGTTTTTTTTAAGATGGCGGAGGAAGCACAGGGGTAGGGGTGACAAAAACTCAGATTTTTAACTACCCTTTCGACCTTAATAACATATCCAAAATTCAGAACTACCGGACCTTTTGTAGGGTAAAACTCCTCTATTCATTGTACTAACTACTGGTATCGAACTAAACAGATCCGAGTGGACCGCTTCTCTGATGCCCGAAAATATAATATAAAATATAATATTGCCAGGTAAATATAGGTAAGCATCGTCAAAGAAAGCGCCGCGAGACGTGGCTGCACGCTAGACAATGCGGGGAGACGTACGGGAGGGTTAAACGATGTCTTTCGCGCTAGACCGGGTGTAAGTTTATGGCAGCCCGGACCTGAGAACATAAGGTGTTGGTGGCACTTGTAGGGAGGTTGAAAGGGCGGTAAACGCCGCCTCCTCGACACTTTTTTTTACCTCGTCCCACACGTATGCCCCGCAGGTGTTTCTCGAATGTCCGCTCTTGGGCGCCTTAATTGTTTGATGACCCTCCTCACAAATCTCTTAAGGAATATGACAACCAAGTAACATCAAAACCTCAATCTACAGAAAGTTGCACACACAAAAACAAGGGATAGTTACATAGAATTCTCTGTAAAAATGTGTTATAATATTTTAACCACCTACCTTAGATTAGGTAAGGTGGCAGACCACTAACTAGCAACGTCAGCTGGTTCACGTAGACCTACCGGTCCATTGTGATATCACATCACAGTCTTAAAAACGGCTTGCTATATCTAGAGACCCTGTATGTATGACATATTTTAAAGCAATAGAGACGTGACAAACTTACCAAAGTCAAATTTATTCAAGTTAAAATCAAATGAGGGAAATATCGGTCCTCTATACTTTAGCCAAATACGTTACAGCATAAATACATGTTCAAAGAACCGAAAAGTGAAGCGCTCATAGCTGGCTTTGGAAACAATGGCAAATTTAAATTAGCGGAAGCGAATTTTCAAGTGCGCATGCGTGTGCACAAGATCTTTATACTTTTACACAGGTTGCCTACTGAATTTGACCAGTTATGTGTGTTTAACTGGACGACTGTAGCTGTTACATAAAACAAAGGGTGTAAGGCAACCAGTGACGTAGATTTTTTATTCACGATTACAGTTTGCCAGTCAGGTTCAATAACCTTTAAAATTCTGTAGATAACCTGTGTAAAAGTATAAAGACCTTGATGTAGACACACAGCTGCTATGGCGTGTAAAATTATGTTTTTTTCTTTGAAAAATGGGAAATAGCATGTAAAACATGTGCGCTTTATGGAAAAATGTCCAGAAGAAATAGGGGAGTGCTATTCCATAGTAACTACTTGTATTTTTCTTTATAATTTGTTAATAAAGTTAAGAGTGGTTTATAGTTGCCATTAAACAATATGGTGTCCAGAATAAATCTGCACAATTAGTTTTAGAAAAACTACAATTTTATTCCACAATTTGATAAATTTTCACCCAATCTAGTTTTTAGAAAAAAATAATAGACATAACCCTAAACATTTGACGATTGTCAAATAATGTAGTGACGTAACGTAGTATGTTCCAAAAACCACCAAAACTGACGCATGCGCAGTAACCGAAATCCTGTCTACCCGAAAAAAGAACATTAAGAATTAAATATGCATGAGTATGCCCCATATTTATGCTGTAACGTATTTGACTTTAGCCTTGTGAATTCGTAAGCGTCGGAAAATAAAAATAAACGATATTTGACAAACATTTACAGAGGGTGACGGACAAACGTGTTTGTTTATATGTTACATGATGATTGATGTCACTCGACGCTCACAACATAAATTAGCTTGTTCTAAAGGGGCCTACAGACACGCGAGCATTTCTTGAGATTAGTACGCGCGAACTAATCTCTGCATACATGTACGTTTGGTGGAATTGCCTACACACACGTAGACAAAATTAAACGTTCTGAACATAAACACGATATTATCAATGCGTTTTGCCTAGACACCGAGAGATTTGCTCGCGTACATCGTGCGCGCGAACAAATCTTCGAGAGATATTTTAGGCGGATATTGTCTACACAAGAAGAAATTAGTATGCGCAAACTTGTACGCGCGTACTAATCTCTAGAAATGTTCGCGTGTGTGTAGGCCCCTTAACGAACTGTCACGATCAGCTGTTTTTCGATCCAAGATGGTTGCCATAGGACAAACAAAGCATTTTCCCATAAGCGGCAATGTTAACAAAAACGTAATTTTCAAAAAAAGTGAAACGATTTAATTTACAACAAAGATGCTGTTTTAAGTATTGATCCTTTGTACACATGGGAAAAATGCGTTTTTCTTAAAAAAAATCAATTAAAGCCAGTAAATCTCAAATAAAAGAGACCATGTTTTGTTCAAAAAGTCAGGTTATGTTTTTATTTACTTTTGTTTTTTTTTTAACTTTTTTTCTAGTTTTTTACTCAGTTTGAATAATTATTATTAGTATCTGTGCTGTTATGAATTGTGGCAGCTGGGGAGATCTTGATAATGTTAGTTTTGATGGAATGCCAAGGATTTTGACCTTAAAAAATCATCTTGATTTAAATGAACTAGGTATCAGCTCAAAGAAGGGAAAAGAAAGTGGATAAGTGCTCTATTACTTGACTTAACAGAGGATAAATTGAAATATTCGAAAGTTTTTTGTCAGGTTTGTTTTGGATAAATATGTAACTGCCATTTTGGCAACATTTTCTATTGGGATTGGAAAATGCTCCAATAAATTATTGTTTTAATATATTGATACATCGAGCTCCCTCTTTGAGGTCACAACTAGACTAGAGTATGTTTCAACCAATCAGAGCCGAGGATGCCAGCCAGCTGCCGAGAGTGGGACATGTGTGTGCGGCTCCCGAAGAACGGACCGACTCGAGAGACGACAAGACACAAAGCATAGCCGTGTCATTTTGTAAGCATTTTTGCATATTTTTATAATTTAAAAAATAATAAAGCTAGTATCAAAATTAAATTAAGAGTAAAATTATTACAAGGGTGAGCATCTGTTAGATAAATTAAATCGGAACAAGCCACCGGCAACAAATGGTCCTTCAACCCGATGAAAAAGAAACAGTCGCCATTGGACAAATACAGTAAGGTCAGTCCGTTATAATCATTACCTACTGCAAACCTTTCGCCTTTTCCCTTTAGCCTAAAACTGCTTCGTCATTGTTTTGATAAAAATTTGGCGAATTTTCATAACATAAGGTTAAAATAGGGTTTGTTTACAAATAAAACAGGCGAATCGTTTTATTATTATATTAAATAATACCTACTTTAAATCGCATTTATATGCACCTAATGCAATAAACCATTTTTTAATATAAATAAACAGCCAGTTACAAGGCAAATATAGCAAGGTATTATACAGTGTGTATCACAAAATAAATAAATTTAAAAAAAAAAGGGTACTAGCAAATAATATTGCAAATTATTTAAATATTTTGCATTGCCAGATTTTTTGCAGGTAAGTGTTATTGAAATTATCTTGAAATTATTGCAGGGTTTTTATTTATTTAAGTGTAATAAAATAAAATATATTTGTGTTTTATTTTTCCCTACCTTACCTTACATAACCTTATTTAAAATTTCATTATGTCGTCGCCAACAGCAAGTGTTCTCTCTATCAAACAACTAAAATTACGTCGTGGGAATATAAAAGGGGAGCTTACTCGATTTCAGTCATATTTAAATTCTTTTAACGAAGAAACTGATTCTTTTGAGCAACTAAAAAATCGCTTGGAGACTGTCACGAGGTTGTTAAATACTTTTAAAAAATATCAGACCCAACTCGAAGAAGCTCTACTGGAAGGCGAAGATGCGTATGACGAAGAGCAGTCCGCAGCCGACCGAGCAGAATTTGAGGATAAATATTACATAGCGACAGCCCAAGCGAGTGAAATTTTCAAACGTCATGAACTCAAGAATAGGCCTCCATCGCCAACGCAGGTAATGCCTAATATCACGCTAAATGCGCCCTCAAATCCACATTCTGGGCTACCACAGTTAAGGTTACCTGAGTTTTCGGGTTCGTATGATTGTTGGCAAAGTTTTCACGATAGTTTTGTCGCCATGGTTCATTCCAAGCAGTTACCAAACGTTGAAAAATTGCAACATTTGAAGGCATGCCTCAAAGGCAAGGCCGAATAAATAATATCGACCATCACTATCACAGGCGCGAATTATGCGGTGGCTTGGAAAATGCTTAACGATCGTTACGAAAACACAAAATTAATAAAAAATGCTTATTTAAAACAACTTTTCGAACTTGCACCCATTCAACGCGAAAATGCAGTCGCTTTAAGAAGCTTTTTTGACTCGTTTAAAAGAAATTATCTTGCTCTACAAAGCATGGGAGAAAAAGTAGAATACTGGGACTCGATTCTAATATTTTTGCTAGTTTCAAAATTAGACTATAACACCAAGCGCGAATGGGAAAATTATTGCAAGGATATGACAAATTCAACGATTAAAAATTTTACAGACTTTTTAAACCAACGTTGTCAAATATTAGAGAACCTAAGCAACAGACCTTTAACAATAAATAATAATGCAAATTATAAAAAACAAGAGCATAGCTCAAAAACTTTTTATACTCAAGGCCAAAATAATAATAACTCAAACTTAAAATGCCCGTTTTGCCAAAAATCTAATTTTATATATTATTGCGAAAAGTTTAAAGCTTTAAAAGTAAATCAACGGTTTGAAGAGGCAAAAAAGATGCGCATGTGCACTGTCTGCTTAAGAACTAACCATAAATATTCTGATTGACAAAGCACAGACTTGTGCATGATTTGCAAGAAAAAACATGCAACTTTATTGCATAGAAATGATGCAAGGCAAGCATCAGACTCTCAAACTGAAAATAGACAAAGCGCTGGTACTTCGACTAGTAATCAAAGCAAAACCGAACAAAAATCAAATCAGAACACAGTGCCTCAAAATTACTCGACTTTTAATGCAAGCATAAACACGGAACCCATGGTTCTCTTATCCACAGCCATAATAAACGTAAAAAATAATCAAAATAAAGCAATAAAATGCCGCGTTCTTTTGGATTGCGCTTCACAATCGAACTTTATTACAAAAAAACTGGCCAGAAAATTAAACGTACCCTTAGATAGCATAAATTTGCCTGTATGTGGGATAAATAACGTAAAACCTAATATTACGGAAAAAACGAGCGTAAATATTTCCTCAGATAACGGCTATTCAGCTAAAATCTCTTGCCTAGTAATAGAAAAAATATCTGATAATATACCTCAAAATTTCAATGATGCCTCCAAGCTACAAATTCCACCAGAATTAACCCTAGCTGACCCAAGTTTCAACGAGGCATCTGAAGTTGACATGCTTATTGGCGCTAGTGTTTTTTATAACTTACTCTGTGTAGGTCAGATAAAACTGGGAAAGAACTTGCCTACCTTGCAAAAAACCGTTTTTGGTTGGTTAGTAGCCGGGAATGTCCCTTACTCAAAAGAGAATACATTAAATAACTTAAATTTGAATTGTTTTTTAACTACCACAGATAAGTTATCAAAACAAATAGAAAAATTTTGGAACATTGAAGAAGTTGGACAAAAACACATTTTATCAAAGGAAGAGCATGAATGTGAGCAAAACTTTATTAGCAACACGACACGGGATGAATCTGGGCATTTTTTAGTAAAACTTCCTTTAAAGGAAAATTTCACAGAATTAGGAGAATCAGAGCAAACCGCTGTAAACAGATTTTTTTCAATTGAGCAAAAGCTGTCCAAAAATGCTAAAATATCAAAAGTTCATGACCGAGTATGAAGAAATGAATCATATGACAGAAATACCTCCAAAATTACCCGCACAAACCACTCCAATATATTACTTGCCCCATCATTCGGTCGAACGACCTGATAGTTTAACAACTAAGGTCAGGTGCGTCTTTGACGCTTCTTCAAAGACGTCTTCCGGTCTCTCACTTAACAATGTTTTAAACATGGGTCCAACCATTCAAGGAGATTTATTTTCAATTATTTTAAGGTTCAGAAAGCACGAGGTAGTTTTGATTGGAGACATATCAAAAATGTACCGCATGATTAACGTACACCCCGACCATAGAGATCTGCAGCGAATAATCTGGCGCTCCGAACCTTATCAAGAAATAAAATATGATCAGCTAAACACTTTAACGTATGGCACTTCTCCAGCATCATTTATAGCTACAAGATGCTTAAAGCAAATTGCAATCGAAAATCAAAATTTTTACCCAATCGAAAGCAAGATTATAGAATCAGATTTCTATATGGATGATCTACTAACTGGTAGTTTTGACACTCAGTCCTTACTTACTTTACATCAAAGCATTTGCAAAATATTGTCGCAGTATGGTTTCGTACTGAGAAAATTTCAATCAAACGATCCAACTATCTTAAAACATCTACAGTCTGAGCCCAGTTCACAGAATGAGTACACCATATCAGAAGATTCTAACACAAAAACGCTAGGTATTTCTTGGAAGCCTAGTATCGATTGTTTTGAGTACCAATCTCAGAAGTTTATATCAAGTGACAGCATTAAAATTACTAAAAGGTCGATCCTAAGTTTTATAGCGAAAACCTTTGATCCGCTAGGATTATTATCACCTTTGACCATCCGTGCAAAAGTAATTATGCAAAATTTGTGGAAATTAAATTTATCCTGGGATGAAGGTTCGGTTATTATTATTATTATTATTATATTATTTTGAATGGTCTACTTTTCAATCAGAATTATCAGAGACACAACTAGTGCAAATACCACGAAAGGTACTTATTAAAAATCCTAAAAATATACAGCTACATGGATTCTCAGATGCTAGCGAGAAAGGTTATGGTTGTGCCATCTACTTAAGATCCGTTGATAGACAAGGCAATGTTGAAACGCACCTGCTCTGCGCTAAGTCAAGAGTGGCACCACTGAAGCAAATCACTTTAGCTAGATTAGAACTAGCAGGAGCTCTATTATTGAGCCAACTTTTTATAAAATGTGTGCAAGATTTACAGCTTAATATAGACTCCATTTACCTTTGGACCGACTCAACAATTGTGTTGTATTGGCTTGCTAGTGAACCTCAAACTTTAAAAACCTTTGTTGGTAACAGAGTAGCGGAAATTCAAAGAAATACTGAAATCAAGAATTGGCATCATGTACCTTCTGCGCAAAAACCCAGCTGATCTCATAACTCGTGGTTCAAAATTAAATGATCTTACAAGGAATAATTTTTGGTGGCACGGACCAAACTTCTTACTAAATCATGAACTAAATTGGCCCAAATTTGACTTAAAAAATGATAGAACTTTAGACTGTAACTTATTAGAAAAAAGAAAAATACTTGCAACTTTTTTTGTCTTTGAAAATTACGATTTTGTAAATGATTTAATAAATAGATATTCCAAGTTAAAAACTTTGATAAATGTTTTTGGTTACATCTTAAGATTTAAACATAATTTAAAGTCTAAAACAAATAAATCTGAAAGACTTTCTGGAAAATTCTTGTCAAACACGGAAGTTCAAAATGCATCAAATTTTTTAATTAAAATTGTACAAGCTAAAAATTTTGAAACTGAATATCGACAATTAAAAAATAAAGAACAAATAAAGCATGCAAGTAAATTAAAACTACTAAAACCAATTTTTGACTTTAATTGTGACTTAGTTCGCAAGATTGGAAAATACAAATTTTGATTTTACGCAAAAACACCCCATACTACTACCGAACAAGCACAGGCTAACGCGTTTAATTATTGCGCACGAACACGAAATAGCGTTGCACGCTGGTCCAAATGCAGCACTATCTTTTGTTCGTCAAAAATATTGGCCATTGCATGGCAAACAAGAGGTTAAATCGGTAACTCAAAAGTGCATAACATGTTTTAAGGTAAAGCCTAAAGAAACATCATATTTAATGAGCGATTTGCCAAGTGCGCGCGTAAATCCTTCAAGGCCATTTTTAAATACTTCTACAGATTATGCAGGCCCTTTTGAAATAAAAGATTCTAAAAATCGTAACAAAAAATTTTTGAAGGGTTACGTGGTCATTTTTATTTATTTGGCAACTCGGTGTGTGCATTTTGAGCTAGTGACAGAACTCACAAGCGATGGTTTTTTAGCAATGCTTAACCGATTTGTATCGCGACGCGGCTTTTGTACGAATTTATATTCAGATAATGCGACTTGCTTCGTTGGTGCGAAAAATGAAATTCTAAAGTGTCAAAATTTTATAAATACTCAAAGGTTTCAAGATTATTTAAATGATACTCAAATAAACTGGCATTTTATACCCGCACGATCACCGCATTTTGGCGGTAGTCATGAGTCCGCTGTAAAATTATGTAAATATCACTTAAAAAGAACATTGACAAGTCAATTACTGAACTATGAAGAATTTTATACCCTCTTAACACAAGTCGAAGCAGTTTTAAATAGCCGACCCTTAATACCTTTATCCGATGACCCCAATGACCTGGAAGTTATCACCCCGTCGCATTTTTTGATTGAGCACCAATTAACTGCAGTTCCAAGACCTGATTTATCAACTTCAAAGATCAATTACGACAAGACACAAAGCATAGCCGTGTCATTTTGTAAGCATTTTTGCATATTTTTATAATTTAAAAAATAATAAAGCTAGTACCAAAATTAAATTAAGAGTAAAATTATTACAAGCGTGAGCATCTGTTAGATAAATTAAATCGGAACAAGCCACCGGCAACAGGGATCTTTTTTTGTGCTCGAGTGGACCTTTTGCAGAAGTGTAACATAGAATTGTGTTAAACTGTAAGAAATACTTCACTATGATTTTTTACTATTCTAGGCAAGCAACTTTCAAAACTAGAATACAGCAATGATCCTGACTGGTTCTCTCCTGAATGGATTATTGTTTCAAAACGGTTGAAAAATTAAAAAAATATGGTTGAAAAAAGGGTCTAGAGAAGAAAGAAAAGGAAAACAATATGAGGTTAAAGTGTGGGTAATGAGCTGAACCAAATTTGTACACCATCCTACAGAACTCTTAAATAAACTCTTGGTAGTGTAGCGTCCTGTATAGTGTCCAGTGGAGTCCAGTATCATCAAAGTTTCTTTTTCTTTAATAAATATTTATTTTACAGACCTCAAAACAGTTTAGAATAAACTGGTGAATTTAACAATCTCCCTAACTCAAACCTCTTTTTATCTTAAACTATTTTGGTGCAAATTTTCCTTTATTTCCATGCTTTTTGACACCTGAAACTTGTACACCATAAAATTTGTATAGTATCTGACTGGACCTACTATGAGTCCTGTTGTGAAATTTTTACGGTACTGTTCTGAGCTTATTACCAAAAAAAAATTTTTATGGCATCAAAAAATAGATGGAAAAAAAAGTCATCTTTGTTGACTTTGATGACCACAAGAAAAACAAATAAGTTCTCTCAGATTTTTTTTCAATTTCTCCAAAAAAACTTGGGTCCTAATGGGTCATATGCTGTTACGCCCAATTGTAGAGTAGAGTATATATTTATTTGCATAAACTTTTAGATACATAATTGAGCAAATATTGTTACAAAAAAACAGTAATAAAAGTAATAGTAGTAATACAACAGCGAATATTGTACTGTTGCAAAAATTTGAACAGTACTGTTGTGAGCTGATGAACCATAGGATTGAGTGTACTTAGGCCCTATGTATTATAGTTCATGGAAAATCATATGGTGATGTACAGTGTGTGAGGCCAATGACAAGGAAAAACTGTATTTTAATTTTGCTAAGTTTTTTTTTATATTATGTTTACTTATATTTTTTTAAATAAACATATTTTGTAAAGTACTTATTAGAAGTAGACATCTGAGCCCTGAAGGGGAGAAAAACTAGAGATATCCCAAAAAAAACTAACCCCAAAGTTAAATTCGCCCCGCCTGGGAAAACAGAGTCTGTTAAACTAAAAAACAAAGGAAAAATCGGCAACACGCTAGAAGCTTACCTTCTGTAATTCTGTAGCAGTATCAAAATTTCACTGGCGGCACCGCCCCTTCTTGCGACTGGAATTTCGGTCTTCAACCCAAAAAACACGTGTGACTTCTTTCAGTTTCTTCATTCCCCTGTCACACACAGGGTGGCGCTTCAAACTCCCAGCGTGAGCAAAAAACGCGCATGATTTTACCAAAAATGATCAGGTGATCAAAACAAAAAAACTTTCAACAAAGAGAGAAATTATCACGTGATCGGAATTTTTCCCAAACAGGACTTTCTTTTTTGAAGGTTTTTGCAGAAAGCCCAAAAACAACAAAACAAACTTTAAGGTTAGGTTTTTCCAAAAAATTCAAAATAAAACAATAAAGAAAAATAACTGGCAGCATTAAACATTCCGCCCACCATAAATATTCCCAATTTTTATAGAAAAACCCAAAAAACAAAAAAATAAAAAAAAAGGTTATTCAATTACCCAAAAGGTCTAAACAATAAATTAGCATTTTTGAAACAATAATTTTATCGCAATAACTATGGACGCTACACAAGGCTTTGAAGGTTGGTTACTGGCTGGCTAACGGACATACCTTCACCAAACTATGGTCAAGTAATCCTTTCGCGGTTTTTATTTGCACGACACGGGGGATTCTATCTGGACTCGAGTAAATTTTTTCAATTCTACCGAGTGACCGCTTCAATGGGGGTAGGTTTTCGTCTTTCAACGCTACTAATGTTCCAACTTTTGGAGGGTTATCGGGGGTATTCCATCTTTCGCGTTGTTGCAACGACTGTAAATACTCCATATGCCAGCGGCGCCAAAAATGCTGCTGGATCTGCTGAACAAGCTGCCAGCGATGGAGACGGTTTAACTTAACATTGGTTAGGTCTTCATCGGGAGGGGCTGTCAAGGGTTCCAAAGTGAGGAAATGTCCAGGAGTAAGACTTTGAAAGTCATGAGGATCAGGGCTCATACTACACAATGGTCGACTATTTAAAATAGCCTCAATCTGAACCAATACAGTCATCAACTCTTCAAAGGTTAGGATTTGATCCCCCACAATTCTCTTCAGATGAGTTTTCGTGGACTTTACCCCAGACTCATGAAGTCCACCAAAATGCGGACTGGCAGGTGGATTAAAACACCACTTAATCGCTAAAGTCTCAGCAGCTTGCTGACAATAGGACACACGGAGGTTATTTGCCCCAACAAAATTAGTGCCCTGGTCACTGTAAAGGGCAGCACATCTGCCACGTCTACCAACAAATCGGCGGAGGGCAGCCAAAAATGCATCAGTGGACAAATCAGAAACAGCCTCCAGGTCAATGGCCTTTGTTGGGAAACAAACAAAAATACACCCATAAGCCTTTTGACTTTTTACACCACGACGCTTGGTTAACGTGATGGAGAATGGACCCATAAAATCTACACTAACATGGGAAAAGGGCTTCACCTGGGACACTCTAAATTTAGGAAGGTCACCCATGAATGGGTGCAATGGTTTGGGATTTACCCTGGCACAACAACTTGGAAACAACACTGTGAATGGCACTTTTCACCGACAAAATCCAAAACTGTTAATTTAGGAGGTACTCCAATAAGCAAGGACCTGGATGTCCATGCTCATTATGGAATTTTTCAATAATCAAAGTGGTAAGCCTATGACTACTCATATGCTAAATCAGTGTGACGTAATCTACCGCCCACCCTGAGAACACCATGGGAATCAAGAAAAGGAGCTAACTTTCGAAGAGGCTTAGCCGAGGGGTCATCAGCTTTCAACAGTACTGTACAAATTTCACAACAGGACCCGACAGTACCACGACAGGACCCAACAGTACTCGACAGTACACGACAGTACCCAACAGTACTCGACAGTACTCGACAGTACACGACAGTACCCAACAGTACTCAACAGGACCCAACAGTACACGACAGGACCCAACAGTACTCGACAGTACCCAACAGGACCCAACAGTACTCGACAGTACCCAACAGTACTCAACAGGACCCAACAGTACACGACAGGACCCAACAGTACTCGACAGTACACGACAGTACCCAACAGTATTCGACAGGACCCAACAGTACACGACAGTACTCAACAGGACCCAACAGTACTCGACAGTACACGACAGGACCCAACAGTACACGACAGTACTCAACAGGACCCGACAGGACCCAACAATACACGACAGTACTCGACAGGACCCAACAGGACCACGACAGTACCTGACAGGACCCAACAGGACTGAATTATTTTGGTCATAACGAGGCGTAACGAGGTCATAAAAACTTTTTTGATGCTATAAAAATATAAAAATAAACGGACTTTTTTTGTCCATACCAATAAAAATTTATTTTTGATAAAAGTTCAATAAAAGAGGGACGAAGAGGGATCAATTCCCTCGCAAAATACTCGATAAAGTATATTCAACTCGGTATTCAAAGTATTTTTTAGGGACACAAAGAAGTGCAAAGAAGACAAAAATACGCAAAAATATTTTACAATACCCTCGGTAATTGCACTATTAGTCTATGCTTAAGTTTAGATCTTGTAAGGACCAGATTTTTATTTGTTTTTATATTCCAGATTGGATTTTTTAAAAATATTACTGACGCAATCGAGATGTAGTTCAAAAAGATAATCTATATAAGCTTATAGATAGCATAAAGTGTGGAGTGTTTGACTCATGATCCGCAGGTCATGGGTTCGAGGCCCACACCTAGGATTTTTTTTTCTTTTAAACAACTTTAATTAAAATTTATTAATTACTACTAGGTAGTTTTGGTTTAACAGCAGTGTATATTTAGTATATTTTAAAGAATTTTGTTTTTGTATTGGAACCGATTAAAGATTAGCGCTTGAAAAGCAAACGATTTCAAATAGGTTAGGATAGGTTTCCGATCAATTGACCAAGGTTAGGTTTGGTTTCGGTTTGGTTTAACAACGATTTTAACCTCCCTAAACGAGGACAGGAAAGTTTTAATTTTAAAAATTTCGCCTTTTTTCTAATATTCTCATTTTGAAATTCCCGCAGAGACAGTTTTACCTTGGGATCGTTTGCTTTTCAACGCCTGCTGATTAAAGTGTATCCACCGTTGCCAATTTTTGTATAATTTCCATTTTTTGTTTTATTAATATGTTTTTTAATTTTAATAAACAAAAGTTAAAAAAGATCAATGGAGGCATTTTGGGTCAGTTAAAATAACAAAAAAATTTGATAGTTGTTATATCGTTATTTTTAATACGAATAAGGTTAATTTTAATGCAAATAAAGTGCAGAGAGATTTTGAGACACTGTATAAATATTCATGACCATCACGTAAGCAACCCGTATTAATTAGTCATTAGCAAATTTTAATTTAAAGTTGTTTGAAAAAAAAAGTTTTATGTGAGAATCGAACTCATGGCCTTTGGATCTTCAGTCGAGCGTGCAACACCTTATACTATCCATACATATACTCAAATTTATTTAGAACTGCATCCCGACTACTTCAGTAATATTATGAAAAAAAAAACAGTTTTTGAAAGATAAAAAAAAAGTTAAAAACTGGGTAGGTCCTTACCAGATCTTAATAGTGTAATTACAATAACTCAATATAGTTTGAATAAAATCATAATTTCCACCTTCAAGTCGATTTTCGCTCCTCCAGCTTTGCACCCCACAGACCGCCACTGCTTTTGCACCAAAACGAACTTTTTATGTCTCTAATTATTAAAATTTTATAATTTTTTCCATACAGAACACGACAGTACCTAACAGTACTCTACAGGACCCAACAGGACACGACAGTACTTGACAGGACCCAACAGAACACGACAGTACTTAACAGTAATCTACAGGACCCAACAGTACTTGACAGGACCCATCAGGACTCAACAGTACACGACAGGACCCAACAGGACTCAACAGTACTCAACAGGACCCAACAGTACTCGACAGGCCCAACAGTACTCGACAGGACTCAACAGTACCTGACAGGACCCAACAGTACTCGACAGGACCCGACAGTACTCAACAGGACCCGACAGGACCCAACAGTACTCGACAGGACCCAACAGGACCCAACAGTACTCGACAGTACACGACAGGACCCAACAGTACACGACAGTACTCAACATGACCCAACAGTACTCGACAGTACACGACAGGACCCAACAGTACACGACAGTACTCAACAGTACTCGACAGGACCCAACAGTACTCGACAGTACACGACAGTACCCAACAGTACACGACAGGACCCAACAGTACACGACAGTACTCAACAGTACTCGACAGGACCCAACAGTACTCGACAGTACTCAACAGGACCCAACAGTACACGACAGGACCCAAGTCCTGTTGGACGCTGTACAAAATTTTAGAGTGCCGATGACCCCTCGGGCTTAGCACAACTCTCACCCTTCTTGAAAAACTTCTTGTTGTACAACTCGCACAACAACTAAAGTAGCATAATAAAGATCTGCCTCATTGAGGGCTTTAGTAGGAAAAGATAAAGAAGGATCTTTTTTCACTCGAAAAGGTCTCAAACAAAAGGCAACAATGCCCAAGATTTTACGTAAAGAGGAGTACTTAGTGAGTAACAGCTGTACTTCATCAAGGGGTATTTCTGTCACAAAAACAAAACGATTTTCCTCAGGGGGTAGATCAGCATCAAACGCATCAATTTTATGGTTCATAGGCCATGTTTCACTAGACTGGGCCAACCAGGATGGTTCAGTAAACCAAGGAGGATGGTCTATCAATTGACCAGGAAGTAAGCTCCGGGATAAGCAATCAGCTGGGTTCTCATTACCATTTACATGGTACCAACAGCTGGGGGGAACTTTCTCTTGAATAGTCGTTACACGATTGGCTACAAAAACCTTTCGTTTTGATGGACACGATTTTATTCAAGCAAGGGTAACGCTGGAGTCAGACCAAGCAAAAATCTTATCAATCGGGATGCAATCAAGATGATTGCCAACAAACTCCAATAGCTCTGCCAACAATATAGCAGCACACAATTCTAAGCGTGGAATAGAAATACTTTTCAAAGGGCACACCCTACTTTTCCCACACAAAGGGGACATAGAAATATTTCCATCCAACTCAATTTGTCGAATATATACTGCACCACCATATGCACACATTGAGGCGTCACAAAAGCCATGCAATTCAGTGGTGACAGCATTTTGCTTCACAACATAACGAGGTATTGATATCGAAGATAATAATGGTAGTTGCGATACATAGAATTGCCACTGTGCAACAATATCACTGGAGGGGGTATCATCCCATGAAAGACCCTGGACCCCCAAACGTTGCATTAAACACTTAGCAACCAAAACAACTGGGGCTAGGAACCCGAGTGGATCATATATTCTTGCAATCTCAGAGAGAATGTTTCTCTTGGTACAAGGTCTTTCCATGGGCATCACATCATAACAAAACGAATCAGATTTTGGACACCATTTTACCACCTTCACAACTGGGTGGTGTGGAACAAAATATGAATGGAAGTCAGGGTTAGAATTGTCCACTTTCAGAAGCCCCTGGTCTAGGTAATCCTGAACAAATTCTTTGTACACACTATACAAAGCAGGATTCCTCAATAATCGGTTTTCCATCATATTGAATCTACGCAATGCTTGACCTTTAGAGTCACCAAGTTCTTGTCGAGGCTCTCTGAAAGGTAAACGAACAACATATCTGCCAAACTCAGTTCCAGAATGAGCGGCAGCAAACAATTTTCCACACAAGTCCTCATCAGAGGGAAGAGGGATTTTTGGAGGGGTCGATTCTAGTTCCGAAAACCTTTGTAAGGTACTATCCAATCGAGATTCTATAGGTGAAGACACTGAGGTCAACAAACTAATGGGTTTTTGAGTTTTACGAGGACCCTCAATACCACCAAGGAGTATCCAACCAAATATTGAATTAATGGCACAAGGTCCTCCAGTTTCTCCTTTTTTAAAGCCAGGCACAAGCATCTGACCAAACAAATCAACACCAATTAAAAGGTCTACACTACCAGGTTGTCCAAAATTAGGATCAGCAAAATCTAAATCTTCCAGGTACGGCCACTGAATAGAATCATATTCTACAACACACACACACACACACAGGTATGGTTCCACAAATTTTAGGAATAAGAATGGCATCACAGGAAAACAAACTATCAGGAAACTTGGAGGAGCCTATTTGCAATGTTACATTGCCATCTGATGTACTAGAAATCATGCCATTTATTCCCTCAATAGGAGTTCTATTCGGAGCTACTTTAAGTCCTAACCTCTCAGCCAAAGAGACAGTTACAAAGGACACTTCACTAGCGGAATCTAAAATTGCCCGACAAAACACAAACTTGTTGTGGGCATCTAACACTAAAATTTGGGCAGTTGCAAGAAGCACAGGTCTCCTCTTACGAGTTTCAAAATGGTTGCTACTGGGTGTAGCGGTACACAATGCCTGTTTGGCACCTTCACTATTAGGTATGTGGGAGCTCTCTCCTGGACAATCATCTAAAAACACAGGTCTCCTCTTACGAGGTTCAAAATGGTTGCTACTGGGTGTAGCGGTACACAATGCCTGTTTGGCACCCTCACTATCAGGGTCTCCCCCGGACAATCAACTTGGTGGCTCGGAGAGCTTTTCACAAAGTGCAACAGGGAATGGTGAAGACCCTGGCACTGACGACACGTGGCATTTGTAGGGCATTGAGATACACCATGTTTGCCAAAGCAGTTAAAACACAATCGTTCACGCTTAACAAATTGATGGCGCTGACCTACTTCTAATTCCAGAAATCTGGTACACTTCACAAGGGGATGGTCGGGCTGTTGCTGGCAATAAACACAACCTTTATTACCAGACTGGCCTGTTCCAGTCAATAACACAGGATAGGGTGATTTGCCACCCTTCCTAGGGAGTAGAGGAGGTGAGACCTCCTTCGGCTTATTCAAAAGAGAACTATTTTCCAAAGCCCGACAATTTTTCTCTAAGAATTTAAACAAATCTTTATAGGACAGGATTTCCTTATCACTATACTCAATCTCAAACTGAGTTTTCAATGGGGTATCAACTTTTTGCAAAAGAAGAATCATTTTAGCAAAATCTAAAAGGTCTACATCATCATAGTTTGACAATGCTTCCAAATTTTCCCGGAAAGTGGACAACAATAACCTCAAATCATGTGGGTTGCTCGATTTTGCAGAAGGGGCTTGACAAATAGACGTCCAATAATTTGTTACCAAAAGTCTTTTATTATTAAAGCGTCTAATCATTGCATCGAAGGCTACTCGATAATTATCTCAGGTTAGCGGTATGTTCCTAATTACAGATGCAGCCTCTCCCACCAGAGCGGTATTTAAGGCTTGAAATTTAGCTATTTCACTCATGTCAGCTTTATCGTGAACAAGTGACTTAAACATATCAAAAAAGGTGGGCCATTTTTTAAGATTACCGTCAAAATGGGGTACCTCTATTCTTTTAATTTCAAGACCTCTGTCCACATTTACCAGGGAATGGTTCGAAATTGTCTGTGAGGCATCTTGGTAATCCTCCGGATAGAGCTCACGACAAATCGATCTAATTGTGTATTTCATTTCATCAAATTCCTGCACTAAAGTTTCCTGACTTTCTTGTATCTGATGACTACTATCCAAGCTTATAATTTCAAAATGCAATGCATCGAATTGACTTACCAGAGAAGGCACATCTTCACATCTGGGTTTTAACTTTTTTGTCTTATCTGCAAAGCCCTGGGCTTCCACGGCTCTATTGTAAGTTGTTTTTAATTTATTAAAAACGATATTTTGTTGTTTTTTCAAAACTTTTATGTCAGACATGACAAAGCGGTTTTTATCAGATACAAAAAAGGTAGGTTTTTTCGCGACAAATTGGCTATCAACACCCC
Source organism: Aspidapion aeneum (assembly GCA_963576565.1). Classification (NCBI taxonomy): domain Eukaryota; kingdom Metazoa; phylum Arthropoda; class Insecta; order Coleoptera; family Brentidae; genus Aspidapion; species Aspidapion aeneum. The sequence goes on from OY755043.1 coordinate 52,018,766, forward strand.
GGTACGGTTCGCTAAACAACGCGGCACTAATCTTGCGCTTAACGAAAGCAAAAAACGAAGGTAAACCTCGACGGATTTCACACAAACAAACCCGACAAATAATCAACAATTTTCTAACCTCGGAGTCAAACAAAACAACACGTGAAGTTGTGAGGTTAGAACAAACAAACGTCAGCCAGCAAGAAAAAAGAACGGGGGCCCGGGCCGTTCCCAAATGTCGAACGGGGGTTTTTTTTATCGCCGCACGAGGTCATAAACCAAGCTCAGGGCAACCAACCTTCAAAACCATGCGGACTCTAAAAAAAACCGGTACAAAAACAACAATGTCCGAATCTGGCAAAAAAAAAAACGATAAAATGTGGTTGCTGCAAAAAAACTATAAAATTACCAATTTTAACAAAAAAAACTGTAAAATCCAAAGGGCTTTTTCAAAACATAAGGGTCTGAAGGACCAAATAGACATCTGAGCCCTGAAGGGGAGAAAAACTAGAGATATCCCAAAAAAAATAACCCCAAAATTAAATTCGCCCCGCCTGGGAAAACAGAGTCTATTAAACTAAAAAACAAAGAAAAAAATCGGCAACACGCTAGAAGCTTACCTTCTGTAATTCTGTAGCAGTCCCAAACTTTCACTGGCGGCACCGCCCCTTCTTGTGACTGGAATTTCGGTCTTCAACCCAAAAAACACGTGTGACTTCTTTCAGTTTTTTGTCGGAAGTGGTTTCTTCATTCCCCTGTCACACACAGGGTGGCGCTTCAAACTCCCAGCGTGAGCAAAAAACGCGCATGATTTTACCAAAAATGATCAGGTGATCAAAAAAAAATAACTTTCAACAAAGAGAGAAATTATCACCTGATCGGAATTTTTCCCAAACAGGACTTTCTTTTTTGAAGGTTTTTGCAGAAAGCCCAAAAATATCAAAACAAACTTTAGGGTTAGGTTTTTCCAAAAAATTCAAAATAAAACAATAAAGAAAAATAACTGGCAGCATTAAACAAGAAGTTTGCTTGACCAACCTCGGTTGGAACTCATATGAGTATATTGATCTGTTGGACTGACCTACCTATAAGTTGTGCCTCTTTTTCATATCACTACTGGAGGGTTAACACAATTAAACTTTGTCTAAACCGAAAAATCATAGTGAAATATTTTTCACAGTTTAACGCTATAGAAGGCCTATTACTTAGCAAAAGGTTTAGTCAAGTACAACAAAAGATCCTAATAGAAAACCTGAATCTGATGAGAAAAGTTTAGTCTATTTCAATTTCGTCTCTGTTAAGTGAGCCTTGAAGTGGGCTCTTTGAATAGAACTACTTATCCACTTCCCCCTACCTTGGGCTGATAGTTCATTGATTCATTGGTCAAAAAACTTCAAATTCAATGAAAACTAACATTATCATTACTTCCTCCGCTGCCACAATTCACAACAGCAAAAAAACTTGACATAATAATCAGTGGTGCACCCAGAAATATGTCTTGGGGGGACCCGAAACCTTTGGGGGCCCGATATCTTTGGGGGGCCCCCAGAGGTCCCATGATGTTGTACTTTATGCTATTTATTCTGTTTATTCATGAAATATATGGAAAATATCTAAAAAAATATGTGGTTTGGGGGGTCCGGGCCCCTAGCCCCCCGCCCCCTTGGTGCGCCCATGTAATAATTCAAAATAAGTGAAAAAACTAGAAAGAAATTTAAAAAAAAAACAAAGTAAACAAAAACAAAAACATAACCTACTTTTTTAAGAAAACATGGTCCCATTTATTTCAAATTTTCTCGCTTTAGTTTAATATTTTTAAGAAAAATGCATTTTTCCCGTATGCACAAAAGATCCGTTCTTAAAACTGATTAATTTTTGAGACTGAAGCTCTTGTCGTTTTTGTGAAATTTACGTTTTTGTTAACATTACGGCTTATGGGAAATCGGTTTGTTTGTCCTATGGAAGACATCTTGGATTTGATCATGTTTTGTTAGACAGCCCTATTATGGTATTGAAATGAACTTGGCAAGAAAATAACAATAACCAAAAAATATGAGTTTGAGTGACTTTGATGGATTTGTCGCGTCTCTCTCTCTTTAAAATATGTCATACATACAGGGTCTCTAGCTATATTAAGCACGAATTATTGAATAATAACGGATTGAATTTGACCAAAGTTAAAGCGGCAAATCCAAAATTGACGCCGTCCCGTCCTTTTTAACCATTAACAGTTCGTTCTTTGGCTTAGAAATGTCAAGTTTTTGTTCATCACTGTTTTTGTTTCTTTGTGTTTTGTCAGTTTTTTTAATTAAATTTGGGTTACAATCTAAAAACACTGTTCAAGGTCTTAAAACGTTCCTCTTTCTATTAAAGTAGAGAAAGTCTGAGATTTGCTTTCTTTTCCAACAAAAACAAGGCCCCGATAAAATCAAAGTAAATATAGCGATTTTGGTTATGCTGTTGGAACCAATTTTCCACTTTTTAATGGTACTGTTAAACGCATGGTGTACCCACACTTTTTATTTTGGTTGGCTGTGAAATTCAATATTTAGTTGTTTTATATCTCTGATATCAAGATGTGGTTTTCACCTTTAAGCATCACTTAAAAATTGATCTGCAAAACATCAGATTTGAGACATCCATTACAGGGTTATCCACATTGGACACATTTGGGGGTTTTAAAATAAAATATTAATTGTACTAATTAACTAAGAAATAAAATTCAGTTTTACAGCTTATTAAAATAAAAATCTATTGAATTTATTAATAAATAATAGTTATAGAACCAAATGCAAACTTAAAACCCTTTAAAAAATCCCTGAGTTCAAAAATTGGCTTGATGCATAAGGATAATTTCCACCTTTGAATTTCTCTTAAATTCTTACATCAGTATTTACTAAAGGGTCTAAAATGATAAAATACTAAAGTCCTTAAAACTCGGTCTTTTTTGCCTTGAATGTAATAGTGTTTAATATTTGTGCAATTGTAAATAAATACTTTACAATATAGGCCACCTTTTTTCATTGTTACAATGTCCGCACAAAACTTAAAAATAAATAAAAAGAATGTAATATTTTGGTTTAAAAATAGTAGCTATATTTAAACCTCCAAACGTCACTAGGAGATGTCCAATAAAAACGGTGTTAATCAGTGTCAGCTGTCCGCTATATTTTACATGTTAATTATTTAGACAAGTTAGTTAGTTAGATTCTAATATATCTTGTGCTTTTTACAATATTTAAATATTGATACGTATTTAATACGGTAATGCATGTACATATATAGTTGTAAGTTATTTATGTATTATTTAGCTTTGAAAATGTTTGTATATAAGTTTTTTTTATCGATCATGGATTATTCCTATTGTTTTTCGAACGTTAAACGACCTCTCAGGGGTGGTACTACAATTTGATACTATTTTTAACGAGAACCCTACGACTGCACTGACTAAATTTCCAAAAAATGACATTTGGCTACAAATTTTTTATGTGGTTTGTCTTTATTGTTAAAGTTAATTTGAATTTTTGCAAGTTAAAACTCACTAAGAGATGTCTATTGTGCTATTGCACGTTAGTGTAGATCAAATCTTTGCAGTAATTTGTCCTGTAAGAATTAAAAAAATTATTCTATCTCTGCCCAAAAGTGCCCAATTTGGATCGATCACCCTGTACAATAAAATTATTGCAAAAATGATTATTTATAACATTCACATTTTTTTTAAATTACTTTAATCATCAAATTTTATTCTTTTATTTGGCGGTGCTTCATCTGAGTTTTTGTTCTCCTTGTGATTTATGCCGTGTTTCACAAATCTTGCTGCAGCTTTTTGATCCAGTTTAGGTCGGATGGTTTGTCTTTCATGTGCCTGAAAAAAAAATAGTTGAGTAATGTTGAGTTAAAAACTGAATAAAAATAAATGGATCCATCACGGATCTGATACCTTCTTAACACATTAGCACACTCCAGGTAAACTCCATGCTATATCAGCCTTGAAAACAGTTTTTTGTTAATATCTCAGAAAGGAAAGCTCCTATGAAATTTTTGGTTAATACAAATTATTGAGAAAAATATGTTCTACTATATTCTGAAAAATGTATGCGATGCTCTGTTAAACTGTTTAGAAGCAGACATATATACACACACAGACCTCACGCCGATATTGCTAAGATAGGTCACCCAAATAACACATTTTCGACGTTATCTGAAAAAAAAATTACGTCGAAAATAATACCTTCTACAGCTAATGCTGCGCGGGCTAGGATGGTAAAAATTGTGCCAACAGGCATATATAGCCATACATATAACCGAATTACTCAGTTTATTATTATTATATTTTGAAAAATTAAAAGTTCCGTCTTCTCCACTAGGGCTCCACCCTCTCTTCATGCATTGAACCTATAAAGCAATCTTCTTTGAAAACAATCTCATCCCACCATGGATTTCTGTCAAGATGATCCACAGTACAACTAACCTGCTAGAATGCATCAATGACTGGACCGAAAATAATGACAACTCACAACCAACAGATGTAATTTATCGTGATTACAAAAAAGCTTTTGACAAAGTCCCCCACAATCTGTTGGTAAGCAAATTAGAACATTCCGGAGTATTTGGACAACTGTTGATGTTAATAAAAGATCTATTGATTTGTCCAAGGGTCTGTACTAGGTCCATTGCTCTTGTCAATCTTATTGAAACAAGGATGAAAAGTTTTGCTGATGATGGTAAACCCTATGCTAACCTTCTGTTAAAGGCGGCAAAGCTCCAAAAAGATGGGATATGAAACTAAATGAGGCCAAATGCACCATTCTCAGAATTGGTACAAATAATCCAAACAGAGATTACAAGAAAGCCAACTCATTTGTTTATCTTATTAAACACGCTTTTCAAGACAAATCAGTTGAAATGATAAATTGTAGGGAAGCTACATTAGAGCAAAGACGACGTCACGAAATACCACCCGAACTACACAACTTATCTTACCGGGAAAGGTTGACAAGACTCAAAATAACAACATTAAAAGAAAGAAGGCATAGGGGGATTTAATCAAAACATACAAAAATTACAAGTGGTTACTACAATTGCAATATTATAAAGATGTTTCATCAAAATCAAAACCATCAACTCAGAAGGCACTCAAAAAAAATTGAAAAAGAAAAAGCTGCTAAGCTACCAAGAAAGAATTTTTTTATTATTAGCATTATTTACATGTGGAATGCCGTAGAAGAAAATACAGTCTTACCAACAAGTATAAACTCATTTAAAAACCGATTGGACAAAGAGCTAAAAAACAAAGTGCAATGAGATTGGTTCATTATAGTGCTTAAAAATAAACAAAAACTCTAAATACAACTAAACAATAGCTTCATCGGTTTTACCGCCTGCTATTGGAAAATTAGAGGAAAAAGAAAGTTTTACCAGCAGGGAGGACTCGCATGTGCGCCAAGGAGATAAAAACAAAAAAAGTTTTAGTCCACATTTGACATGCCACACAGAGAAGATCATAACAAGTTCGAAACATGTGTCAGTGGCTAGTCAGTTTTAGCTACTTGTTGCACATGCGAGGCCCCCCCTGCTGATGAAGATTTATAGGTTTGATGCATAAGACAGAAGTTTTCTTTTTTGTAATTTTACAAAGCTCCAATGTGAGAAATGGATTTTTTTCAATTTTAATTTTTATATGCTAGTCAGGCGTTTTAGTCTGCTTTTGACTTATGCCTTACAGTTTTTAGCTCCTTGTCGCACATGCGAGAACCCCCTCCTGATGAAACTTTATAGGTTTGATGCATGGGTTATGTAAAAGAAGAAAAGAAGAAGTAAAAAGTAATTTTTTCTAAGTACTGTTTCTTGTGATGATGTTTGGAGAGATATAACAAGCTTAAAGAATAGTCTAAGAGCCCAGTAGGATTTTGGGCTTGAATTGCAAACCGATACTCATATATTTTAATCGATTCGTCATAAGACCATGTCCCAAAAAAAATGGAGATACCTGCGAAAATCCTGCATAAACAACCCGCCATCTTTGTTTAAAGATGGCGAAAAGGAGTTTGAATCAAATGTACGTAACTTTTTTATTATGACATCGATTTTACCCAAACAAATTGTGATTAGCTTCTACTATAATGGCCTCTACAAATCACTATCAGTACTTTGTTTTTTATTTGTCTCTATACTATAAATTCTGTAAGTTCCTCAAATACACTATTTTTTTTAGGTTTTTTGATTTTTTCAAGAAAACTACTGGTTTTACAAAAAAAACATAAAATATTGTTACAAATTTAAGTTATTTAAATTTTATAATTGGAATTTATTTAGGTTTAGTGTGGTATTAGGTCGATTTATCTTAAGGTTGTATTCTTAGTCTAGGTTTTAGTTGCGTTGTCTGTGGCTTGCGGTCGCGGTAGTGCGGGAACTTTCCGGACGTCGAAGGCTGCCGGAAAGTTCGAGAGAGATGGACGATCCTATATATAGGGCCGGGGTCGCGCACCAGGCAGTCAGTCACAGATAGCGTGCTGTAGTGGTCGTGAGATTAACACGAAGTTAATAGACCGATTATAGTAGTGAATTATTAGCAAGTTATTACTAAGTTTAAGTGCGTGTTTTTGTACATAATTTGTCGAAATAAATTGACGTATCGTTTTCAACAATTGCGAGTTTTAATTTGTCGTTGTGAACCCGTAACAATATAAAAAATATGCAGATTGTTAAGATGTATTCATGGTGGGTCTAATATTTGCTGTAGATTAAGCGGTTCTCGAGTTACACTCAAAAAACCACTAAATCGGCCTATACCAGGTACAACATTTTCATATTTTCACCAAAGTCATGAAAGTTACTAAAAAACTATACAGAACAAAAAAGGATGTCAAGATAAATAAGAAACGGCTATTAGTTTCAAACAGAAACTGATACTGAGGTAGATATGGCGGCTTAAACATGGCCGAAGCGTAATTTACAATTTTATTTTTGAGGGTAATTTTTTTATGTAAAACGAACCCCTACGTGGTTAAAATGTACCTCAGCTAAAAGACAATTTAATTATCTTTAAAAAAAGATAGTACACTTTTTGTCGTAAAGTTAATAGTTTTCCTGAAAAAAACAAAAAATATGCGGCATACATAATTCGATGTTTTCGTTCCATAGAAGTACGACAATGGCATGGGTCCATTAAAGGAAAAAATAATTTATGCACAGATAAGCGAACCCGCAGTTACATATTTAAACTTAGCGTCAAAAATCTTACAAAAAACATATTTGATACTTTTCTGTTAAATTGACAGGTGGTCACGTGATTTTGACAACTTCTTAATGGTTTGAGCTAGAGACTTGGTTCTTTTTTTGATTTGTAGACAAAATTATCCAATTTTGACAAAACATATTTTTAAAAATTTTGAATACGGTGCCGCCTGGCGCCCAAAACAAATTTTATAACTAGTCGAATCCGCATTTCGATATTTTAACTGTTGCATAATTAAAATTTTATACTTTTCCAAATTAACTTTTTGAAATTTTCTGATAAAAATGTTGATATTGGTATATTTCCCTTTGTTCTTGCGGTAGTATTTCTGAAGTGAAACTTTTATTTAAAACTGGTGTCACCCTCTACAATTCGCCAAGAAAAAAAAAAGGTATATACGCTACTTTTCTTACTTCTTTTTAGGCCCGATCTGCCACTTTTTATCCCTGATTGTCACTTTTCATCTCCATTTCAATTGGCACTATTTCTAACTTCGTTATCCATGAATTTTTAACACTGAAATAATATACAGGGTGTCCCAGATAAAGTTCGATTTCGAAAACTGTGTAAGAAATACAATTTTGGTTAAAATGCCACAGATGCTCTATAGGAGTTAAAAATATTTACAGGGGTTCTTGTAATGTCGAGCAATAAATAAATATATAATAATAAAGACAATTTTTAGTTTTTGCTTTTCTTACATTTATCCAAAGTTGTATTTCTTACATAAATCTCCATAAAATAACACTTAAGGCTGAGTAAAGAAAAAAAAAGTCGGTGTGATGGGCTATTAATGTATCTGAAATACATACTATATTTAATAGGCCTAAACTTTTCTTTTAGTTTTAGTACCTGCTTATCTACAGGTAAATATTTGCTTTATTTCACCTAAAAAAGTAAATTCGTAGTACTTTCCCTGATAAATGGATAAAACGAAACAGCCATCGATCATTTCGTTTACGAGTTTAAAAGGTTTTTTTTCATGTACGCACTCAGAGAGGCAAACACAAAAACTTATACTAACGCTGTTACCGGTATCATATATCATGACGTTTTTTTGAACCCATTAAAAATTATTATAAAATAAGTCTTGTTAATATGTTTTGGTTTATTGAAAATCCAATCTTCTAGTGTACCCTTTTCAACTGAATTTGCCGCTTTTTGAGGGCTCTTTATTTCTACTGTTTGTTAAAACGGCCGGGAATGCAGTCTTGCCCGAGGTCTTTCCTTTCCTGAGCTGGTTACTAAGATTAAAATCCTTATTTTTTGTATTAGGGACTTATTGCAATAGTGCCAGGCACTATTCTGACAGATTCGCTTCTCTTCCTGACACTAAAATTAGCCAAGAGAGTAAGAAGGAGACGCCACGAGAGTGAGCGAAAACAAGATATATATATATATATATATATATATATATATATATATATATATATATATATATATATTATAAAACTCGGAGTCCACTCTTTTATGAAGAGGCGGTTGTGTTGCTCCTGCATTAGGGGCGACATAGGGGCGATCAACTTAAAAATTTTAATTATAAATCCTTATCGATTGATACCTCGTTTTAAAGGTATTTGACAACTAAATACATATTTTGATATAGCCGTTAATTGTCTACACAATCAAATCTGTCAAAATCTATGGACTGTCAAAACTAATTTTTTCAGTTTTTGTTAAAATTTGTTGTTTTAAACAAAAACCCTATTGAGAGATATCTTGTTTGAAAGGTCTTTGAAAAACCATGTACGCCAACGGTCCCTTGCCTATGATAAAAAACGTGTCAAATTCTATCGACTGTGAAACTTATTCTTTTACCATTTTTTACAAATTTTTAAATATAGCTAAACCCACCATCCCCCATTCGTGGGAATTTTTTACACATATTTTTTTGTTGGTATTGCCATGTAGTTTAAGGTTTTGGTTGTTTGCCTCTGGTCAATTACAGCATACCCGGGAAAAACATGGAAAAGCACGGAAATATGGATAAAATTACTTATACAGTCTGTGTCTAGGAAAGGTCAGTACAATTAAAAGCCACCTACTTTAGTCCGACATTGCTCCGTTTTCGAAATACAGGGTGTTTTTTAGAAAATAAAAATCTAATAAATAGTTAAAATATAAATATAACTTTTTTCTTAATGTATGCATAAAATAAATCTCTCGATGTCATCGATCACTACCAAATATGGTTCAGTTATCTGCAATAGTTCAGCAGATATTTGGGTAGACCCGGATTTTTGGGACACCCTGTATATATTTTACAAATATAAAAACATGCCAGTGGTGATTAATTTTGATCGGTCATTTTTGTCCACAAATCAAAAAAAGAACCAAGTCTCTAACTCAAACTGTTAAGAAGTTGTCAAAATCACGTGACCACCTGTCAATTTAAGAGAAAAGTATCAATTATGTTTTTTGTAAGATTTTTGACGCTGAGTTTAAATATGTAACTGGGATTCGCTTATCTGTGCATAAATTGTTTTTTCCCCTAATGTCGTACTTCTATGGAACGAAAACATCGAATTATGTATGCCGCATATTTTTTGTGTTTTTCAGGAAAACTATTAACTTTACGACAAAAAATGTGCTATCATCATCAAGGAAAAAAGTAATATGGATTTTCCTAGATATGAGGAAGGCATTTGACACTGTGGCACACTAATTGATTGACTGGAAGATATAGGTGTTATAGGTATTCTAAATAAAATTATTCAATCATATCTCACAAAAAGAACACAAAAAACAAATGTATCAGGATAAGAAAGTCAAGAATATTAAGTAGAGTTTGGTGTGGCACAGGTTCCAGTGCTTTCCAGTATGCTTTTTAATATATACTTAAATGGAATTCTGGAACAAATTAAAAGTGAAAATATTAATATTTACTGTTTTGCAGATGCGACAGGAGATGTAATTAGTGGGCTTAACTGGGAAAATACAAAACAAACAGCAGAAAAAGCGTTAAAAATAATAAAAAACCGGTTAGATGAAAGTTTGTTATCCCTTAATATTGAAAAAACAAAGTTCATGACATTTTCATTAGCTTTACATAATCCTCCAAATGTGAAACATGTGAAATGGACTCACATTGTAGATGTGATAAAAGCATCAAAAGAACAACTAGTTTAAAATATTTTGGTTTAATAATAGATGACAATTTAACTTGGAAAGAACATCTAAAATGGTGTCAGGAAAAATAAGTAAACTAATCCAAAAATTTTATGAATTAAGAAACATGTTAACACTAGGGACAATGAAAACAATCTATTTTGCTCTAGTTGAATCAATGATTAACTATGGGCTGGCTATGTGGGGGAATGCAGGAAGATCAATAATTTCAAAGTTACCTGTGGCCAAAAAATTATATATATTAATAAAAATTATATTAAAAATGAGAGATATCCTTCTGATTGTCTTTATGAAGAAAGTCAATTAATGAATATTGAACAATTATACATCAAGTCAGTAATTAGACACATGAATATGAGAAATTATGTACAAGGAAAAGTCGAACTGCAAAATCCCATACACACGGCTTGCCAAAATCACATCTACTGTGTGGGACTAAAAATGTTTAATGATATGTCGGATATTTTTAAAGAAAGTGAAAAATATAAGAAAAACAAAAGAAAGATAAAAAAATGGATCATAGAAAGCTATTATAAATTTTATTATGTGAAATAGAAATAAAAAATAATACCTAGCGTAAACCGGGGTAACACACTATCAAGTGTGAAAGTACAAAAACATTATATATTTATTTTGTAAGTCGATATAGTCTGCCTCAAATGTGTCCCAATTTTACCCCACTATTTGGGGTAACTTTGGCACACTAGCGTTTTATATGAATATTTTAACGTTATGGACCTGTGGCCTAAAGACAGACGTTGCATTTTAAAATCCAAATAAAAAAACATGCAGAAAACATATTTTTGTCATATTTTATATATAACAGAGGCAAAAAGAACACGATTAATTTGTTTAAGAAGCTTTTTTTATGACTAAATACCAAGATAAATAAACAAAAATTTCTTGAGTTTGGAATTCTAAAAGCATATAGAAACTTAAGGATATAACACTCTAAACAAGGCCTAAATATAAAATCTGACAAAATAATATGTAGCTAAAAAAAATCCAGATTTTAGTTGCACCCACCATAATTGCTAGTTTTAAGTATATTTTGATACGGCGATGAGGCGTATCTTTAATGCAATATTTTATATTATCGGCATTGTATAAGCATGTATTACAGTTAAAAAAACTCAGATTAAAGTTAATAAAAATCTTTACATTGGATTACTCAAAACTAGTTATTTTGAGACACGCCTGTTCGTTTCGTTAACGACGAATTTTCGTAGTTTCGCGCACTAAGTAGACGCTGTTACTTGCAGGGCATTCTCGCTTCTAAAAGAGATAAACTGCAGAAGAATTCAAAAATGTCAACCAATGTAACTTTGGTACACCACGTTTTTTAAATTAGATGACACGGCAAACGTTTGCAGTCTAACTTTGGGACATGTACCAGTTACCTCAGCATGTTACAATTTTTTATGTAAACAAATATATATTTTTTGTAGGTGGGGATAATTTTTTTCTTATATTATCAAAACATAGCCAAAGTATAACTACATAAGACTTACTTACCTGAAGTAAAGTAGCTATGATCAGTTTAGCTGCACAATAGAAAGTATGTAGATTTTCCAAAAATGTGCAAAAACAGCTGTAGCAGTTAAAATACTCTGCCAATATATGGGCCCCTAAGCTCACACTAGGTACTACAGTTATAGGGTACGTGTGAGCTAATATAACTAAAAACTGAAATATATTTTATTCAACTCCAGACTAAATTACCTTTTGTTTGATACCACACAAGCCATGTTTTGACTTAAACTGAAATTTTTGAAATCTACCCCCACCCTTACAAAAAACAAAAAATAAAATGTATTTTGTTAAACTCCAGACTCAATTACTTTTCGTTTGATATCACACACGCCATATTTTCACTTAAACTCTAATTTTTAAAATATACCCCCACCCTTTTTTTTAAATAAATTAAAATGTATTTTGTTTAACTGCAGACTCAATTACCTTTTGTTTGATATCACACACGCCATATTTTCACATAAACTCTAATTTTTGAAATCTACCCCCACCCTTTTATTTGGTTTTTGTTCGGTGGATTTTGTTCATTTTCAAATGGGACCATCTCGACCCAAGACCCAGCCTAGGTACCAAATTTCATTAAAATCGGCCAAGCGGTTTTTGAGTTATGCACGTTGGTCGTTACAGACAGACATACAGACATACAGACAGACAGACAGACAGACAGACAGACAGACAGACAGACAGACAGACAGACAGACAGACAGACAGACAGACAGACAGACAGACAGACAGACAGACAGACAGACAGACAGACAGACAGACAGACAGACAGACGGCGCAATAAAAAAGTTTCAAAATCATCTGAAACGCAAAGATATATAAAAATTTTTGAAATCGGAGCAACTTTTTTTTTCTCAAAAAAATTAGGATCACCCACTACTATAGTTTAGTATATGTGTGAGCTAAAATTACTGCAGTTGTCAGAAAGTGTATGTATTAAGACTGCATACCAAAATTGCCATATTTACTGCATGAATATTTGTTTTAAGGTACAATGTGGAAAAAATACAATATGTGCCAAAGTAATACCTAGTCACCAAGTTTCCCTGGTTTATGGTATTACTAATAATAATTTATTAAGTGAATAATTATCATTTCAAAAACCAAAAATATGCATACTTTTAACTTAATATAAATTCATGTCATACCTAAACCAAAAAGCTAAACAATTATTTATAGATAAAGTATGCACAAATATCATTGTGCACCTAATAGGTTTGTTAGCATTAGATAATGTTAGTTATTACTTATACTTATGGTACTTAGTATCGGAAGATACAATTTAGAATTACTTGAAGTATATTGTTTTGTTTTTTTTTTAACAAGCATGATTATGCTTTTATGACTTTTTTAAGTTTATTGTCTGTTTTTGTTTGAATTTAAATAAACGTATTATTATTACTACAATTTATAAATTGTAATGTTGATTTATTGTTACATTGCTAGAAATAAATAAATAAATTAAGAGAAGTTGGAGCACTAATGGAGAAAACAGAAGTTTTCATTTTTGTAATTTTACAAAGTTCCACAGTGAGAAATAGTTTATTTTTCAATTTTAATTACCTATTATATTTTCAACAAAGTTTGTTGTAGTCACAGTTTTTGAGATAAAAAAAATACCAAAAAATCATATCTTGGGAACTACCTACAGTAGCTATAGCAAAACGCGGATTTCAAATTTAAATTGAGAATTATATCTTCAACAAAATTTGTAATAGGGTCAAGTTTTCCCAAGATACAATTTTTGAGAAAAGAAAATTGTATAGTTCTATTTCTAAAATGATAGCAGCTAGAGTAACAGTATTATTAAGTAACACCCAGAATGACAATATCTTATGGATGATGTATGTGCATACAGGCACCAATTTTTTTGGGCAAACTAAAAAGTTTTTTGGATGTCTAAAAAAAAGTGGGTTAAAAGTGTGTATTAACTAACATTTTACCTTAAAGACAAAAATATTGTTAAAGAAGTTAAATTTAAAAAACTACAAACCTGTTTAGCTTTCACCATGTATTCCTTAACTCTTGTTAATTGGTTTTTGACTTCATTTTTTGTGGGGTCTTCTCCTATGGTCCTCAAGTACATCCAATACAGAGTATTAAGAGTGTAGACCATAAACAGGTCAAAGTCAATCTGTAAAAGTAAAACTTGAAACATTTTTAAAAAGAAATGCACATATTGTCACACAGATGTCAAAACCTCGTATCTCAATATGAGTTTCATTAAGAATATGAATTCATATTCCATAGATTTCAAAACCTAGTGACTTGATTAGGTAACAAAGAGCATGCACTGTGCTAAATATAAATTCCTCATATCTCGTAACCAGAATAAGTCAGATATTAAAACCTCATATTTCTCATTTCCTGGAAATTGTGCTTTTTGAGATACAAGGTTTTAACATCTGAGCAACTATATACCATGGGGGTAAATACTGACCCATAATTTGGACAGGCCTTAAACAAAACTAGGGAGCTATGTGGACACATGTGGGAATTAAAGTAACAGGCTTGAACATTCCTGTTAAGAAAGACGGACAGGTACTATTCTAGAGCAACTTTATAGGAAGCAAAGGCTGACTTTAATTTTTTTAGATATAATTTTTAACCAGGAGGGTCCACATACGTTTGTTAGAGGCCTCAAAATGTCTTTCGTCGGCTTGCATGTTAAGTATTGTTCATACTCGTCTTAGTCTTTTGTTTTTGATTAGTCTTTCTCCTTTGATTAGTCTTAGCTGTCTTAAACAAAATCGGCTGTTCATACTCGTCTTTTGTTTTTGATTAGTCTTAGAGTAGAGTAGAGTAGAGTAGAGTAGAGTATATATTTATTTGCATAAACTTTTACAAACATAATTGAGCAAATATCGTCACAAAAAAAAATGTTAAAAAGTACCCAATAGTAATAGTATTACAACATTTAAAATAGTAAAAAAAAAAAAAGATATTTGGCTATAAAATGACCTTAAAAAACATATAAATGTATATGACATTAGCTAAAACCCACATAGTTTTAAAACCCTATAGAAAAAATTAAGTTACATTAAAATTAAAAAACACATAAAAAATAATTAAAATCACACAATTAAAACATGCTGACTAGAGTGTTATGTTGCAGGATGAGAGAACTCCAGATATTCACAGACAGTGTACGGTTCTATGGAGACAATATACTGAAAAGCTCTTTTTTTAAAAACCTTCAATATTTTTTCTTGCTGGATAGAAATTGGTAGTTTGTTATAAAATTTTACACACGCATATAGAGGATTACGTTCAGTTATAGATAATCTATGGACTGGAATATTCAAACAGTTCACACTCCTTGTGCTGTATTTGTGAGTTGGTAAAAGATGTTGAAATAAAGAAAAGTTTTTAAAGAGAAACATAATACACTCATAAATATATACACCTTGAAAAGTTAGGATGTTTAAAAATTTAAATTTTCCCCTGCAGGAGTCGCGTGTTCGCATTCCCAAAAGCAATTGAACCACTTTTTTTTTGTAAAATCAAAATCTCAGAAGCGCCCATGGCTCCTCCCCAAAATATTACACCATACCGTAAGATTGAATAGTAATTTGCATAATAAACTGAGAGTAGGACTTTGCGATCCAAATAATGATGAAGAACTCTTAAAGAATAGCAAGCGGAATTTAGTTTTTTGCACAGTTTCAATTTGTAGCTCCCAACTCAAATGTTGATCAATGTGAAGTCCTAGAAATATGACAGTGGTAGATAGTTCGACAGGTTCATTAAGTAGTTCTACTGATTCTGGATATTGATCATTTGATTGAGCTGTTCTAAAACATATGAAAACTGACTTATTGCAATTTAACAAGAGTTTGTTGCCTCCAAACCACCTCTCTGTCCTCTAAAGACCCTGATTTGCCTTTAGAAAAAGTTCTTCAAGTGTTTTTGCCCATGTGAGTTCATTTGTGTCATCTGCATAGTTGATTACACTTGTTGATTCATCAACTACAGCTTGAGGTAGGTCATTAATGTATACTAGAAACAGAAAAGGTCCTAATATGCTGCCTTG
Organism: Aspidapion aeneum; assembly: GCA_963576565.1. Taxonomy (NCBI): domain Eukaryota; kingdom Metazoa; phylum Arthropoda; class Insecta; order Coleoptera; family Brentidae; genus Aspidapion; species Aspidapion aeneum. Next base: position 52,034,680 of record OY755043.1, read on the forward strand.
TGGAATTCCCAAGTTTATGTTTATGGCTTCTGAAAATGTCTTGCATCCCTCCATTTCCAGGCAAACCTTTTGAGACCGCTCAGACAAATATGACTATCCAGCAGAAGGCTGGACCTTGTATTCCATAAAGTTCCATTTTTCTCAAAAGTATGTTATGATCAAGGCTATCAAAGGCCTTTGAGAGATCTAAGAAAGCTCCCAAGGTTTTTGATTTATTTTCAAAGTTTTCCAATATTTTCGCTATAAAGTCATATGTTGCAGTCTCAACAGATCTGCCCTTAAAAAACCCATGCTGGGTGTTACTGAGTAGGTTTCGTGAGGTGAAAAATTTTTGAAGCCTAGTGAGCATGACATTTTCAAAGATCTTTGAAAAAGATGGAAGGAGGCTTATTGGCCGATAGTTTTCTATTTTTGAAGGGTCACCTTTTTTGTGGAGTGGCTTAACAATAGCTAATTTTAGATTTTTTGGAAAAATTCCATATTTTAAAGAGTTGTTGACTATGATGGAAAGAGGAAAGCTAATCTGTGATGCAACAAATTTAATAAGGTTGGTTGAGACCTCATCATTTTTTTAAATTTTTGATAATATCAAGAATTTCTGTATTAGAGACTGGAGACAAATACATGCACTCTGAACTGGGGTTTAGGTCAATGTGAAAGTGGTCCACGGGTTTAATTTTTTTAATAGCATTTGAAGCTGCCATTGCCATAAATTCATTGATTTCTTCACAAAGAGTTTGGGGATCGCCTTGGAGGCCTACTGTATTAGATTTTGAGCTACCACCTCTGATCTCTTTTACAATTTCCCAGGAAGATTTTGTTTTGTTGTCGGAAGCTTCCAACTTCCTCTGATAATAAGATTTTTTTGACTCTGTTAGGAGAAAGTTGTACCTGCGTTTTTCAGCCCGGTATTCATCCCTATATTGGTTATTATTTACACTCATTGTATACAAAATGTCAAGTCTTTGTTTACAAGCTGTCAACTCAGGTGTGTTTGACCATTTTTTTTTGTTATTTTTTCGTGGGATGAACTCTTTCATCGGAAAACATTGTTCAAAAATAGTTTTAAAGATTCTAGAGAATGATTCCCACTGCATATTTATGTCAGACACACTACACCCAGCTATCTCACCCCAGTTTGCCTCTCCCAGCAAAAATTTAAAGAGTTCTTTGCTTTCCTGATTAAAGATTCTTTTAATTTTAGGTATGGTTTGCTTGGGTCCAGCTTCAAATGTCAGGAGCTGGGCAGTGTGATCAGATGTGTGAGGGTTAAAAACCTGAGATGAGAAAACCTCGAGATTTGTGTATATATTATCAATGCACGACTTTTTGACACCATCTATACGTGTGTATTCTGTTATAGAGGGAGTTATATTAAAAGAGCTAAGAAAGTTCTTAAAAATACCTGGCCATCTCACATCCTGCAACAGGATATCTAGATTAAAATCGCCCGCTAAAAAAATTATAGATTCCTTATCAACTAGATCACAGAGAATTTGATCAAGTTTATTTATTAGTTCTTGAGGTTCTATAGTCCTATAGATTGATAGAATGACTACTTTCCTTTTGGCAATAAACACTTCTGCAGCAGCACACTCAAAGATAGATCTTTCTGATAATCTAGTAATGTCATCTCTAGCTCTGGCAACAAGGGTGTCTTTTATGTAGACAGCTGCACCTCCATGCTCATTTGCATTTCTACAATAAGCTGATACAAGCTTTAAGTTTTTTAGGTTATAGCTTTTCAACTGCTCCTCCGTTTGCCAGTGTTCGGTTATGCAAAATGCAAAACAGTCTCGGTGGTCTTCTACAACTGCATTTATTGCATCAATACTTGTGCTTATACATTGAGCATTCAAGTGGATTATGCTCCATTTTGATTGTGAACCACACTCCCCCAAGTTCTTCTGGAGGAATGTCTTTGGAGGTTGAGAAAATGGTTAATAATCACTTTACTGGGCCACAGCTCTTGACACATAAGATGTGGTTTTTGTGATTCTGTGCAACTAATTTTAAATGAACTTTTGTACTTGTCAGTTCGAGTGATCATTTTTTCACAGATTACTCCATTTTCAAGATTTTTTTCCTTTAGATACTCCAGAATATTTCGCACTCCCATTTTTGGGTCAAAACCAGACACAAAAATCGCTGTTTTCCTTTCAGCCACATTTAGGCATGTTGTGGTGGTATTAGTACCCCTAAGGGGCTGAGGTTGGTTTCCCTTTTGTGGTGGTCGTCTTGTTTGGTTGTTTGTGATGGTTCTATGGTTGATTTCCATCACCGGGCCAGAACCAAGACCTCCTCTGTTTCCAGATCGCCTTTTTGAATGAGAGACTCTCCAATCACCATTTTGGCTAATTGTTTCCTGATGTTCCACAACTTCTGTGATATTTTGTTGAGAATTAGGATTTTCAATATTTTTTTCACAAAAAGTGAGGTTATGGTTGATTTCTTCTCCATAACTTTGATTTTTCGTAGGCTCAGGAGTGCAAGGAAAACTAGGGTTTTCCTTGCACTCCTGGGTGCACTCCTCTTATTGCTTTTATTTTCTTCTATGTTTAATGTTTGTTGAGGGTTAACATTATCAAAAATAGATATAACCTCTTTATTTGATTGTATTAGGTTTTGCAAACCAGCACTGATTTTTTTAGTGATCGATTTCTCCAATTTATCCGATTCACTTTTGATTCCCTTGGTAAAATTTTCTTCTAGAGAAAAAAGCTTTTCTTCTAATTTTTTGATCATAGAAAGCAAGCTTTCAGTTTCAGCCAACACACCTACATTTTTGTCTTGGTTTTTGTTAAGTGCAGAAGTTTTGCACTCTGGGCAGAGAAAGAGTAAGCTCCTTTGGTTTTGTGTTAGGCTATCTGCCTCACTACTAGCGATCCTCGAGCAGGATTTGCAGAAGGACACCTGACAGAGATCACATCTATGTCCAAAGACCCCCTCTTCTTTTGTAGGTCTTCTTTTAAAAATGCAGTGTGATTGGCACTTTGAGCAACTTAAATTCATGTTATTATGATATTAGTAGCATATGCACATGCCTCTGATATGTTTACAACAAATAAATTGACCTACTCAATCCAGTCAAATCATTTGTTTTTATTTTGCCTATCATCTGTTTGTGAACAGCTGATTCCTAAAACAAAATGTTTCTAACCTCACAGTTCTGTTTGTTTTCCTAGTCAGCTTTGTTTTTTTTTGATTTTATAGTCAAATTTCGAACGACCTCCCGAGTCAATTTCCTAACTTCTCAAGTGATTTTAATCCCCGAATTTGCTATTTGGTGTCAAACTTTTTATGCCCGATTATGATCCTAGTTTGGCTGATCACTTTCGCACTAAATTTTCGAGTTTTGTTTTCGGTTTTAAACTTTAAATCATGATTTTATTCGGCCGAATTTTAGCGTCACCGTTCATGCCGAGTACGTTCCAAAGAACTTAGTCATAACTCACTGAAAAAAAAAAATCAATTTCAATAAAAAGGCCCACTACAAAAGTTATTTTCTACACAAAATGATCTTATTTCACCTAATCTGTGCACGAAACACAGACACGAAAGAACAAAAGCGAAAAAGAAAAAAAAGCAAATAAAATTTTGAGGTTATGTTGAGATTTTCTGTTAAAAACATGATTAATTGCGGTAAATTCAAAATTTTCGACTGTGCGCTTGCTCTCTTCGGATGCCCTGTAAAACAAAACAAAAAACATCAGCTGATGTCTGTCACTTGTCTTAGTTGTTGTCCTAAGAATTGAAAGTTGGCAACTCTTAAGACAAAGACTAATCAAAAACAAAAGCAAAAGCATTGTATGAACACTCCCATAAGAAACAGTGGTTTTAACTTTCTTATGACAAGACATATGACTAAACCAAGACAAAAGACGAGTATGAACGATCCATTAACCAACAAAGATTGGTTAACTTACCAACCTTCTCTTTTGTAGAACATTTTTCTGTATTAACTTGTAAGGCTGTGTCGATAATTTTCGTAATCTTATCTATGCTGTCCTCCAGTTTCTGTAATTTTTGCTGTATGTTTTTGTCTTCTTCTAAACCTTCCAGCTCCATTTTTATAATTTCTTCTTAAAAAAAATTAAAAACAAAAATAAGGTTAGACGCTTAAGCCAAAGGATGGTTCGAGCAAAACATCAAAATTGGTCGGTTGGAATGGGTGTCTTCAAAGACGATTACACTGCTTAGAGCGCAAAGCAAGGCAAGGCTCCGCAAAGTAACGATTAAGCCGATCACACACAAAAAAACATAACGCGTAAGAAGTTCAACCTTATGGACTTTTCTTACGTAAATCCAATATGGCCGCTGCTATTCGATCGCTGATTGGTTGAAAGCCCGCTATGCGCCATGCTACGGATTACGTAAATTGTGTGTGTGAAGGCCTTTACACTGCCTAAGCCGATCACACACAAAAATGCATAGCGCATAGCATGGCGCATAGAAGTTCAACCTTATGGCACGGATCAAGGTGATCCGTGCTTATGGACTTTTCTTACGCAAATCCAATATGGCCGCTGCTATTCGATCGCTGATTGGCTTTGCACCACTATGTGCCATGCTATGCGCTTATGCATTTTTGTGTGTGATGGGCTTTAGAGCGCAAAGCATGGCAAGGCTCCGCAAAGTAGTCCAATTTGATAGCCCTGAGTAGTCATTCCACGCGATTATACTGGTCACGTGTTACCAAGAAGTCGATTCCTCCCAATTTTTGCCGAACTTTATGGCACAAGTTTATACTTGTTTGTAATCCGGTCAAATTAGAACAAAAAATGCATGTAAGGTTACATAAATTCGCACTAGGCTGAAACTTGGTAGGGTTGTTCAAAACACCATTAAAAATGAATCCTAAAAAGTCCTCATCAATCCGACACCTGGAAAAATATTTATTCGGAGTCAAAGGTCACAAAAATGGGTTTTTCGCGATTTTCAGCAAAACGGTAAGTTTTATCACAAAATTAGCTCAGATCAAAATTGTAGAGCAGGTAATTATGCTTATAGGCAATATATTAAAAAAAAAATGATATTACGAAAGTTAGACCAGCCATTATTTATAATACCCACCCCTTTTCTGCATTTGCAACCATATGTTATTTTCTATATAATATAATTTGATGTTTATTGCGACTGATGGGTAAATAAGCAGTGGCGTACAGAGAAATGAATCCTGGGGGGGGGGGGGTGGATTGAACGCAAATCGATAAATATTAATCTTGATTTTTAGGGAAATTTCATGTTTCAGGGGACAATATGGCTCTGGGGGGGGGGGTCCTAAGCCCCCTTGCGTAGGCCACTGAAATAAGTATACTAAAGAAATGCGCCAATACTCCAAAGGCATGCGAAAATCCAGACTCTATCGATTTTAGAGAGAACAGGGTAGAGCCGGAGAAGTGAGATATTTCTGTAAAAAAGTGTGATAAAAAGAGAAAAGAGCCTGTAAATTTTGTTTTGTCTACCTACCTGCTTGTGGGACTCTGTGAACAATACGCGTTTAAATAGAAAAAGTATAAGGGCTTTTTGATTTTAGAGAGCTCTTTTTTAACAAAAGTGATCTAAAAGTCTAACCAAAGCACATTGCAAGGCATTGATAATAACGACTTCCAAATTGTGATTCAGTTTTCACTTTAAACAAGGAGGATGTCGGTTTATCAGGTAGGAAATGTATAGGGTCCTTAAAGAATTTATCAACTATCTAGTCTATAACTTCCTCCCGTAGCGACGCATCAAAATTTATTTTAAAACCTCTGCTGAAAACCATAGATATGGAAGAGGAATAAATAGGTTTTGACGAGTACGCAGTCGAATTTCATGGGCACAATGCAGTGCGTGTTTTAATGGAAAACCCGTTTTCGAGGTGGAACGACGATGACAAAAAATAGGTACTTTTTTTACTCTGAAAAGCCGTTCCCTATATTGAACGTAAATAAACCGGCTAAGGTTAAAAACAAAGTATACATTCGACTTTAAAGAATCATGGTACAAAAATTTAAGAGATAGACGAGTTTGCAACACATCCCAGGTAGCAAGGGGTCATCAAATGACGTCTTTTCGTAGTGTAGTTTTTGACGTCTGAAAAATGTTATATATTGGTCACTACCCACACTGCACACTTTGTTCAAGGGACATACACTCATACTTACATAGATGGTGTCCCAGTCAGTACTTAACAGGATTTATACGAATATACGTATGTAAAATAAATTAAATATTAAATCAGGACAAACTTTGAGGCTTCTTTCGCTTCATGGTGGAGATGTGTAAGTCTAGGTTTAGGTCTATTTTGATCTGTACCTCACAGAACACCGATATACTTGTTCCTTCCAGTACTTCCAGGTTCCAGGTCTAAGTCACAGAAGAGTCACCTTCTGTGTCTAAGTTTCCTTCAGTGTTCTCAACTGCAGGGAATATATAATATATTCAGGCGAGTTTAAAAAAGTCATAAATAGGTTTGTGTCTGTGTGTGTCTGATATTCTGATTTGGTCCCAAATACGTCATATTGCTGACGTCTTTAAAACGTCTGAAAATGACGTCATTTTGGTGTGTATTTTGAACGTTATTTAGAGGTCATTTACACGTCAGGTTAGAGACGTTAATCGTCATTAAAAATGATCTGTTTTTGACGTTTAAAAAACGTGACCTTGCTACCTGGGATATAAGCAGTAAAATTTAAATTAAATTAAAATTGCGTCATTGTAAACCTACTAAGTATTTTATAGAATAGGTATTTACACTGTTATCATATTTTTATTTTAAATATGTGTGTATAAAAAATGGGGGAGGGAAATCCTGCATCACCTATTGCGAAAGTCACCAGCCGACACTGCCTTTTTTACTCATTCTAGTATTTTTACACGGTGACTCGCAATGGTAGAAATAGCAAACTTGATAATATAGTCTAATCTGTCGAGTCTACCAACTATAATTCACCAAGATTTATTAAAATCAGATATGTTTTGGCAGAGTTTTTTTTACTTTAAACATGTTTTAATTTAATTTATTTTATGTGGTAATTTACTGGTTTTTTATTGGGTCATTCACTGGAAGATTCTCGGGTCCATTTACTGGAAGCAACTGGACATTTATTGGGATTTTATGCAAACCATCCTCAAAATGGTCTTAAAATATTTCAAACAAACTTAAGATATAGTATTTTATTTAAAAGAAAAGTTATAAAGTATTAAACACACTTTTCAACCAATTTTTAGATTTTCTTTCAGAATCAAAACAAATATTTTGAAAGGCATTTTTTACGAATCTTTCCTTAAGTGGTCATCCACATGGTTGGTTCACCCTATTTTGATGTGTCTTTGTTTGTAACCTTTGAAAACAAAAGAAATGTAAAGTCCTTTCATTTCAAAAAGCCGCCAAAAAAACCATAATAAAATTTGAAGTGCGAAACCCATTAAGAAATCCTAAACAAATAAAAGAGAATATGGGCCGGACTGGGAACTTTTTATAGTATATAGTCAAGTAAAATAAAACGTTTAATAAAAGTTGGTGCTTAATACATATAATAATCATTAATAGATAGGTACTATACATTTTATTTAAATGTATCATTAGGTACAGGATGAATTGCTATAACAGGTTATATACATGTTGTCTAGCTAAGTTGGACCATATGGAAAACTTTTTTATTTTTAATTTTAGGAAAAGAAGTTATTCTTTATAAAAAGTTCTGCGTGTTCTAAAATTTAAAATACAATCATCAGATGTCAAATTTTTTAATCGCATACGAGGTTTGTTCAAAAATATAAATTTTGGCCATGAGTAAATTTTTGACAATATCAAAAATTGTTATAAAGAAAAGTTAATGAAAACTAAAAGCCTTGTTTAAATATGCAATTACATTGAATTATGTTTCTTTACATACCACTTCAAATTCTTCCACATCTGTTCTATGGGGTTCAGTTCACAATAATAGGGTGGTACCTAGTCGAACCACTTCATGTCCTTTTTCATGAACAAAACTATCAATGAAATACTGTGGCTTAAAATGTTGGGCGTTGACTAATTCTATTAGATTCCTTTTCAGTTTTACGTTTTCCGGAATGTTAATATTTTTTTCACTTAAAAATTATACCTATAGTGTTAGTATAATACTATTGTGTGAGGGCCGCTACTTATGTAACGACCTACATTATTTAACGTTCAGTTCACTCACGTGGTAAAACAACCCTTAAAAGTGGCGTTGTCCCTGGAAACCAACCCCATTGCTTGTTTATTGTGTGTCTGATAGAATGGGCGTACTTCATTTTTATAGTTTTAAGTGGTCTTTCGTTTGTTTTACAAGTGTAGAAAATGCATGATGTGTTTTTAAAGTTAAGATTTTTTACCTTTAATAGGAGTAGTACCATACTCTTTGGTACCAGTATTGCTACAAATGATGAAAAAAAAGGGTTTGTATTTTTGGCTTTTAAAAAATGTCCACGAATTTTTGATGAAACTATAAAGTAAAAGTCGAGTTTATTTAGTAGGGATACTTTTTTATTTGTGTGTCTCTAGGGTATACACCCCTCTTATTCCGACAATAAGGGATATATAAACTCTGGGGCGGATTTAGGAATTCCTTTGGGGGGGGGGGGATTTGTCGCGTTTTCTAATAGTGACCAGGAGAAATAAGATAATTCACCGCGGATTATTTGCCCCCGAGCCATCTCATGCAGGCGCCGGGTGCCGACCCAATTCGCCATCAGCCCAACTCGATGTCGACCCGATTTGCCGCTTGGTCAACTCGCCGCCGTAGTTTCTTTGCAATTTTGACAGGTGTTTAGAGATCAAGTAAATGCAATTTAATATTTTTAATCAAAAAAAATTTTAAATGACGGGTCCAAAATGGTGAACTTTCTTATTTATGAACGGATATGCATGAGTATTAAATTTGAAGGTTTGGGTTGTTTAAGGTCGCTGATTTTGATTTTAAATTAAACTTGAAAATAATTAAAATGGAGAGTTCAAAATGGCGAATTTTTCCATGTATGAATCGATATGTAATTAATCTATTACGTTTGTGGACCTACCAAAAGCATATGATACCGTTCCAGTAGAAGAATTATGGACGGTGTTGGAACAAACTAATATCAATCATACATACATAAAAGCGATAAAAGAACTATACAAAGGGTCAAAATCTAAAATTAAAATTGGAAATCGACTTTCAAAAGAATTCCTGGTAACAAAAGGCTTAAGACAGGGATGTTGTATCTCTCTAACTCTTTTTAAAATATATATCGCAGTGGCTCTAAAAAACTGGAAACGTAAAGTGCACGGCATGGGAATACAACCTAACGACCGATTTACTATATACACATTACAGTTTGCTGACGACCAAGTAATTGTAGCTAATGATAAAGAAGACATGGAGTATATGATGAGAAAGTTAACGGAAGAATACCAAAAGTGGGGACTAACAGTGAACGTGGACAAGACACAGTACTTATGTATTGGAAACGAATCCAGTGAGTTAGAACTAGACAATGGACAAACAATATCTCCATGCAATGAGTATGTATACTTGGGTGTCACATTTGATAAGACAGGAACAGACTGTAAAGAATTGGAAAAAAGAATAGTAAAAGCAAAAAAGGTTATTGGATGTCTCAACAGTATTTTATGGAGCAGAGAGATAACAAAGAATGTAAAATTTAACATATATGAAACAATGGTAAAAAGCACGCTGTTGTATGGAATAGAGACTTGTCGCGTAACAGAAAAATAGAAAACAAAAATGGAAAGTGTCGAAATGGATGCAATAAGAAGATCAATGAGAATATCTAGATTAGATCACATAAGAAATGAGATCATAAAAGAAAGAATGGGAATCGAGGGAAGCATAACGGATGACATCAATAAAAGGCAATTGATATGGTACGGCCATGTACAACGGATGAACGACGACAGATTACCAAAACAGGTCCTAGAGTGGCAACCAGTAGGGCGCAGAAAAAGAGGACGTCCTAAACTAGAATGGCAACAGTCAATCCAAAGATCAATGAGTCAAAAGAATCTGACAGAAGATGATTGTCAGGATCGAAGGAGGTGGAGAATAGGCGTCGGACAACGTACAAAAACGTTCTAAACCGACATAGTAGTAGTATTAAATCTGGCAATTTGAGGTGCGTGTAAGGCTGCTGAATTCGATTTTCCTAGGGTTTATTTAAAAATCATATTCAGCGACCTTTTAACACTTCAAAGTTCGAAATTTAATATATATTAATTGCCATTTTGACTTTTTTGTTAAAAAATATCAAATTGCATTTTCATCGGAACTCTATAAACCTGTCAAACATAAAATCTGTAGCTCATCGGAAACAAACGCGGATCTAGACCAAACTCGGGGGGGGGGGGGTTCGGTTCGGTTCGGTTCGGCTCATTCGAGGGGGGGGGGGTTAGATTTGATTAGGTTTTGTTAGGTTAGGTTAGGTTTTTGAAACTTTCTATTTTCATGTGGTTAGAATCATTCAAGTGAAAATCACCCTGTATTCATCTATTCTAATACATGAGGTAAATAATATTGGTAGATCTGCGCATGCGAAGTCAGGGATTGAAAGTGGACTTGGTAGGGCTAGCGCCTTGTGTGTGTCAAGACTAAATATTTTTTGGGATTTGGAGGGGGCATATCCCCCCACTCCTGTAGATCCGCTCCTGATAAATGGACCAAAAATTTATAACAGTATGTTAGAATACATGGACCAAGTTTAGTTAGAGCTTGTTAGTAAGTATATGTAGGTAAAATCTATTTTTCTGTTTTTTATCGAAGTTTTCTAACCTTCTGCTTCGTCCCGGCGTTTAGTTTTAAGATATAAAATTTAGAGACATTTATCTAAATTAGAATGCTTTTTATTTTCTTTTTTTTGCTAGAGTTATGCTCAAACTTTATACTTAAAGTTACTTTTATTTCTTGGTTTAAACTAATTTAGTTACTAAGATATGCCTTGCCTACAAAAAGGGTAAAAATTTGAATTTGCGCGGTGAATTATATGCTCAAGAATGCATTGACTTTACTTTATTATTTTTGCTTTTTCTACCTTGAGTATATCCATTTTCCATCCTTTTTTAATTTAAGTTTTCCCTAATTTTATACATACCTTTTTACTGCTATATTGCTACATACAGCAGTGCTCCAAAGTCCGTCTTGCTATACGGATCTCATGCGAATATTTGGGGTACTCTCCATACCAGTGATATATATTGATCGCCAAGTGAAATCACATGCGTGCTTTTTAAGACCGCGGTCGTGTATAAACATTTATGGATTGCTTTGATGTGCTACTGCTACTACTTTGATTGGAATTATTTGGATTCGATTGTGCAGTTGTCCATGTACCAAGTTCCTTTCATCCAAGGGTAAGTCAAAGTGTTTTTGAGCTGCGTTTCTTTACATTTTTTACTTATTCCCTATGCTACTATTCCTAACTAAGAACACAAAAGTGTAACCTAAGAGTGGGAACTATTGGACTGGAGATCCCTATTGCTACAGTTCGGTTGGTTTGTTGACTTTTTCATGCGAAAGACGTCTCGACCGACCATTTTTTGGTCCTTCGAGCCGGATTTCCCGTTCTGCGTAATAGGTGCTCTCAGAGTTGCATAATTGTGTTTGAAGTTAGGACTTTACTTTGCGTCTTTTTGAGACAAGGCATATCTTAGGTTTTACATTTTATCTACGGTGTGTCTATTGTACGTTGCACGTACCAACTTGCATTGCATTTTTTATTTGTGCAATATACAAATTGCATACAAATTTAAAAAAAAAAATTATTTTTTTTCAAAATTAAAAATTATTGCGCTGTCGATGTATGTAAGGCTTGCGTTTCCTTGCGTACCTACACAAATATAGAAACTCTTATCAGTTGCTAAATTTTTTGTGCATATTTTTTAGCATTTATACTTTTTGCTAAAAACTTGCTGTTCTTTACTCAATATTTGCTAAAAGCCGCTGGCCTTTTACTATTGCTTTGAATCTTGGTTTACGAGGGAATTTGAAAAGTAGTACGATATATTTTTTAAATTTGCTTCCCTTATTAACTATTGCTTTATTTTACACTTTAACCTTTTAAAATGGTAAACGATACCGAAAAAAAGGTAAGCTCGGCTAAGGCCTTGCGTCAAACTGCAATCAATCAGTTGAGTGTGCTTGAACACTATGCCAATCAGGCGAAAACAAATCCAGCTGCTCACACAAGGTTTAAAGTTAACTTTAAAAAACTTTCTTCTTGTTGTAAGAGCTTTGAAAAGCATCATAATGCTCTACTGATCTTGATTTCAGACGAGTCTGAAGCTCTGGAAGCTCAGAATAAAATACAAAAAGATTTTTTGGATAGATGCGTAGAGGTTGAGGCTTTGCACTATGATTTATTTGATGTGGAGGCTGAAGAAATAAATCGAAGCCACAATGAGGTAAATAATCAAACAATTATTTTTCCGGAACCAGAATTTTCTCTTCCCAAGTTAAATGTCCCTCCTTTTTCGGGCGATATTGAGGAGTTTCCAAGCTTTATTGAGATTTACAATGCGGTTGTACATACGCGTAAGAGCTCGGACATTGAGAAGTTTAAATATTTACGTACGATTTTAAGAGGCCCTGCTTTAAATTTAATTAAAAATATACCTCTTGAAGGAAATAATTATTTACTTTGCTACGATACGCTGATTTCCAGATATGACAATAAGCGCTTGCGTGCGGTTTCTTACTGGAAATCTATCGAAAACTCACCTCGGCTATCCAATGATGACGTTTTAGAATTGCGAAAAATGCTAGATACGTTCAAGGAAAACCTTGATTGCTTAAAAAATATGGGATATGCGACCCATAGTTGGTGCTTTATTACTGCGAACATGCTTTTGGATCGATTAGATCCGGGAACGCGTAAGTTATTTGAACAAAATCACGCTTCTAATTTAATGCCAAAATACGAAGATATTAACAAATTTTTAGAGCAACATTGCACGTCTCTTGAATCTTTATCTTTGTCTATGAAACAAGATATTGTTCAAAACTCACGACCAGGGAACTTCTCGAGATCCCCCCGTAATCCACGAAATAAAACAGTTTTACTTGCAAACAGACAGTCACAAAAAACTCCAAATTCCAAACAAAACACGTGTTTCTACTGCAAAGCAAAAAATACACATCTGATTTTTAGCTGTGAATCTTTTTTAACGAAACCAATTCAAGAACGCATTGATTTTATTAGAAATAATAAGGGATGCACCAACTGCATGGCTAGTTTTCATCAAGTAAACTCGTGCACTTCACAAAAAAGATGTAGATTTTGTTTTTTAAATCACCACAGTCTTTTATGCCTAAAAAATAACTCCCCAGCTTCGGTGATTGCTTCTTCTTCGGTGACGTCTAGTGGATCACAAACTAACCCCGTAGAAAATCAGATTACTGAAAATAAATCTATTCACGCGGGTACAGTGCTTGGCGACTATGACACGTTGCTTTGCACTGCTTTGCTGCACATCCGTGATTCATACGGAAATTGGCACGAAGTACGCGCCATCTTGGATAATGGCGCCATGTGCTCCTTTATAACGAAAAAATATGCGAATGCACTCGGACTTCCTAAATCCAACATTTCGCTTAATGTAAACGGTTTAGGAGATATGTCTACTACGGCGCGCCATAAAATTGCGTTGTAAAATTGCTGCTATCGATAATAAATCGAAAATTTTTAGTCTAGAACCTGTATTAATAGACCAAGTTTGCGATAAAATGCCAAGTGTATCTTTTAACCAAAATTCTTTGCACTACTTAACTGGTCTAAAATTAGCTGATCCCAGTTGGTATAATCAAGCTGGAATTCAGCTTCTTATTGGCGCGGACCTTTATGGATCACTTTTAGAGGAAGGTAGACTTTATTTCGGTCCAGACACCCCCTCTTGTATTAATACAGTCTTCGGATGGACTTTGCTCGGAAAAATGCCTCTGCAAAATGCTGCTTTTGCATCAAAAAATATTTCTACTTTTATGGCAACTATTTCCACTCCTGATTTAAATAATACTTTGCAAAAATTCTGGGAGTTGGAAGAGGTTCCTACGGTGGAGAAAAATTCACCTTCAGATATTTTTTGCGAAAAATATTTTGAAAAAACTACTATACGCGATGTGGACGGTAGATACACCGTTTCGTTGCCTTTTAAAATCAATCCCGTTGATTTCGGCGATACCCGAACCCTTGCTTTGCGTCGGTTGTACTCGCTTGAAAAACGTTTGCTAAATGATAAAAAATTATTTACTTCTTACTCACAAGTAATGCAAGAATACTTGGATATGGGTCACATGCGTGCAGTTTCACCCCCTAATAACTCAGAAATTCATGAATATTTTTATATTGCTCACCATGCGGTTATAAAAGAAAGCTCGAGTAGCACGCCTGTTCGTCCTGTCTTTGACGCATCGAGTCATTCTTTAAATAAGCCTAGCCTAAATCAAGCCCTCCACACGGGCCCTAAACTACAAGGAGATTTAGTTAAAATTTTGCTTAATTTTCGGCTACATAAATATTGTTTTGTTAGCGATATTTCTAAAATGTACAGAATGATAAATGTGGAGGAAAATCAACATAAATACCAACGAATTTTATGGCATTTTAATTCTGAAGAATCGGTGCAAGATTACGAATTAAAAACTTTGACTTTCGGGGTAAACTGTTCTCCATATTTAGCAATTCGAACCTTGCTTAAAGTAGCCGATGATTATCAAGACTTACCGTTGGCTTCTGCGATTTTAAAGGACAGCGTCTATATAGACGACTGCGTAGTAAGTTGCAATGATTTTGATCAAATCATGCTTATGAAAAATCAATTAATTGAGTTATTAGGGCGAGGTGGATTTGAACTGAAAAAATGGGCATCAAACGAACCCAAATTGCTTGCAGACTTGCCTGCAACCCACATACAAACCAAAGACTTTTCTTTGGATCGAGAGGATGCAAACTCTCTAAAAATTTTAGGCTTGAGGTGGAACCCTCAAAGTGATAACTTTTTTTATTCTTTTAATTATAATACAAAAATTTGCACTAAGCGTAATTTGCTTAGTACCCTTGCGAAATGCTTTGACCCTTTAGGTTTTCTTACACCGGTTACGTTTTTTGCAAAAAATTTAATCCAGTACTTATGGTTTATAAAGTTAGATTGGGATCAGTTAGCACCCCCGGAAATAATTTCCAAGTGGAAAAAATTCGAGGAAGAACTCAAATTATTTTCTGATTTTTATATCCCAAGAATGATTGATCTCTCTAATTTTCAATTTTGTCAAATTGTTGGATTTAGCGATGCATCCGAGCGCGGTATGTGTGCGGCGGTTTATTTTCGTATTGTTTATCAAAACGGAGATATTAAAACGTATTTTGTGTGCGCAAAATCGAAAGTCGCTCCCATAAAAAGAATCAGTATTCCCCGTTTGGAGCTCTGTGCGGCAGTTTTGCTAGCTAAACTCATTCAATTTATTCAAAATACTTTTGCTAATAAAATTGCTTTTCAAAATACTATTGCTTTTACGGATAGTATGGTAGCGCTCTCTTGGATCAAAGGATCACCACATGCGTGGCGCACTTTTGTATCCAACCGAGTCACATACATACAAGAAAAAATTCAGCCTTGCGATTGGAACCATGTTCCTTCTGAATTAAACGCCGCGGACCCCGGGTCACGTGGTCTATTGCCTGCAGATTTAATTAATTGTTCCCTTTGGTGGCAAGGACCCGAGTTCCTTTGTAAGCCACAAGAGACATGGGATTTTACTAAAAATAATATTACTACACCCAAAGAAGCTCTCGAAGAGGAGCGAAAATTGGTGTTTGCTGCAACAATTGAACCAAATTTTTTGGATTGTCTGCTTAACAAATTTTCAAATTTTTTGCGTTTAATTAGACTTGTTGCTTTTATACTACGTTTTATTCACAATCTTCGCGCGCGTAAATTTAATAATGAGAAAATTATTATTAATTCTACGTGGTTAATACAATATGAGTTACAAAATGCAATATTTGTGCTTATAAAACACGTGCAAAATAAATATTTTCAAAACGAGATTTCTTTACTTGTCGATAATAAACCGTTGCCAAAGGTTTTTAGAAAATTAAATCCGTTTTTGGATCAAAATAATATTTTACGCATTGGCGGAAGATTATGCAATTCGGAATTAGATTATGACAAAAAATTTCCTATACTTTTACCCGGTGATTCTCAATTTACAAAGTTATTGATTGCGCATACTCACGAGAAACATATGCATACCGGCATAAACACGACTTTATTTTTACTTTTTCAAAATTATTGGATTTTTGCAGCTAAAAAGCATATAAGAAAAATAATTTCGCGTTGTTCTACATGCTGGCGCACGCGCCCCAGTAATTATCAACCCCCTGTTGGTAATTTGCCAAAATTTCGCGTTTCACAAGCAAAAGCTTTTCAACACGTTGGCGTTGATCTTACGGGAAGTTTTGCTATTACAATGAGCCGCATGCGCGGTGCAAAACGACTTAAGGCTTATGTCGTTCTATTTATTTGCGGTTGTACGAAGGCGGTACACTTAGAAATTGTGTCAGACTTATCGGCAGACGCTTTTATGGCAGCATTCCGACGTTTTATTGCCAGAAGAGGACGCGTGGAAGTAGTCTACTCGGATAACGCGTCAAATTTTACGCTTTCTGCTAAAATGCTTAACGAGATGTTTGCTGAAGTTGCTAATCGCGAATCAATTCGTTGGCACTTCAACCCTCCATCCGCACCCCACATGGGCGGTTTGTGGGAAAGTAACATCAAAAGTGCAAAGTCTCATTTACTACGAGTAATTGGAGAACAGGTACTTACTTTTGAGGAGCTTTATACTGTGGTTACGCAAGTAGAAGCTATCCTCAATTCTAGGCCTTTGTGTCCAGTCAGCACAGATCCAAATGATTTGACTGCACTGACGCCCGGTCATTTCCTTAGCCTGGAACCACTTACGACTGTTCCAGACCTCGATTTTGACCAAGTGCCTTTAAATAGGCTTTCTCGGTGGCAGTTGCTGCAAAAACTGCATCGCGATTTTTGGCGTAGATGGCACAGAGATTACTTACATACATTGCAACAGCACGCTAAGGTGAATCAAGACAAAATTGATCCCATTGCGATTGATACGATGGTTTTGATCAAAGATGATCAAACCACTCCCTTAAATTGGGTATTGGGACGAGTAGTAGGATTGCACCCTGGTACTGATAATGTAGTAAGAGTTGCTACAGTTAAAACCTCCAAAGGTTTATTCAAGAGGCCTTTGGTGAATTTGTGCCCTCTCCCTAATGCTTAGTTCAGAAAATACCATGCCCTGGGTATTTTCAGGGGGGCCGGAATGCTTCGTCCCGGCGTTTAGTTTTAAGATATAAAATTTAGAGACATTTATCTAAATTAGAATGCTTTTTATTTTCTTTTTTTTGCTAGAGTTATGCTCAAACTTTATACTTAAAGTTACTTTTATTTCTTGGTTTAAACTAATTTAGTTACTAAGATATGCCTTGCCTACAAAAAGGGTAAAAATTTGAATTTGCGCGGTGAATTATATGCTCAAGAATGCATTGACTTTACTTTATTATTTTTGCTTTTTCTACCTTGAGTATATCCATTTTCCATCCTTTTTTAATTTAAGTTTTCCCTAATTTTATACATACCTTTTTACTGCTATATTGCTACATACAGCAGTGCTCCAAAGTCCGTCTTGCTATACGGATCTCATGCGAATATTTGGGGTACTCTCCATACCAGTGATATATATTGATCGCCAAGTGAAATCACATGCGTGCTTTTTAAGACCGCGGTCGTGTATAAACATTTATGGATTGCTTTGATGTGCTACTGCTACTACTTTGATTGGAATTATTTGGATTCGATTGTGCAGTTGTCCATGTACCAAGTTCCTTTCATCCAAGGGTAAGTCAAAGTGTTTTTGAGCTGTGTTTCTTTACATTTTTTACTTATTTCCTATGCTACTATTCCTAACTAAGAACACAAAAGTGTAACCTAAGAGTGGGAACTATTGGACTGGAGATCCCTATTGCTACAGTTCGGTTGGTTTGTTGACTTTTTCATGCGAAAGACGTCTCGACCGACCACCTTCTAAACTATTAGGTCAAAATAGGTGTGACTACTTGTGTAATTTTAAATGGAGAATAGAACTTCCCAAATATTTAATTAGTCGTCATAATTTAAATTTGCATAAGACATACATCAGCGAAATATAAAAATCAAGAACAGGAACCGTATACAAAATGCGCGCAACCTAACCTTGGCTGTAGCAACGCGAAGACTAAAACTTGGTTTAAGGGTTTTTTATCAAATAGACAGGCATTCAAAGAGTTGAAAGTAACTGTCGACAGAACATATCTGCAAATAATCTCAGGTGGGAATGCACCCTAAAATGTCCATATGCAAGAAATACTCGACGTGAATCCCCAATAACACCACGGATCACCTAATGATCTGATCCGTGATAACACCTTCTTAACTCAGTGATTTTGCGTAAATTGTCCACTTAAAGTAACCAGGGTCGCTTGTTCCATTTTATATTAATTTTGAGAGAGTTGTTTATGAAAAATTACTGTTAATACTTTGATGGCATAAAATTAATGCTCGTGATGTTTGTAATGCAGTAATGTCCTGTCATTATCCAGAAATAAAAGGACTGGAGGTGCATGTTCCATTTATTATTCATTCATTTTCTAATCAGACATGACAATAAAATAACCTTGTCTAGGTGTAAAATGTAACAAAGAGTTAAGTGGCATTATAGTTTATGGAGCAAGAGAGTTAATCGGGTTCGTTCTGTCTTTTTTGGGTTCGGTTCGGTTCGAAACAATAACAAATAGTATAAGCAAGGATATACTTATGAAAAAATGTCATACATTCTTGGTATAGGAGTTTGTTTTCTTTACTACATGCACCCGCACTGTCGTTGTCCTATTGACTTTTTAGTATGTGGGTTTACAATAAATATGATAATATTAACTTTAGTGATAAAAATTATTGTTTGTGTTGTTAAGTAACAAAAATTGAAGTAACTATAGGTAGATAGAGGGAAACTTAAATAACGTCACACAAAAAATTGGGATATTTGATCCTCCTTTCTTTATCACGCAATTTATAGAAAAAACACATTAAGTGTAACGCATGGCTAAACTACCTTGAGCAGTACTGATTTCGACGAACGTTCAGCCGCGCAATGAGCTGAACGGCGAACCAAACAATAGTTTGGACGGGGCCACGACCTCGCTCGCAACCATTCAGCGAATGGTATTCAGAATTTACCCCGTCCAAACTAGTGTTTTGTTCGTCGTTCGCCTCGCTGCGCGGCTCAACCACACGAATAAATTTTGTTCGTCAAAATGTTCAGGTTTGTCCGAAGCTTCAGCTGCGTCCACACCTGATCGAGTCGAGCGGCGATTCGGTAAATAAGTATGGCGAACAGAACTTTAGAGTTTGAGCATGCTCGCGGACGATTCGGCGAATCCTAGCCATTCCCGTCGCTTGTCGTTTTTGTCTTGAATATCAAAGATAATGCGCGCGAATGGGTTAGTTCTGCCGTGCAAAGCAGAAACCTAGTAAGTCAAAAACTAGTGTTTTGGGAAATAGAGTTTATTTAACTACATACTAACTATAGTTTATTTAACTACATACTAACTACATAACTTCCATGTTTTTGAAAATACCTACATTCTAGAAAAACTGGCTGGTGCATGCCGTTTTTTAAGGCGATTTTAATGATATAAAAATCTCATTTTCGAGTTAGTCGAGTTACTAGGTTTTTGCTTTGCACGGCAGGGTTGGTTAAGATGGGACAAAATAAAACGGTATTTGAATCTTGAAGGAAAAAAAGCTAAGAGCATTTGTGCGAACAACAAAGCGCTCCGTTTATTGTTCTGCTCGAAATCCAAACCACGAACAAAACCGTAAATAGTTTTTGTTTATTTCGATGAGCATGCATGCAGGGTTTTATTATGTTGTGGCCCCTGGCACTGTTAATCCTGGCGCCCCCTTATTATTTTTTTAAATATAAACCTTTGCAAATCTTACTGAGTTTAATAATATGGCCTAGATATGTAGTCATAATGCAAGAGAACCAGACTTTTTTTCCATAAAAATCGTCTTAATTGGCTGTTTTCTAAATTTCTTTAGGTCAATAACTGTTTTAGTCAATTATTTGATCAGAAAAAACAACAAACAAATAATATTATGTCCATTATTTAGAGGCTCGGGGACAAGATTTAAATATTTGTTCGCCGCTTTATTTTGTTCCGTCCAAAAATGTTCGTCGAAATGTTCAATTCTGTACGAGGCTTTAAGCCGCGTCCACACCTGAACATTCCGCGCAACTATTCGAGCGGCGAACAGAATACTAGTTTAGACGTGGTCTTGAGCGTGCTCGAGAACGAGTCGGTGAATACTAGCCATTGGCATTCACGGTGGATAGAATAGAGCGGTGTTCGGATTTTATATCGAATTTTAACGTCACTGGTGGTCCAGCTGATTTTTGTAAACCAAAATTAGATATGATAAGAGCAACTAATATTTTTTGAATTTTTCGAAAACTAAATACATAACATCCTAGCAGACATACCGGTCGTTATTTTTTTTAGCCCGCTTTATTTCTCTTTACACAAAAATTAAAATACGAAGAAAATAATGTGTTCGTCATCACATCACATCTTTGTTTACTTGCGAAGTCATCGGTTTACCTTTAATACTAAACGATCACATTCAGTTTGACTTGTAGTTTTGTGTAATAAAAAATAAAGCGGGCTTAAAAAAAATAACGACAATACGTCTAGAAAATTATATTTTATAAGGATGTACTAGGAAACAGTAGGAAAAT
This sequence comes from Aspidapion aeneum, assembly GCA_963576565.1. NCBI lineage: Eukaryota > Metazoa > Arthropoda > Insecta > Coleoptera > Brentidae > Aspidapion > Aspidapion aeneum. The sequence continues at coordinate 52,055,541 of OY755043.1, forward strand.
TGCTTTAGTTTTCAAAAAATAACTTTTGTTAACAAAAATCAGCTGGACCACCAGTGACGTGAAAAATTCGACATATATATATGTATATATATATATATATATATATATAAGATCCGAACAGCGGTCTATTCTATCCACCGTGATTGGCATCGCTTGTCGGTTTTTACCCAGAGATCAAAGATAATGCGCGGGAATATGGGTTCGTAGGTTTGAACCAAGGATTGTACGCTTTGAACAAAACAAAACAAAACGGTGAACAGACATTTGAATCTTGAACAAATAAAACCAAGAGCATTTGTGGGAACAGTACAAACGATCTGTTCAATGTTCTGCTTGTCGAAATCAGAAAAGGTAATTCGCGGTTTTGTTCGCCACTTGGCTTGTTGCTTGGCCCAATGTTCGACGAAATGTTTAGGTCTGTATGAAGCTCTAGAATGTTTGCAAGAGAGAAGGAGATATAATTTAAATTCTACTTATTTAAGAAAAATACTCTGCCAATATATGGGCCCCTAAGCTCACACTAGGTGCTATAGTTATAGTGTACGTGCGAGCTAATAAAACTAAAACCTGAAATATATCTTATTCAACTCCAGACTAAATTACCTTTTGTTTGATACCACACAAGCCATGTTTTGACTTAAACTCAAATTTTTGAAATCTACCCCCACCCTTCAAAAAACAAAAACTAAAATGTATTTTGTTTAACTCCGGACTCAATTACCTTTCGTTTGATATCACACACGCCATATTTTCACGTAAACTCTAATTTTTGAAATCTACCCCCACCCTTTTTGAAAAAAAAAACTAAAATGTATTTTGTTTAACTCCATACTCAATTACCTTTCGTTTGATATCACACACGCCAAATTTTCACATAAACTCTAATTTTTGAAATCTTCCCCCACCCTTTTATTTGGCTTGTGTTCATTGGATTTTGTTCATTTTTAAATGGGACTATCTCGACCCAAGACCCAGCCTAGGTACCAAATTTCATTAAAATCGGCCAAGCGGTTTTTGAGTTATGCGCGTTGGTCGTTACAGACAGACATACAGACATACAGACAGACAGACAGACGGCGCGACAAAAAAGTTTCCAAATCATCTGAAATGCAAAGATATATAAAAATTTTTGAAATCGGAGCAACTTTGTTTTTCTCGAAAAAATTAGGATCACCATAGCTCACACTACTATAGTATAGTATATGTGTGAGCTAATACAAGGTGCTGCTTACTACTAAGCCTAAAATTTCTTTTTTACACAAAACACGAAAATATATTTAGTACAGGCTGTAGTCATAAAAATCCTACTTACTTTATGGCGTAATTATTTTAAAAGTGGGTTATCCTTCCGAAATTAGTAGGCAGGAATTCCAAGAAAAGTTTTTATTTTATTAATAAATTATTGAAAATTGATCAGTTTTTTCTCTAAAAATTTATTTGGACCCTACAACTTCGAATTTAGATGTTTATTTCTATTCATTATACTGAGTACTTATTATACTCATGCGGCGCGACGTCTATATGTGGAAAAACCTGGGGAAAAAGTCAAAACTTTGAAAAATATTGAAGCGTAATATATTAACTCAAATAACATTATGTCTTGAGGAGTCCTAGGATTTATGGAGAACTGCTGAAAACTGAAAACGATTTAGTTTAGGGTAAGTCCATATCAAATCAACCAATGGTTTGGACCTTCTCACTTTTGATTTTCATAATTTTTGGTCAAACTCTTTACTATACGCACACATAAGGAAAAATGCAAAATTTTAGATTTTTTAGCAGTCTAGTTTTTGAGTTATTAATTTTTTTTAATGCTTAATATCTAAGGGCACGGCAATGCCTCGTCAACTCGCGCGCCGTAACCATCTTTTCTTGAAACATTTCAGCCGATATTTGACCTACCTAAAACTCTACTTTGGAATGAGCTATGAATCTCAAACTTTGCACAGTCCTAGATCTCCATGGAGTTAATAACCCCTTCAAGTTTCATGGAATTTCATAAAGCGGTAAAGTAGTTACGAAATTTCTAAAAACGTCCAAATTGCCACTCACTCACTCACTCACTCATGTATAGATCATCAATATTCTACTGTACTTCCAGACATGCTGCAAAGCTGAAATTTGGCAGACTGATAGAAATTATTACCAAACCACTGGATTTTAATTTACTCCCCTCCCCTATACATTTAAAGTTATATAAAAGTAGCATTGCCCACTTCCAGAAATGCTAGAGAGTTGAGCTTTGGCAGACTGATAGGAACTATGATAAAACTATAGGAAAAAATCAAAAAACCCCAAAATTTTAATTCACTCCCCTCCCCTATACATTTAAAGTTATGTAAAAGTAGCATTGCCCACTTCCAGAAATGCTAGAGAGTTGAGCTTTGGCACACTGATAGGAACTATGATAAAACTATAGGAAAAAATTAAAACACTCCAAAATTCTAATTTACTTCCCTCCCCTATAAATGTAAAGTTAAGTAAAAGTAACATTGCCTACTTTCAGACATGCTAGAGAGCTGAGCTTTGGAAGACCGATAGTAACTATGATAAAGTTATAGAAAAAAATTAAAACACCCCAAAATTCTAATTTACTTCCTTCCCCTATAAATGTAAAGTTATGTAAAAGTAACACTGCCCACTTCCAGAAACGCTAGAGAGCTGAACTTTTTAAGACTAAAACTATATGAAAAAATTTAAAAACACCAACATTTTAATTTACCTCCCTCTCCTATAAATGTTAATTTATATAAAACTAACATTGCCCTCTTCCAGAAACGCTAGAGAGCTGAGCATTGAAATGCTGATAGAAATTATGATAAAACCATGGGAAAAAATTTAAAAAGTCCAATATTTTCATTTACTCTCCTCCCCTATAAATGTAAAGTTATGTAAAAGTAACATTACCCACTTCCAGAAACGCTAGAGAGCTGAGCATTGGAAGACTGATAGGAACTATGATAAAACTATAGGACAAAATTTAAAAACACGACATTTTTAGTTTCTTTCTCTCCCCTCTACATGTAAAGTTATGTAAAAGTAACATTGTGCACTTTCGGAAACGCTAGAGAGCTGAGCTTTGAAAGGCTGATAGGAACTACGATAAAACCATGGAAAAAAAATTATAAAACCTCAAAAATTTAAGTAAGGCATTGCAAAAGTTTTGAACAATATTCCGCATATTTTACTACTTTAAAAATTAAGTATTATCCAATTCCTTTAAAAAAGAAGTGAAATCATAACAAAAACATTTCATGTAAAAAAAAAGCCAAGTACGCGAAAATGGCATTCCGTTAAAAGAATTGAGATAAAAGTAAAGCCAAGTTCTCCAATACAAATTTCAAAATGAAAGGTTCTTACTAGTTTAGAAATATTTTTATAAACTTGGCTATTACGGCTGTAAATGACTCTTAGGCACAGTGCTAAATTGAACATAAAGAAGTTTGGCTGTAATAGCAAAGTTTAAAAAAACATTTCCAAACTAGTAAGAACCTTTCATTTTGAGATTTGTATTGGAGAACTTGGCTTTACTTTTATCTCAATTCTTTTTACGGAATGCCATTTTCGCGTACTTGGCTTTTTTTACATGAAATGTTTTTGTTATGATTTTAGATTTTTTTAATCCAATTAGTCTGTTGTACACGCATTTGAAAAGTCTAAAAACGAGCAAAATGGGACTTTAAAGAAAAAAATTATGCTCATAGTAAACAGCACCTAAAAAAAATTAACCTATAATTTTGAAAACATGCATAAAAATAGTTTACAAGAAAATGTGATGTTTAGCAAAATCTTTTATACTGGCTTAATTAGAGCAATTTAGAGAATATCCAAAAAACGCAGAAATTTTCAAAGTTTTCATATTTTTTTGGGGTATAAATGTAATGTTTTCTTAAATTCTTAATCAAGTAGGGTAAATTTTTCACTGTATCATATACTTTTAAAAACAAGAATAAAAAATCTGGGTCTGTAATCCTTAAGACACATTTTTTGTTATTTTAATATTTTTAGTGATGTTAAATTGCATCACAAATTACAGGCGTGGATCTACAGGGGGGAATGCTCCCCCCAAATCTGAAACTTTACTCAGTTTTGACACATAGCCTGGTCACTATGCAAAATAGTTTTGTGAAATATTTATTATGATATTTTCCCCCAAAATAAAGTTTCTAGATCCGCCCCTGCAAATTAAGGTTTATCAGAAGGTAAAGTTTATTTATATGAGCACTATTCAATAAATTATGATCTAAACTCTCTTCATAAGGTCACTACACAAATTTTTTTAAAGTTTATTTACTTTTTTAGTAGTTACCTACTGTCATATTTAAAAAATCGGAAAAGAAGTTAAGTTCTATAATTTCAGAAACCGAACAAATTTTTTTTCTGAGCTTGAAGTAAATTTAGCATCTATAGTTAAAGCATCCAGAGGAGTGAAAGAATGGTGTCCAGTTGTTGTTTGTTTGAGATTTTAATGTAAAACAAATCGTTTCACAGTACCTCCAAACGCATCACATGGGCTTTTACCATGCGTTAGTTTTGTACTTAGTTTTTTTAATGCGCAGTGGCGTATGCAGAAATTTTCCAAGGGGGTTGGGAGAGGGGGCTTGAGTAAAAGCAAAGTCCTGGAAAACCATTTATTTCTTCTTTCAGAAAAATTCAATCTTTAGGAGAAGTTATTTAATGGTTTTGGAAAGATTAGGCCTCCAACGCCCCTCCCTCCTGCGTACGCCACTGTTAAACCTGAACCATTGCATTTACCAAAGAAACAAACTAATTATGTCCGTGTCTCACCAAAAATGTATTCTTAAAACTACAAAAAATACTCTGCCATTCTATGGGCACCTAAGCTCACACTGGATCCTATAGTTATAGTGTATCTACGTGAAAGCCAATATAACTAAAAACTGAAGTATATTTTATTGAACTCCAGACTCAATTACCTTTCGTTTGATACCACACAAGCCATGTTTTGCCTTAAACACTAATTTTTGAAATTTACCCCCACCCTTTTTTTTAAATAAACTAAAATGTATTTTGTTTAACTCCAGACTCAATTACCTTTCGTTTGATATCACACACGCCATATTTCCACTTAAACACTAATTTTTGAAATTTACCCCCACCCTTTATTTTTAAATAAACTAAAATGTATTTTGTTCAACTCCAGACTCAATTACCTTTCGTTTGATATCACACACTCTATATTTGTACATAAACTCTAATTTTTGAAATCTACCCCCACCCTTTTATTTGGCTTGTGTTCGGTGGATTTTGTTCATTTTTAAATGGGACCATCTCGACCCAAAACCCAGCCTGAATACCAAATTTCATTAAAATCGGACAAGCCGTTTTTGAGTTATCCGCGTTGGTCGTTACAGACAGACATACAGACACACAGACACCTAGACAGACAGACAGACATACAGACAGACAGACAGACAGACGGCGCAACAAAAAAGTTTCAAAATCATCTGAAACGCAAAGATATATAAAAATTTTTGAAATCGGAGCAACTTTTTTTTTCTCGAAAAAATTAGGATTACCATAGCTCACACTACTATAGTATAGTAGTAGTGTGAGCTAATTCCGACAGTGTACGAAGATGGGACTTGAATCCACAAACTAGGATCTCACGCAAAACAGTATGTGGCTATAAATAAGATCCCCTAACTAATAATGATTTTTATACATAATTTTAGCTCACACTACTACTATACTATAGTAGTGTGAGCTATGGTGGTCCTAATTTTTTCGAGAAAAAAAAAGTTGCTCCGATTTCTAAAATTTTTATATATCTTTGCGTTTCAGATAATTTTGAAACTTTTTTGTTGCGCCGTCTGTCTGTCTGTCTGTATGTCTGTCTGTCTGTCTGTCTGTCTGTCTGTCTTTATGTCTGTCTGTAACGACCAACGCGCATAACTCAAAAACCGCTTGCCCGATTTTAATGAAATTTGGTACCCAGGCTGGGTTTTGGGTCGAGATGGTCCCATTTAAAAATGAACAAAATCCACCAAACACAAGCCAAATAAAAGGGTGGGGGTAGATTTCAAAAATTAGAGTTTATGTAAAAATATGGCGTCTGTGATATCAAACGAAAGGTAATTGAGTCTGGAGTTCAACAAAATACATTGTTAATAATTTAAATAATTTTACATGAAATGTTTTTGTTATGATCGTCTTTTTTAGCACTGAGTTGATTTCTTTAAACCCTTGTTATTCGTAAAGTCTTGGGCATATCGAGGTAAAAGTTGCTGTGTAATCTTATAGGTCTACAAGCTTAATTATGGTATGCCTAGTCGCATCCTTCTTGCAAAAAAAATGTAGGGGACTCACCACAAAATTTATTTTTGATGCAGTTTAAAAACGTATTTTTTATTTTGTTCAATTTTTTTATATTTATTTTCTAGACTATTTATTTACATGTAGGCCAAGTTTTATCATGGGATGACAGTGGGTTCTTATTTAAAAATTTATTTTTGTAAATTGATGATGTTCAAAAGTCTTATGTTTTACCTTAAAAATAATTCCTCTACTTTAATAGTTTACCTATAAATAAGCCGTGACTGGAATTATACTATTTCAAAAGTTTTTAATCATTTTCACTTATTTATTTCGACGTCTAAGTTAAGATTACACATCCACTCTGTCACATTTCTGGAATTTCTCACTATCGTGGGATGATTTTGGTCATCATAGGGGTTGCAACATTAAGTGTAAAATACCAACCAATTTTTTCGGTAACTACGTAAAATCACATTAATTTCCAGAACGGATACGTCGCAAACCCAAACAGACTGAGAAAACACGCTACGAAATGCCATGTTTACGCAATTTTTGTTTTTTACAAAAAGACATCTGTCAAAATAATACGCCACCTATGATATTTAATTACCTTACGGCCGATCTTATCACTATTTTAAGAGCAGTGGCGGTTCCTTCATAAGTGCACATATTATGCACGTACACTCCCAAATTTTACTTAAAAAAAATATTAAAATCTGACCATTCTATAATTAATAATTTCATCATAAAGTATCAATAAACCCCAAAAGGAATTCACCAAAGACTTGAATACTAACTAAGAATTAATACCCGGTATGTATGTGTTTGTATTTGAGTTGAAACGAGGATGCGTAGGTGGGCTACCGCCGGCGCCGCGCCAAACTGGAGCGAAATTCTGTGCACCGTTGATGTTATGTCACATTCTAATTACAAAATATAGAATATTACAGTACAGCGTGTCCCATTTTCGATGGGATTAAATGGGAAACTCGCTGATTAATAAAGATATCGATTTTCTAATTGCACCTTACCGTGTTTTTTTTTGGAGCCCTTAAAAATGGTGCAATCAGATTTTTGCCTTTTTGCAAAAATTGCATTTTAATTTATTTCTTGTATCTCGCTTATTTTGCAAGATATTTTTGTTGTTTAAAAGCCTTTCTGTGGCAACTTTTTTAGAGCAAAATAATGACGTTGTCAATTTTTTAAAATATTGTTTAGTTTTTGAGATATGGTATTTATCATAAAAAAATTAAATACGGACCTGGATTTTTTTTAATACTATTTTGATTGGTTGCTATTGTTACCTTAAAATGATAAAACTTTAATATTTTTTTGATTTAAGGTTAAAAAAAACTATTTAATATTTGAAAAAAAAATTATAGTCCGAACCTGGAAATTTCCAACGTAATTATAAATTAAAAATTGCAAGACGCACTAGTTGAACAATTTTTAGTTTATCTGTTTTGAAATGATAATTAAAAGATTTATAAATAAAGTAAAAAACGGTAAAAAGTTACAAAAATAATATCATACTAATTATTTGATGGTACCACAGCAGGTCGTGAAATTGACAAAACAAAAGCGTGGAATTGACATTGTCATTTTACTTGTCATTTTTGTGAATGGCTTAAAATTATTTTAAACTGGCTAGAAATCGACCATATCCAGATTTTGAAAAATGTGATATGTTTGACTGCTACATTCTAGCAACAAAATCCCAATATTTAAATGGCAGAAATATTTTTATGCAAAATGTGTTAAGAAAAATTACTCAAAAAATCCAACAATGTCTTACACATAATGGTAATCAGAAAAATTAGTAATTTTTTGTAATTTGTTTTTTTTTTTCTATTTTTCGAGAACTTTGTTTCAAATAAATCTGTAAATTATCAAAACAATTAAACTAAAAATTGTTTAACTAGCAATTTTTAATTTATATTTATGTTGGAAATATCCAGGTTCGGACTAATTTCTTTTTAAATATTAAATATTTTTTTTACCTTAAAACAAAAATTTTTTAAATTTGTATTATTTTGTGATAATACTAGCATGAAACCAATCAAAATAGTAATTAAAAAAATCCAGGTCCAGATTTAATTTTTTTATGATAAATACCAGATCTCAAAAACTAAACGATATTTTAAAAAGTTGACAACGTCATTATTTTCTTCTAAAAAAGTTGCCATGAAAAGGTTTCTACAGAATAAAAATATCTCGCAAAATAAGCGAGATATAAGGGATTATTAAAAATACAATTTTTTCAAAAACTCTCTGTATTAGCGAAACTACGAGGTATAGCAAAAATCTGATTACACCATTTTTAAGGGCTCAAAAAAAGAGCACGGTAAGGTGCAATCAGAAAATCAATATCTTTAATAATAACCGAGTTTCCCATTTAATCCCATCGAAAATGAGACACGCTGTACACAGAATCTAGGCCTTACTTCGGTTCATGCTCTTGTGAATCAATTGCAGCGATCGATAACGCCCGCACCCTCGTGATACCACCCACCGGTTGCCGTTGGCTGTGAAAGGTGCAGCTTAAAATAGTGCACTGAGACAACGTGGCGTTATCTGTTGGGTGTGGCAGCAATAATTTTTTGGTGTGCACCCCTAAAGTTTTACTCCACGCGCGACCATTGTTTAAGAGATAAATAATGTAACTATTTTCATCAATATCAAACATTGCAGCAAGAAAGGGCGAAAAGAGGGCGTTTATGTACAGGTTCTCAATTATTCTTGTGAGCCCGTTAGCGAAACCAGATGCCCATGGTGTCCACGTTTTTATAATATACATGCTACATAAATAAGATGCCTCATAACAATATGAGCACTTTAGATATTAATTTTTATAGTAATAAAACTATCAGACAATATATATGCATCAAGATATAAATAAATTTTTTAAACTATGATCCCATTATCATCCCTAGGTAAAATTTAGCACACATGTGAACAAATAGTCTAAGAAAAAAATTTATAAAAATTAAGAAAAACAAAAAATCCGTTTTTGAGATTTCATCAAAAATATAATTTTGGCATAGACCCTTTGTCCTTTTTTTAGGAAATGAGGCTATCAACACATCATAGTTTGGCTTGTGAATCGTTCTCTACAGGTAGCGAGTTTCAGCTAATTATCTTAGACGGTTTAAAAATTATTAAAATTTAAAGAAACCGATGCAGGGTAAAAATGGGTCAATATTTTTACTTTTGGAAACGCATATCTCAAAAAATATGCAACCAAAAAATTTAAAAATTTGTATTTTTACTTTTTATTAGGCGGAGAATAACGACACAAAAACTCACCATCATCAAAAAACTCAAGGTTCAAAAATATTTTTAAATTGGTTGAATTGATGTGGACTTACCCTTTAGTTATATATCTCTATTTATCAAATCACTAGAAGGGATTGATTTTACATCTTGAGTTTAGGAATAGTTAAAGTTTTAGGAATAAAAAATCTTTTAAATAAGAAAACACTCAACTGCTAAATTTACTTGTACACTTGGGGACTAATTAAATGGCCGCTGCCGTTTTCAGAAGAGCTAAGATGAGAATCCGAATTTAATAGAATTTGGATATTACCCAACCCAGCAATATTCGACTGCAAGCCAAACGAAATACAGTGGAGAGCCCTGAGTTAATGCTTAAATTAAATTAAACAAGGGCCTACGTGCAAATTTTAAGAAGACGAGTATATTTAAAAAAATCTAATGGTATATTTAAAAAAATAATAATTTAAATAAATAATAATGCCCTTAGAAGAATTCTAGCGCAATTCTATCAAATTCTATTCAAAAAGTTATTAATTCTAGACATTTACATTTTTGGAATAAATTGCATATTAATTTTAAAAGTACTTTTTTGCAGATAGATCTTTTTAGCCGTAGAATGATGATTGTCGCGTCTGGCAATACCTACAGAATTTTCAATTGTGCAAAGAAATATTTCGTATTTTATTATTACTTACAAGCTTTTATTTAACTTCACCTGTATGTATGTATGTATGGATGTAATCAAATCTTGCAACTCATTTTTGACGAACTTCCAAACCTCCGAATGACTTCAAATTTCGCATAGCGTCTTAGTTCCGATGACAATACAATAATACGGTTTCATCAGTTACTTACCTCCCCCCTAACGGGGTGGAGAGGGGGTAAAACTTTAGTTGGTCCGATTTCAACCAAAATTGGTATCGGGGGGTTTTTGAGGATGAGAATTACGAATTTTTGATCAGATTACCAAAATTCAATATGGCGGATTCAAAATGGACGATTTAATGTCAAGTTTTTCTGATTACTTTCAACTGACTTCCACGATTCCGATTGACTTCAAATTTCGCATACCGTTATAGTTCCGATGACAATCCAATAATGTGGTATCACTGACTGCCTACCTCACCCCTAACCTGGAGGGCGGAGAGGGGGTAAAATTTTAGTTTGTTGGATTTTCACCAAAATTAGTATCTGGGGGTTTTTAAGGATGACGATTACGAATTTTTGCTCAGATTACAAAAATTCAATATGGCGGACTCAAAATGGACGATTTAATGTTAAGTTTTTCTGATTACTTTCAACTGACTTCCACGTATCCGATTGACTTCAAATTTCGCATACCGTTATAGTTCCGATGACAATCCAATAATGTGGTATCACTGACTGCCTACCTCACCCCTAACCTGGAGGGCGGAGAGGGGGTAAAATTTTAGTTTGTTGGATTTCCACCAAAATTGGTATCTGGGGGTTTTTAAGGATGACGATTACGAATTTTTACTCAGATTACAAAAATTCAATACGGCGGACTCAAAATGGACGATTTAATGTTAAGTTTTTCTGATTACTTTCAACTGACTTCCACGTATCCGATTGACTTCAAATTTCGCATACCGTTATAGTTCCGATGACAATCCAATAATGTGGTAAAATTTTAGTTTGTTGGATTTCCACCAATATTTGTATCTGGGGGTTTTTAAGGATGAGGAATACGAATTTTTACTCAGATTACAAAAATTCAATATGGCGGATTCAAAATGGACGATTTAATGACGAGTTTTTCTGATTACTTTCAACTGACTTCCACGTAGGTATCTGATTGATTTCAAAATTCACTTGCTCTCCCACTAAAAAGGGGGGGGGGCGTAGAAGAGGTATGGCTTTAGTTTGTTCGATTTCGACGAAAATTAATTAATCCTTGCGTATAATGATCATAATAATAACGAACAGTTTTGGGGAACGATCTCAACGATCACACAGTGTTTTTCTATTTCAAAATTCGGTAAGATGGGCGTCGCTAGCACTGTTAATGAAACCTGTCTAGGAGAAGGAAACCTATAGACATAAACTTGGACAAATCTAAAAATTAAAAAATAAATTTAGAAAAAAATAGTTTTTGAAAACAAGCTTTTATAAAATGGACTAAAAAGCATAAAATAATTTTTTGAGTGTTCTGATATCATAATAATAAAAGCGATGGGCGTATTTAGTATTAGGTAAATGCCTTTCTATGCGCATTTGGTGGATCGTCCACACCCGATGATGGGCCGACTCTTCTTTTTCAATGTGACAAAATAAATCGACACCTGCCGGTCGCGGATGATCTGCCTAATATGACGCAGGCGTAATAATGTCCATCCATATCAGAAAAATGTAAGGGTAGCTTGAATAGGGTTGGGTTGGGTTAAATTGTCTAGCCTTCACTCAACTTCGATTTAACAAGGCTAAAACAAAAACGGGTAAATTTCCTTTAATACGCCCATCGCTTTTATTATTATGATATCAGAACGTTTCTCGGTTATATCGTAGGAGAAGCTTGCGCAATGGAGGTCTTTTCGCATAACACGTGACGGCTCGGAGCTAATCTAAAGCTTGCTATTGATCAAAGGGTGTGTTGTGGATAGTCACACCATTCAAGACTACCGTGATAGCTTCTTGCTACTCTTCCAGCCTATCTATTCTCGTACTTGAACGATGTGATAGTTTCCATCACATGCTCTGGCCAATGGCAAGCTAAATTAGCTCCGAGCCGTCACGTGGTATGCTGAAAGACCTCTACTGCGCAAGGTTCTCCTACGGGCCGACCGAGAAACGTTCAGTCGGTATGGAGCAGGAGAATAGATTTTACTTCAAACGCGTAAAATTCACTAACTCTAAAGAGCGGACGACTATGCCATTGGTCGAGACAAGGCATTTCGCACAACACGCAACTGCTCAGAGTTTGCTATTGGTGAGAGCGTGGAGCGTGTGATGTGGATAGAGCCTCAGGGTGGTTTAAGGTATTTCCCTTAAAAAATAATAATTGTTAGCTTTGGTATCATGGAAACGATTAAGCCACGACACTTTAACACGTGACCACCAGGCCGTACCTAGGGGGGGGATCAATCTTCCTCCAAATAAGAGTGTATAAAGTGGGTTTAAAAGCATTTCGCAGCAACACAACTAGGACAAAAAAATTACACAATACGGTAATTTTTATTCAAATATTTTAATCCCCTTGTTTTCTGGGTACTTCCCTCCGTGGACAGTCTTAAATTTTTTTCAAAACATAGTTTTATTTTCTAATTGTTTAATGTTAACATCTAAACAACAATTCTTCGTAATTATTTTTTTTGTAGTCAAGAAACAACAATTATTTTCATTTCAAAAACGCCCTTCAGCCCCACCGTTTATAAAAATAGCGCTACAAGCAACAATAAAAATAGGTTATTTAAAAAAATATAAAAAATTGTTGGCGCCGCAAGGGAAAGTTTTAGAGAAGTCCGTTTTTAATGTTGATTTTTGGGGAAAATTCATGTTTTACTGGTTAATATTCAGTGTTTCTGCGTACGCCACTGATTTTAATAAAGTTTTTTCACATACATGGAGGAAAAAAATTCAACATGTTTAGGTATATTGCATACTAGCTAAATTTAAAATGGTAAATAAAATATCGAACGTTGGACAATGAGTTTAAAAAGTAACACAAATTTTTCAATTTCTATCTTTTAAAAAAGAGCTCCCTTGCCAGTCCTGGGTAGGCCCTTGGTATCTATCCTGACTTCTGGACGCATAATAAATGTTTTTTGAGGGAGCTTGTTCTCGTTTGCCGTCGTAGTTGGAATGAAGATAGCAAGTTATTGGCGGATCCGTGATGTCCGTGGGAGGGACGAAGGCGGTTTGGTTTCAGGGGTCAAAGAGGCAGCAAAAACCATTTTTGTACGTTTTTAATAAGTTTGAGCTCTCAAGTTCAGTGCAACAATACACAGATAAAATGCGCTAAAATTTGTCTGTTTGATACCGTGCCACAAAGGAGCTACTAGGGCCGCCATATTAGAATCAAAAGTTGGAATTTAAAAAAAAATTAAAAAGTCACTTTTCTGTGTGTGTTTTCGGGTTAATGCATATGGTATTTTTTTATCAGAACTAAAAAGTACAGTGAAACCTCTCCTTGCGGACACCTCTATTAAGTGGACACTTCCTTTAGGCGGACAAATTTTTTGGAACCAAGCTATTCCTTATTTCTTTGCATGTAAAATTCATTCCTATAACCGGACGCGGACATGTTTTTTGGTTAAAAAATTTTGAAACCTCCCTTATCCGGACGCGAATCTTTAACAGCGGGACAGACCGCTGCACGACATGGGCAACAACGCATTCTGCAGCCGGGGAACAAATACTTCTGTCGTATTTACAACATATTTTATTTGGCAGAACTGCTGGTTTTTATTTTTATTGTTCAGTTGAGTAGAAATAGATGTCTTTGAAATGGCGCCTAGTAAAAAATTTCTTAGTTTACGTGAAAAAATGGAAGTTGTTAACGTTTCGGAGCTCGAAAGATCGCTGAAAAATTTAATATCGGAAAAACTCAAGCAGTGGAAATTGTTAATACATATATATAAAAATTTCGCAGTTCTCTCTCATAAGCGGACACCTCCAATAGGCGGACAAAATTCACGAAACCGTGAGTGTCCGCCTATAGGAAGTTTCACAGTATAAGTTTTATGTCTGAAACGAGGGTGGGCGGTTTGAAAACATGCAGCAGAGTTAGTCAAAATTTAATCACGAATAAGTCACAGCATTATTAATTATTATTTTTATTTGTTCTGAAATGAGAAGAATTAGGTTTATGGAAAAATACACATACAAAAAATATTTGCAAACTAACTGAACTTGTAGATCTTGAATTTGACTCAGCCTTACCTAGGGGGGATCAAGGGTATATATCCCTCCCACATTTTTAGGACTAATAAATAATAAAATATTAATGGCAGAATTGACTCTGAAGATTTTTGCTTATAACAGCTGAAAACATGCTTAAACTACAGTTTGGTTAAGCATTCTATTTCCTAAAAAAAACTAAAATCTTAAGCGTATTTTATAGACTATTTTTGTTCAATTTCTAAAAAAGCTCGTACTTCTTAATAACGCCAAATAACTTTATTAATAAATAAACAGTTGTGTTTTAAAGAATATTAATTGACTTGACTGCGAAATTAATCCAGGATTAGAGCAGTTGTTGAAAAATAGTTAGTCAAGGATAGTTTTTGCCTGACAAATATAAATTTGACTAAAAAATTATGCTGCGTTGACTTATTTTTTAGCCATCCATAGGATCCGGCTAGGATCGTCAAAAAAACTTTTTTTTATTTTTCATCAAAATAATGTAACCTAATCACCAAAATTTTTGATAGCGACGCGTCGCGTCGATTGTCTGGGGCACGATAACACAAAAATTAAGAAATATATTTTAGTCACCTAACTGTCAACGTTCCCATTTTTACAACACTTAATAGTATAGTTAATAACAAATAGTTTCAGAGGAATTCATAGTTTTTTTAAAAATAAAATTAAATATTTTTAGTAATTAGGCAATGTTTGCAACAAAGTATAAAAGGCAATTTCAAAGGGGTAAAGTCAACCACGGACACGGGTGTTTCGCAGAAAGAAATTTTTCACTTAATGGTATAGTTAATAACAAATAATTTCAGAGGAATTCATATTTAAAAAAAAATTAAACCAAATATTTTTAGTAATTAGGCAATATGTTTGCAAAAAAGTATAAAAGGCAATTTCAAAGGGGTAAAGTCAACCACGGACACCGGTGTTTCGGAAAAAGGAATTTCCATCGTCAGCGTGGCTTGCCTGACTACAGTAATCAAACTGACTACAAGATACAAGGTAATTTACCTATTTAGGAAAATGCAGATCATTAAAATATATATGTTTTTTAGGTTAGACTAGAAACACAAGCCTGACTCCATCCGAGTACAATGTTACAAAAATTATATATTAAAAATAGCGTAACCAAAATCATAACATTTTTGGCTCCGACGCAGTTCACATTTCACTTTTTTCCACTCTTAAAACTTTCGTTTGTGAGATATTACAGCCTAAATCAGATGGCACACGTGGCATAAGCTCTGTTTTACGATTTTTACTGTGGCAATATCAAAAAATCATCTGTAGCGGTGTAAGAAAATTCGCTTAAGTCCATGGACTTTGCGAAATAACTGACATTTTTACAAAAAATCATCCTGACGCCAATGGTGATATTTTAACAAAAATTAAAAAAACCGTCTCGGCATAAATGTTCAAACTTCAATAGAACGTGCTTTGCATTTACCTAGACTTGATATCAGTTCACCTACAGAAGGTGAAACTCAGGTTTGATCATAAATATATTTAGAAAAAAAACTTTTTGAATACAAGCTTTTATAAAATGGACTAAAAAGCATAAAATAATTTTTTGAGTGTTCTGATATCATAATAATAAAAGCGATGGGCGTATTAAAGGAAATTTACCCGTTTTTGTTTTAGCCTTGTTAACTCGAAGTTTAGTGAAAATCCAAATTCATTATATTATAGCAGAAAAATGTAAGGGTAGACAATTTAACCCAACCCAACCCAACCCTACTCAAGCTACCCTTACATTTTTCTGATATGGATGGACATTATTACGCCTGCTTCATATTTGGCAGATAATCCGCGACCGGCAGTGTGTCGATTTATTTTGTCACATTGACAAAGAAGAGTCGGCCCATCATCGGTTGTGGACGATCAACCAAATGCGCATGGAAATGCATTTACTTCATATTAAATACGCCCATCGCTTTTATTATTATGATATCAGAACACTCAAAAAATTATTTTATGCTTTTTAGTCCATTTTATGCGCATGGAAATGCATTTACTTCATATTAAATACGCCCATCGCTTTTATTATTATGATATCAGAACACTCAAAAAATTATTTTATGCTTTTTAGTCCATTTTATAAAAGCTTGTTTTCAAAAAGTTTTTTTTCTAAATTTATTTTTTAATTTTTAGATTTGTCTAAGTCTATGCATTTAAGGTAGCGCATCGATATTTCAGGGAGTCTTTCCTTTCAATTTTGAAATACCTAAGTCTTCGATGAGAAGGCCGTCCAATAGAAAAACACTGTGTTATCGTTCCCTAAAATTGTTCGTTATTATTTTGATCATTATACGCAAGGATTAATTAATTTTGGTCGAGATCGAACAAATTAAAGCCTTACCTCTTCTACGCCCCCCCCTTTTTAGTGGGAGAGCATGTGAATTTTAAAATCAATCAGATACCCACGTGGAAGTCAGTTGAAAGTAATCAGAAAAACTCGTTATTATTAAATCGTCCATTTTGAATCCGCCATATTGAATTTTTGTAATCTGATCAAAAATTCGTAATTCTCATCCTCAAAAACCCCCAGATTCCAATTTTGGTGGAAATCCAACAAACTAAAATTTTACCCCCTCTCCGCCCTCTACGTTGGGAGGGAGTTAGGTAGTCAGTGATACCATATTATTGGATTGACATCGGAACTATACCAAGTATGCCAAATTTGAAGTCAATCGGATACGTGGAAGTCAGTTGAAAGTAATCAGAAAAACTTGACACTAAATCGTCCATTTTGAATCCGCCATATTGAATTTTTGTAATCTGATCAAAAATTCGTAATCCTTATCCTCAAAAACCCCCAGATACCAATTTTGGTGGAAATCCAACAAACTAAAATTTTACCCCCTCTCCGCCCTCCAGGTTAGGGGTGAGGTAGGTACCCGATGAAACCATATTATTGTATTGTCATCGGAACTAAGACGCTATGCAAAATTTGAAGTCAATCGGATGTTTGGAAGTTCTTCAAAAATGAGTTGCAAGATTTGATTACATACATACATACATACAGGAATTAAGTAATCGAACAACCACTTCGAGTTTATGCTTTATAATAAATGTATATTTTATTGATGTGAGTACAATAATAGACTTAAGAATACTAAAGGTAAAAACGTTTACAACAAATGAAATGAAATGCAACTCCTCATCTCCGGTAGGTTTAGAGGTAGTCGGGTTTCTCTAGATGATTCCAGGTAAGGTCGACGTCGGTGGTATAACTCCTCCACCCCAAAATTAGACTTTACAGGGGCAGGTGGATGCTGGCCGGATCAATTTTCTGCTCACATTGTTTTAATTGTGAAGGAATGACGTTAATGCTGTCTTGTGGAGTTTGCATTTGAATTACAACTGGATTTGTGTTTTTTGATTGTTTGCATTTCCGTACTCGCTTAAAGATTAAGTATAAACATATAAGTGTAAGTATTACATATACAAGTAATGTCCATATACCGGGTATATGATAAATGCTTGATGTTTCGAACTGCGGATATTCGCGCGCCTGCAATGTTTGAGAAGAATTACTGAATGAAGCACTTTAAGTTTTGAGGGAGGTTGGTTTCAAGTCTTAAATTTTTGAGCCACTCAATTATATCTACTTGATCGTCGGAATCAGACATAACTTGCAACTTACATAAGCAGGTAAACAGCGAAGGTGGTCATTCCTCTATAAGAACAAGGTTCTGCTAGGCGATTTTGTCCTCACAAAAGTCCTTATTCTTGCGAAACTAGACGATGCTGTTCTAGTTCCCGATGATTGTGCTTCACAGGTCTTCGGTAGACTGGGATTTTCAATTTTGTAAAATCCACACTGCCAATCGCCAATCACCAAAAGTTATTGAAGCCGATCGCGATGCGTTTGAAACTTCGAACTCCGTTGACTGCGCCAATTAAGTAATCGAACAACCACTTCGAGTTTATGCTTTTTAATAAATGTATATTTTATTGATGCGAGTATAATAATAGACTTAAGAATACTAAAGGTAAAAACGTTTACAACAAATGAAATGAAATGCAACTCCTCATCTCCGGTAGGTTTAGAGGTAGTCGGGTTTCTCTAGATGATTCCAGGTAAGGTCGACGTCGGTCGTATAACTCAGGTGAAGTTAAATAAAAGCTTGTAAAAAAGAGAATTTATGAAAAATAATTTTTGCACGCCTATGATTGTGCTCAGTGGTCATCAAGGGTACAATGGCGTACAAGGTTCGAAAAGGCCAATATTTGGGCAATGATCTCTATATATATATAACATTTGGGTTGCCTCATAGCAAATTTGGTGGTTATGGGTCAAAACGGGTAGAAACGTCAAACTAAAAATCAGAAAAAGTACAATTTTATGGAAAAAAATCATATCTCGGAAACTAAAGAGAAATTTAAAAAACTGAGAAACAACTTTTTTTAGGATTTAGCTGACTGTCATTTTGTGTTATTAAACTATTTTTGAAAAAAATTGTACGGGAAATGGGAGCCGTACAAACTTTCGCACTTTTGGAAACCAAACATTAAAACAGGATAAATTGGGGGGAAATTAACCGTTTCGTTTAGGAATAAATTTACTTTAAATATGTCCAAAAAAACGGAGTGGTTCAATTCAATTTTTGAGCAGTTTATTTGACAAAAAAATTGGTTACTATCAATCTTAAACTTCAGAGTGTCGTACTGGCAACGCCAATTATAATTATTCAAATCACTCCATATTAAATATTTCAAAATTAACTGCCCGTGTAGCTTCCTTTTTGTTATGTAAAAATAGTTTTTTTATTTGGATTTTCGACCTTAAGGGTGAGCATTGATACCATGGGAAGGTGTTACTTTGCTACGGTTTTTGCATATTTTTAGTGGTGATTGGATTTGCCGGTAAAACATTTTTCCTTAATCGGTTGACTTCAACACCTCTTTTCCTTTAAATATATTGTAAACGAACATAATCATAACTTTACATTTATAGGGGAGGAGAGTAAATGAAAATTTTGGGGTTTTAAAATGTTTTACCATGGTTTCATCATAATTTCTATCAGCCTTCCAAAGCCCATCTCTGTAGCGTTTCTGGAAGTGGGCAATGTTACCTTTATATATATTTACATTTATAGAAGAGGGAAGTATATTAAAATGTTAATGTTTTTAAATTTTTTTCTTGCGTTTTAACATAGTGTCCTTCAGTCTTAAAAAGCTCAGCTCTCTAGCGTTTCTGGAAGTGGGCAATGTTACATTTACATAACTTTACATTTATAGGGGGGGAAGTAAATTAGAATTTTGAGGTGTTTTAATTTCTTTCTATAGCTTTATCATAGTTACTATCAGCCTTCCAAAGCTCAGCTCTCTAGCGTTTCTGGAAGTGGGCAATGTTACTTTTACTTAAATTTACATTTATAGGGGAGGGAAGTAAATTAGAATTTTGGGATGTTTTAATTTTTTGCTATAGCTTTATCATAGTTCCTATCAGTCTGCCAAAGCTCAACTTTCTGGCATTTCTGGAAGTGGGCAATGTTAATTTTACATAACTTTACATGTATAGGGGAGGGGAGTAAATTAGAATTTTAGAGTTTTTGATCCTTTCCGCAGTTTGGTCATAATTTCTCAGTCTGCCAAATTTCAGCTTTGTAGCATGTCTGGAAGTACAGTTGAATTTTGATTATCTATACATGAGTGAGTGAGTGAGTGAGTGGCAATTTCGACGTTTTTTGAAATTTCGTAACTACTTGACTACTTTATGAAGTCCATAAAACTTTCACATTCCGAAGTAGAGTTTTAGATCGGTCAAATATCGGCTGAAATTATTTATTATTTAATTATTTATTTAGTTCAAAAAGAATAATAGTACAAAAAAAATATAATAGCAATAGAATACCTAAAAATTTCTAGTAATAAAATGAATTACTAAAAAAAAGAAGAAGAAATGGAGGCCGCATGTATCAGTTTGATATGTGTGTGCCTCCTTAGAATGCCAGTAAAACTTAAAACAAAAATAAATTTAAAATTATACACTTATTTAGCTACGATAAAGTAACTTCAATATATCATTATAAAGTATTATGTATTTATAACCATGATATTTTTTCACAAAGTACTACAAAGTTTTCTCTTATGAATGAGTTGATCTCAAATTTTTGCGAATGTGTTTTTGTTTATAGAGTTTTGGTGTCCAATATAATTTATCATAACAAAAACATTTCTAGTCTAGTTTGGAAATGTTTTTTTTAAACTTTGCTATTACAGCCAAACTTCTTTATGTTCAATTTAGCACTGTGCCTAAGAGTCATTTACAGCCAAGTTTAGAAAAATATTTCCAAACTAGTAAGAACCTTTCATTTTGAAATTTGTATTGGAGAACTTGGCTTTACTTTTATGTCAATTCTTTTTATGGAATGCCATTTTCGCGTACTTGGCTTTTTTTACATGAAATGTTTTTGTTATGATTTCACTTCTTTTTTAAAGGAATTGGATAATACTTAATTTTTAAAGTAGTAAAATATGCGGAATATTGTTTAAAACTTTTGCAATGCCTTACTTAAATTTTTGAGGTTTTTTCATTTTTTTTCCATGGTTTTATCGTAGTTCCTATCAGCCTTCCAAAGCTCAGCTCTCTAGCATTTCTGAAAGTGCATAATGTTACTTTTACATAACTTTACATGTATAGGAACGGGAAATAAATTAAAATTGTCGTGTTTTTAAATTTTGTCCTATAGTTTTATCATAGTTCCTATCAGTCTTCCAATGCTCTCTAGCGTTTCTGGAAGTGGGCAATGCTACTTTTACATAACTTTAAATGTATAGGGAAGAGGAGTAAATTAAAATTTTGGGGTTTATTGATTTTTTCCTATAGTTTTATCATAGTTCCTATCAGTCTGCCAAAGCTCAACTCTCTAGCATTTCTGGAAATGGGCGATGCTACTTTTACATAACTTTAAATGTATAGGGGAGGGGAGTAAATTAAAGTTTTGGGGTTTTTTGATTTTTTCCAGGGGTTTGGTCACAATTTCTACCAGTCTGCCAAATTTCAGCTTTGTAGCATGTCTGGAAGTACAGTAGAATATTGATGATCTATACATGAGTGAGTGAGTGAATGAGTGAGTGGCAATTTCGAGGTTTTTTGAAATTTCGTAACAACTTTACTACTTTATGGAATTCCATGAAATTTGGAGGAGTTGTTAACTCCATGGAGATCTACGACTGTGCAAAGTTTGAGATTCGTAGCTCATTCCGAAGTAGAGTTTTAGGTAGGTCAAATATCGGCTGAAATGTTTCAAGAAAAGATGGTTACGGCGCGCGAACTTGGCGAGGCACTTTTGTTGCGCTGAAGTGTTGCGCGGAATTTTTGGAGAGGAACATAACGTTCTGAACTGGTAACCGCCCTAGTGACTATAGTGTGTGTCACAGATTGGGGGAAAAATTTATTTTTAAGGAAAAATAATGCAGCTCTATATACAAAAAGCTCTCTAATTTTAAGCTTCTTAGTACCTTGAAATATTTGTTCAGACGGATACATTCTTGGTTTGCAATACATCACTTTTAATACCTATATATTTCTGTGCAATAAGCAAAGGATCCAACGTAGTTTGCAACGCAGCACCCCAACAAACTATCCCATAATTAATAAGGGATTCCACCAAAGCCGAATAAACTGACTTCAGTAAATTAAATAGCAGTATATTTCTTAATTCATAAAATTTAAAAATCGTCTTTCTGACTGGCGGCTATGTTGCGGAAATGTTTCAAGCAGAACATATTGAGAGCGGACCGATTCGAGCTCTTCTGTGCTTTCAAGAGGCAGCGTGACCTTGGCGAAGGACTACCGTGTCCTCAGATATAATCAGTGACGGATCTAGACCCCGAAAATTGGGGTTGCCCAAAAATAATATTTAATTATTACTTTTTGCAAATTTGTTAAGTACTATTAGTTAATTCATGGAAGTATATACCAGGTGGGCCAATTTTTGTTATAATGTTCGAACAATACTACCGATTTTAGTAGGATAAGCGGCAATTAATTTAATTAATAATTATTTTAAAATCGGTGATATAGTTCCAAGGTAATTATGTTTCTTTAGTGGCCATTTTAACAAAAAATAGGGAGCCATGGACGAACCAGGGGGGGGGGGAGCGGCCTGGCCCCTTCCCCAACGCTAAGATTTTTGTGCCACATATTACATGAGCAAAAAACTTAAATTCCATAAAATCCGACATCATGGGGTCTCGCCACCCCTCAGGCATATTTGTCGGTGCGCTACTGACTAACCTCTTTAACCCATTTGTTCCCAAGCAGTGGCCTATCTAGGCCCTTAAAGTTGGTGGAGCCCTAAAATAAAACTAAATTATGACTTTTTTACAGATAAAACTGGAGTCGGGCAAAAGTAAATTCGAGGAAAAATGATTTTTTTGTTTTATAGTTTAAAAATTTTAAGCGTTGCGAACAAAGCATCGAAACACAAAATATCAACAGTTCAAAGTGTCGAAAACACAAAAAATCGAAATTACAAAATAAGACAAAATGTCGAAATGCAAAATAAAAGATAAAACCCAACCTAACACGATCTGGTCAGGTTAGATTTTGTGTAATAACCTAACCAGAACATGTTAGTACTTTTTGTTTACTAACGTAACCAGGTCAGGTTTAAAACCTATTAATATTATACAAAAAAAAATTAACCTGATCTGGTCAGGTTAGTTTTTTATAATTATAATTACCTAACCAGAACAGGTTTTTTTTTAATAACTTCGTCATTTTGTACTTTCGTCATTTTGTGTTTAAACGTTTTGTTCGTCACCCCAAAACGCACTAGAACAATGTAAAAAATAATATATTTTTCCTGTCTTTTTAAGTGTTTAATATGTATTTAAAAGGAAAAAGCTACCACTAACACCTTTGACACCAATATAAAAAACTCAAACTTTTATATGCTTTATCCAAACCATCTCTCTCAGTCATGGCGCACCCAAGGTGGGACACTCGGGGTCCGGGCCCCCTCCAAAACCTTCGGATTTTTTGGATATTTTTTACATGTTTAATGAAAATAGCATAAGATACGGCATTATCGGGTTTTGAGCCTCCCCTAAAACGTATTCCTAGGTGCGCTATTGCTTAGTTACACGTATTTGAAACAAGACAAATATTAAACACGATCTTCTCGCACAAATTTGCTTTTAACCTTCAGATACACCGTAACAAGGCTTAGCTAATCCATTCTCCCTCTTTGTAGAGTTGTATGTGAAGAACAAGGACTTAATCGCGATTAAACCCAAAATTGCGCTTAAGTGCATCTGAGGGTAAATCGTGTATAATTTTCAGAAGATATCATTATTGAATACTGATACAATTTTGGTAATAAGACCGCAGGCAAAATTTTTGCTTTTTTAGTTGAAAAGATGCCGATAAACTATTACTTGGTTTCTTTGCAATTTACCAAACTTGGAAAGATTAAGTACTCTATTACCTCCCTTTGTATACGCCGGTGTTCTTAATAATAGCAAATAAAAATTTAATTTAACGTTCCTTTCAATATGGTCTCAATTTAAGTGCAGGCAGCCTGCAGACCAAACACGTTTAGATGCGTCCTGCAGGCCGGTTGCCCCGCTCTGTATACCCAGCCAGATCCAGCCATGATCAAACAAATGAAAAAATAAGCGGGCAACGTTCGAAATTACGTAAAAATGCACCCCCCATATTCTCACTAAAGATTTACCTGCGTGCAACAAAGAAAGAAAAAACCCCAAACTCACAAAGAAGGGTGATTCTTGAACGCAAAGTGTAACGTTCGAAATTACGTAAATTGTCTCAGACTGACCAATGAATATTTAACTGTGTGAAACAAATAAAGAAGAACATAATAGGTATCACCGAGTAGCCTATTCTTGATCGCAGAGCCTTCAACTTTCATTGATAAATGCAAAATCACTAATATTTTTAGGCTGTATAGTTTGGTATAGTGGCCAAATGGATTCATTCATGCTTTTAAATTAAAAGGACTAAATTAAAAGTCCGAAATTCTCATCCCAACTTGGTAGCGGCCATTTAATTAGTCCCTGTCTGTACCTACTAGTCGCAGTTGGGTACAAAATTGAAAGGTATATACTATCTATAATGCTTCAACTTTTAGTTTTGATGCCCAAAGAGCTTTTGAAATTATACAGTTTTGTATTTTCATGAATCAGATTATTGGGTAATTTTGTACCCAACTGCGACTAGTGGGTACAAGTAGATTTAGCAGTTGGGTGTTTTTTTTCCAACTTTTTGGTTTAATTCTTATTTAATTGTGTTAAAAAAAATCAAGCGTGTGCAGAAAGAACTTTTGAAATTATAATTATGAATATTTGGTAAAACTATGTGAATATAGTTTTTGAAAAGGGTGGGGGAAAAATGACAGGAGGGGTGATGGGTTGGAGCACGGAAGACTACAAAGTAATTGCAGCAAATTAGAGGACATTTGCAATGGGTGATTAAAGAAATTTCATTAAAATCGCCTAAAATTTAGGTAATTTGTATGCGTTAAAGCCTACATTATGTGACAAAATGGCGTAAGGCGACCGCCATGTTAATTGCTGTTAAAATACTCTGCCAATATATGGGCACCTAAGCTCACACTAGGTTCTATAGATGTAGAGTACGGATGAGCTAATATAACTAAAAAATTAAATATGTTTTATTCAACTCCAAACTCAATTACCTATCGTTTGATACCACACAAGCCATGCTGTAAGTTAAACTCTAATTTTTGAAATCTACCCCCACCCTTTGTTAAAAAAACTAAAATATATTTTGTTTAACTCCAGACCCAATTACCTTTCGTTTGATATCACACACGCCATATTTTCACTTAATCTCTAATTTTTTTAATCTACCCCCACCCTTTTTTTAAACTAAAATTAATTTTGTTTAACTCCAGACTAAATTACCTTTCGTTAGATATCACACACGCCATATTTTCACATAAACTCTAATTTTTGAAATCTACCCCCACCCTCTTATTTGGCTTGTGGTCGGTGGATTTTGTTCATTTTTAAATGGGACCATCTCGACGCAAGATCCAGCCAAGGTACCAAATTTCATTACAATCGGACAAGCGGTTTTTGAGTTATGCGCGTTGGTCGTTACAGACAGACAGACAGACAGACAGACGGCGCAACAAAAAAGTTTCAAAATCATCTGAAACGCAAAGATATATAAAAATTTTTGAAATCGGAGCAACTTATTTTTTCTCGAATCACTATAGCTCACACTACTATAGTATAGTAGTAGTGTGAGCTAAAAAAATACTCTGCCAATCTATGGGCACCTAAGCTCACACTAGGTACTATAGTTATAGTGTGAGCTAATATAATCAAAAACTGAAATATATTTTATTCAACTCAAGACTCAATTACCTTTCGTTTGATACCACACAAGCCATGTTTTGACTTAAACTCAAATTTTTTTAATCTACCCCCCACCCTTTTGAAAAAAACTAAAATGTATTTTGTTTAACTCCAGACTCAATTACCTTTCGTTTGATATCACACACGCCATATTTTCACTTAAACTCTAATTTTTGACATCTACCCCCACCCTTTTTTTTAAATAAACTAAAATTCATTTTTTTTAACTCCAGACTTAATTACCTTTCGTTTGATATCACACACGCCATATTTTCACATAAACTCTAATTTTTGGAATCTACCCCCACCCTTTTATTTGGCTTGCGTTCGGTGGATTTTGTTCATTTTTAAATGGGACCATCACGGCCCAAGATCCAACTTAGGTACCAAATTTCATTAAAATCGGACAAGCGGTTTTTCAGTTATGCGGGTTGGTCGTTACAGACAGACATACAGACAGACATACAGACAGACAGACAGACAGACAGACATACAGACAGACAGCAAAACAAAAAAGTTTCAAAATCATCTGAAACGCAAAGATATATAAAAAATTTTGAAATCGAAGCAACTTTTTTTTTCTCGAAAAAATTAGGATCACCATAGCTCACACTACTTATAGTAGTAGTGTGAGCTAATAGCCACACTACCTTCGGGATGAGTAGCAATCCAACGACGCCTATTATGTCAAAATCGGTTCAGCCGATAAGCCTCTAGCGCGACATGTCATACAAACATACATATTTACATACATTCATACATATCCCAAGCGAAAAACATTACCCTTCCTTTCGGCGTGCTGCATTTGGTTAAAAAAGGGTCGCGTTAGTCGTGAGAAAGGTTGTCTAATATCCAGCCAAAGTTTAAACCACAGAAAACTCTTAAAAGGTTTAAACGATTGTGCTAGCACCACTGTAGTAGCCCATTTACGCTCCTAGGATAATAAAATAAATCTGAGATCGTAAATGATGGCAAGCCATAAAACTTTCTTTTGTAAGGACATATTGATATTGACTTGAAAAAATAAAAAGTGTTGATCAAAATTTATAAAAAATATTTTTCAAAAATTTACCAATTTTAAAAAAAATTTAATTAAAAAAAATTAAAATACGTATGGTAATTAAAGCATGGGCACACCCAGGGGGCGGCCTTGGGCCCACCTAATACATCTTCCTGGGTGTGCCACTGATTCTAAGAGAGATAGTACTGCAGGAAAGTCGTTTTTCTCAAAACGCACAGAGTAACCGGTAACCTTACTAATTATTTTACATTTACGTAAACTAACGAGAAAATATATGTAGGTAACCTTAAATTCAGCATTGATATACATTTTTGAAGCTTCCACAGACGTCCAAAAATGGAGAAGTCTGTGGCAGCTCCTGTTTACGGGTTTTATTTCTCCGTATGTGAGAAGAGTTGGAACAGTTTTTGTTGAGGGTAGATGGTTCAGGTATTCCATCTATCCTGAATGTAGAAATTTGATTTAAGATAAAAGGAAATACAGATAAACTTAAGGCTTACAAAAATACGTAAAAAAAAATGCGACCCCCTTCAAGAAAAGTCCTGTGCAAAAGATTTAAAACGAAAAAATAAGCTACTCCATCTCTCCTTTGACATGTGTACTATATCTGTTATTTGAATTTCGCCCAAAGTAAGATGGCACATTCCAATTTTTTTTATAAAAATAAGTTTTTTAGTTCTGTTTTCTTTTTTCAATATAATTAAGTACCTACTCAAAAAAGCGTATGTTTGTTTTCGCTGGCCCTTCCTGTATAATGTAGCTTTTTGTTGAATTTTACGTCTCTTTCTCTCTAATTTTAGGAACTTTTAATGGGCCACGTCAGTAGAGTTAGTGTTGGTATTTCCGAATTTTTACACAATGGGCGGAGTATTCAGTGCCAGCGATAAAGTTGCACCCTGTGGAGCAGTAAGTTTTATGATTTATTACCTACCTTATGTTCAGGGGCGCTCCCATAAATCCAAAGCCCTTGGCCTTTTTCTTTATTTCCAGTGTATCTCATTTATAACGGGTCACGTGTAAACTTTTTTAAAATACCGGAGAAACATCTGTTTGGTTTGCAAAGAGGGTGCATTTTGGAAGAGAGTTGAATGAATTAATTTTAATAGAAAGGGTGATACCTAAATTATTTTTACCTTCCTAGCCCGCGTAGCAATGGCTAGAGAAGGTATTATTTTCCACACAAATGTCTTTTTTCAGATATCGCCGAAAATGTGTTATTTGGGTGTATTTTTAGCAATATTGTTGTAATTTCTGTGTGTGTGTACTTCTGTCCGTAACACAATGGCTCCTAAACCGCTATACCCATTTTCATAAAATGTTGGGGTGAAATAGTGTTCGACACTGTAACGAGCTGATTAGCTTTTGGTCGAAATCCATTAATGCTAATAACAGATTTTTGACAATTAAAAATTGAAAAAATGCTAACTTTGTAACGGAGCATCGCATCGTATCAATAAGCGGTTTTCGGAATATAGTAGACTACATTTTGTTTTATACTCAAAAATTTTAAAAGAGCTTTAGTTTCTGAGATATTTACAAAAAACTGTTTCTAAGGATGATATATCAGCTTCACTTGAAGTGTGTAATAGGCTAGCTAGGAAGATATCAGATCCATCATGGATCCATTTATTTTTAAATAAATTGATAACTTTTCGAGGAAGTTGAATTTTTAGCTTGGTTTGTAAAAAAAATATTTTTAATTCATAAAAACAGGAACGTATAAATGGGGGATAGATTGGGGGCTCAACCCTGGAAAGAGACCTGGAAAAAGTTTTGGGCTAAAAATATATAGGTACTTTTCTATATTTATACATATAATGTAATGTATATCAAATAAAAAGCAAAAAAAATTCCAAGCCCCCCTCAAGGCAATTTTTTCTATACGTCATTGATAATTATAATATGATAAAAATCAAAAAAGGTATGGTCGCACGTAAATAATTCTTGATTCACACCAAACCAAGTATTAGTGGCAGCCAAAACCAAAATTTTCGGTATAATCTTAATTATTGTGATTTTCTTTTAAATAAATTTTTCATGCATTTGCGATTTGTTACTAGATCCAAAAAATACGTTTTTTTGTTAGGACGGGGGAATCGGGCCCTCTGGGTTTCTCTGGATCCGCTACTGTTTTTTTTTTAACAAAATGCCATAAACACTTATCCCACATATCATTTTGAGAGGAAGACTCTTTAATTAAGTTAAAATGTTTTTAATGAGGGTTGTATTGTTTGCAATGCATATCCTTTTAGTTATCATGCGAGCATTTTCTGTGTAGCTTATTAGTTGTGTACGTTCTGTTTGTGTGTTGTTTTGTTAGATATGTTAAATAAAGACTAAAAAATATTTGCTTAATTTATCAGCAATATTGTGTTTTTGAGCCTTTTTGCGTAGGTATGGTGTTTCCCTATGTTATTGCGGCCTTTTAACAAGTAGGGCTGTGGAGAGGGTCGGCTCTTTTGTGTGTTGCCAGTTCCACATGTTAGTATAAAATTATAGGATGTAAGTAATAAATATATTTATGCGGGATTTTTAAACTTATATCTTCCCTGTCCTCTTTTTGGGAGGTCGAAATCGGTGTTAACATTAGGTAAGAAGAAACTAACCGTGGTCAATTGATCGCACACGTACCCTAACGGGGCGTGCCTGGTCAGGTTAGGATCCGTTTGCGATCATTTGACGGTTACGCCTCCCAACACCGATTTCGACCTCACAAAAAGAGGAAAGGGTAGCTATAATTTTCAAAAAATACGAAAAAGTTTATACTACAGTGAAACCTTTCCTTGCGGACACTTCTAATAAGCGAACACTCCTTTTAAGCGGACAAATTTGTTGGATCCAAGCTTTTCCCTATTTCCTTACATGAAAAATTCACTTGTATAACCGGACACTCTAATAACCGGACGCGGACAATTTTTTTTGGTTAAAAAATTCTGAAATCTTTCTTAACCGGACGCAAACCTCTGACAACGGGACGGAGCGTTGCGCGACATGGGCATAAATATTATGTAGTATGTTGGCATGCAGCCGGGGAATTACCTCTTTCCGTTTTAATCCATTATATTTGATTCGGTGCATTCGGCGGGACTGCTGTGTTTTCTTTTTATTGTTTAGTTGGGTAGTAATAGATCTCCTTGAATGAAATCTTATTTTTCGTAAAAAAAAGGAAGTTGTAAACGATTTGGAGAAGGAACATCTATCAGCACGACGGACCGCTGAAAAATTTAATATCGGAAAAACTCAAGCAGCGGAAATTGTTAATAAATATATATTAAGATTTCGCAGTTCTCTCTCATAAGCGGACACCTCCAATAAGCGGGGTTAATTTACATTAGGCTGGTAAGCATGCACGGTGCCTACAATAGACCGGTGTTCGGATCATACATATTATATATGTCGAATTTTCAAGTCACTGGTGGTCCAGAGGATGTTTGTAAGCAAAGTTAGATATGATATGAACAACTAATATTTTTTGAATTTTTTTGAAAACTAAGGCAATTTTTCTACTGTTTTTTAATAGATCCTTGTAAAATATAATTTTCTAGACGTATTATCGTTATTTTTTTTTTGCTCGCTTTATTTTTTATTACACAAAACTTAAAATAGAATTCAAACTGAATGTGATCGTTTAGTATCAAAGGTAAACCGCGGACTTGGGAAATAAACAAAGGTGTAGGCTAGCGGATTACTTTTGAAGCTGAAACGAACACATTATTTTCTTCAAATTTTAATTTTTGTGTAAAGAGAAATGTAGCGGCTAAAAAAATAACGACTGGTATGCCTCAAAAACATTATTTTATAAGAATATACTAAAAAACAGTAGGAAAATTGCCTTAGTTTTCGAAAAATTCAAAAAGTATTAGTTGTTCATATCATATCTAACTGATCTAACTTTTGTTTACAAAAATCAGCTGGACCATCAGTGACGTGAAAAAATCGACATATACAGGGCTCGACTTCGAACATTTAGCCTTTATGAAAAGCGTATAAAAAAGGATAAACTTATGGAAAGCAAGAAGTCAGTGAGGGAACAAAGACGCGCATATTCAGGAGCGTTTGCCGCTGTGACTCAAAATTCATTAATAGTTTTTTATTACTAAACAGGAGCAATCAAAGTAAGATTTCCACTTTTAAAAGACGAGGAAATAGTCATTATTATTTATTTCGTTATTTTAGCTTTAATCAGGAAACATTAGATCGAGAAAAATGCAATTTTTTAATAATTTTTTCTTACACAATAACCTTGCTCTTTTATTAAAGTCGCACTTAAATGCCACTCAAGTGTTCGATCTCCTGGTGGCGGCTCACGAAGTCAAGTTGCTAAAAGTCACCAGGAAACAAGGGACAACAATTTTGGGGTAGGGATGTACGACAGCCCTAAACCTCTTGCCCCTCTACTGGTTTCAGTCTGCAGAAAAAAATGTTTGTCACGTTTTACTACTCCCTTTAAAATTTTATTTATGCCCATTAAATATAGGGGCGATTCCTCTTTAAAAAAAAACCATAAGTTGAAATGCGGTATTATGGTAATTGCAATTATTTAAGTTTTTAAAATAATTGAAAAATTATTTTACAATTATAATGAAATTACAAAATTGCAATTGAATTACTAAAGTGATTGTTATTATTTGTAAAAAGCTATTTTGCTTTTATTATTTAAAGCAATCCACGTTTCGTACTGAATTTAAGGGGTAAGTTCGGAATGTATTACGAAGGAAGAGGTCTCCTAAATTAAGCATTTTAACATTTTGTAAATCGTGAAAAAGGTTTTTTTTATTTTGCAAGTAGGAAATTTATAATTAAGTTATTTTTTTTGTTGTTATTAATTACACAGTTTTCTAAGTACATTCCTGTAAAATAATTTGTAATATATTAGTTACTTTTCAAAGTATTGGTTTCTAACTTTGGTTGAGAATAAATCGGTACACATAAAGACCAAGACATTTGTTATCCATAAAGTTGAATTTGTGGAATATTTTGTTTGTCCGTGTAGTAACCTCCTTTAACATTTTTGCCATGTTAGAAAGCTTTACCTGTACACTTAATTATGGATTTCGCAGTATTGATTATTAGTATCTACGAGATGGCGCTACAACAATTAAAATCAAGGGGTTTTAAGGTTTTTATGCATCGCCGTCTTTGGCCTACTCAGCCGGTAAGAGTAACGTCATTAGATCGCGAAAAGAAAACCATTTTCTGGAATTGCTAACTTGACAACAGCGCTAAACTATTTATCTCTGTTAGTGCCATTTATTTAAATAGCGATCTTACTTCAGTTCACATATTTTTCAATCGCCAAACGATCGTTGACGAATTCTGTATATAAGAGATCTGAACACCGGTCTATTCTAGGCTCCGTGGTAAGTATCTACCGCAGAGACGGTTACCAATTTCCACTACTGACGCCATCTTTTGGAAACACTTGCAATCCGTGCTGACGACTGATGCAGTGTTGGCGTTTTTGAAAAGTCGACCCTCTTCACAGCCCTACATCTTTTAACTAACGGGGGCAGAGCTGCTCGTAGGATTTTAACTCGTGTCGGTTTTCTGTGCCGAGTCCAAGGCCCTGGCGCGTAGAGCGAGTTTTGTGTTTCGAGGCCCAGCGAGCGCACTTGGACGAGAATGTAAATGGTCCCAAGACTGGGAGAAGCAAGTGTCTAACCAGGGATCCACTTGATTTTCGCGCAAGCGCCTTTGACATTCACGCACTTGCTTAGCCTCGGTGTGCCACGCCGGCATTATTTTCTCATTAGTACTCACGTCTACATGCGAAAGTCTTGCAAGAACCGCGAGCATGATAAACGGTGTATCCAAAGCCTGATCTGGGGAGGGGTAATTAAAAAAGGTTTTTTTTATTTTGCAAGTAGGAAATTTATAATTAAGTTATTTTTTTTGTTGTAATTAATTACACAGTTTTCTAAGTACATTCCTGTAAAGTAATTTGTAATATATTAGTTACATTTCAAAGTATTGGTTTCTAACTTTGGTTGAGAATAAATCGGTACACATAAAGACCAAGACATTTGTTATCCATAAAGTTGAATTTGTGGAATATTTTGTTTGTGCGTGTAGTAACCTCCTTTAACATTTTTGCCATGTTAGAAAGCTTTACCTGTACACTTAATTATGGATTTCGCAGTATTGATTATTAGTATCTACGAGATGGCGCTACAACTATTAAAATCAAGGGGTTTTAAGGATTTTATGCATCGACGTCTTTGGCCTACTCTGCCGGTAAGAGTAACGTCATTAGATCGCGAAAAGAAAACCATTTTCTGGAATTGCTAACTTGACAACAGCGCTAAACTATTTATCTCTGTTAGTGCCATTTATTTAAATAGCGATCTTACTTCAGTTCACATATTTTTCAATGGCCAAACGATCTTTGAAGAATTCTGTATATAAGAGATCTGAACACCGGTCTATTCTAGGCACCGTGGTAAGTATCTACCGCAGAGACGGTTACCAATTTCGACTACTGACGCCATCTTTTGGAAACACTTGCAATCCGTGCTGACGACTGATGCAGTGTTGGCGTTTTTGAAAAGCCGACCCTCTTCACATCCCTATATCTTTTAACTAACGGGGGCAGAGCTGCTCGTAGGATTTTAACTCGTGTCGGTTTTCTGTGCCGAGTCCAAGGCCCTGGCGCGTCGAGCGAGTTTTGTGTTTCGAAGCCCAGCGAGCGCACTTGGACGAGAATGTAAATGGTCCCAAGACTGGGAGAAGCAAGTGTCTAACCAGGGATCCACTTGATTTTCGCGCAAGCGCCTTTGACATTCACGCACTAGCTTAGCCTCGGTGTGCCTCGCCGGCATTATTTTCTCGTTAGTACTCAAGTCTACATGCGAAAGTCTTGCAAGAACCGCGAGCATGATAAACGGTGTATCCAAAGCCTGATCTGGGGAGGGGTAATTAAAAAAACCCTTCCCTGCCCCCGGAATCAGCACCCCGTGTAAGCACAATGCACGAATACGAGTTGTCTGGTCGCACCTTACGAAATAAAAATAAAAGTGGTCACAGTGCGCCTATGGAGTCACTGACCGAAAGTCTTGCAAAAACAGCGGTAATAAGAGTGATCACAGTGCGCCTATGGAGTCACTGACCAGTGGCTATTCAAATTCTTTCTATACATAGTCTATTATCTCACTCTATAGCTTAATGATTTTGTAATGACGAATTCCCCTTTTAAAAGATTAATGCCTTCTCTTTGTCAATTTATTTTTGTATAGCTTGAAAAAAAGTAGTAAAATTTTTAATATTATGGCGGTCAGTGGCACGGTATAGACGACTGCAGACTTGGGTCAGTGTGTTTTCTGTTTAGTAACGATGGTATATAAAATTCAAGGCTTCTTAAAACCGGCTTCCTAACTTTAGTAAAAATAAGTCTTAATTTGCAAAATTGTAGCGATCTCATCATACTCATGACTCAGTTTAATATAAACGTGAATCTGGTTTCCGTCGATGTAGTAAGTGCAATAATGACTAAAATAAAAACCATTATAACAATAAAAAACTTCTTGGAATAACAAATATGCTGGTCTAGATATAATAATAGTTTGGTTTGTGAATGTGATCTTGTTACTATTGTTAGTTTTGTGTTACTTATGTTCGTTGTTCATCAAGTAAATTTTCGGAATAAAAATCCTTAAAAAAACTGTCAAGAAATTAAAACACTGAAAGGGACGTTCTTCCAGTTGAAACGTCACTGGTAGGTATTAAATGAAAAATGTTCAAGGTGTTCCATTTTCGATGGGAACAATGAGAATACAGTTTCCCTTCCTCTGTTCTTTTTTGTCTAAAAAAAAGCATGGGCGCAGTCAGGGGGGGGGCGGTGCCTAAGATTTTTGTAGATATTTTCCACATATTTCATGAATCAAACAAAACATAGCCTGAAATGCGACATTTTGGGGTCTCGGACACCCCCCCCCCCAATATATATTGCTGGGTGCGCCACTGTAATAAGATTTTTGGCCAGGCCCCGTTGTTTTCCAATTTTTAAAAATATCCTTATTTTTAACAATTGCCTTCACGAAAGGAAGATTCCCCTTTATATACCTTAATGATAATATTTTGTATGTACCTTGTTTAGTTTAAATTATATTTAACTTCTGTAACAGCATAAACTAATATTAGTTTATGGTAACAGCATTTTTATTTTTATGTCAATTTTTTTTATAAACAAACCTATATTAAAATATCGTTGTGTTATTTTTTACCAGGATTTTAGATTTTTTTAATAACTATAAGTATGTACTTAACTGTTGCTGGCTATAATTGTTCTATAGGTAATAAAAATTTAAAAATCAAGAATAAAGATTAATAATTTTATTTTTAAAAATGTATAATTAACAAAATTTAAAAAAAAAATTGGGTGTGCTTAAGACCACACGGCAGAAGTATTTAACTTCAACAAGGCGAAATTAATAATACTGGGCATCATATCCCTCGCTGAATGTTCCTTTCACAGTTAGGCGACTCGAGCCGACTTCACCCGAATGAGCGTTACATAGCCGAGCCTGACGGCTCAGTTCAATTCACAAAAACTGCTAAACGCGCCTAAAGAAGTTAACATTTCAAAA
The DNA here is from genome assembly GCA_963576565.1 of Aspidapion aeneum. Lineage (NCBI taxonomy): Eukaryota > Metazoa > Arthropoda > Insecta > Coleoptera > Brentidae > Aspidapion > Aspidapion aeneum. The sequence goes on from OY755043.1 coordinate 52,090,935, forward strand.
AAGGGGTATAATAGTAATAAAAGGGATATGGAGTACTTTATAAGATTATTTCTCTGATCAAATGAGGAGCATTGCGTTCGCTGTTTGGAGTTCAATTGGCTATATATGATATAATTTATATTTTTGTAAAAAGTTAGCTTTGCCCCATTTTGCCCCGCATATGGGTAATATGGGGCAAGACAGGGGTAGGGGCGGTTAAGTAATTTAAAGCAATATTTTAGTTAAACAAGTATTATTTATAAAAAACTGACTAAGATTAAAATATTTATTTAAAAACTAAAAAGGTTTAATACAAAATGCATTTGTAGTAATTGAACAGTGACGCATTCAGGAATATTTCTTGGGGAGGGGGGAAGGCCTCAAGATGTCGTATTGTATGCTACTTTATCTTTTTATTCATGAACCATGTGAAAAATATCAAAAAAAATCTTTGGTTTGCGGTGGGCCCGGGCCCCAAGGCCCCCCGTGGGTGCGCACATGATTGAATTTAGTATATATATAAAATTTACAAAGAATTACAGTCTCCTGGTCATCGCTGTTGACTCTGGCACTTGGGGGAGGGGGCAAGGCCATAAGATGTCATACTGTATGCTACTTTATCTTTTTATTCATGAACCATGTGAAAAATATCCAAAAAAATCTTTGGTTTGCGGTGGGCCCGGGCCCCAAGGCCCCCTGTGGGTGCGCACATGATTGAATTTAGTATAATATATAAAATTTACAAAGAATTACAGTCTCCTGGTCATCGCTGTTGACTCTGGCACACTAATTTATGAGCAAACTGGGGTACCTATCGGTTATTAGGTACCTATGACAGCTATAGGGTACCCCGTTTTGCCTTCTTCACTAAATCCATCATTTTGCCCCAAATCATCTTGTGCCCAAACCACTAGTTAAATTTAAACAGAAATCAAATACAGAAATAGGATACTTTTTTAGGCAAAGCGTTTCATTGCATTCTACATACCTAAACCCAATAACTAACCAATTTAAACAAAGTTCTTTAAAAAAATGTACATAGCTTTAAAAAATTCTGGGCTGTTTTTACGACACCCGTTATATTGCAGATGCAGTCCTTGGTGTTCTGTGAAATGCAGAGAGTTTAGCTAGTCATAAGAATGAAATATTTTATGTGCAAAAAGTTTTATTTTTGTGCAGTTTATAGCTAAAACTGCGGTACTACCCGGGATGGTGGCTCTTCTCGGGTACTACCTTTATACCTCATTTTGCCCTCCTTGCCCCTAATACCTACCACCAATTTTAATTTTTTTAGGTAGTTATTTTTTTAATGTATATTATTCTTATAATTATTAAACAAACTATTATTTAGCAGTATAAAAATTATGTAAATTACGATTGACTAATCTGTATGTAGTTCCTGTTAGCATAAACTAGTTTATGCTGTTAGTAACATTGACCCACAGAGAATTTGAATTTTTTCGTTCAAATCGTATGCAAACTCGTAATGGTCATTTTAAAACTTACCGACACCGATTTTCAAAAACACGCGACGTCCCTAAAGTGCTTAAAACTACTTTTATGGTTGATCCCTTATGGGATTACGCAAGTAAAATTTTATTTAAAAAAAACGGGGTATTTTCTATCATTTTGATAAAAAATTTGGTCTTCTCGCTATGCAACACATCCACCCTCTGCTGCTCTGTCCTCACTTCGGCAAGCTTCAGCAGAATTCGAATGCCTCGCTGCAAGGCCAAACGTTTGCATTCATGCTCAAGTTAATACGCGCATTGAAACGAACAAATGGCTTCCATATAAAACTAAATGTTTGTTTGAAGTGCGGATGGCGTCGCGAGTCCATGCGTCGCACAATCGATTGCTCTGGGTGATGCTTTTAAGGCACGTATACATACGTGTGCTCGTTCGACCTCGGAGCGAGGCATGTGAATTCTGCCTCAATGAATACACGCCTTAAAGCTCCCCAACTGGACTGGCCTCTTACTATTTAACCTCTGTTATGTTTTGTGTTACCAGGGCATGATATCAATAATTGGCTTCACAAAAGTTCACCCATTCTTCAATCCATTGGTATTTTCAAGTTCTTTTATTTTATTGTGCACGCTTGTTAAGTTTCTTCATTTATTTGGGTGTGTATAGTTTTAATCCCGTACTACGATTTTTTTTAGTTAAATAGTATAGTGTTTATTATCAGTAATAATAATGTTTTGTGCTAGACTAATACTAAAATATAAAAAAATACCTTTGACGTAAACGTGATATGAGGCCTTTAGGATCAAAACCCGCCAAATCCAGTTTTGGTCAAAAATTTGTTCTATACAAAAATTCTCCTACTTAACATAATCAATGTTGCACTACACTACAGTTGCAAAACCTACCCAATCTATCTTAAAATACAGTTTGAAAATTCAGGCTTGTTATTGTTAAAATTTTTGCAAAGTCAGTTGAACAAAGGTTAAAGCCGACCATCGGCATATCCTTTAAAGAAAGTGACATGGGCGGCGGTAGATATACTCATGAAACTTATTTCATTTAATTATGGCGTAAATAAAACTTTCTATTCCTACACTTACAGAAACGACACTGATTGGTTTTCTAACTCTGCATACTGCCGACTAAAGGGGTCCCGAAAGAAACACCTGAAAGCAATTAAAAGCCCGTCTCAAAAAAATCTGCCAACCAGGTTCCGTGTATCCACGTGGGCTGGGTCGGTCTCGAAATAAATACTTTGTCGTCGGACCGCAAAGAGTCGCGGCTTTTCTCTGTCGGTAGGGTTGAAATTGTGCCGGCTATCCACCTGTGCTGGGTCGGCCAGTAAACAAATACTTTGTGCTAGGACCGCCAAGAGCCGCGCCGGTTCTCTGTCGGTAGGGTATATGAATTTGGATAACTTTTGAACAGCGGCGTAGCGTGCCCGAAAGGGCGGGGGGGGGGGGCGACAGCTAAAAAGGGCGCCTCTCTGAAAAGTGATGAAAAATCTTGTGGCAAAAAAAACAAAAAGGTCAAAAAGACGCCTCTCACAAATCTTGCGACCAAAAAAAAAAAAAAAAAAAAACAAAACAAAAAAAAAGTCTTTCTGTCATTAGTTTCCTTTGGCACCCCCTCAATTGGCCATTACCGGCCCGACTTACTAACGCTGAGGGCGCGTCGGCCACCTATGGGGCGCCACTACCCTCGGGGCGGGGGGGGGGGGCGACGAACCCCCCGCACCCCCCCACGCTACGCCGCTGCTTTTGAAGGGCAGATTGAAGCAAAATTTCATGAAATCCATAGAACCCCGTATTAGGAGCATTTCAGGTGACTTTGCAAAAACTATACCATAAGTTAGATAACCAGTTTTTGTCTCTTTTTAAACATTTTGGTAAAATGGATTTGGCGGGTTTTGATTCTACAGGCCTCATATGAAATAATGTATGACATTCAAATGCGTACACCAATAAGAAGAAAAATTGTTCAAATAAATACTTGACAAAATTTGTTTTCTGATAGATAAACTTTAAGGTAAGGAAAAATTGTGCATTCCAAAATAAAGAAATTGTTTAATTCAAGTTTCCTTTGGAATAAGTGGAAATTGATTTCATTAGGATATTTTTGTAATAGATTTTTAGTAATAATTTTTAGAAATCTTCCTTGTTTACCATAAACCGAACACTTTTTAATATTCTCTCAATATTTCTTATGATGCGTTTACATGCAGCCCGCACTACCGCGGAATTAAGCAGGATATTATCCTCTCCCACACTGATTGAATCTGGGGGGGGGGGGCAACTTTGCCGTTGTTCAAGCGATAGATGTAGCGCATGTTTCCTTTATGTTCGGTATTTTGAAGGTCAAAGCACGGTTGGTGGTCTCAAATGTTGTCGCTGCTTTCTTTAGAGCAAGACGGCGAGCATTACCCCTTGCACCATCGAGCCGAGGCAGCAGCATGGGCATTCTTTAAAAGTGGACGACTCTAAGAATTTGGATTAAATTTTTACTAAATAAATTTTTTTGAGATAATCCCGAAAATGTCTTATTTGGGTACATTTTGACCTATCTTAGCAATATCGTCGTGATGTCTGTCTGTGTGCGTGTATGTGTATATTATTTCTGTCCGTAACATGATAGGTCCGAAACCGCTAGACCGATTTTGATAAAATTTTCAGGTAAAATAATGTTCGGCACTCTTACGAGCTGATTTTTTAAGGATTAAAAAATTAATAAAAGCTAACTTTTTACCGGAGCATCGTATCAATATGTGGTTTTCGAAATATAGTAGATAAGATTTTGTACAATAATTTGAGTTACCACCAAAAACTTCGAGCGTTAGTTTTTGAGATATTTACTTCCAAAAAACTGTTTTCAAGTTATTTGATTTTTTTTTCGTTTGATGTCTTCTCCTGCTGTTGACAATTTTATTGGAACCTTAATAAGATATCAATCGTATCATACAGTGAATTGGCGTGATGAACCGACAGGGCCGTACTCAGGAAAAAAAATTCGGGGGAGAATAAAAAATGTCGATAAAAATTTGCGTATAGCACACTTTTTTACCATTTCGGGGGGGGGGGATTGATCCCTCCCTAGATACGGCCTTGTGTACCTATTATGCCTATGTAGGCACCCAAAAAAGAAATATAAAAGTAGGTACATATGTATTTGTCCAAATTGAAGATCAAAAATGTCGATATTTTTCAGTCTGGCCCTCTCCAAAATTTCTCCAACCAGTCTTCAATCGATCAAAAAATGGCCACGGATGAAGAGGAATTTGTACGCACAAAAAATCGCTCAACCACTGACGTGTGCTTCCTTCTGTTTTTTACAACGTTTTTAATAGGCTTGGTAAGTTTATTTATGTTAATTATTTTTACCTTCCTAGCCCGCGCAGCAATAGGTTAGGGAAGATATTCTTTTCAAAGAAAAAATATTTTTTTCAAATAATTTTTAAATAATTTTATTTAGCGATATTTTTTTTTCTAGCTGTGTCTTGTGGGCTACTGTGTCATTAACAGTGACGTCAACCGGATAGTTAATGGTTATGACAATTGTGGCTCAATTTGTGGCAAACCCCGGCCACCATTGACCAAAGAAAATGCAAATCTCACCGAGTGCTATAAGATTACTCCTAATGCTGAAGGAAAGTAAGTACCTCCTCACATTAGTAAAGTTTAAATATATAGTAGGCTACTTAAGTTGATACCTACATATTTAAATTAAATTAATTATTGTCAACGTAAAACAAAACCGTAGCATAAATGTGCAGACGCAACGAGGTTGCCTCGTTGGTGTAGAGGCCACTTCACGAACGTTGATTGTAAATTACCGCTGACGACAATCGCAGTGGACGATTTCAAAGTAGATTGTTTTTTGATTTTTGATTTTCCCATTTATTTTTATTTTTTATTTTATTTTGCAATCTATACAACAGGCATAAGTCCAATTATAGTATAGAAATGTACAGAAAATAGTTATATCTAAATAATACATAATAAATTACAAGAAAAATCTAGTTTAATATTCTTAAGATTACATTAAGATTAAAAACCCTACACATACACACAACCACATACATCAGACACACACACACACACACATACATCATGCATAAAATCTTAAATTGAAACAAACAAAAACAACATAAGAAAAAAAATTATTGTGTGTGCTTAAGACCACACGGCAGAAGTGTAAACTTCAACAAGGCGAAATTAATTATACTGGCCCATAACATATTCTGCAAAGCGGACCGAACCGAACACTTCTGTGTACTTCTTTCTTTCTTCTCACAGTTAGTCGATTCGGGCCGATTTCACCCGAATGAGCGTTACATAGCCGTGCCTGACGGCTCAGTTCAATTCACTGCCCACAAAAACTGCTAAACGCGCCTAAAGAAGTTTATGCTGTTATTAGTATTTTGGAAGTAGCCTTTTTATGTCCTTTACTGATAAATAAAAATAATCGAAATTTAATTTATTACACATATCACACATTGTAAAAAGCGGGAACGATTTCATAATATTGGTCGTGTATTGGGAAGATTAAACGTCAGAGCCGACCGTGATGACTCTCTAGGTATAGTTTTTGCAAAGTCAGTTGAACAAAGATAAAAGCCGACCATCGGCATATCCTTTAAAGAAAGTGACATGGGCGGCGGTAGATATACTCATGAAAATTATTTCATTTAATTATGGTGTAAACTAAAGAAATAAAATTTATTATTTATTTTCTAACTCTGCATACTGCCGACGAAAAGGGTCCCGAAAAGTACACCCGAAAGCAATTAAAAGCGCATCTCAAAAAAATCTGCCAATCAGGTGCCGTCTATCCACCTGTGCTCGCTCGGTCGGAAAACAAAAACATTGTGCTCGGACCACAAAGAGCCGCGCCTTTTCTCTGTCGGTAGGGTTAAAATTATACCAGGAAGATTTTATATGAATTTGGATAACTTTTGAAGGGCAGAATGAAGCAAAATTTCATGAAATCGATAGAACCCCGTATTAGGAGTTATTCAAGTGACTTTGCAAAAACTATACTACAAAAGACAATCTATCTAATAGTTCGGAACAGTCAATTTTAATATGTAAAAGATTATGCAATAAGACTTGAGCCGAGTTGTTTCGTCTTGTCTCTAGAGAACTAATATAAAACATTTTTAAGAGCTCCGTGTGAGGAAAACCCTGGAAAGGGTAAAATCCTTCCGATTTTAAGTGTAAATACTTCAAAAATGTTCGTTGAACATTTTCAAGATTGTCTTTATCCACATTGTAGATTGGTGACCAAATCGCCGCAGCATACTCAAATTCTGATCTAATGAGCGCACAAAAAAGGATCTTAATTGCCATTATATTTTGAAAATCTTGTGTACACTTCACGAGAAAGCCATACATTCTGGAGGCTCTACTAGCAACTATGGATTCCTAGTAAGGAAAGCACCCCGGTCTTGTCATAATACTGTTTTACATATCCCCTGTATACATTAGTTCGGAATACAAAGTTCGAGAGGCGCTGATTACAGACCGTCACACCTGGTATAAAAATATTACGGACAGAGTTCTGTGCTGTCGCAATATATATTAACCGCTACTCTTGGTATATTTTGACAATTTGTTTTTGATTTTGACTGACATTGACCTTGGCAAAATAGATAAAAATATGATGGTAATGTAATTCCATTTTACATTTTTCGTTTGTGGATGCAGTTTTTCGTTATTTTTTTACTTTATATCTTGTTTTTTATGGTGTTTTTTGCTAAATTATGGTCAGTCGGTATTTTGAGCATTTTGATGGGGGCGATCCATCGCTTAAGAAATTGAAAAGAAAACAATGTTGTGTTCGTGGGTGCGAAGACTATGTTTGCAAGCGCCATCGCTTTCCCAAATTTGATGAGTGGTTAAAAATACTGGCTAACTTTGAAGAAAGACGAAATTTACGTTAAATATATGTATAGTGTGTGATGGACACTTTGAACCAGGACAGAGTTTTAAATGTTTAGTTTTAAATTTTAATATTTAGAAAACAAGCGCGGATCTAGATTAAAATCTGGGGGGGGGGGGGGTTATTTTCGCCGATATTTTTTTTAGTAAAATTTTGGGGGGTAATTCTCCTGTTTTCCCTTTAATTATTAACAACAAGTGCATATTTTTTCTTCCAGGGGGGTAATTACCACGCTACCTCCCCTCAAATCCGCGCTTGGAAAAACAAAGTTTATTTCTCTATATTTATATACAGGGTCCGGCATAATGATCTACCACATTAAAACGCCGTTGTAAATGCTATTTATTTTTTTTTTACGAAAACTCTATTCTATACCATTTATTTTTATTAATTTTTGAAATTTACAGAGTTCATGTGGCGGCCATTTTTTTCGATACACATTCGAAGCTGATTTCTGAAAGTTTCACTCCTACAGTAACTTAAAAGCGATATTTCTGTAATTCCTTGGCGCATTGCTGCTTTCAATTCGTCAATAGTTCGGGGTTATTGTTTAGGTATCCACAAAGAATCTGGAACTAAAGTTCTTTGCGTCGTAATCACAGATTCGTTACCTACTCTTAATAAATGTTTTGATAACGAAGGCACGATGGCAAGAAAATGGCAAGCCGCGAGGTACCAACCGACTACGCTAAGCTCTCTCAGTGATTCGGGCACAGTGGTGGTGCAAAATATGGGATCATGCCGGTGTCTGCATAATTAAATGAACAACCAGAAATATTCCATTAACGACATTGCAGCATTAGTTTAATTTAAAAAGCCTACGTTACATTTTTTAAACACACATTAATACCTAGTTAATATAATATAATAATGTTTAATTTAAATACATTTTTACAACAGCTAGCTAAAATTTACCAAATCCATTAGTTTATATTTTCATTAAAAAATAATTTAAAAGTCCCCGTTGATAGAAAAATAAGCTATATTTGCAACATTATTCATTGTAATAATTAAGTTAATGTATTCTATGCCCCAATAAAAAGGAATTTACTGCAGGATATTCGCCAAACAGTCTTTTTTTACTAGAAAATTCCTCTCAAGGAAATGTATGTACCTATATCAATGGGAATCAAACTTCTAAACCTTAGATTTAATTTAAAAAATTCAATCTTCCTTTTTATTGTTGCTAGTAGTCATTAATTTAAAAAAATTCTTTGATTAAGCTTTCTTAATAATTGGTGTTTATAGAGTGTTTTTAGGCAAATTGAGCGTTGACACAAAATAACTCATTCTTATCAGCGCGCAGAGTTTAAATTAACACTATGTATTTAATTGACGAGTAGAATGGGTCTTTTGGTGTCAAAATTTAATTTGATAAAAATTATTCAAAACACCATATTATAAGATGTAGCTTGATTGGAGAACGATTGTATTGATGGCTATGAGCATCCGGTATACAATAATTTAAAAAGCCACCCTTTAGCATAGAGACAAACTGAGTACAACGTTGGAGAGGCGCTGGTTTTTGCACGGCACCCCGGTATACTGCGCCAAAACTCCCACCGTGTAAGTGTCTGGTCTATCTCTGTCATTCGTCTATGATTTAATCCACAAAAGTTAATTTGCTGTCAAATTTTGACCCCTAAATCTTTAAAAGTAGTAGGCCTAGTTAATGTTAAATTGTTTATGTGATAATCAAATTTTATAAAATTTTTGGTTTTATTCGTATAAGTCATAATTTGACACTTACTAATATTTAACTCCAAACGATTATTTAGACACCATTGATGAAGTTTTGCAAGTTTTGTTGCATTTTGACACAATCATCTATTGTTTTGATCACCCGCAATGCCTTAAAATCATCACAATACACCAAAAATTCAATATCCAGAGTCTGTCCAATGTCATTCACAAACAAATAAAGGAAAAGAGGTCCAAGGACAGATATGCATCAAATTCGGAACTTTGGGGTGTTTCAGGTCGCTGATTATAATTTTAACTTAAACTTTTAAAAAATCAAAATAGCGGATCCACAATGGCGAATCTTTTTATTCGAGGGGGAATTCACTCTCGCAATACATGTACAAAATGTGGTTCGCATTATTTCTCATTACTTTTCATTATTTGGTATTACTTTTCATTACTTGTCATTACTTTTCATTACTTTTCATTACTTGGGATTATTTTTTATTACTTTTCATTACTTGGCATTAATATTCACTACTATGGCATTTTTATTCATTGATATTCATTACTATTCATTGCCCTCACATTACTTTTCATTATTTTGAAATTAGGTTGAGAGGTTATGTTTTACTTTACAAATTGTTTTGTGTCTGTTGTTGAGTGTATTTAATTAAAGATAAGTAATTTTTTATTAGACTTTATATTAATTATAACTAATTTTATATTAATAAAAATAAATTTATAATAGATTAATATTTTCGTAATATTTTCTAGCAAGGTATTGTAAACAGGGACAGGGTGACAGGTGTCTCTAAAAGGCCTGCACTTACAAAATATTCCTGAGGTCTTAATAAGCCGTTTTTGACCACCCCTTCCCCCATCCTAACGCATTTTTAAGAAAAAACACTATAAACATTGCGAGCAAGTAGTCTGTCGGAGTTGGTTTACAGGAAAACCAAAATATACGTTTTAAAAAGAAGATAACCAACATCGAAAAAAGTGGACTTACCTTTTTTGTAAATCGAGTTTTTAGGGTACCTCCCCCTCCCTTTTATTCAAAGTTGGGAATAACAAAAAGTTTTTTAACAGGAATCATAGCAAAGTTGGTTTTATTAAGAAAACCAAAAACTGAATCGAAATCGGTTCCGTCGTTTCTGAGATATTAGCGTTTTAAGGTAAGATTTTGAAGAGCCAACTGATGGAAAAAAGGGCCACGGAGTCGTAAGGGTCCTATCTCTATTAGAAAAAACCAAACCTGTGGTCTTAGATGTTACACAGTTTCCAAATAGGCGGGCAAACAACCCCTATGTTTTGCAAAAACCATTTTTTTTTTCAATTTCAGTTTTTACGTTATATCGCGAAACGGAGGCGTCAAAATCCAAAATCGATAATAACCAAATTGGTGAGGCTTACTAAGCTTAATTAAATCCAAAAGCAAAAATTTAAATCGGTTAAGTACTTTTCGCGTTAATGAGGAAAAACTCGTGCTACTTTGAAGGGTCATATGTTGCGAAGCTTTGGCTTGATTAAGAACAAACTGCCTACGCAGACGCGTTATTATAATACATATCAACGTATGTCAATTTTTAGGGTCGCCAATAAATTGCGTCGAAAAAAATCGGCAAAAACCTACAACATGTCAAATTTACTGTTTTCACAAATTTTCTATTAGCGGTGAGGGGGGCGGGCTCAAATCGAAAAAATGCACGAATTCATTTTAATTTAGTTTGTCGGTGTCTATAAGTGTGCCAAATTTCATAACTCTACGATAAGTTTGAATCTCGAAGAAAAGGACTCGCTCGCACTGTTTATGTAGTGACGTCACCAAGACAAAATATAAAATATTTCAAAAAGTGTAACTTATTAAGCTTATATCGATAAAAACATTTCGAATAAACTTTTTCATACATCAAACCCCCTCGGGCCATAGAGTCGTAAGGGTCCTATCTCTATCAGAAAAACCCAAACCTGTGGTCTTAGGTATTACCCAGTTTCCAAATAAGCGCGCAAACAACCTCTATGTTTTTCAAAAACACTGAAATTGTTGTATTGCCAGCGGTTCTTGATAAGTGTACAAAGTTGTTTAAAATTCTCTATGTTGACTTGGAATTCAATTTTGAGCAATTTTTAAAAAAGCCTCTTTTTAAAAATCAAATCAATATCAAAATTGTATATTAATATATTACACCGAACTTAGGGTTAAAGTTTGTCAGAATAGTTGTGAAACACTCTGTAGATACACTAATTTTCCTTATTACAACTTTGTGTATAAAAATGATTACTCATTACTATTCATTACTTTTCATTACTTGGCATTATTTCTCATTACTTTTCATTATTTGCCATTACTTTTCATTACTTTTCATTACTTTTCATTACTTGTCATTACTATTCATTACTATTTATTATTATTCATTGTTATTAATTACTCACATTATTTGACATTTTTCATAGTGATGCACAATAGATGTACAGAAAATGGGTAGTGAATTCCCCCTCGTTTTTATTGATAAACCGAAAGTTCCGAATTTGATGCATGTTAGTAGTTAATATATATATATAGGTTTTGGATCACGTTTTCCATGTAAATCCCCATAAGACGAAAAGGTGGTCATTTTTTGTATATGTCACAGAATATTCAGCTAGAGACAGTAATTTTTATATGAGTTATCTTTTACTGTCCAGTCTAACACTTTAAAGGTTTTTAAATTCTCAAGGAGCCCGTGAATTTTCACAATCTGTACAATAATTATTAAGCTGCTCTGACATCTTATGATTGTTACAGAAATGTATTTAACTGAAACAGTGGACTAGTTAAATCTGATCATAATACTTTGATGACTATGGTTTAGTCATGCAATTTTAACACCCAATAAATAGTTTTGTTTTTCAGAAAATATTTTATTACTCTTTATGCGTTTTATATTATTTCTGTTTTTCAATTTTAGGCACTACTAAATCAAGGTAAATAATAATAGCACAAGATTACTTATCATTTATTTATTGTAAAAAGTATGCAATATCACTACAGTAAATCATTATTACTAATTTTAGTTGCTATAGCTATACCTACACGCATGATCGAATAATTATATTTTAGCAGTTATATTATAATAATTATAATACCATTATGGATAATATGACTATTACTATGGAAGTGTATATATTAATGTTTACATTAAAATACTAGGTGTTACCCTACACATATGATATCACTACATATTTTATATAATAATATATAAATATCATTTTTATTCTTAGACAAAACAAAGATTACATTCAGGTTTAGAACTAAGATAAGATACATAAACAAACACTATGTAAGCAAACAACACATTACTAAGCTTAAATTAAAACTATATTTTCACTTAATACTATAGTGCCCCCACGGCAACGTTTCATAAGGCTCTTTTGAAATAGACCGTTTGTTATCCAGGGGACTCAGTCCGATTTTCGTCTGTTTTACAGAGTATAGGCGGTGCTTTTCGGATCTTATAAGATTTTGCGTAACTATTTTTTCTTGAAATGTATTTAGGCAGTCAACATAGTCCCCAAATGATAATCTTGTTTTAACAACATTTTGCTTTACACCCTTGGCTTTCTTAGTCACTCTTGCAGCTTTACTTTTAGTATCCGCTACTTTTGTAGCGTACATTTTAGCTCTAAGGCCAATAAAATGCGTCATTATTTCCCCATTGTTTTCATCTTTCATCATTCCTAGAACCTTGTTATTTACCCTCGGAATGTTATCTATGTTGTCTCCAGCATAATCCGAGGTGTCAAAATACTTGTGGCAGTCCCGCCGTATTGAATCATAAATGTCATGATTTTGGATGTTATAAACTAAACTGTCAGTATCTGTATATGCAACAGTACAATCCTTACCAAAAGCGGGTACCATGTAGTTATAGTGAAAATCATATATAGTTGTTTTGGCAATGTCCAAAATACACATTCCCACATATATCGGTTTATTGAAATATATTTCTGTTTTTTCAAGTTCAACAGCAACCAAATTTTCATTAAATATGGTTATACTTTTAAACTCTGGTCGAGAAATCAGAGCTTCAGCTCCAAATCGTCCGTCCCATTTCTTGATTAATTTGACAACACTGTGATTTCTAATATTTTCCATGGTTTTTCCAAACACGGCGTTGTTCATTAATTTGAAAAGGTTTTTTTCAAATTCATTTTTAGCATTCTGTCTTAATCGAGTATTTATGTCAATGTATGGTTTCAGCCATGCGGATTGCTCAAAACATAAAATTCTATGAATTGTTTTAAGTTTTATACCAAGTCTCAAAGCTTGTTTTAAATTTGTATAGTGAATTACATAATCCTTTTTATTATGCAGTGTAGCCATAAGTTTTTTATTTTTTGGGTTCTTGTCTCCACCAGGCGGACACTGATGTTCAGGGCATAAAGGTAAGTCTGAGAAATAGTCGTGTAATTCAACCGGAATGAACAAGTCGACTTCTAGAATGTATCCCTCACTTGAGTCATCCTCAATTTTGGAAACATCCAAATAAGTAATTTTGTCACTTTCTAACCAACTAAATTTACCATAAGGCAATAACTGACTCATACTAAATCCATACTGATTATTAATGTCAAAATACATCAAAATAGATGTTTCTTTGTATGAGTCATAGTTAGCCATGTATTTGTTGTTGGCCTCGACGTATCTTTTTGAACATTGGCTCAACCCTCCTCTAATACCGCGCTCTATAAAAGTGACCATATTATAGTCCGTCAAAAGCTCTAATTTTTGTTGCGTATGGTATAACATACAATCCCATGTGTAACCAGGAAGGGTAAAATAGTTCGCAGGGTCCAAACCATACGTTTTATGACAACTTTCCCTAAATTGCTGAAATACCTGCATTAAGAGGACTATGTCAATTTGCATATAAAATTCCATATAATCTTGTAGGGTTTCACAACCAAAACTTTCCCATACATCCAGTGCATGCTCATAATCAATTGACGAAATTTCTTTATTTTCCAGGATGTTAAAGAAATGACGTTTTTCAGGCAAAGACGTCTCTTTTAATTTTTTCCAACTATCCATGTAGTCATAACAAAAAATTCCCTTTTTGAAAATAAGTTTATATTGTTCGTCAGAGAAGTGAGGAAATTCATTTTTGATCAGCGGATACTCCTCAAGATATGAAGCAAGCTTATCCAAGCTGCTGGCCATAAAGCGAAAAGAATCGATAAATCTAAATTCAATTAAATTTCCGTTAATTTTTTTGGTAAATGCTATATATTTTTCTTTGTTAACTGGCAGCAAATTTATTGAGCCATCCAAATTGGCGATGTTTTCAATTATCAAATGTCCATCATAAGAGCTAAGGTTGTGAAATACTACAGGGACAGTATGACAATCCTGAAAATTTAGATTACAACTTTCATGCGCAGGGCCACGGTACTCTGAAGGAAGGTGACAGTGGTCGCGTATTTTCTTGTCACCAACTGAAAAATTCTGTTCACAAATATGACATTTTTTAGCTTTATTAAAGGTAAGTTTTTGTTTCTTACTTAATAGTTCCATGGGCAAGTCACAGAGAAATACAGTTTCTAAGTTTTCAGCGAACTCCAGTAATTGTTTACTAAACCATTCCATACAGTCAGGCCCCGTGTACGACCGATAAAATGAAAGGGAATCATCATAAGCACATTTTACGTAGTACCCCACTGAACAAGGCACATGCTGCTGATATTTTTGAGTTCTTTTACTACTATTCTTTACCATAGGCATCAGTAAGCATTCGATGTCGCAATAAATAATGAAGGATGCAAATTGTTTATTTTTAAAGTTTTTAAATTCTACAATGTTGTTCTCTTTATTTGGTAATTTCGGAACCACGATACTGCCAATAATTTGGCAGTCTTTTATATGTTGGTCGAGTCCATCCTTCGAATAAAAATAATGCAGGCATCTGTCGCAAATGTATTTAACTTTTGAGAATTTGCTAAGTTGTCTACTCACGAGCCTTGAAAGATTTTTTATCCATACAAAGTGGTAAGTTGGTGCAGAAAGATCTTTTATCTCTTCATTCTCTAAATAATAGTTATTTTGTACTAATAACAAATTAACATGTTTTTCGTACTTTTCCCCGGTAATATAAGCAGGCAGTACTTTAAAACTGTTTTCATTATGTTTTTGCAGGCGATATATCTAATAGATATATTATTTTGCTTTTCAAAGTGAGCAACTTGGTTTAAAGTCATTGGAAACTTTATTCCTTTTAAATTTAAAACTTCTTGAGGATGCGGATAGGATGAGACTCTATAGAAAAGCAGATGTTTTCCTTGGGTTTACCTACTTTATGTAATATTTAACATAAAGTTTTTAGAGTTTTGATCACAAGTGATTATAAAAAGAATTACTAAGATTAAATATTAAATATCTACGTATTACATTTTTATAGATTGCATGTACTTATATTTTTTATTTGTTGAGTTTTTGTACATAGGTATAACAGAAAACTATCACAAAGCCTATTTATTTAAATTATCTCATGGTATAACCCTTGCGGGTGTTTACAGCGACCTGTAGGACTGTACATATTTTTCTTCGAATCGCAGACTTCTAACTACTTATATTCTATATTTTCTGGTTCTAATCACACAGAAAAATTGTATCCGTATGTGCTTGTGAGCTTAAAGAGATCAAGTTATGCGTACATTTTCTACTAGTATTTATCCCAAGTAGGCATCAGGTAAGTGCGCGACTAACGTAATGGGTCATTTTTATACCTAGGTTAACCCAATTCTTACAGGACAGACAGCATGTGCCGCCATTTCACCTTTGTGTACACACAAGTTCCCACTTTTCATTAAAATAACTACCTTTAATTCACATTTTTATTTTTCTTCAATATTACATATTATGTACTCGTTTTAGTCAAAGTCAATATTTAATTTTAATAATGTTTTACCATTGCTTCTTATTATGTTTCTTTTTTAGCGATTACAAATAGTACAAATTGTTCATAGTATTGTAAGTTTTATATTAATCCATCCACACGTGCCCATGTCAAATTCAGATAAGCCGAATCTTGGGGAATCACCAGAAGCTAATATTAATATTAAGTATTAAGATTTCAAAAACCAAATAGAAATTTGTATTTTGTTTTAGAGATTTAGTAATAAAAGCAAGTATTTCATAAATTAAATAGACTCAGAACCGGTCTCTATTTTTCTCTCTGTTCATAATTTTTGCATGTAGTATCATTTTTCGAATATGCTACGCAACACTCGTTATACACACACTCTATTAAGTTGATTATTTAGATACCACCTGTGCGCGAATAGGCACAAAAAGACATATACCTGACACATTTTTATTTCATCAGCTTAGTTCATGACCAGTTTAAAACTTATGTACTAAAAGTGCTATTTATCATTTACTACTTGCCTTAGAAGCCGTAGGTGTTTCCCTTGAAACTAACCTGACCTTACAGGTCGTTTCGATCCAATTTTTTAACAATACATATTAATATGTAGGTGTTTAAGTTTTTTCTTAAACTAGGCGTCAGAATGCGTACGCACTTGGGCACTGCGTGAATAATGATCCACCTTTGGATCCAAGACAATTTTTTACCTTGACGCAAAGCCTCCCCTAATTAAAAATAAGTTAATGGGGTTGTACTCTATAAGCAATAACATTGATAATTTTTTATCAATATTTCAAGTTTTTAGCCTAGAACACATATTTTTAAGCACTTAACGGAGTTTAAACCATAAACTAGTTTTGCTATTTAGTACACTTATAGAAGTTACGGTTTAAATATGTATTTTTTAAAAGACATTTTTCACAGAATAGATTAGCTGGGAGACGTTTAGAGCTAATCAAACGTTGTCAAGCCCTTTAGACAGGGTAATAAGCACACTCGCCAAAGATATAGGTCATAGGTCGAAGGATATAGGACATTAAACAAATGCCAGTGGACATAAGCCAAATGCCAGTGGACATACGCCGAATGTCATAGGGCATAGTTCGAGTGTCATAGGCCATTTAAAACGCGTGCAATTCTCTGCACGGGGGGAGCCTTAGCTAGCCCAAATAATAGCTACTTGGTAACACGACATTGCTGATTTGACGCATATATTCGCTGATCGAAGGGGAGCTTTAGATAGCTAGCGAGAGAGGTATACGGAAGTAAAGGTATTTAAATCCAGAATTATTCGTTTTTTTATTTAAAGAGAAACAATTAAAAAATTTGTACATATCAAGTTTTTAACATTTAGAATATACGAGTAAATCATTTTTAATTTTCGACCATTTTAACTCGATCTTTTAGTTTTTAGTAAACATCTTATATTTTCTTCTTTTCCTTGCGTGCGTTAATAGGACGTGTATTAACGAATAAATTTAGCTTTTCAAGGGGATTACGTGTTACAGGTCAAAATTTCAGGTAACACACATTTTTATTTCACTTTATCTAAAAGTTTCTTAACATTTAGAATATACGTGTAAACCCTGTATAATTGTTCTAGGTATTTTATTTTTTTCTTGCATTAATAGGATACCTATTAATGAATAAATTTAGATTTTCAAGGGGAAAAACACACACTTTTATTTTAATTCACTTAATCTAAAAGGCTTTATAAAGAAAATAATTTCAGAATGCTATAACACTAAATTCAAATTTTTATTAACTCCTTATTAAATTTTAGAGAAACCAGTTCTAGAGTAGTTGATCCTTACTATGTTGGGCTGTGTATTAAATGCAATTTGTAGGTCTATATGATACTTTAAAATCGTAATTCCGGATAGTTTATGTCCATACCTAACTATATTTAATTTTCCATGGACAAATATGCATTGTGAACGTCTGTATGTACGTAATATTTTCTAGATAACAACACAAAGTATCAAACTTTGTGATTGCACCTTCAAAGTTATCGGACTTCTAACGGTTTATAATTTCTTCCAACCGTTCATCCTTTTGTGTGAATGACAAACGCTGCAGTATGCTTGGGATCTGCCGGGGGCTGCTGTTTAGAACCGCTTAACAACTATACAAATGTTTAATTATTTTAAAAATGTAATCTATTTTAAGGGATAACAAAGGAGATTAGTAGGGATAATTTACAGATTTGCTTAGATTCTAAACACTTTTGGACTAAAGTTTCATTCCGAGTCGATTTTGCAAAAACAATCTTTTAAGAAGCAGGATGGACTTTACAAAATTGCCTGTTTTAAAGCCAAACAAGACGGTCTCTAAACAAAAAAAAAATTGCAAAGGAAATTACTTTTACAGGAGAGTACAAATCCATTGCCAGAGCAAGACAAAAATCACCTAGACTGCAGGAGAGAAGAAGACAAAAACGCCAAAACTGTATGTACTTTATTAAGAAGATAGGAAAGGCCACAGTATTGGCATAACAGAAATGGTCACAGTATTGACCAGGCAGAAAGGGTTAACGAATGCCAGGCATTAATATAAACCCCTGTTTTACTAATATAAGCTTTTTTTGAATATTTAAGATTGAAAGTATTAAATATTTCAAAATTACAAAGTGAATACGCAGTACTTTTCCAGGAGAGTACCAACGCATTGCCAGAGCAAGACAAATATCACCTAGACTGCGGGAGAGAAGAAGACAAGAACGCCAAAATCGTATGTATTACTTTATTAAGAAGATTGGAAAGGCCACAGTATTGGCATAACAGAAATGGTCACTGTATTGACCAGACAGAAAGGTTTCACGAATGCCAGGCATTATTATAAAACTTTGTTTTATTATTATAAGCTTTTTCGATTATTTAAGGATGAAATGATTAAATAATTAAAAATTGCAAAGTGAATACGCAGTACTTTTTCAGGAAAGTACCAACGCATTGCCAGAGCAATGCAATAAATGCTAAAATCATCTTAACTGCGGGAGAGAAGAGACAACAACACTAAAATTGTATGATTTAGTTCGTTAAGAAGATAGGAAATGCCACAGTATTGACATAATAAAAATGGCCACAGTATTGGCCAGACAGGAAGGGCTTAAGAATGCCGGGTATTAATTTAAAAAAACCCGTTTTACCACTACCACTAAACAATTTTAGTACCTAATATTTTACTATTACATGTTCAAAGTTCTTTTACCCACTTTATCATCAAAAAAGTTTTAAACACAATATGAAGAATTTCCTAAATATTTAACTAATAAATTGAATTTAAATAACAAAATTTATTAGGATTATCTAATAAACTTTCCAGTGACAGCTATTTTGAATTAAATTAACCTTAAAATTGGACTATCAATAAAAAAAAATATTCATGTAGACACAAATATATAGGTTTAGGTGCTAAATGGAATCAGCACGTTACATTAAAATATTTTATATACTTTAATGCTACAAATATTAGGTGTACATTAATTTGGTCAAATTTAAAATCTAATATTTTATGTCATTCCATCTTAAAGAAGCAGGACCTAAATTATTTTTAACACTACGAATTGTTTTGTTTCAAATATCATTGTCAACACATAGAGAAACGGAATAGGAAAATTAGAGATTAAGCGGTAAGCCGGAGGCCTGACACAAAGGCCTATGAGGCGGCCTACTTGTTTAATCTTAAGGCAATCCTTCAGTATAAAATGCATACATAATTGAAGTCAGCTAAATGCTGTGAATATACTAAAAACCAAGCAGCTAACAGCTATTTTAATACATGTTTAACGTATTTATTTCCTAATAGTTCAAAAAACCAACTAATTAAAAAAGTTTCTAAAAAAAAAACCAGTGCCTGGTTAAAACCATGTGTATATTAAAGTGCTTGTAACTTTTTACTTAATTACATACTGCAGACACATGAGGTCATTTATATTTAATATTGATATATTTAATTTGAGCTTAAGTTGAGATTAGCAGTTTTGGCGTTTTTGTCTTCTTCTCTCCCGCAGTCTAGGTGATTTTTGTTTTGCTCTGGCAATGCATTTGTACTCTCCTGTAAAAGTAATTTCCTTTGCAATTTTTTTTTTGTTTAGAGACCGTCTTGTTTGGCTTTAAAACAGGCAATTTTGTAAAGTCCATCCTGCTTCTTAAAATATTGTTTTTGCAAAATCGACTCGGAATGAAGCGAAAACTTTAGTCCAAAAGTGTTTAGAATCTAAGCAAATCTGTAAATTATCCCTACTAATCTCCTTTGTTATCCCTTAAAATAGATTACATTTTTAAAATAATTAAACATTTGTATAGTTGTTAAGCGGTTCTAAACAGCAGCCCCCGGCAGATCCCAAGCATACTGCAGCGTTTGTCATTCACACAAAAGGATGAACGGTTGGAAGAAATTATAAACCGTTAGAAGTCCGATAACTTTTAAGGTGCAATCACAAAGTTTGATACTTTGTGTTGTTATCTAGAAAATATTACGTACATACAGACGTTCATAATGCATATTTGTCCGTGGAAAATTAAATATAGTTAGGTATGGACATAAACTATCCGGAATTACGATTTTAAAGTATCATATAGACCTACAAATTGCATTTAATACACAGCCCAACATAGTAAGGATCAACTACTCTAGAACTGGTTTCTCTAAAATTTAATAAGGAGTTAATAAAAATTTGAATTTAGTGTTATAGCATTCTGAAATTATTTTCTTTATAAAGCCTTTTAGATTAAGTGAATTAAAATAAAAGTGTGTGTTTTTCCCCTTGAAAATCTAAATTTATTCATTAATAGGTATCCTATTAATGCAAGAAAAAAATAAAATACCTAGAACAATTATACAGGGTTTACACGTATATTCTAAATGTTAAGAAACTTTTAGATAAAGTGAAATAAAAATGTGTGTTACCTGAAATTTTGACCTGTAACACGTAATCCCCTTGAAAAGCTAAATTTATTCGTTGATACACGTCCTATTAACGCACGCAAGGAAAAGAAGAAAATATAAGATGTTTACTAAAAACTAAAAGATCGAATTAAAATGGTCGAAAATTAAAAATGATTTACTCGTATATTCTAAATGTTAAAAACTTGATATGTACAAATTTTTTAATTGTTTCTCTTTAAATAAAAAAACGAATAATTCTCTCGCTAGCTATCTAAAGCTCCCCTTCGATCAGCGAATATATGCGTCAAATCAGCAATGTCGTGTTACCAATTAGCTATTATTTGGGCTAGCTAAGGCTCCCCCCGTGCAGAGAATTGCACGCGTTTTAAATGGCATATGACACTCGAACTATGCCCTATGACATTCGGCGTATGTCCACTGGCATTTGGCTTATGTCCACTGGCATTTGTTTAATGTCCTATATCCTTCGACCTACGACCTATATCTTTGGTGAGTGTGCTTATTACCCTGTCTAAAGGGCTTGACAACGTTTGATTAGCTCTAAACGTCTCCCAGCTAATCTATTCTGTGAAAAATGTCTTTTAAAAAATGCATATTTAAACCGTAACTTCTATAAGTGTACTAAATAGCAAAACTAGTTTATGGTTTAAACTCCGTTAAGTGGTTAAAAATATGTGTTCTAGGCTAAAAACTTGAAATATTGACAAAAAATGATCAATGTTATTGCTTATAGAGTACAACCCCATTAACTTATTTTTAATTAGGGGAGGTTTTGCGTCAAGGTAAAAAATTGTCTTGGATCCAAATGTGGATCATTATTCACGCAGTGCCCAAGTGCGTACGCATTCTGACGCCTAGTTTAAGAAAAAACTTAAACACCTACATATTAATATGTATTGTTAAAAAATTGGATCGAAACGACCTGTAAGGTCAGGTTAGTTTCAAGGGAAACACCTACGGCTTCTAAGGCAAGTAGTAAATGATAAATAGCATTTTTAGTACATAAGTTTTAAACTGGTCATGAACTAAGCTGATGAAATAAAAATGTGTCAGGTATATGTCTTTTTGTACCTATTCGCGCACAGGTGGTATCTAAATAATCAACTTAATAGAGTGTGTGTATAAGGAGTGTTGCGGAGCATATTCGAAAAATGATACTACATGCAAAAATTATGAACAGAGAGAAAAATAGAGACCGGTTCTGAGTCTATTTAATTTATGAAATACTTGCTTTTATTACTAAATCTCTAAAACAAAATACAAATTTCTATTTGGTTTTTGAAATCTTAATACTTAATATTAATATTAGCTTCTGATGATTCCCCAAGATTCGGCTTATCTGAATTTGACATGGGCACGTGTGGATGGATTAATATAAAACTTACAATACTATGAACAATTAGTACTATTTGTAATCGCTAAAAAAGAAACATAAGAAGAAGCAATGGTAAAACATTATTAAAATTAAATATTGACTGTGACTAAAACGAGTACATAATATGTAATATTGAAGAAAAATAAAAATGTGAATTAAATGTAGTTATTTTAATGAAAAGTGGAACTTGTGTGTACACAAAGGTGAAATGGCGGCACATGCTGTCTGTCCTGTAAGAATTGGTTAACCTAGGTATAAAAATGACCCATTACGTTAGTCGCGCACTTACCTGATGCCTACTTGGGATAAATACTAGTAGAAAATGTACGCATAACTTGATTTCTTTAAGCTCACAAGCACATACGGATACAATTTTTCTGTGTGATTAGAACCAGAAAATATAGAATATAAGTAGTTAGAAGTCTGCGATTCGAAGAAAAATATGTACAGCCCTACAGGTCGCTGTAAACACCCGCAAGGGTTATAACATGAGATAATTTAAATAAATAGGCTTTGCGATAGTTTTCTGTTATACCTATGTACAAAAACTCAACAAATAAAAAAATATAAGTACATGCAATCTATAAAAATGTAATACGTAAATATTTAATATTTACTTGTGATCAAAACTCTAAAAACTTTATGTTAAATATTACATAAAGTAGGTAAAGCCAAGGCAAACATCTGCTTTTCTTAACTTGTTAAAACCTGAAAAAAAAGGGTAAAATTGCTGGTCTTCACGTGTCTGTTCGCCATTCGGGTTATGGAAAAACATGGTTGGCAAACTAGGCATAAGGTCTGGTTTTATTTTGAATACTTAGTTTTACGATAATAAACATCTATAACTAGAGCGCTTTAAAGCATTTCTTTTTATAGTATGCTTATCTCATTTTGATTTCAGTTTTTAATTCGTTTAACTTCTAGTTCTCTGTCTGTTAGCTATTTGGTTAATTTATTAAATCAAGCTTATTTCTGCCTTTTCCGTCTTTCTTTCCTTTCTTTCCTCTTTGGCTACCCCATGCTTCCTTATTTAGGATTCTTTTCACCACAGAGCTAGTTATAAAATAATTCTTCAGCTGGCATTAATAGAACATTACAAAACAAAAAAAAACTCATTTGTAAGAATATTTAATTTAATTTTAATAAAATTAATGTAATTAAATTCAAGGTTGTAATAAATAGCTGCTCAACATTTATATTATATTAAAAAAGGTGACTGAAGAGTTTCAATTTCTGGTTCTAATAATCCGTATTGAAAATACTGAAAGCGGGAAATTATTTAATTATTCATTAAAATGTCCTGTAAATACTTTGACCGGGTTCTAACAAAATAGCTTTTATAAACCATGTAAAAACATTGGCAACACTGTGCCTAAAAAAGGGGCATCCCATTTACAATAGCTCCTGCAAGTCGTTTTTCTGTCAGTCTATAGCTAAACGTGCGAGTTAAAGAACGATTCTTCCTCTGCTAGTTTGCGTTTAGTGAATTTTAAACAAAGTTATTAAAAAATCTGTTAATCGTTAATTACCATAAGCATTTAAAAACTTGCATTTGTTAACTAAATTGCTAGTTGGAAAAATCCGAAGTCTCTGTAGTGTTATTACATCAAATCGATCTGAAGATGAGTTTTGCAAGTAAATTAGTCCATGAAATAAAATGCCAATTAGAAAGTGTTAATCAAGCTACAAAAATATCAAAAATCTTGAAGGACTGTGCCAACGCTAGTCGAAGAATAAGCATTCCCCTAAAGAAGTCCCGGACGGTTTATGAAAAAGCCCATCTAACTGCCTGTCTGAAGTCAGAAGTGAAAGGCTTTAAGCATCGCTTGAAGTCAAACATAAAGCAAGGAGGTGGTAATGTCATCACCAAGAAAACTGCGAAACACCGTGTACAATGGGAAGATGTAAGGTCAGCCTTTAACAGTAGGGTAAGAAGTGGTGTAATTACAAATTTAAAACACACTGATGCGCAGCAATTTCTGACGGATAGCTTCAGTTTATTTAAACGTAGAATTAAAAATGTTTTAAGGAAAGAGAACACGATTAAGGTAAACACTGTCCTAAGTGGAGATTTTCAAATTACAACGCAAAAGGAATTACTTACGGAAACTAAGCATTTTAGTACTGCCAATGCTGTAATTGACAATAATACCAATTTGAAAAACTGGTTTGATAAGAATGTTAAGGATCTGCTTTTAACAAATTTGGAAGAATTTCAGCAAAATCAATCTGGATGGTCTCTTATAAAAATAAACAATCTTATTATCGCTATGAACAGATATTACCCGCTTCGCGCAGGTTATCATTTAAAAATGCCTAAATTTATTTTAAATAAAAAAGCATGTGTTACTGTACAAAATACTGATGATTTGTGCTTTGGCTGGGCGATTATGTCAGCAATGTTTCCTGTTGAAAACAACTCAAATAGAGTCTCATCCTATCCGCATCCTCAAGAAGTTTTAAATTTAAAAGGAATAAAGTTTCCAATGACTTTAAACCAAGTTGCTCGCTTTGAAAAGCAAAATAATATATCTACTAGATATATCGCCTGCAAAAATGAAAACAGTTTTAAAGTACTGCCTGCTTATATTACCGGGGAAAAGTACGAAAAACATGTTAATTTGTTATTAGTACAAAATAACTATTATTTAGAGAATGAAGAGATAAAAGATCTTTCTGCACCAACTTACCACTTTGTATGGATAAAAAATCTTTCAAGGCTCGTGAGTAGACAACTTAGCAAATTCTCAAAAGTTAAATACATTTGCGACAGATGCCTGCATTATTTTTATTCGAAGGATGGACTCGACCAACATATAAAAGACTGCTAAATTATTGGCAGTATCGTGGTTCCGAAATTACCAAATAAAGAGAACAACATTGTAGAATTTAAAAACTTTAAAAATAAACAATTTGCATCCTTCATTATTTATTGCGACATCGAATGCTTACTGATGCCTATGGTAAAAAATAATAGTAAAAGAACTCAAAAATATCAGTGCCTTGTTCAGTGGGGTACTACGTAAAATGTGCTTATGATGATTCCCTTTCATTTTATCGGTCGTACACGGGGCCTGACTGTATGGAATGGTTTAGTAAACAATTACTGGAGTTCGCTGAAAACTTAGAAACTGTATTTCTCTGTGACTTGCTCATGGAACTATTAAGTAAGAAACAAAAACTTAACTTTAATAAAGCTAAAAAATTTCATATTTGTGAACAGAATTTTTCAGTTGGTGACAAGAAAATACGCGACCACTGTCACCTTACTTCAGAGTACCGTGGCCCTGCGCATGAAAGTTGTAATCTAAATTTTCAGGATAGTCATACTGTCCCTGTAGTATTTTACAACCTTAGCTCTTATGATGGACATTTGATAATTGAAAACATCGCCAATTTGGATGGCTCAATAAATTTGCTGCCAGTTAACAAAGAAAAATATATAGCATTTACCAAAAAAATTAACGGAAATTTAATTGAATTTAGATTTATCGATTCTTTTCGCTTTATGGCCAGCAGCTTGGATAAGCTTGCTTCATATCTTGAGGAGTATCCGCTGATCAAAAATGAATTTCCTCACTTGTCTGACGAACAATATAAACTTATTTTCAAAAGGAAATTTTTTGTTATGACTACATGGATAGTTGGAAAAAATTAAAAGATACGTCTTTGCCTGAAAAACGTCATTTCTTTAACATCCTGGAAAATAAAGAAATTTCGTCAATTGATTATGAGCATGCACTGGATGTATGCGAAGGTTTTGGTTGTGAAACCCTACAAGATTATATGGAATTTTATATGCAAATTGACATAGTCCTCTTAATGCAGGTATTTCAGCAATTTAGGGAAAGTTGTCATAAAACGTATGGTTTGGACCCTGCGAACTATTTTACCCTTCCTGGTTACACATTCGATTGTATGCTATACCATACGCAACAAAAATTAGAGCTTTTGACGGACTATAATATGGTCACTTTTATAGAGCGCGGTATTAGAGGAGGGTTGAGCCCATTGAGTTGTATAACGCCCTAAAAGGGCGTTAGAGACGGAAAGACAAGGCATTTTTATTGACCCTATCCAATTTGGTTCCTATGGTCGGGTATTTCTTTTACAATAAAAACAGAGATAGACATTATTGAACATGTGAAACGGACAAAGATAGGGTGATTTTGCATGCTAATAATACCCTAGATAATATAAGGGTACTTTTATCCCTTTCACACTGACGGCATAAGTGCGACAGAAAAGCAGCTGGCTACCTTTAATCCACCTGCCGTATTTTGAGTGATTCTACCTGTTAGTCCGTGTATACAGGGAAAACTGATAGACAATGTTGTCTAAGTACGGAAATAATTTTTTTTGAATTTTGTGCGGGAATATTACAAAAAGAAATCTTAAAACGTTTAAAAACAAGTTTAGAAGTAACTATTTGAGTTTAAACATGGTCCAAAATTGTTTTTTGTGCAAAAGAAGAAAAAAAATCCATAAAAAAACAACATTTCATGGGTAAGTCGTCTTGACGGATAGTTTTTCCTAAAACACGAGAAAGTTCAGTAGCGTCACGATAGATAGTTTTTTCTGCGACCGTGCGATTTTACCCTCACACATTTTGATTCAGAAAGTGTCACTTCCCCGCACTTTTTTTTGCATTGCATTAAAATTAAAAAAAAGTATTTGATTTTCTTAAAAATGATTTCTTTTAAATGCTTACATACCGATTTTTATCCAGTTGTTTTTGTTTTTTCGAACCAAACTTTTGACATGTCACGGTCGAGTTTCATACATCTTGATGAATTGTTACACACACTGATCTATGTTTTTATAAATTTCGATAAATTTAATGTTTTTTGCGGACTTTACAGTAATTTTAAGTTAAATTTTGGTCTTTCATCGCGAAAGTATATATTTATTATTATATGACCACCGCGACCGGTCTACAGGCCGGTATCATATGTTTATGTCCTTCTAATGTCATTTGACTATCATGCTGTCTTACTTAATAAGGTCACTTAGTTTAATTAATAATTTTGTCCTACATAATATAAAAGAAGAATAGAAACCAACAAAAAATTTGTGACACTTCGATTACCCATTTTCTTTGATTGCGATGGATTAGGGTGACCAGATTACGGTTTATTAGGGTGCCCAGAGTGCCCAAAAAAAGATTTTGAAAAATTTCCCTAAAAAAATTGAAGACCAAACACTCACTCGCCACTCAATGTTTATGGTCGCATACACTAATCCTAACTCGATTTCCGACGATTATGGACAATGGTTACCCCTGGACATAAACCTAACAACTTTTACTATATTTATTAACAATAGGTAGGTTAGGTTTGGTTAGGTTGGGTTAGGTTGGGTTAGGTTGGGTTAGGTTGGGTTAGGTTGGGTTAGGTTGGGTTAGGTTGGGTTAGGTTGGGTTAGGTTGGGTTAGGTTGGGTTAGGTTGGGTTAGGTTGGGTTAGGTTGGGTTAGGTTGGGTTAGGTTGGGTTAGGTTGGGTTAGGTTGGGTTAGGTTGGGTTAGGTTGGGTTAGGTTGGGTTAGGTTGGGTTAGGTTGGGTTAGGTTGGGCTGGGTTGGGTTGGGTTGGGTTAGGTTGGGTTGGGTTAGGTTGGGTTAGGTTGGGTTAGGTTGGGTTAGGTTGGGTTAGGTTGGGTTAGGTTGGGTTAGGTTGGGTTAGGTTGGGTTAGGTTGGGTTAGGTTGTGTTAGGTTGGGTTAGGTTGGGTTAGGTTGGGTTAGGTTGGGTTAGGTTGGGTTAGGTTGGGTTAGGTTGGGTTAGGTTGGGTTAGGTTGGGTTAGGTTGGGTTAGGTTGGGTTAGGTTGGGTTAGGTTGGGTTAGGTTGGGTTAGGTTGGGTTAGGTTGGGTTAGGTTGGGTTAGGTTGGGTTAGGTTGGGTTAGGTTGGGTTAGGTTGGGTTAGGTTGGGTTAGGTTGGGTTAGGTTGGGTTAGGTTGGGTTAGGTTGGGTTAGGTTGGGTTAGGTTGGGTTAGGTTGGGTTAGGTTGGGTTAGGTTGGGTTAGGTTGGGTTAGGTTGGGTTAGGTTGGGTTAGGTTGGGTTAGGTTGGGTTAGGTTGGGTTAGGTTGGGTTAGGTTGGGTTAGGTTGGGTTAGGTTGGGTTAGGTTGGGTTAGGTTGGGTTAGGTTGGGTTAGGTTGGGTTAGGTTGGGTTAGGTTGGGTTAGGTTGGGTTAGGGTGGGTTAGGTTGGGTTAGGTTGGGTTAGGTTGGGTTAGGTTGGGTTAGGTTGGGTTAGGTTGGGTTAGGTTGGGTTAGGTTGGGTTAGGTTGGGTTAGGTTGGGTTAGGTTGGGTTAGGTTGGGTTAGGTTGGGTTAGGTTGGGTTAGGTTGGGTTAGGTTGGGTTAGGTTGGGTTAGGTTGGGTTAGGTTGGGTTAGGTTGGGTTAGGTTGGGTTAGGTTGGGTTAGGTTGGGTTAGGTTGGGTTAGGTTGGGTTAGGTTGGGCTGGCTTGGGTTGGGTTGGGTTAGGTTGGGTTGGGTTAGGTTGGGTTAGGTTGGGTTAGGTTGGGTTAGGTTGGGTTAGGTTGGGTTAGGTTGGGTTAGGTTGGGTTAGGTTGGGTTAGGTTGGGTTAGGTTGGGTTAGGTTGGGTTAGGTTGGGTTAGGTTGGGTTAGGTTGGGTTAGGTTGGGTTAGGTTGGGTTAGGTTGGGTTAGGTTGGGTTAGGTTGGGTTAGGTTGGGTTAGGTTGGGTTAGGTTGGGTTAGGTTGGGTTAGGTTGGGTTAGGTTGGGTTAGGTTGGGTTAGGTTGGGTTAGGTTGGGTTAGGTTGGGTTAGGTTGGGTTAGGTTGGGTTAGGTTGGGTTAGGTTGGGTTAGGTTGGGTTAGGTTGGGTTAGGTTGGGTTAGGTTGGGTTAGGTTGGGTTAGGTTGGGTTAGGTTGGGTTAGGTTGGGTTAGGTTGGGTTAGGTTGGGTTAGGTTGGGTTAGGTTGGGTTAGGTTGGGTTAGGTTGGGTTAGGTTGGGTTAGGTTGGGTTAGGTTGGGTTAGGTTGGGTTAGGTTGGGTTAGGTTGGGTTAGGTTGGGTTAGGTTGGGTTAGGTTGGGTTAGGTTGGGTTAGGTTGGGTTAGGTTGGGTTAGGTTGGGTTAGGTTGGGTTAGGTTGGGTTAGGTTGGGTTAGGTTGGGTTAGGTTGGGTTAGGTTGGGTTAGGTTGGGTTAGGTTGGGTTAGGTTGGGTTAGGTTGGGTTAGGTTGGGTTAGGTTGGGTTAGGTTGGGTTATGTTGGGTTGGGTTGGGTTAGGTTGGGTTAGGTTGGGTTAGGTTGGGTTAGGTTGGGTTAGGTTGGGTTAGGTTGGGTTAGGTTGGGTTAGGTTGGGTTAGGTTGGGTTAGGTTGGGTTAGGTTGGGTTAGGTTGGGTTAGGTTGGGTTAGGTTGGGTTAGGTTGGGTTAGGTTGGGTTAGGTTGGGTTAGGTTGGGTTAGGTTGGGTTAGGTTGGGTTAGGTTGGGTTAGGTTGGGTTAGGTTGGGTTAGGTTGGGTTAGGTTGGGTTAGGTTAGGTTGGGTTAGGTTGGGTTAGGTTGGGTTAGGTTGGGTTAGGTTGGGTTAGGTTGGGTTAGGTTGGGTTAGGTTGGGTTAGGTTGGGTTAGGTTGGGTTAGGTTGGGTTAGGTTGGGTTAGGTTGGGTTAGGTTGGGTTAGGTTGGGTTAGGTTGGGTTAGGTTGGGTTAGGTTGGGTTAGGTTGGGTTAGGTTGGGTTAGGTTGGGTTAGGTTGGGTTAGGTTGGGTTAGGTTGGGTTAGGTTGGGTTAGGTTGGGTTAGGTTGGGTTAGGTTGGGTTAGGTTGGGTTAGGTTGGGTTAGGTTGGGTTAGGTTGGGTTAGGTTGGGTTAGGTTGGGTTAGGTTGGGTTAGGTTGGGTTAGGTTGGGTTAGGTTGGGTTAGGTTGGGTTAGGTTGGGTTAGGTTGGGTTAGGTTGGGTTAGGTTGGGTTAGGTTGGTTAGGTTGGGTTAGGTTGGGTTAGTTGGGTTAGGTTGGGTTAGGTTGGGTTAGGTTGGGTTAGGTTGGGTTAGGTTGGGTTAGGTTGGGTTAGGTTGGGTTAGGTTGGGTTAGGTTGGGTTAGGTTGGGTTAGGTTGGGTTAGGTTGGGTTAGGTTGGGTTAGGTTGGGTTAGGTTGGTTCAGTTTGAGTATGTTCGGTTAGGTTCCGCTAGGATTGTTTAGGTTAGGTTTAGCTATATTCGGTTAGGTTCGGTTCAGTTTAAGCAAATCGAACCGAACCAAACCGAACCGTTAGATTCGGTTTGATTTGGTTCATTTCGATACGGATGGGTTCAGTTTGCTTTTGTTCAGTTAGACCTTCGATAAATTTTAAAAAAGTAAATAATTATTAATTTTTAGTGTTTTAAGGAATAAAAATTGATATAATGTTCAATTAAACTAATTTTTATTTGTAAAAATGTAGGAATCATAGTTTTCTTGATTTTGTTTTGAATTTCATGCTTTTTTAAAAATTGTGCATTTTCATAAAAGGACCAAAAAAACTGACCCGATTTCGATCAGTGACCTTAGTTATTTCAAGTTTTTGTTGACAGCTGATAGACGTCAGGGACCGTTTTGTTTCAGTTTGAAATGAGAAAATGCTTCTTTTGTAGCAATTTGTATGGGTTTTAATGGGGTTTTAAGAATGTTTCAATTTCAATTTTTTTAACAAAATCAACGATATTCCGCAATTTTTTTTTTAGAAATCACTATAAAATGGTCTAAAATTATCATTTTTCAAAAAACTTCGTAGTTTTAAGAAAGGTGGTAAAACGTACCAGACCCCTGAAATGTGTTGCAGTCTAGGACAACTGGGCGCCGCCAACTCGGCGCCACCAACTGGGCGGCAGGCCAACTGGGCGCCGGGCCAACTTGACGCCGAGCCAACTGGGCGCCGGACTAAAATATTTTTTCTTGATAAAATGTGCAGATGAAAAACAAACTTAAAAAAATTAAAATGGCGCATCCAAAATGGCGGACTTTCTTATTTATGCGTCGATATGTATCGAATATGGAACTTGGCGGTGTTTCAAGTCGCAGAACACTACACCTACCAAATTTCAACACTCGACTTAATAGATGTTGAAAGTTTTGTATAAATAACATATTAATTTTGTTTTTATCTGCACATTTTATCGAAAAAAAAATAGTCCGGCGCTGAGTTGGCCCGGCGCCCATTAGGCCCGGCGTGGCGCCCTGTTGGCGGCGCCGAGTTGGCCCGGCGCCCGGTTGTCCCATTCCGAATTGAAATTTTTAGTTCCGAAATTTCATCTGACACGAGCATAACTTGTAGTCCACCCAAGAAAAGAAGAGTTGAAGAAGACCCTTGTTCAAAGAAAGAAAATATTTTACCTGGAAGGTACAACATTTGTAAAGTTCTAAGATGAAAACAATAATTTTAATACATCCACTGCACTTAGCATGCTTAGAAATTCTTTTTACTCTTTTTTTTACTGAAGAGAATTTTGTAAACACACACAAGTAAGTATTCATGAATTATTTATTATTCAAACAGAAAATTGTGGATAAAAAAATTCTAGTGGAATTCAAAATTTTTATTTTGCTCCGCCACTGCCCTTTTTTATCCAAGACAAGCAAATAGAATATTTTTGCGATGTTGCATGTTTCCGGACTCACCAAACCGAAATTCTATTTTCATCCCTATTTTGCTCATTAAATTCTTACTTGTATTTGGTCAATTGCGATAAAAGCTTGATATAATGGCAATTTTGGCCCATGCCGGGTCTACCCGTAGGGTATAGAAGTCAATGGTTGAGCCAATGTTCAAAAAGATACGTCGAGGCCATTGAGTTGTATAACGCCCTAAAAGGGCGTTAGAGACGGAAAGACAAGGCATTTTTTATTGACCCTATCCAATTTGGTTCCTATGGTCGGGTATTTCTTTTACAATAAAAACAGAGATAGACATTATTGAACATGTGAAACGGACAAAGATAGGGTGATTTTGCATGCTAATAATACCCTAGATAATATAAGGGTACTTTTATCTCTTTCACACTGACGGCATAAGTGCGACAGAAAAGCAGCTGGCTACCTTTAATCCACCTGCCGTATTTTGAGTGATTCTACCTGTTAGTCCGTGTATACAGGGAAAACTGATAGACAATGTTGTATAAGTACGGAAATGATTTTTTTTTGAATTTTGTGCGGGAATATTACAAAAAGAAATCTTAAAACGTTTAAAAACAAGTTTAGAAGTAACTATTTGAGTTTAAACATGGTCCAAAATTGTTTTTTGTGCAAAAGAAGAAAAAAAATCCATAAAAAAACAACATTTCATGGGTAAGTCGTCTTGACGGATAGTTTTTCCTAAAATACGAGAAAGTTCAGTAGCGTCACGATAGATAGTTTTTTCTGCGACCGTGCGATTTTACCCTCACACATTTTGATTCAGAAAGTGTCACTTCCCCGCACTTTTTTTTGCATTGCATGAAAATTAACAAAAAGTATTTGATTTTCTTAAAAATGATTTCTTTTTAAATGCTTACATACCGATTTTTATCCAGTTGTTTTTGTTTTTTCGAACCAAACTTTTGACATGTCACGGTCGAGTTTCATACATCTTGATGAATTGTTACACACACTGATCTATGTTTTTATAAATTTCGATAAATTTAATGTTTTTTGCGGACTTTACAGTAATTTTAAGTTAAATTTTGGTCTTTCATCGCGAAAGTATATATTTATTATTATATGACCACCGCGACCGGTCTACAGGCCGGTATCATATGTTTATGTCCTTCTAATGTCATTTGACTATCATGCTGTCTTACTTAATAAGGTCACTTAGTTTAATTAATAATTTTGTCCTACATAATATAAAAGAAGAATAGAAACCAACAAAAAATTTGTGACACTTCGATTACCCATTTTCTTTGATTGCGATGGATTAGGGTGACCAGATTACGGTTTATTAGGGTGCCCAGAGTGCGCAAAAAAAGATTTTGAAAAATTTCCCTAAAAAAATTGAAGACCAAACACTCACTCGCCACTCAATGTTTATGGTCGCATACACTAATCCTAACTCGATTTCCGACGATTATGGACAATGGTTACCCCCTGGACATAAACCTAACAACTTTTACTATATTTATTAACAATAGGTAGGTTAGGTTTGGTTAGGTTGGGTAAGGTTGGGTTAGGTTGGGTTAGGTTGGGTTAGGTTGGGTTAGGTTGGGCTGGGTTGGGTTAGGTTGGGTTAGGTTGGGTTAGGTTGGGTTAGGTTGGGTTAGGTTGGGTTAGGTTGGGTTAGGTTGGGTTAGGTTGGGTTAGGTTGGGTTAGGTTGGGTTAGGTTGGGTTAGGTTGGGTTAGGTTGGGTTAGGTTGGGTTAGGTTGGGTTAGGTTGGGTTAGGTTGGGTTAGGTTGGGTTAGGTTGGGTTAGGTTGGGTTAGGTTGGGTTATGTTGGGTTAGGTTGGGTTAGGTTGGGTTAGGTTGGGTTAGGTTGGGTTAGGTTGGGTTAGGTTGGGTTAGGTTGGGTTAGGTTGGGTTAGGTTGGGTTAGGTTGGGTTAGGTTGGGTTAGGTTGGGTTAGGTTGGGTTAGGTTGGGTTAGGTTGGGTTAGGTTGGTTTAGGTTGGGTTAGGTTGGGTTAGGTTGGTTCAGTTTGAGTATGTTCGGTTAGGTTCCGCTAGGATTGTTTAGGTTAGGTTTAGCTATATTCGGTTAGGTTCGGTTCAGTTTAAGCAAATCGAACCGAACCAAACCGAACCGTTAGATTCGGTTTGATTTGGTTCATTTCGATACGGATGGGGTCAGTTTGCTTTTGTTCAGTTAGACCTTCGATAAATTTTAAAAAAGTAAATAATTATTAATTTTTAGTGTTTTAAGGAATAAAAATTGATATAATGTTCAAATAAACTAATTTTTATTTGTAAAAATGTAGGAATCATAATTTTCTTGATTTTGTTTTGAATTTCATGCTTTTTAAAAATTGCGCATTTTCATAAAAGGACCAAAAAACTGACCCGATTTCGATCAGTGACCTTAGTTATTTCAAGTTTTTGTTGACAGCTGATAGACGTCAGGGACCGTTTTGTTTCAGTTTGAAATGAGAAAATGCTTCTTTTGTAGCAATTTGTATGGGTTTTAATGGGGTTTTAAGAATGTTTCAATTTCAATTTTTTTAACAAAATCAACGATAGTCCGCAATTTTTTTTTTAGAAATCACTATAAAATGGTCTAAAATTATCATTTTTCAAAAAACTTCGTAGTTTTAAGAAAGGTGGTAAAACGTACCAGACCCCTGAAATGTGTTGCAGTCTAGGACAACTGGGCGCCGCCAACTCGGCGCCACCAACTGGGCGGCAGACCAACTGGGCGCCGGGCCAACTTGACGCCGAGCCAACTGGGCGCCGGACTAAAATATTTTTTCTTGATAAAATGTGCAGATGAAAAACAAACTTAAAAAAATTAAAATGGCGCATCCAAAATGGCGGACTTTCTTATTTATGCATCGATATGTATCGAATATGGAACTTGGCGGTGTTTCAAGTCGCAGAACACTACACCTACCAAATTTCAACACTCGACTTAATAGATGTTGAAAGTTTTGTATAAATAACATATTTATTTTGTTTTTATCTGCACATTTTATCGAAAAAAAAATAGTCCGGCGCTGAGTTGGCCCGGCGCCCATTAGGCCCGGCGTGGCGCCCTGTTGGCGGCGCCGAGTTGGCCCGGCGCCCGGTTGTCCCATTCCGAATTGAAATTTTTAGTTCCGAAATTTCATCTGACTCGAGCGTAACTTGTAGTCCACCCAAGAAAAGAAGAGTTGAAGAAGACCCTTGTTCAAAGAAAGAAAATATTTTACCTGGAAGGTACAACATTTGTAAAGTTCTAAGATGAAAACAATAATTTTAATACATCCACTGCACTTAGCATGCTTAGAAATTCTTTTTACTCTTTTTTTTTCTGAAGAGAATTTTGTAAACACACACAAGTAAGTATTCATGAATTATTTATTATTCAAACAGAAAATTGTTGATAAAAAAATTCTAGTGGAATTCAAAATTTTTATTTTGCGCCGCCACTGTCCTTTTTTATCCAAGACAAGCAAATAGAATATTTTTGCGATGTTGCATGTTTCCGGACTCACCAAACCGAAATTCTATTTTTATCCCTATTTTGATCATTAAATTCTTACTTGTATTTGGTCAATTGCGATAAAAGCTTGATATAATGGCAATTTTGGCCCATGCCGGGTCTACCCGTAGGGTATAGAAGTCAATGGTCGAGGCCAACAACAAATACATGGCTAACTATAACTCATACAAAGAAACATCTTTTTTGATGTATTTTGACATTAATAATCAGTATGGATTTAGTATGAGTCAGTTATTGCCCTTATGGTAAATTTAGTTGGTTAGAAAGTGACAAAATTACTTATTTTGATGTTTCCAAAATTGAGGATGACTCAAGTGAGGGATACATTCTAGAAGTCGACTTGTTCATTCCGGTTGAATTACACGACTATTTCTCAGACTTACCTTTATGCCCTGAACATCAGTGTCCGCCTGGTGGAGACAAGAACCCAAAAAATAAAAAACTTATGGCTACACTGCATAATAAAAAGGATTATGTAATTCACTATACAAATTTAAAACAAGCTTTGAGACTTGGTATAAAACTTAAAACAATTCATAGAATTTTATGTTTTGAGCAATCCGCATGGCTGAAACCATATATTGACTTAAATACTCGATTAAGACAGAATGCTAAAAATGAATTTGAAAAAAACCTTTTCAAATTAATGAACAACGCCGTGTTTGGAAAAACCATGGAAAATATTAGAAATCACAGTGTTGCCAAATTAATCAAGAAATGGGACGGACGATTTGGAGCTGAAGCTCTGATTTCTCGACCAGAGTTTAAAAGTATAACCATATTTAATGAAAATTTGGTTGCTGTTGAACTTGAAAAAACAGAAATATATTTCAATAAACCGATATATGTGGGAATGTGTATTTTGGACATTGCCAAAACAACTATATATGATTTTCACTATAACTACATGGTACCCGCTTTTGGTAAGGATTGTACTGTTGCATATACAGATACTGACAGTTTAGTTTATAACATCCAAAATCATGACATTTATGATTCAATACACACAGTATTTTGACACCTCGGATTATGCTGGAGACAACATACATAACATTCCGAGGATAAATAAAAAGGTTCTAGGAATGATGAAAGATGAAAACAATGGGGAAATAATGACGCATTTTATTGGCCTTAGAGCTAAAATGTACGCTACAAAAGTAGCGGATACTAAAAGTAAAGCTGCAAGAGTGACTAAGAAAGCCAAGGGTGTAAAGCAAAATGTTGTTAAAACAAAATTATCATTTGAGGACTATGTTGACTGCCTAAATACATTTCAAGAAAAAATAGTTACGCAAAATCTTATAAGATCCGAAAAGCACCGCCTATACTCTGTAAAACAGACGAAAATCGGACTGAGTCCCCTGGATAACAAACGGTCTATTTCAAAAGAGTCTTATGAAACGTTGCCGTGGGGGCACTATAGTATTAAGTGAAAATATAGTTTTAATTTAAGCTTAGTAATGTGTTGTTTGCTTACATAGTGTTTGTTTATGTATCTTATCTTAGTTCTAAACCTGAATGTAATCTTTGTTTTGTCTAAGAATAAAAATGATATTTATATATTATTATATAAAATATGTAGTGATATCATATGCGTAGGGTAACACCTAGTATTTTAATGTAAACATTAATATATACACTTCCATAGTAAAAGTCATATTATCCATAATGGTATTATAATTATTATAATATAACTGCTAAAATATAATTATTCGATCATGCGTGTAGGTATAGCTATAGCAACTAAAATTGGTAATAATGATTTACTGTAGTGATATTGCATACTTTTTACAATAAATAAATGATAAGTAATCTTGTGCTATTATTATTTACCTTGATTTAGTAGTGCCTAAAATTGAAAAACAGAAATAATATAAAACGCATAAAGAGTAATAAAATATTTTCTGGAAAACAAAACTATTTATTGGGTGTTAAAATTGCATGACTAAACCATAGTCATCAAAGTATTATGATCAGATTTAACTAGTCCACTGTTTC
Organism: Aspidapion aeneum; assembly: GCA_963576565.1. NCBI lineage: Eukaryota > Metazoa > Arthropoda > Insecta > Coleoptera > Brentidae > Aspidapion > Aspidapion aeneum. The sequence continues at coordinate 52,128,290 of OY755043.1, forward strand.
AGTTAAATACATTTCTGTAACAAGCATAAGATGTCAGAGCAGCTTAATAATTATTGTACAGATTGTGAAAATTCACGGGCTCCTTGAGAATTTAAAAACCTTTGAAGTGTTAGACTGGACAGTAAAAGATGACTCATATAAAAATTACTGTCTCTAGCTGAATATTCTGTGACATATTCAAAAAATGACCACCTTTTCGTCTTATGGGGATTTACATGGAAAACGTGATCCAAAACCTCTATATAAAAACTACTCATGTTGGTGCATAAATGGGAAAGTACGCCATTTTGATTCCGCCATTTTGGTATTTTTTAGTTTAAGTTAAAAATAATAATCAGCGACCTGAAAAATGTCAAAGTTCCGAGTTTGATGCATATCGGTTCATAAATGGGAAAATCCGCCATTTTCGATCCGCCATTTTATTTATTTTTCTAATAAAAAATTTTTTTGAATTGTATACTAACCACCTAGTTCGAAAAGTTTGCCAATGGAAATATCACAAAACAAAACATCTCGCGGCGAATCGTTCCCTCGGCAAATCGGCCGGCGGCGAATTGTCCCCGCGGCGAATTGGACCGCGGCGAATGGGCTGCGGAAATGGGCCGCGGCGAATTGTCCCATCCCCGTTTACGATCCCGGTTAAGGAAAATATGAGCGGGAGTCCGGCAAGGATCCCCGCTCTCGCCACTCTTATATGCGTGGTATACCTGTGACATCCCCAAAGACCGAAAAACGAAGCTCTATATGTACGCTGATGACACTTTGACAACGTAAAAGTGTAATAACATCTCATATGTCCCCACAAGGTTCAGAGACACCTCGTAGAAATTGAAACTTGGCTAAAAGGTGGAAAATTAAGATCAACCCGGACAAGGAGCAATCCGCGAACAGAGGCAGTGGCGAAGTTAGGTCTCCAATTTTGGAGGGGCTTGGGCCCCAGAACCCAAGTGCGTTAGCGGGGTAACAGCGCGAAAATTTTTTTGAGCCCATTCACCATTTTGTAAAAAAAATTTTTTTTGGGCGCAATCACCATTTTGTCAACATAATAATAAAACTATTAATTATAGGTATAAATTTACCTCGCGAAAATACAGTGGGAAAAAACCTTCAAACATTATACCTATTTATAATGGCTATAGATTATAATCACTTAGATAAAAGTATTGTTAGAACGTATTGCGTTTCAAAGATTGTTCAGCAACTCAAATCTTCAGTCCTTTAAGGAGGCAAACTTGTCCATGACATCGTTATTAAAAGAAATATTTGGGCAATAAGTTTTAATATATGTTTTAACCTTTTCAAACATAAAAAAACTTCTCTCAAGCGACACACTCAGAGATAGAATTGTAAGAATCAGACAAGACAATAAGGTATAAAATTGGGTGCAATTTAAAATTTAGGCTTAAAATGCAATATTCAAAATATGCACTTACAACAGACTACCGAATTATAATTCAATCGAATCACCCAATGAACACCGATGTAGCGGTCGCGTACACAGTGAAGTGGACACTACCATTGAGTAAATAACCCATATTTACTAAATAACATTACGAATCGTGTCCTTCCACGTCCAAATGACTGAGTAAACAGAGCAGCAGAGCAAAGGCCAGAGACAAACCATTAAACCAAAACACGCGAAAGCTACGATGCAATTGCAATAATTCGACTATCGAAGATCGATCGTTCGTTCCGATCGTTGTTCCTTCTTCGTTCTCGTCTTCGCCTGGAATGACCAGATATCGAATGCATTTCAAAAAGCAAGGAAAGCCCACAGTAATAACATATGCAGCCCCATCCTGGAATAAAGTGTGCTCAGTCAAATGAGAAGGCTGCAAAGCAGAGTTGTTAGGCAGATAGCGGATAGACCCTTGGTTTGTGCATAACGTACAAATCAAGAGGGAACTCAACTTTAAGGATATCTCAGAAATGATCCAGGAGAAAAAGGATCGTTTCATAAGACGGCTTGAGGGGCATCAAAACTCCGTGGTACAACACGCGTTCCTGTACCGGCACGGAGACAGGCGAGGGACCTACAAAAGGCCTCTTAATGTCTAACAAAGTTGCGCTACAATAAGGGCACCAAATTGCGATATTAAAACTCAGGTAAATGCACATGAAAAAGTACAGACTAGAAATGAAAGAGGTACACTCGTCCTCATAAAAATTCCGTACATGGAAAATTAAATTGATAGTTTTTAGTGTAACTTACTGAAAATCCAGATATCTTGGCATTTTTAATTTTTTTGTGGGATCCAAAATGTCTGAGTCAATTTTTTGTAATCTACTTTGTTAATAACACTATAAACATAGCTACTAACAAAATATAAGTAACCGTTTACAAGACGAGTAGGACGATATAGTCTTTGCAGTAACGCTTGTCCTTTTGTTTAATCACCCCGTAATTCCAGCAACAAATAGCAAGTGTATTCTTAGTTGTATGGATGCTGGGAAACTAATTATCAGCTACCTTAAGGTTAGCATGATCGGCCACTACCCTCTATAATAAGGGTGGTGTATCGGTGATTAAACTGTCAATCGTTTTGAAATTTGTGACTTTGAAAGTTGAACGACTTATTTTTTATTTAAATTTTAATCAAAGATTATAGATTATAATATAATTTACTTGCTATTTGGAATAGTATTTTGTAAAAGTTACTGTCCCAAAATGATTTTATTTTATTTTATAAAATGATTTTATTTTATTTTATAAAATGATTTTATTTTATATTTTATAAAATGTATGCACAGCGTATGTACTTTACTGGCATGCATTGATCCACCAATAATTGGGGTGCACTGCCGACAAAGTTTCTACATTGGAAGACTGTCAATGCGACCGGCCCGACCGTAGAGCTACAAACCAAAACAAACGATAAACTAATGATGATTTGATTTTTTTTTATTATCTACAATGTATTTCGAGCTGTTAAGTTAGCAAGCTCATATTATTGTAGGTACTTACCCTTTTCTTTGTTATAATAATAATATATAAGCATTTATATTTTTTGTTTAAAGTAAAATAGGACACAGTATATTATAATATTTTTTAATAAAAAAGATCCGAAAATCTCACACTTTTTATGATTGGCTTATAAATCTTTTAACAAGTGTAAAGAAGTTACCAACTGATTTAACTGCAAAGACTTTCGGAATTTCAAGAAAAACTGTTGAGGACAAAAGACACAGAGACTCTTTCTACTGAGTGAATTAAAAAAATATATTTCAGACACAATATATAACCTACAAAGAGCTATATTGCGGCTATTCCTAATTACTAAATTTAAAATGATGTACTAGAACTTAAACAGCTCATAGGATTAAGTTCAAATCGAATCATTAAAATTGTTGTAAAAAGCTTTAAGCATAATTATATCGTTCTGTAAACCTATTTTAATTAAAAAAAAACAAATTAAACCAACCAAAAAACTAAAACACTAAAAAAAAACAGTTCATTTCATCGTCCAAAAAACTTCATCTCATGAACTGCTATCGTCAGTTATGACGAGAGGAACCACATCAATAGCTGCTTCATTTTCCCGGTCTTCCAAAATTAGTTTGTCGCAATGCATCATATAACTTTGCCAATGGGTTTTATCTTTTTAAAGAATGGGTTCACAAACTTTTTGAAGTAGTTTTCTACTATAGGACTTGTTTTAAATGGCATGAGAGAGTCTTCATATTTTTTGTCATTACTGTTCTTCTTGAAATTTCGCTCTGCAGTTAATACAGCTGGGACTGAAGATCGAAAAAATCGTGGAATTTTCTTGCCCATTTTTTTGAGAATATATTGATACTAAATATCTACTTTACAAAACATTTTTAGTTTATATTAATGTAAAAATTTGTATAAAATAGTAAAACATAAAAACGAATAAAAATAAAATAATACATAAGAAAAGTAAAATAATAATAATAATAATAAAAAAAGTAATAAGAACAATAACACACTATAAATAAAAAATTTCTTCCAGACCAGACTCAGGCTTAATTGTGCCTAAAATTGACGCGGCATTACCACGGATCACCTTTGTTAGGTGATCCGTGGCATTACCCCTTTGAATTTCGAGGCCTACTTAATAGAAATTTTTTGTTTACTTTCATTGTATATATACCTACTCTGATAGACAAACAGGGTTGCAACTGCCAACTGAAATCTGGGGCAACAATGCTATTTTCTGTCTTCTTTATAGCAGAAAAATAAAAAAGGATAGCAAAGGGACTTGGGGTATTGCAAGGGCTCTAGACTATAGACAGTTTTTTATTTTTCATTTTGAGAGCAGCCAAGAACTGTGCACAGAGTATTATCGGTGTATTGTCCTTGGGGGGGCATAGGTGACAGCCAACAGGTATAGAAGCATAATTTTATTTGTTTATTTTATTTATTTGTCTTTTAGGTATCATATAATTTTAAGACAGAAGAATACTGTTAATTTTGATCGTCTATGTGTAACAGACTGCAACAAATATGAGGGATAGTAAGTATATTTTTTCACTTCTATACTAAGGGATATTTTGGTGGTTAATGCCTTTGTATATGTATCTGTTTGTCTGTCAACATTCAACAGATTCTAATACAGGTTTTTTTGTTGATCATCTATAACAATAATATAAACATTTTTGTCAAGTATCAATTCCATGTCAACTCATTAACTTTAAAAAATTTTGACAAACTTAAATGCCTATTAACTCCACTAGAAGGTCAACAGTTCCAATCACAGAAAAACTATAACTATCGGTAGAGACCCTGTGTGTATAATATATTTAAAAGAAATAGACTCTCGACAAACTTATCACAGTCAAATTTGCTTAAGTCAAAATGAAAGGAGGGAAATATCGGTCCTCTATACTCTAGCATTGTTTACAGAGAGAGACGCACTTTCTGACAAATGTATTTGTTTATAATAAGTTGCATGATGATTCATGTCACTGACTGACAACTTAAACTATTTTAGTATTTAGTAAAACGTCAATGAACTTGACAAAAAAATTACATAACCAAAAAATTTGAGTTTCAGTGGCTTTGATGGGTTAATAGGGTTAGCTAGATTTTCTGTGTCAGCAACCAAGTAAAAAAATACGCATGTCAAGAGATTTTAAAAATTGTTAAAAAAAGATGGAAGAAACCGTTGACATTTTTGTATTTTTAATAAAGCTTATATAGCTTATAAAAAGTTTTGACCAAGTTATAGTGCTGAGTGCACATTTGAATAACCTTTTTCTACATTTTATGAAATTGGTTAAAAAAACTTAATTTTTTTTTAGTAAAAGTCTGCTGAACAGATGTGTTCCTTACTATAACAAAACTACGATCGGAAAGTTCTTTTCAAAGACTGGAATACAAAATTTTTTTGACGTAAGTAAAATAGACACCTAACATAAATTTTAGGTAGGAATATTAGGGGCTTATTGGAATAAAGTCATGCAATAACACTTTTATTGCAGTATTTTGACAGATTTACATTGCAGGCTGACAGTTGATCTTTCAAAATTGACCTAGCAACTTTGAATTTAAAACTATGTGGTTTATTTATACATAAATAAAGTTGACAGTATTTATTTCGGTGCGTGTAGTAAACAAAATCCTCATGTTGAAAGATTAGCTGTCATATTCCAATGCAGAACTGTCAAAATACGGCCTGACACTATTATTGCATGACTTAATTATTAAAATAACATAACTGCCCCTGCAAATATTTTATTTTCTTAAAATTTTAGCCTGGGTTGCTATATGTTAAGTATTGACAGAACAACTTTTTTACCCGATAAGCGACAAAAACTAGCCTAAAAAATATTTTGGTTTTAATGGAAAATAAACGACTGGATTTTTAAATTCGACTTTGGTATGCCAATTTTGAAAGATCAACTGTCAGTTTTCAATGGAAAACTGTCAGAATAGTGGCCAGCACTATTATTGCCTGACTTTATTGCAATAAGTCCCTAATAGGTATTAATGGGAACCTTGTCCGACCGGGTTAGCGCATTGGTTCATGCACATAGCTACAGTGCTTGCTATATGACTGGGCCGATCGGGCGTAGGCTGGGCGCGCTGCATATCTTGTGGGTTCGAGTCCCACCTCGGTATTTGGTTGTTTTTGTAATGTCCCAACAAGGCATACCTTGGCGAAAATTTGGCTAAAAAGACTGGGCGATTGATCGTAGCTATGGATGGAAAGTCCCTGTGTAAAAAAAAGTATCAATAGGTATTAAGAAACCTACCTAAATACAAAATACCGGTATAGTTTATGATCCCAATAATGAAAAGCGCAAAAACGCTCGTAAAATAAAAATGTTTCCAATAAATTGAGACCAAAGTCCACGCCCAATAAATTTGTAAATATTTAAACGACTTTAGTTGATTACCAAAACTTTTTTAAAATGGACATAAAAGTTTCAAAAAATCATACAAATTTACGGAATTCAATAGCTATTTTATTTATAAAATATAGGTTTATTTTATATAATAGTTTATGAAAACTAACCTTTTGATATTTAGTCCGTGCCTGCATTCTGTGTAAAGCTAAACAGCTATAGGAATATGTTAAGTATGGGATACTTATTTAAATTGTAATTTTTAAATTAAATTTTGACTTAATAAATTAATCTAAAATTAAAATTTTGAAGAGAAAAACAACGGGGAAAACGTAAAAGTTTTATGCGCTTTCCGCGAGGTTTTTCCATTTTTTATAGTTTTATAATGCCTTTTTGTCTTTCATAAGGTACTGCTAACGTTGATTGATTTAATAACGCCTTTGTTCAGTCAACAGCAAAGGGAGGTACTGGTGGTTGGTGATTTAGTAGGTATTTAAATTGTTAATTTCATTTTAGGAAGTATCAGAAGATTTTAGTTTATGTTGGAAGGAGTTTGCTTATCTTTGCTTAATTGCTCTTGGTACGTAAGTTTCTTAGTTTAAAATGATTTTTTACAAAAGCTTAAAAGTACAGGGTGTCCCAAACCACCAAATGTTAAAGTGATTTGTTTGCCGAAAATGGCATTTTAGAATTAGAAATATTTTTTTCTTTTGTGTAGGATCCAAAGCGGTTAAAAAATTATAAAAGTTATATTATAATAAAAAAAAAACAGACTTAGGGTAAAAACGTAGTGGCGTACGGAGAGTGGTCTTAGCAGGTTTAAGCCCCTCTCAGGGTCACTGAACATTAACCCCTACAGAGTAAAAAAATTTGTCTGCAATGAAAACACGTTCTTTTCTTGAATCAATTGTTTTACCTTAAAACAATTTGTTTTGATTTAAAATATTTCTTTTTAGTTTAACGCAGTGTTAAGTCTTGAAATAAGACTTTATTTTTCTTCTATAATTGTTTTGTTTCAGTACACTCCATTTTATAACAACGCAAATTGTCTTCATATGAGTAATATTTTTCTTTCAGAGAAAACGGTGCCCTAGATTAATTCAGTTCACATTTTTCACATTAATTTTTTATGCTATATTAAGAAAATATTCTGTTGGTGAACAGGAAAGCACAAATTATTTTACTTCAAAGCAAATTGCTTTGATCTAAGAAATTTTTTTTACCGTGTAAAGATTGAATTTCCAAAAAAATCAAAAAAATTATGTATCGATCGGCCCTCCCCCAGAAAGAATAAGATGTATCGATCAATTTTCAAGCCTTCTCCCCAGGATCAACTTAAGCGTACGCCACTGCTAAACAAACCACGTCTGACCGGCGTGGGACGACGTTGAAATTGCCCCCCATAAATCTCCTAAGATGTAAAAGGAGTGGATGGGGGACCCCTTGCTTAATTTCAATTTACTTTATTTTAAAACAATTTTTAAAGCGGTTTGGGCGACGATTGAATATAGTTCCAGTTATCACCTGTTTTGTTTTTTTAGTACTTTCCCTCGGGATTCTGGTGCTCTTCCGTTTTCTAGTAGGATTCGTGGTATGGATAGTTTTGATAGGCGTAGTTTTGGCTTCAATTATTGCTTCTGTCATTTTATGGTGAGTATATATAGGTAACTAAAAAAATATCCCAGTAAGATTGGGTTGTTCAAATAATATTTTATCAATATTTCTCTAGCTGAAATATTCTGGAGACATGATACCTGGTCTGAATATCTCGAAGAATGTGATAAGAATAGGAAAATAATTTAATTATCAAGATACCTGGAATACTTTAGGCACATTCTTAGAATATACTTAAGAAGGTTTAAAGAATATTAATGTTTCGTTCGTGTTTACTGGGAAGTTTCTTTTAGAGCGCAGTTGATTTTTAGGATACTCTGGCATCACTCAAAAAAAGAACAGCATGTTGGAAATGACATCGAGGCTCGGAACACTTTTACATACCTCGTCTTCGCCATTATAGCCACTGTAGTTGCAGTCATTGTTCTTTTTATTGTCATCATCATGCGCAAGCGGATCCAGTTGGTGGTGCAGTTGTTCGAGGAGTCAGGCAAGGCCATTGCGAGTATGCCAGCGTTGCTATTTGAACCAATTTTGGTAAGTGTGCAAGTCAGCAATTTCTCGAGAGCTATTGCAAGATTTTTCTCTGTCTTGGGTCAGTAAGTAAGTTTAATTTTTTAGACATTTCTCTCGTTGGGAGCAGTTTTGGCTCTCTTCCTCTACTGTGTTACTTGGATAGAAAGTGCAGGTCACCTCAAAGAACACCACGCTAACGTCTTCTGGTACCAGAAGGACATCTGGATCAAACTGACGAGATGGTATAACTTACTGGCCATGTTTTGGATGGTCCAGTTTGTGATTGGGTGCCAGCATATGATTATCGCAGGTGCCGTGGCCCAGTGGTACTTCAAAAGGTATATAATAATAGGAATTTTGTTAACAGCTTCGAAAACAATTTCAATCCTATAAGGGTACTTTTCAATAAATTTGGGCGTACTCAATAATCACAGGAATACCTGTCAAGATTTACACAAAATTTTTGCATAGATATTTAGTTTGAAAACTGGTTGACTATGACAAAAACAAAAATGTGCAGAAATATTACGTCTCACATATTTTGTTGATTTTTAAACATGCACTTTCAAATCACTGCCACGCGTCACGTTTGCAACTCCTTATGTTTGTACCTCTGTCATTTAACATTAATTAATATACATGCAACTTATAATAAGTTTTTATAACAAACCGAACCGAAGCAATTTTATCGTAAACTGTCATGGTTTAGCTTTCAATATAAAGGGAAATAAAATCTGCCATCCCTAACACAGGTACGTTTTAAAAAAGTTTTTAAACATCCATTTCGGACCTTGGAGACGTTTTAAAAGCATACGCCTAGGTCCCTCTGGGTCCGACTGAGGTCCCTGGAAGGTCTCTGGAACGTCTTTAAAACATTTTTCGGACGGCTGTCAAATTTAATTTTTTTATTCCATCTGCATAATTTGGGGACTGTTAATAAACGTTTTAGTGACGTTGAAAAACGTTCCAAAGCAAATTAGGAAAAACATAGATCATTGTAAAGCTGATGCAAAACCCCTTCCAAAGAAGTATCACAAAGGGTAGGGTCCAATTTAAAAAAATCCGCCATGGGCGTGGCCAACCCCAACATGGTTCGTACGACCAATGCATTGAATACATAAATAACGTTCCCCCTCCAATCCCTCGAAGCATTTTCGGAATAAGGTAAATATCTCTATCGGTTCTCGAAATACCTAGGGTGGATAGTTTTTAAATTGCCAGCCTGTATATTATATACCGGGTGGGAAAAAAAACCGTTTGTTTTTTCATTATAACTTTTAAACTATACCATCGATTTTAATGAGACAAATTGCACTTGGCCGAGAATTAGTCGGAGTTCTCACTTAATATATTTTTTGTACGCCATCTCAAAATCCAAGATGTCGGACGAAATTAAATTGTGCCTTTCAAAGATGCTCGTTTATTCTTGTGTTGCGAACATGTTTTAATTAAGAATTAAGAATAAGAAGATCCCAAATGAGGGAAACGGAGATATTTGGTTCATCCTGTGATATCTGCCAGAAACCGTTTTGTAAAATCTGTTCTGAACTAAGCGTTACTGAAACTGATTGCCTGGTGTTGGGTCAAAGAAAATTTTTATACTGTTGCAAAGAATGTAAAAAAGAAACCCTAAACTGCACCAAAGTACTTAAACACCTTAAGATCTCTTATTATAACCTACTGAAAGAAGTAGAAAACAAGGACATTTTGACGGAAGAAATTCAGAACAGATATGATGAATTGGAAAAAGATTGTACATAGTTAAGAATGGAGATGAAGGATAAAGATAATTATATCTGTAGACTTAAACGGGGGTCAAAAGGTTTTGAAGAGATGACCTGCGATAGTGAGGAAAGACTACAAAAAAAACTACAAGGCCAAGGAACTACAATTGAACAGGGGTTCAAGGAAATAATAAACTTAAATCACGAAATTCTAGAGATCCAAAAAGAAAAAGAAGAACTAAAGAGGCAGGACGAAAGGATGGAAAGGGAGTTGAAAGAAAGTAAAATCATAAACCAAGGATTGATCAAGTCAACCAAAAAATTAGAAAACAAAATCTCTAGGCTGACTGGGGAATTAGAGGAGAGTAGATTGACGAATAGTAGTAAAGAGGCTAATGCTAAAACTCTAATCCAAGAGCTTAAAGATGAGATCATATCACTGTCTGAACGCCTTGAAAACCAACAAGCAAATCCTAATCTACATGCAGAAATGTTAAAAGTGAATATGGAAGATGTAGAAAAAGAGCTTCAAGACAAGAATAAAAAACTGGATAATGAGGTTTTGGAATTAAAATACAAAAACCAACAATTATTGGAACAAATCGAAACACAAAATAGAATAAAAAATAAAAAATTTATTGACTTCGAACGAGAGATAGCTGAGTTGAAAGAGGAAAAAAGACAAATGTTGGTAAGCATTGATTCCCTGGAAAAGGATAATGCGGTATATGCTAGTGATATTAAAAAGGCTAAGAGTGAATTATTTGAAACACAAATTCGATCTGGCCGATACAAACAAACATCTTTAGTAAACGATATATCTAAACAAAAAGAGACTGACAAGAAAAGTGATACGCCTGTACTGAAAAAGTCTGAAGCCAAAAAGAATAGACTGGTTATTCTCACGGATGACTTTGGAAAGTATTTATACGACGCTGTTAGCAATCTGATGGGAGATAAATTTTCTATCTGTTTAATAGCTAAGCCTTTTGCTAAAATCAGGAATATAGTTAAGGATAGTGATTGCCATATTAGGGAGTTAGGATGTAATGACTATGTGATTCTCATTGCAGGGTTAAATGATTTAAACGTACGTCTTGACGATATCACACTTTTAGCTAATAAATGTTTCAAAACAAACTTAATTATATGTGATATTCCTTGTAAAAATAATTTTAGCCAAAATAGTAATTGTATTACTAATGTTAATAAGAAACTGTATACAATAGTGAGAAACTTGAAAATGTTTTCTAACAGTGTAGAATTTCTCAACTTGTCTAGTCAAATTAGCACTGATGATTTTTGCGGTACCTCCAATGTATACCTAAAAAAAAGGGGATTTTTTAAATAATCAAAAATTATTAGAACTGCGATTAAAAAGTTTGGACATGGTAAAATCACAAACTTAAAATTTGTCGAAACTTCATTCAGACATATGCCCCAATCTTCTGTAGTAGTAACATCACAATTGATGGACGAAATTGTAAATTGATACAGTGTTAATCAAACGGTAAATGTAGACCTTGTCGACTTGACAGGGCTACGGAGGATTCTTTTTTAGAAATAGAATTACTTGGGAAGCATCCCTCCTGAGCACTCGTGATCCTCCAGAGAATTATGTAACGGTATTTCTATTAAATATACAATCTGTTAGAAACAAACAAGAAGAATTGCTTATTCTTTTGGACTCTCTTAAATACCCAGAAATAGTTTTATTAACAGAGCATTGGCTAAAGGCGGATAAACCGATTTTCCTGGATGGTTATGAAGTGCTGGCTAAGTCCTTCAGATCAGAGTTTAAGGGTGGGGGTACACTGGTCCTTCTAAAGGATGTCTATATGAGGGAAAATAATTTTCATGTGATTGACAAATTTGATCATCTCATAGCAGAACAGATTTTTGAGTTTTGCGTTGTAAGTTCTACAAAACAGAACCTATTTATAGTTTGCGTCTATAGGTCTCCCATACTGACTAATGTAAAACAATTCTTGGAGAGACTTGAAACTCTTGTATCATCTATTGACACAAGGTGTAAAATATTGCTTGCGGGGGAGTTTAACATAGATTTTAGTAACGTTTCTTGTATCTATAACGCTGAACTAATTAATCTTTTAAAATGCTTCAACCTGACAATGCATGTTAACAGCCCAACTCGCGTAACTGAAACCTCTCAAAAAACAATCGACTATATTTGTACAAACTTTGAAGATCCAAAAACTTCTTGTGGTGTAATAAGCTCCTCTTTATCAGACCATCAGGCAGTAACATTTAAAATTTCCGTCAAGAAAACATACAAAAAAAAACAAAAACGGAAGGGTAGAATTTTTAGTACAAAGAACTTTAAGTGTTTTTATAGGGAATCGTGCCGATTGGAGAGAGATTTTAAAATCTGGAGCTCCACTTAGTGATTTTTATACTCAAATGAAAAAAGTATTTCAGAATTGCTTTCCACTAAAATATTTGAAAGATCGTAAACACAAAAAAAATGGATAACTCATGGTTCGTTCGGTCTCTTCTAGAAATATCCGTTCTTTACATTACATTAGAAAATTTTGCTTTAACAACCAAGCTTTCTTGGACTACTTTGCAAAATACCGGTCAATTTACAGAAGAACAATTAAAACTGCTAAAGAGAGATATTATTCTGAGAGGCTTAGCAAATCGACAAACAAACAAAAAGAAAGCTGGTCCATTGTTAACGATCTGAGCCAATGTACGGGAAAAAACTCGTTGTCAACTGAAATTGATAGGGTCACCTTAAATAATTATTACTGCACTATTGCAGACAGAATAATAATTGAATAATTGAAAATTACTTTTACCAACAGTTGCGGAGGGGGTGTTGACATGTATTAAAGGAATAAAAAACCAGAATTCATGTGGAGAAGATGAGATCTCTGAAAAAATATTTCTTGCTCTTCCACCGCAGGCTCTTTACTGTTTAACAACAGCCATTAATTTCTCTTGGGAGTCAGGGATCTTTCCAGCAGAAGTCAAAAGGGCGAAGTTCATTCCAATCCACTAAGGTGGAGAAACAACCAAGGAATCAAACTACAGACCTATCTCACTACTATCTAAACTATCAAAAATTATTGAAAAACTTGCAAAAAAAAGAATGATGGCTTTCTTAGTGGAAAATAATATTCTTAGCCCTAACCAATTTGGCTTTCAGGAGAGGAAAGGCACTAATGATGCGATCTTTAGATTCCTGGAGTGTGCTTACACTTCGATCAATGATAGTGAGGCTGCGGCTGCAGTTTTTTGTGACTTGTCTAAAGCCTTTGATTGTGTGAGTCACAACATTCTGCAGCTGAAGTTTCGGCATTATGGTTTCAGTGAAATAGCTCTGGATTGGATTATGTCTTTTCTACAAGGCCGATCTCAAAGAGTTTTTGTTAACAATCAATACTCCCAGTCCAGAAACATAACTTGCGGTGTTCCGCAGGGCTCAGTACTTGGTCCCCTCCTTTTCCTTATTTATGTCAACGACTTGTGTCAAATGAATGTGGGAGCAGAGCTGGCTGTTTTTGCGGACGACGTAACTTGTCTCTGGCACTGTGAAAGTGTGTAAGAACTAAGGGGAGTAGTTTCTTTGGGATTAGTACAAATTAAGCGTTGGTTTGATGCCAATAAACTTGCGCTTAATATTGATAAGAGCAAAATTATGGGATTTAAATGTTCAATGGAAGGACTAATATTAGCAAACAATCCTTTACAACAGGAAAAAAACACAAAAATCCTAGGCGTTTTCATTGACGAAAAGCTGAATTTTGAGGCACATATCATTCCATTGAGAAAGAAGATCGCATCAGGGTGTTTTGCTGTAAGAGTGGTCCGGAGGGAGCTTGGGGTGGAATTGGCGAGAAATGTATACTTTGCCTTAGTTGAATCTCATTTACGCTATGAAATAGCATTCTGGGGTAGTAACACACTATTTGAGTCTGTTTTTCGTTATCAGACGAGAGCTATCAGAGCTATGTTGCAATTAAAGCAAACTGATTCTTGTAGACCGCATTTTCAAAATTGTAGAATACTTACCCTAATTTCCTTGTACATTCTAGAATCAGTTTGTTTAATCTTTAAAAATAAACACAGAGAAGATTATAACTACCATCATAATCACAACACTAGGCAAAGACAAGTAGTCCATCTTCCAATCCCTAGTTCCACAATGACAAAGAAATCCATTATCTACGAAAGTAGAAAAATTTTGAATAAACTTCCATTGCAGTTCCGAGAAATTAATGTATATATTGGCTTTAGAACTGCTATTAAGGAATACCTTTTAGAACAGTGTTTTTATACCTTGGAAGAGTTTTATATACATAACTAAAAAAAGGAATCTTCCAAGAATTGTTTTATTTTATATATTTTTAAACTTTTTAAATATTTTGTATTGGTAATTTTGTTTTTTTAATGCTTTTGTTTTAATCTTTTTTAATGTCTTACTGTTTAGATTTAATTAATAAGTGTGAATGTGCTTGTACCTATTTGTTTTGATTTGCTTGTTTTTTTATTATTTTATTATTAAGTCCTACTTATTTTTTGGCTAAAAATTATCTAATATTTTGACAATGTGTACTTATTTTTATTGGTGTTACTTAATTATAATTTTAGACAACATATTTGTTAGTTATAAGATTGATGCTTTGTCAACAAGATTTTTTTTCTTTGACAATAAAGCTTTTTCTGATTCTGATTCTGATTATTTATTTAAATCAGTAACAAAGCTGCGTTCTTGCTACGCAAAACAAGGTATGAATCAGCATCAGCAAAATCGGTTTTGTGGTTCTAAAAAAACTATTTTTGTTTCAACCATTGTTTTGAATATTATACGATTGCCTTGCCAATCATGTCTGCATTTATTTTCTATAAATTCATTACTACTGAACCGATTTTGATGAAATAAAAAACATTCTGGTGAAAACTGATTGTTTCTTGAAGATCATGATCAAAATTTATCGCCATCTTAAAATTTAAGATAGCGGCCAGAATCATACTTGTTTCTTCAAAATGGCGTATTTATTCTTATTTTCTGAAAGTATTTTAGTATTTCTTTTAATTTAGAGAAAAGCACTACTTTTCCCCCGCACGAGGTACAAATTAGTAAAATCGGTGTGGTGGTTCTCAAAAAATCTATTTTTATTTCAACCATTGTTTTACAGATTATACGATGGCATTGCCAATCCTATCTGCATTCATTTCCTAATAAATTCACATTTTAAAAAATCAAGTGTGATTCTGTCTACCATCTTAAATTTTAAAATAGCGACAAACTTTAATCATGATCTTTAAAAGGCAATCAATTCTCATCAGTTTTTTATTTAATCAGATCAGATGCAGACATGATTTTCAAGGCAATTGTATAATTTCCAAACCAATGGTTGAACAAAAATATATTTTTTTAGAACCACTGAACCGATTTTGCTGATTCATACCTTGTTGTGCGTGGTAGGAATGTAGTTTTTGACTGATTTAAAAAACTAATGAAGACATGTTCGCAACACAAGAATAAACGAGCATCTTTGAAGGGTACAAAAAACAATAACTCTGATTAATTCTCTGCCAAGTGCAATTTGTCGAATTAAAATCAATTGTATAGTTTAAAAGTAATAATAAAAAGAAAATTGTCCGTTTTGTTTTGGCCCACCTGGTACATGTATTTTTATTCTTTATAGGGACAAATCCCAACTTCATTTGCCAGTCTTCGGCAGTGCTTACCTCCTCACCCGGTATCACTTGGGATCCGTGGCGCTCGGTTCATTTTTGATCGCCCTCGTACAGTTTGTCAGGGCCTTACTGAAATATTTAGAGGAGAAATTCAGCAAAACGAACAACGATTGCATTAAGTGCATGTGGCGGTGTTGTCAGTGTTGCTTGTACTGCTTTGAGAATTTTTTGAAATTCTGGACAAGGAACGCTTACATAGAAGTTGGTAAGTAGAGCAGCGTATAGGGTGTCTCAAGTTCATTGTTTTTTGGAAGTTTAGGATTATTATGAAATATTGCAAAGTATTCCGTCTATAAAAAATAAATCGACGAGTTTCAAGATTTTTAATATTTTTGTGTACTAAAAAGTTTTTTTATCGCTCTGGTGTCATTTTGGAGGCAAATATCTCAGATTTTCATCATTTTCACAAGGTTGTAAAAACATTCATTAGACCTACAAAATAAGGTTTCACTTGACCCAAGCACTTGACTCACAAAGTATGCCACTTTTTTGTCAATTTATTGTACTATTATTAAGGATACTTGCAAATCTGTGCAAATGTATGCACTTTTTCAAAACCTTAGTGAATTATTTTATAAAGAATACAACTGTCAAAAATTTCATCTATCAGTTTTTGTTTGGTGATCCGAACATAAAATTGTTATTTCTTTGTAGAATGACATCTTTATATTCTCTGGATTTTCTCATATTGTTTGTTTTTATTTTATATTATAATTTGTCTAGAAGACTTGAAATATTTTTGAATGTTTAAATTAGTGAATTAATAAAAAATAAAGAGGTATTTTAAAAATAAAATAAAATGTTAACAAAATAAAATATTGAGTGTGATACCTGCTTAATTTTAAAAGAAATTTTACACCGATTTTAAAAATCTAATAAAAAGAAGACCGTTCCTTAAGGAAAATACCAGCTTTATGTAATATCTCAAAAACTAAAAGTGGCAGATTAAATTCAATTTGAGAGTTGCACATTTACATCAAATAACAAAGGCATTGGCCTCCTTCCCAAAATGCAGACTTTTTAAAATCCCCTGTAAAAACAGATACAAATTTCACGTTTAATCATATCTTCGAAAAAAATTTTCAATCTCACATAGAAATACGTGACTATAAAACCCCCAAAAACTTTGAGTTTGGGAGAACCTGTTACATCATATTTAAAAACACCCTGTATATCCATCGTATGATCATCATTTACCCGTAAAGAAACGTCATTTATATTAATCTATCTGAATTCTTAATGGGTCATTTTGACCGTTATTTCTTCTGTTAGCAATCTACGGGCAAAATTTCTGCAAAGCGGGCCAAACCGCCTTTAAGCATCTGGCCTCAAATGCTTTAAGAGTGGCTGCTATAAATTCCATTGGAGATTTTGTACTATTTTTGGGAAAAGTTTTGGTGGTCGTTGCTACTGTGCTGATTGGAATAGAGATGTTAAAGGTAAGCCCAACACCCAGAAAAAAAAAACCATTACTAGCAATTTATTAACCACAAATGATTGCAGTCATTTAAACCAAATGAGCGCACTCACGGAGACTCAAGTCACGCAGTTTTAAAGAGTACGCTCCAATCACGAGTTCTAGAGAAAGGGGGACTGGAGCGAGTCGCGATTGCGCCAGATCGTGCTGAAAAAATCAACCGGTTTAATCATTTCCTCTTTCACGCGGTGTAAAACTGGATCTCTTGCGTGTAAACACCAGAAGTGTCTTGTTGCTAGCGCGATTATCGTCAAGTTTGGATTTTCAGGCAAGTTTGAAATTTTTGCCGCACAGTACAAGCTCATCTGATAAAATATTTTAGCTGAACATCTACCGCGCGCCAAGTTCGACCGGCTCATTATGAGTTTCAAACATCTGGATATCTTGAGCATTTACACTCGCGTTTAGCCACTCGCGATTGTAGCGTACCCTCTAAAACTGCGTAACTTGAGTCTACGTGGTGAACGCAGCTATTTAAGGCAGTTTGAACTGATTTGTTTTTATTTTTTAGGCAAAACCAGGACTTCAGCATATTTGGGTACCAATTACTTTGGCAGGATTTTTCGCATATTTTATTTCACACTGTTTTATGACAGTATACGAGGTAAAAGTTCGTATAATTGAATTGATTTACAAATCCGTATTGGCATTTCTGGTACTCTGGGCCCATAACGCGATGTGCCCTTTCGGCCGACCACCCTGCAATCACTCTTTATAATATTGTAAAATACTACTGGGCGATGTACACGGCCGAACACTTGGTGAACAGTCGTGGTCGGATCGGACGTCTATTTTAGGTAGAATTGTCTATTTTATAGGATCGTTTCTAGGATACGTTCGTTGACGTTAACCGCACTTGATGAGATACCGAAATGTCATACAATGCGCATGTGAGCAGACGAAATGTTCACCGCGATATGAGTACGCGAGTTGGGCGACCAGCAATACATCACAATTCCCCCACACTTAACGCTAAACTACCCTTAAATTGTCTTTGAGTGACCAGGATTTGAAAACCCATAAAAATCACTTGACACGCTCTCATTGTCATCTGTGAACTCTATAGTTTCACTATTTAAGTCCTCATGGCTACTACTAAGCTCATCAAGATTTTGTAATCTTGTTTCCTGGCCTAGTGAAGACGTGGAAGGAATGTCAGGATCTTTTAAAACTTCTGTATTGCTGCCTACTTCTATGACACTTCCAGGTTCTTTTCCTGACATTTCACTACTGAATGTTTTTTTGCATGGCACACATGATTTTATCAGTCTTTCAGTTTTACCATCTAAACCTGGCTACCATAAGTATGAGCGAGCCAGCTGCTTACTTTTTACTATGCCTAAATGACTTACATGGATTAATTCAAGTATCTCGCCTCTTAGGGATCTATCGGAATCACCACTCTATGACTCCACATGACACAGCCACATTCTTCATGAAATTCTTCTTTATACGTCTGACACTACACACTTTCTTGGGCCATCTACCCCTTTTGCAATAGTCTAAGATCTTGCTTAAAATGTTATCTTTATCTCTTGCACTCTTTCATTGTCTATGGGCCATTCATTTTTTTGTCGAAGCCAAATTTATGTACTCTGGGGGTACTATGGGGGTAGCCTATTCTGAAGCTAAAACTGGCTCCAAAATGCCGTCCTTAACCATGGCATTTATTTGATCTTCTACCTGCTTCTGATATGCCAGAGGTAGTAGTCTATGCCTACAAAAAACTGGCCTGGTCCCCTTCTTTTACTCTTATTGACACAGTACCATATTTGTAAGTACCCAGTCTGGAAGTAAACACATCAGAATATTTTTTTTTAGGAACCTATCCTTCTCATCTTCCAAGCTATGCATGTTTCAAAAAATCTAGCCCGATGTTAAATTGTCTTAAAAAATTTCTACCCAGTAAACAAGGTTCTGATGTATACTTGATGTTTTTGGCTAAGTTTTCTCTTGTTGTATTTATCCTGCAGAAGCCCACTGGTTTAATCACTGACCCAGAATATCCCCTTAACAATATACTGTTCTCGGACAGGTCGTAATTTGAAAAAAAAACTGTTTAAAAATGTATAAATTAATTGTGTTTACAGTCGCAGTGTCTACCTGCATTAACATATTTTTATTCCCTAAAATCACATTTATTTAAAACAACGCGTCACTACAATTATTCGACAAACTAAATATATCTAAATACTAACCATTTTCCACAATTGACTCTGTTTGACCCGAATTTTCTGTCGCGCACTTTATTTTTGCCAAAACCGTCGGCCATACTGTTTCCCATATGACTGCTGTCAAACGGGCGCGTTCTTTTATTCGCACCACCACCGGTTGCACTGCGCGTATTCGATGTCCATAACACCGGTTGAGCCGCACTTTGTCGGTGCATGTTTTCGCGCTGCACCGCGAGTTTTACCAAGTTATCAAGGGTGTTATTTGTCGAGTCTTTTGCGGACGTTTCACAAATCCGGTCAAAAACAGATCCTCTACACATACCTGACACAAATTTTTCACGTAAACAAAAATATAAACTTGTTTCGAACGAACATTCTATTGCCAAACTACGCACTCGTGCGTACCATTCTTGCGCCCCTTCCCCTTAATTTTGTATTGCCGCCCAAAATTTTGATTTTTCCAGCTAGTCCTATAAAACCGGAGCAAATTGAGTTTTCATCATTTTTGAAAGTTCGTCAACTTAGGATGGCAGAGATCGCGAAGAAGCTTATATGTGTCCGCTCCCACCAAAGCTATGAGCGATCCTACTTTTTTTTCCTCATCTTTTACGTCGTTTGCCACGAAAAATAAGTCCAACCTTTCCGCATACATCGTCCAGCACTCATTGGAGGGATTAAATTCCGGGATAGAGCCTATTAACGCCATTGCCTATCTATCCTTTCCCGAACCGATCAGTAAAAAAACTTGCCTGCCGATTTGCAATTTGCCAAAAACCGGGCGCTCTGATTAAATTCCGGGATAGAGCCTATTAACGTCACTGCCTATCTATCCTTTCCCGAACCGATTAGTAAAAGAACTTGCCTGCCGATTTGCAATTTGCAAAAAACCGGGCGCTCTAAACAAAACATTACAACATAACCTTACTCTCTATGTCCTTCAAGGTTAGGTATGATTTTCCCGCGTGCTGCTCTCACGAAAATGCTATTTTCTCGCGAAAAACCGCCTCGTCGCCAGTGTAAAATACTGACTACTGGGCGAGGTACACGGCCGAACACTTGGCGAACAGTCGTGGTCGGATCGGACGTCTATTTTAGGTAGAATTGTCTATTTTATAGGATCGTTTCTAGGATACGTTCATTGACGTTAACCGCACTTGATGAGAGACCGAAATGTCATACAATGCGCATGTGCGCAGACGAAATGTTCACTGCGTTATGACTACGCGAGTTAGGCGACCAGCAATACATCATAAATATGTAACCACCCCTCGCCGAAAAAGCAGCCCTTCCTTTGTATAAAGATCACACCAGGCTACCTCAGGGTCAAATAGTCCTCCGTTTCAAATGCTTGCTCTTTAAATCACCTTTCTCTTTGCCACTTTGAATGCTTTGCAATATATGGGGAAGTGTGTATCTGCCCCTTCGGTTCGTAAAGAAACGGTTGTCTGGAAACTCGGGTGTCATGGCGGCCGTTACGTCAGTGCTACGTCACAGTTATCCAAGGAATCAGCAATTGCATTGTATTTGATAGCGGGTTTGGACATTTTGCGAGAATTTTTTTTACATTTTGGCTTTATTTTGGTTTTGTAATTGTTTTAATAACAGTTCTGTGGTTGCTATGTATTTAGTAAAGACTATAACGTACTTTTTTTATCATGTGTATTTATTTTTTACTCGTCTTTTTTTAAAAGAAAACTACAACCAAAAGTAAATAATTGCTCCAAGCTTAAGGCTTGATCGACTAATTTGAGTTAGGTATTTAATCAACGCTCAAAGTTAATCATAATCTTTTTCTATCTCTCCTTCCTAAAATTTAAAAGCATTTAAAATTCTGCATTAAAAATTAATCAATAAAGCGAGATAAATATGCCTCAGCCAATAATTAATATAAAATATATAATTTTGACAAATTAAACCCCACTATACAGGGTGGCAGCTTTAAATTAAACGCTGGCGTTAGAGGGTTAATATGTATTGGTTAACTAAGTTTTTTCACTTGCTTTCTTTCTGACACAAAAAATTTTTGGTTGGACCCCCGGAAGGAGGCCTACTGATGACCTACAATTTTTTTTTCAGAGAAAATCACCCAACTTACAGCAGTACCTCATTGGAAAGCTTATGAAAAAGGAAAAATAACGGTATACATTTTTTTGATATACCCTATAACTAAACCGTTGTTTATACTTTTTCATACGTTCAAATGAGGTATCATCACAAGTGGGGTTATACCCTCTGAAAAAAAGTTGTATGTGAGTAAACTCTTTTCCAAGGGTCCGACCAAAATTTTTTGCTGATATGTTTTACTTATTTCAAAAATGCCAATTATTAATCCGCTGGAAGCAGCGTTTCATCGCTCAAAACAAGATTTTTTTAAAATCATTTATTTAGAAACATTTTTATTAAGTGTTATGCAGTGCCAACGAAGCGGGTTTTATTATTTTTTAGCTCACACATATACTATACTATAGTAGTGTGAGCTATCGTGATCCTAATTTTTTCGAGAAAAAAAAAGTTGCTCCGATTCCAAAATTTTGTATATATCTTTGCGTTTCAGATGATTTTGAAACTTTTTTTGTCGCGCCGTCTGTCTGTCTGTCTGTCTGTATGTCTGTCTGTCTGTCTGTCTGTCTGTCTGTATATCTGTATGTCTGTCTGTAAAGACCAACGCGCATAACTCAAAAACCGCTTGGCCGATTTTAATGAAATTTGGTACCTAGGCTGGGTCTTGGGTCGAGATGGTCCCATTTAAAAATGAACAAAATCCACCAAACACAAGCCAAATAAAAGGGTGGGGGAAGATTTCAAAAATTAGAGTTTATGTGAAAATATGGCGTGTGTGATATCAAACGAAAGGTAATTGAGTATGGAGTTAAACAAAATACAATTTAGTTTTTTTTTCTTCAAAAAGGGTGGGGGTAGATTTCAAAAATCAGAGTTTACGTAAAAATATGGCGTGTGTGATATCAAACGAAAGGTCATTGAGTCCGGAGTTAAACAAAATGCATTTTAGTTTTTGTTTTTTTAAAGGTGGGGGTAGATTTCAAAAATTTGAGTTTAAGTCAATACATGGCTTGTGTGGTATCAAACAAAAGGTAATTTAGTCTGGAGTTGATTAAGATATATTTCAGTTTTTAGTTTTATTAGCTCGCACGTACACTATAACTATAGTACCTAGTGTGAGCTTAGGGGCCCATATATTGGCAGAGTATTTTATTTAATGTCTAAATCAAAATTTTGAACCGACTTTAGACTTGTTAAAAATTGTGGGACTTACGTGCGGATAACAGCTAAAAAGGTGTACGTCATGGGTCATATTTTTAAATAATTTTTTTTTGATTCTTTGCCATTTTTTTCAGAAAAAAAAAAAAAAATTCCTACAACAAACACTAACAAATAGATTTTTTTTCAATAAAAATGAAGGGCCGCTAAAGTGTTCGGACAAAAAAATTTGGGTTAGAAATAGTATTTATAATGGTGTCTATCTTTCGTTCTCTCACAATGTGATGTATATGTTCTCTTTATCTGCTCTGATCGTGGAGCAGGATAACTGCCGCGTCATATGCTGCGGTGTTCTGATTGGCCGGGAGTTACCAGACAACCGTTATTTTACAAACCGTGCCTCTGCCCCATGGTTCGTATACTGTGTGTACAAAACTTGATCTTTTGAAAGAAGAAATGTACGTAGGAAAGCAACAGCTCTAGCTCTCAACGTCAATGGGTTTAATATCTGTGTTTGTAACGAGGTGATAATAAAATATAAACGCCACAATTTTTTCCCCCAGATGACCATTGACACCATATTCCTTTGTTTCTGCGAAGACTGCGAAAAGAACGACGGCGATTCCAGACCGTACTACATGTCACGTGGTTTGATGGAATTCGTGGAAAACTCTAACAGGGCCATTAAGGAAGAGAATAATGAGGCGACAGGCCCCCAAGGCGTGGAAATGACGGAAAAAAAATTAAGGAGACCAAATGACTTAGTAGTTGCTTGAATATTTTTTTACCAATGATCTTGTGCATAATAGTATAGCTTAGCAATTCACACCTAAAGTAAAAAATATTTTGTAAGATATGTTTGCACAAATTTAAGACTGAACAAAATATACTCTTGCTCTAGAGAAAGCTTTTATAACATTTATGACAAAAACACAGAAATATATTTATATTTTTCTATTGAAGGAAATACTTTTTCATGTTACCTGTAGCAAATGTCTGAAACTCTAGTTTTATGTAGATCAAAATAGACTTAATATATTATTAGGTATGCCTACATA
This sequence comes from Aspidapion aeneum, assembly GCA_963576565.1. Classification (NCBI taxonomy): domain Eukaryota; kingdom Metazoa; phylum Arthropoda; class Insecta; order Coleoptera; family Brentidae; genus Aspidapion; species Aspidapion aeneum. Next base: position 52,152,114 of record OY755043.1, read on the forward strand.
GGTACTGCGATTAGACCTAGACCTCCTTATTATTCAAACGAATTTTGGAACGTTACCTTTTAACTAAAGGGAATTTAACAATAAAAATAGTTTTACAAAAAAAAACATTATAACGATTTTAGCAAAGTCAAAATATATAACTATATCGATTAAGATATGATTAGGTAGAGTATTTTTAATTTAAGTTTTATAAAAGTATTATTTTATATTCTTTTTTACAAAATATATTTTTGTTGTAAATTTAGGTACCTAAGTATATTTGATAAGAGGATCTCATGTTCCACACCTATACTTGTAGTACTAAATCATTCTTTGGAACAATTGTATATTTTAAATAATAAAACTTCTGTCACAACTTTACCTTTCAAAGATTTTTTAATACATCAGACCATAGCACAACAGTTGAAAGAAGAAAAATGGCGTTTCATCCTGTACAAATTCTGAAAATTTTTACAGGATGGCATGCCATTCCAAACGACATGATAAAGTAACCTTTTTGTCAATACCTACTTTTGCCGGTCTTTCCTTTCAACCCTTGTATCATGGTCTAGCACGCAGGCAACGATGTTTGCACACTTTTTTTACAGAATGGCGACTTTAAATGCTGTCTCTAGTGGGTTAATATCTGAGGGCACGGCAGTGTCCCGCCAAGTTTGCGTAAACTGCTGTACCATCTTTTCTTAGAATGTTTCATATTTGACCTATCTAAAACTCTACTTCGGAATGAGCTACGAAACTTAAACTTTGCAAAGTCGTAGATCTTCATAAAGTTAATAACCCCTTCAAGTTTTATAGACTTCCATAAAGTAGTTACGAAATTTCAAAAAACGTCGAAATTGCCACTCACTCACTCACTCACTCATGTATAGATCATTAAAATTCTACTGCACTTCTAGACCTGCTACAAAGCTGAAATTTGGCAGACTGATAGAAATTATGACCAATCCGTCGGAAACAATCAAAAACCCCAAAATTCTAATTTACTTCCCTCTCCTATATATGTAAAATTATGTAAAAGTAACATTGCCCACTTCCAGAAACGCTATAGAAAACTGAGCTTTGGCAGGCCGATAGGAACTATGATAAAACTATAAAAAAAACTCAAATTTTAATTAACTTTTCCCTCCTATAAATGTAAAGTTATGTAAAAGTAACATTTCCGACTTCCAGAAACGCTAGAAAGCTTAGCTTTGAAAGACGGATAGGAACTATGATAAAACTATAGGAAAAAAATTAGAAACACCAAAATTTTACATTGCACACTTCCAGGAACGCTAGAGAGATGAGCGGTAGAAGGCTGATAGGAACTATAATAAGGAAGTAAATTATATGAAAAAATTATAAACCTTAAAATTTTTAATAATGCATTGCAAAAGTTTTGAACAATATTCCGCAGATTTTACTACTTTAAAACTTAAATATTATCCAAATCCTTTAAAAAAGGAATGAAATCATAACAAAACCATTTCATGTGAAAGAAAGCAAAGTACGCGAAAATGGTATTCCGTAAAAAGAATTTAGATATATGGATAAAAGGTTCTTACTAGTTTGGAAAAAAATACAACCCCGCTACAGGCATCGTTCCATTATAAAAGTTCCACTGCAGTTATATCTGCAAGGAAAATGTCTTCTAAGAATGTTCTCGCAGTCCAAAGTTTTATTAGAATAAATGTGTTTGGGGTCACAATGATCCCGAGATCCCGCAGTTAAGGGTATTAAGATCATCATTAAACACCGTTTCCAATCAGTGGCGGATTGAGAATTTCCAGCGGGATGAGCCAAGGAGGTATCAAAAACCAAAATATATTTTTTTGTTGTTTGAGTTTTGCATAATTAGGTAGCTGAGGCAAATTCAAAATGCGCCGCTGCCGGGAAAAAAAATTTTTTGGAAGTACCTATACCTGTCTCCAGGGAAGAGGGGGCGGTAGCGGGTAGGGGAGACTGTTGTACCTAGGAACGATTAGTTTAAATGACATTTCATGCGGAATTGATGAGATATCTATTCAGTTATAGTCGAAATTATACGCATTTGTAATGACGTCATTTTTGTTTATCTTTGTTTAGTATATTATAAACAGCGGTGACAATAAATTTTTTAAAAAAGTAGTGTCTATGATCATTTTTAAATAGGTAGGTAATGGTTATGTGAAGTATCCGTCATTGTAAATCAAAAACATGAGTTTGTTAACTTGTCGGAAATTATTTTAAAAAGTTGTAAAATGCCGAGAAACAAATATAATAGGTACAATGAACAATCGCAGCTGATAGTTTTAAATATATTGGCTTTTTTTCAACTAGAAACAAGTCCGAAATGGAATCCCATTTCAATTTTAGAATGTGATACAGCGAGCCGCAGATGCAACGAATCTACGCCATACGTTTTTTTCTCACCTGGTGACGTCATTACAAAAGCGTATAATTTAGACTATACATAAGATATAAAGGAAATTTCATAAATATTAATGCTGAGGTGTTTTACAAAATAATTTTTATTAGCTAAAAATTGTTCCAAGGTACAAGGTGGTCTTGTACCTTGGAACAGACTTTTTTTCTGTTCATTTGAAAAGACTTGCTTGACGGCGTAATTCGCAGTGTATTCATAGCTATCACCTCCAACTTGTTTATACTTTTTAGATTCTCGTGAAAGTGTTGCAAGGCTAACATGATACATTTTATTTACATCCCTATAGGAAATTTTCTTATCTGGATCAGTGGAGTTCAGCTTCTAGGGCCTTTTTAGAGAATCTGGATTGACTGGATCTTTTTTTTATTTTATTTAATGCGCGGCATAATGAAAAAAAAATCTGAAATAAAAATATAATGAATGTTCCAAGGTACAATAAGATGTACCGATGTTTCAAGGTATAAGAGGGTGCGACATAACCAAAAATAGCTGTTTCCCCGGAAAAGCTACGTTTACAAAGAACAATAACAGTGTAATTTTACTCACCATTAAACACTACTACACGCAATTATTTGCTTCTTTAATGCTACCACTTCTCAAATTATTTCCACACGAATATGATGCTAATTTTTTACTTTTCACGGGGAAAAAACGTATTTTTTTTACACAATCTCAAAACACGTCTGTGATGCTTGAAACATGGATGCACTACTGAAGGTCAAGCCCGAGGGGAGTATACGTATAGTTTTGCGCTGATAGCTGACGACATCTGTCATTAATACGAATCGTTTCAAGGTACACTATGCTCTAGGTACAACAGTCTCCTCTACTTTTTTATAAGCTTATGACGTTCCTAGCCCGTGCAGCAATGCCTAGAGATGGTATTAATTGCGACATTTTTTTTTTCAGATAACGCCGAAAATGTGTTATTTGGGTGTTTTTTGACCTATCATAGCAATATAGTCGTGATGTATTTTTCTCCGTACCACGATAGCTACTAACCGCTGAATCGATTTTCATAAAATTTTTAGGTAAAATAGATTTTGTTTTGTTTTAGTCAAAATCGATTAGCATTTTTTGACAATTAAAAAAATGCGGAATTTAGTAGATTGCATTTTGCCATCGAAGAAATGTTCTCTGATTTTGCTCAAAATTTTGTACTATAACCAAAAACTTCGTAGGAGCTTTAGTTTCCGAGATATTTACATCAAACTATTTTTAACACGTCCACTGTCCTAATAGTATTTTCCCACCAACTGCACGGTAAAAAAAACTGTCTACAATGAAAAACGTTCTTTTCTTGAATAAATTGTTTTACCTTAAAACAATTTGTTTCAAATTAAAATATTTCTTTTTAGTTCAACGCAGCGTTTAATCTTGATATGAAACTTTATTTTTCTTCTATTGTTTTGTTTCAGTATACTCCGTTTTGTAACAAAGCCAATTGTCTTCATATAAGTAATATTTTGCTTCCAGAGAAAACGTTGCCTTAAATTAATTCAGTTCCAATTTATATTAAAACAAATTCTATTTCACATTAAAATAAAGAGGCAAGACATTTTTTGTGCTATATCAAGAAGAATGTAACGCAAGGCCCTCCCCCCTTACGTTACCGTTACGTAATTTAAGGATAGGCCCTAAGAGCACTTACGACCCATATGTGGGTGGTAGGACAGTAAACGTGTTAAGGCTGATATATCATGGCTTCACTTGAATTGTGCTAATAGAAAGGTATTAGACCCGTCTTGGATTCATTCCTTACCTTCCTAGCCCGCGCAGCCATGGCTAGAGAATGTATTGTTTTTTTCAGATAACGCCGAAAATGTGTTATTTGGGATGTCTGTATAAGTGTGTGTATGTATGTCTGTCCGCAACACGGTAGCCCCTAAACCGCTAAACCGATTTTCATGAAATTTTCAGGTAAAGTAGTGTTTGATACTGTAACGAGCTGATTACATTACATTTTACATACACCACGGTCGCTCTACGCGATTTGTCCCAAACCACAGTGTTAATTGTACAGGAAACGCGTTTAATTATGCATTCTACATAAACCCATTAATTGTCCAATCTGGAGATTGGAGATTGATGTTTTGTTTAGTTTATAAACTAAACAAAACATCAAAAAACTTTACAAAGATGTGAGGACCTACTATCAAACACTGCGCAGGATATTTTTACAGTAAATGGTATGCAACATATACTACATAACGGTACGATGTCCGACGCCTATTCTCCACCTTCTTCGATCCTGACAATCATCTTCTGCCATGTTTTGTTGACTCATTGATCTTTGGATTGACTGTTGCCATTCCCGTTTAGGACGCCCTACTTTTCTGCGCCCTATTGGTTGCCATTCTAGGATCTGCTTTGTTAATCTTTCGTCGTTCATCCGTTGTATACGGCCATATACATGGCCGTACCCTATCATCTGTCTTTTAGTGATGTCATCCGTTATGCTTCCCTCGATTCCCCTCTTTCTTTTATAGTCTCTTATTATGCATTATCTCTTATGCATTATCTCTTGTTATTGTATTTATTTCGACACTTTCCATGTTTGTTTTGTATTTTTCTGTTAAGTCTCTATTCCATACAACAGCGTGCTTGTTCCACCATTGTTTGACATATGTTCTTGTCTTATCAAATCTGACACCCAAGTATATACATACTCATTGTATGGAGATATTGTTTGTCCATCGTCCAGTCCTAGCTCATTTGATTATTTTCCAATACATAAGTAGTGTCTCTTGTCCATGTTCACTGTTAACCCCCTCCCCCCACTTTTGGTATTCTTCCGTTAACTTTCTCATCATATTACTACGTCAGGAAACTGTAGTGTGTATATGGTAAATCGGTCGGTAAGTTGTATTCCAGTGCCGTGTACTTTACGTTTCCAGTTTTTGGAGCTACTGATATATATATTTTAAAAATACTTGGAGAGATACAACGTCCCTGTCTTAAGCCTTTCGTTACTAGGAATTCTTTTGAAATTCGATTTCAAATTTTAATTTTTGATTTTGACCCTTTGTATAGTTTTTTTATCGCTTTTATGTATGTATGATTGATATAAGTTTGCTCTAACACTGTCCATAATTTTTCTACTGGAACGGTATCATATGCTTCTTGTAGGTCCACATAGGTAACATGATTCTATATATTTCTGTCACTTTTTTTCTCAATTACTTATTTAACACAAAAAACATTATCACTACAAGATCAGCTTGCACAAAAGCCATTTTAACATCATGCCGGGCGAAAACCAACTTAAGCGCAGCCTACTTGGATCAAACTAGAGTTGAATTACGAGGATACAAAAGATCTGCTAAGGGGTTTCAGTCTAGCGCTGTTTAGCTAAAACTACGGTGCCCCATTTTATCCCCGTACCCCATTTAGCTCCCATTTCGCCTACTTAATTATTGTAAAAAATATATAAAAATGTGGCGGTGCCAACGCACATTGTGGCCGTGTGTTAATTTAGGGAAATTTAATTAATTTTTTTTTTTTGAAAAAATTTAAAAAAATAATACTGCGCCTTAATAGTCAAATGCCTGAAAAATACCAATTTGTCATAAATAACTTTGGAAAAAAACTCTGCCAATATATGGGCCCCTAAGCTCACACTAGGTACTATAGTTATAGTGTACGTGTGAGGTAATATAACTAAAAACTGAAATATATTTTAGTCAACTCCAGACTAAATTACCTTTTGTTTGGTACCACACAAGCCATGTTTAGACTTAAACTCAAATTTTTGAAATCTACCCCCACCCTTACAAAAAAAACAAAAACTAAAATGTATTTTGTTAAAGTCCGGACTCAATTACCTTTCGTTTGATATCACGCACGCCATATTTTCACTTAAACTCTAATTTTTAAAATATACCCCCACCCTTTTTTTTAAATAAAATGCATTTTGTTTAACTGCAGACTCAATTACCTTTCGTTTAATATCACACACGCCATATTTTCACATAAACTCTAATTTTTGAAATCTACCCCCACCCTTTTATTTGGTTTGTGTTCGGTGGATTTTGTTCATTTTTAAATGGGACCATCTCGACCCAAGACCCAGCCTAGGTACCAAATTTCATTAAAATCGGCCAAGCGGTTTTTGAGTTATGCGCGTTGGTCGTTACAGACAGACATACAGACACACAGACAGACAGACAGACAGACAGACAGACAGACATACAGACAGACAGACAGACAGACAGACAGACAGACGGCGCAACAAAAAAGTTTCAAAATCATCTGAAACGCAAAGATATATAAAAATTTTTGAAATCGGAGCAACTTTTTTTTTCTCGAAAAAATTAGGATCACCATAGCTCACACTACTATAGTATAGTATATGTGTGAGCTAAAATTTTGGATGCAAGAAAAAGATAAGCAAATTTCGAGAAAAAAATTTATACCGTTTTTTGCTTTTGAACAACAAACTTCTAATGTTTTGCCATTTCACAAAGGCGACAAATTCGATTCAGCTAATTTTTTACGCAAAAGACAACAAGGCAAAATATTTAAATATCAGTCAATAGGTGGCACTACATATTAGAGTCCTAGGGACACCTATTCGGTTTCTAAATTGTGGGCCTTACAAAAATTTTCGGGGTGACAAAAAAACACGACATTTTGAGTTTGACACTGACGTTAATTTTTGCCCAAAAACACAAGTGGGCGGCTAGTTTTCCAATAGCAACAGAAAAAATAAAAGAATAGAGTAAATAACAAAACCTATTTTTTTGTCAAAAACCAGGGGATGACATTTCATCTTATAAATAAAAATAGAAAAAAAGTGTTTATTTACGGTGATAGAAAATACCGATAATCCCGAAGAAGACTTAGCCACAATAGGATGGAACACATAATGTTACTATGGGCCTGCCTCCAAATACATCTAGAGCAAAAATATTTAAAGACCTTCCGATATCATTGATCCAGAATATAAAAAAGAAAATCTCCTGATCCTCAGATGCTGCACAGGATAGGAAGTAAAGTTTTCGGCAATCATTGTAAATTAAATATAATAAATGAGTTGTTTTTATTGTAGTACTTTATTTTTGTTTCCACAACCTCATAGAAAAAATATTATACCTACATACTTAACGAATGTGTTTAGTGCGTCTTCCGCACTGGTTAGATAAATTACTATTTCCTGCGACCACATACAAAACTCTGCCAATATATGGGCCCCTAAGCTCACACTAGGTACTATAGTTATAGTGTACGTGTGAGGTAATATAACTAAAAACTGAAATATATTTTAGTCAACTCCAGACTAAATTACCTTTTGTTTGGTACCACACAAGCCATGTTTAGATTTAAACTCAAATTTTTGAAATCTACCCCCACCCTTACAAAAAAAACAAAAACTAAAATGTATTTTGTTAAAGTCCGGACTCAATTACCTTTCGTTTGATATCACACACGCCACATTTTCACTTAAACTCTAATTTTTAAAATATACCCCCACCCTTTTTTTTAAATAAAATGCATTTTGTTTAACTGCAGACTCAATTACCTTTCGTTTAATATCACACACGCCATATTTTCACATAAACTCTAATTTTTGAAATCTACCCCCACCCTTTTATTTGGTTTGTGTTCGGTGGATTTTGTTCATTTTTAAATGGGACCATCTCGACCCAAGACCCAGCCTAGGTACCAAATTTCATTAAAATCGGCCAAGCGGTTTTTGAGTTATGCGCGTTGGTCGTTACAGACAGACATACAGACACACAGACAGACAGACAGACAGACAGACAGACAGACAGACAGACATACAGACAGACAGACAGACAGACAGACAGACAGACAGACAGACGGCGCAACAAAAAAGTTTCAAAATCATCTGAAACGCAAAGATATATAAAAATTTTTGAAATCGGAGCAACTTTTTTTTTCTCGAAAAAATTAGGATCACCATAGCTCACACTACTATAGTATAGTATATGTGTGAGCTAAAAATGTTGGATTTTACACGATTTGCATCCTCAGAAAACATTAAATTTCATCCGTGTGCAGAAATTTTTCTTTCAGTTCTTCGGCATATGTATGGAAAAAGTTTAACTATCACAATACTTTTTCGCACATTGTTACAAACTACTTTCCTACACATGTGCGGAAAAGCAGTTTCATTTGATTTACGCAAAATTAAACACCAATTTTTACAAAAATTAGTATAGTTCAACAGTGTCCGTGGGAAAAATAGCTCCATAACTCGACAGAATGTAAGTTTCTCACGCTCGTGTGAAATTTGTCACTTTCTTCTCTTGCTATGCAATAAATAAATGAAAAAGGCTTTATTTTCAGCGAAGTTAAGCACAAGCTTCTGTTAACTGAGCAATATACTAATTATCACAAACTATCTTATAAATTGGTTCCTAATCCTGTGATTTTGTTTGTTACGCTATGGCCAGCCCTTAAAAAACCTTTTGTAAATAGAAAAAATTATATGTCTTTAAATACCTACTTATAATCATTTAACTTATATTAAACGACATTTTATTTTTTCAAAATATCTGAAAATAATGTGAAAATCCGGGTCACGTGATCTTAGTTACATTTTCTCAATCGAATTGACTTGCCCCCGGTATATGGGGGTGGCGCTTCAGTCAGAAGGTTGATGGCTCTTGTCTGATTTGGTGTCCTGCAGCAAATATAAAATTGAGCACGCCTTTGTAAATCCTAATAAATCTCTTCTATAAAAAACTACTTGAAACATTATTTATGTTCATATGCAAGATTTTTTTAAAATCTTTAAACGTATCTTGTTAGATTTTTGATTTTCTTTTGTACATTTCCAAAAAATACAAAAATCGAAACAATTTCACTACAGTTTTCTATAACACAACTAGGCTACTGAAATGCCAAACATTGTTTTGAAATATTTGTTGTGTTTTAGCCATAACTTTTTTTATATTTTTTGAATAAAATGATTTCGCGAAAAACTGCTAAGATATGTTTGTTAAAAATGCTTTAAAAAACTACCCCTCAAAATTTCGACGCGTTCCGCTTTCTCGTTTTCTATTTCTATTAGAACAAAGATTTGGCCAAAAAATGCGATATCAGTGTTGTCAAATGGTAAGTTTTTGGGCGAAAAGTTTGTGGTGCAGTAATAAACTGTAATAACACAGGTATACGACCAAAAAGCCTCTAATTTTTCCACTGTTCCTGATAGATTTTTGGGTGCTGAATCCGGAAAAATTACCTATAAAGATCCATCACGTCACGTTTTTCCGCCAAATTGATTTTTTGCTTCATATGAGTATTACCAGGATGGTCCCATTTACAGTAATAGGTCAGTGTTCTATCAGTTTATTAGTTATGTGTCCTGAATAGTTTTGACTTTATATCGAGTAGAGACATGTGCTTATTCTTATAAGCTTGTAAAAACTTGTCCATACATTTATTTGGGTGTCTGGCAAGTTTTTATCCACTTGTTGTTGGCTTAGTCGTGATCGAGCTTTATTAGGAAGTGATACAATGTAACACCTTGCAAGTGCTGTGGTTGTGATGGCTAATAGAGGTTGAATAAACTTTCCAGACAATTTTTGTTACAAATGCGGCGAATATACCTTGAAAAAACGGCAGAGGAACATTACCGCATTTGTTAAAAGAATATATTTCGCCTATTTCGGTTTACAGTTAGGTGGTCAGGACAAACCGTGGGCTCCGCACAAAGTGTGTAAGACTTGTGTCTTATCTTCGCTTATGGCTAAAAGGCAAAAAACAAGCATTTCGTTACGGAAGACATATGATACGGCACAAACAAAAAGACCACGGAAGTGACTGCTAGTTCTGCTCTTGCGATGTGAAGGGATACAACTTGAAAAATAAAGGAAATATAAGGAAACTTATTGTTGACACATCATTCACTGAAACTTTTTTTTTGCGGGTATGCGCACTCGCAAAGAGATCCCTATCACGCTCGAGAAGCGGCAAGTGCGCGGAAATGTTGGTGTGTGTTGGTTTTGAAACGGTTCAGGTTGTAACCTGCAGGGAAAACTGTCGCAGGGAGTTTATTCCACAGCGATGCTGTTCTCCAGAGATATGAATTCTGATATAATGAGGTTCTTGGTGCCTCTTTTTGACAATAAATTGATGATTATATCTATATCGTCTATTTGACGTGTTCGCCTAGTAGGTGCTACTCCCGGCGGGATCATACGTGCCAACTCTTCAGAGCATTTTCCGTGATAATACCTGTAGAAGAGAGATAGATCGCCCACAGTTCTTCGATGTTCGAGACTATCCAAGCTACGGGTAAGTGCGGGGTCATTGATCAGCTTGATAGCTCGTTTTTGCACGGTGTTCAAAAGCATTAAGGTATGTTTGGGTGTCGCACTCCATATATGTGAGCAGTACTCCATAGTTGGTCGAATCTGGGCTTTGTAGAGTGTCAGCAGTTGGCTTGGTGTATACAGATGTCTTGTACGAAATAGCACCCCAAGCTTTTGGGACGCCCTTTTAGCTATATCTGCCACGTGACTGTGCCAAGACATGTTGGTCTCTGCAGTGACTCCTAAGATGTTCAACTGGCTCTGCAATGTGACAGCACTTCCAGATAGCATGATGTTTGGCTCACCGGTGCTGGTCTTTTTTGAAAACAGGGCTGCTTGTGTTTTCCGCGCGTTGAACTGTACAAGGTTTTTGTTGCCCCAGTCCTCTATTATCTCCAGGTCGTTATTTATCTGCGATATTTGAGTTAGTCTAAGGTAATGGAATTCACGTGCAGAGAGACATGTGGGTGGTATGACTGAGGAGACTACATTGCCATCATCTGCAAAGCAATAAAGTGGATTTACTGTTTTATCTATGAGGTCATTTATGTAAATCAGAAAAAGTGTTTGCCAAAAGATTGCTCCCTGTGGCACACCAGCATTTATTTGGTAAGAGTTGGAGTTCTGGCCATCCAGTGAAACATAAATGGATCTACCCTTAAGGTAACTTTCAAACCAAGTGCAAAGTTTCGGCGACAATCCCATTGCTTTGAGCTTGTTGAGCAGATTTTCATGCCAGACTTTATCGAATGCTTTAGATATATCTCAGGCAATTGTTCTTATTTCACCCCGCAACTCAATCGCTTTTTGCCATAAGTGAGTGACGTATGTAAGTTAATCGCCAGTTCACCTATATTTTCGAAATCCGTATTGCTTGTTGTTGATAATTTTGTCATTTTCCTAAGTACTTGGTTAGGTGATTGTTCACAACTCTTTCCATTACTTTTGAATTGCTTGTCGTTGATAATTTTGTACTTTTCCAAGTACTTGGTTAGGTGATTGTTCACAACTCTTTCCATTACTTTTGATATCACCGGAAGTAGAGCAATTGGTCTATAGTTTAACGGATCTGTCTTTTTTCCTTTCTTTGGAATGGGTTGTACTGCGGCAGACTTCCATGATGATGGATATACTCCTTGCCTATAAGATAAATTAAATAATTTTGCGAAAGTTGGGGTGAGTTCGTTAGCACAATTTTTGAGTACTATCGCGGGAATGCCATCTGGACCCATTGCTTTGTTTATATCCAACTTTTTAAGGGATTTTCATATTTCTCTGTGACAAAAGGGTACCTCTGGCATACTGTGGGAAACCCTTTCAATGAACGGTGGAGTTTTTCCATTTGGCACTGTTAGGTTTGAGTTGGAGGAAAAGATTTTGGCCAGCATATTGGCTTTTTCTTCTGGTGTTGTGGCTAAGTGAGTATTTTTATCTGTAAGTGGTGGTATGGATGACTTGGTGAAGTTTGATCGAACAGCTTTTGCAAGAGACCAAAAGGACCTAGAACTACTTGGACAATCCAGCAACCTGTTTTTTAGTCTTTGATTGTATGTGTCTTTGGCGGCGTCAATAGTAATTTTGCAACTATTTCTGGCTTCTATAAATTCTGTGTGGTTTTGAGCAGGTTGTTGTCGTTTCCGAAGGTTATATGCTCTGTTTTTTCTGTACAGCCGTTTGACACTGGCTGTTGAACCAAGGTTTTGCATTAGCTCTGCGTTTTATTGTATGTGGGATATATGCATCCATTCCAGATAAGATTACTTTTGTTATTTCATTACAGCAAATAGTGGGATCAGCTATTTTAAAGCAAACCTCTTGCCATGGAAAATCCAGGTAAAACTGTTTAAGGTCATTCCATTTTGCCGATTTATAGTGCCACATTTTACGAGGGAGTGATTGTTGGCTTGGTGGTATGAGCATTTCGCACTTTGTTCTTATAAGTTTATGATCGGATGAACCAAGTGGGGGATCTACTTGAATTGTGTACGAGTCAGGATTTGTAGTTAGAAACAAGTCTAAAAGCGCTGCAAATTCACCCCTTTCTGAGATACGGGTAGGTTCATCGACAAGCTGCGTTAGACCACAACTTATGGCAAATGCTTCTGCTTTCCTGCCTTCATTATCTGTTTTGTTGTGGTGTTTTAGCCAGGGTATATTGTGGACGTTGAAATCGCCTAAAAAAACAATTTCCGCATGTGGATAGTTAGACTGTATACTATCACAGTTTTCGGATAATGTCGCAAAAAAGTTTTGGTACTCGGTGTTACTTGGCGGTCGGTAGAGGCAGCAGATGAACTTCGTCGATGACTTTGAGGTGAATTTTAGCCATATGATATCGAGGTTCACTGGTTCTAGCTTCTCCTCTCGATGACATGAAAGGTCATTTTTAATGTACACACAGATCCCAAAATTATGTCGAATACGGTGGTGTAGGTCATAGCCGGGATAAAGATAGTTCACAGTAGGTGTTGCAGAACTGATTTTAGTTTCAGTGAGAACAAGGATGTCAGGTCTTTGTTCTTCAAGATGTTGGTGAACTGAATTCATGTTGGTACTTAATCCTCTTATATTGCTAAAATCAATTCTGTAAAAGTCTTCTTTTAATATCTTTGCATGAAGGACCCCCAGGATCACCCGACGCCCGGAGATCCGAGTGGTCGGGTATTTTACCTCCGGAATATTTTGATCCTGGAGGCGCCATCATGCTATCCGTTACTCATTGTTGGAACCGGACTACCAGCGTAGTAGCGGAACGTGGTGATAGCACTTAGCGCTACTCAGTTCTGGCATGGTAGTATCTCACCGGTCGACGCCCAATGAGTAAAAAGCGTCTACCACCTTCCAACTATGTCACGAAAGGAAAAAGAATCCTGGAACTCCTTTAAAGAGAAGAACAGAATGGACGCCCAACTACAAAGCTATTGTAGATTGGATATTAATTGCTTTTAAATTGCATGGTTATAAAATATGAGTTTAAAAGTGCATTTCTTGCATTCGCACATCGACTACTTCCCCGAAAACTTGGGAGAGTATAATGAAGAAGAGTGTGAAAGGTTTCACTAAGATTTCAAAGACGCAGAGAGAAGGTATCATGGAAGTTGGAACACCAATATGATGGCTGATTTCTGCTGGTTGTGGATGCGGGAAACCCCAGAAGAAAAAACGTAAAGCAACGCACGAAAACAAGTATTCTGGGAAAGAATTCATTAACTATATTTCAGAATATACGTTTGCTTTCTTTTGTTAATAAAATTAAACTTATTTAACCATTGTTGAGTTACAAACCCCGTAAACCTCGTTGACCATAGCAAAAAATCTGGATGTGATAGAGAAAAACGGTTGGCAGATGTGGATTCAGCACAACAAAAAATAAAAGTTTTCAAAAAATATTTTTTTGTGTACCTGTGTAATTAAGGTAACGTATGTATAGTCAATTTTAGCTCACACCTACTATACTATAGAGTAATTCCTCGCCAAATCATCCAATGGGGGTAGCTGCCATGTCACGAAAAAAATCCAAATTTTGATAATATGTATTACTGTCCTTAGGAATACCAAATTAATAAATTTTAATTTTTAATGTCGCCTCCTGTATTTTACAGACAACTTTAAAGGTAAAATAAAGATGAAAAACAGTTGCGACCATAATTTTTTTTTATTTTGATTGTATTAAATCTAATATAAAAACAAATTTGATGGAAGAAATCTTTAATATTGGTTGGATGATCCTATACAGAAAAAAAAATAACCTCACTTTTTTGAGCTCGCAAAAATAGTTTTAAAAAAATAGTAATTTTATGATTTTCTCAATTTTTAATTATTTACACCGGTGCGGAATATGGTCCATCAAAAAAAGTCTATGCGCACATTAAAGCTCAGTGGCTTGACTATCATACAAGGTAAAAGAAAAATTTCTAGGTCTATTGGTTTCAGCAAACTAAATTTTTAAAAATTGGAAAAACCGCAAAAACCTCATAATTGGCAACTTTTGACTAAAAAAATTAGCATGTCTATCTGTTTATTGAAACTACGCTTGTAGCTTGTTTTACTTGACAATGTATGATTTATATAAAAGTTAAATAAAAAAGTTGAGTCTATCATTTTAACATCAACTTTTAGGCTATTTGGTTAAAGCATGTAAAAAATCACATTTTTTAATTCGGTCGCAAAAAGAAAAAAATTATATATAAAAATCATCGTCAGGGGGTCTTATTTATACCCACCTACTGTTTCGCGTGACATCCTAGTTTGTGGGTTCAAGTACCATCTTTGAACACTGTTGGATATTTTTTTTTAGTTTTAAGAATACATTTTGGGTGAGACACTGACATTAATTAGTTTGTCTCTTTGGTGAATGAAATGGTTCAAGTTTAACAGTGGCGTACGTAGGAGGAAGGGGGGTTGGGACTTAATCCTTCCAAAGCCATTGAATAACTTCTCCTAAAGATTTAATTTTTCTGAAAGAAGAATAAAATAGTTTTGCAGGACTTTGCTTTTACTCAAGCCCCCTCTCCCAACCCCCTTGGAAAATTTCTGCATACGCCACTGGGCATTAAAAAAAACTAAGTACAAAACTAACGCATGGTAAAAGCCCATGTGATGCGTTTGGAGGTACTGTGAAACGATTTGTTTTACATTAAAATCTCAAACAAACAACAACTGGACACCATTCTTTCACTCCTCTGGATGATTTTACTATAGATGCTAAATTTACTTCAAGCTCAGAAAAAAAATTTGTTCGGTTTCTGAAATTATAGAACTCAACTTCTTTTCCGATTTTTTAAATATGACAGTAGGTAACTACTAAAAAAGTAAATAAACTTTTAAAAAAATTGTGTAGTGACCTTATGAAGAGAGTTTAGATCATAATTTATTGAACAGTGCTCATATAAATAAACTTTACCTTCTGATAAACCTTAATTTGCAGGGGTGGATCTAGAAACTTTATTTTAGGGGAAAATATCATAATAAATATTTCACAAAACTATTTTGCCTAGTGACCAGGAGATGTATTCTGTGTCAAAACTAAGTAAAGTTTCAGATTTGGGGGGGGGGGGCATCCCCCTCGTAGATCCACGCCTGTAATTTGTGATGCAATTTAACATCACTAAAAATATTAAAATAACAAAAAAATGTGTAGTGACCTTAAGGATTACAAACCCAGATTTTTTATTCTTGTTTTTAAAAGTATATGATACAGTGAAAAATTTACCCTACTTGATTACCACCAGCACCCTGATAGACAGGGTCATTTTTGATGCTGAAGTTGAGGGATTTCCCAGACATTCTTAACTTCTTCGTGGAACTCCAAGGTAACGTCTACTTTTTAAATATGTTTTATACAAGGAAGATATAGTCCTTGAGTATAGCTTTCCAACACTGTATCAAAAATTTAAGAAAACTATACATTTATACCCCAAAAAAATATGAAAACTTCGACAATTTCTGCGTTTTTTGGATATTATCTAAATTACTCTAATTAAGCCAGTATAAAAGATTTTGCTAAACAACACATTTTTTTGAAAACTACTTTTATGCATGTTTTCAAAATTATAGGTTAATTTTTTTTAGGTGCTGTTAGACTTTTCAAATGTGTGTACAACATACTAATTAAATTTAAAAATATAAAATTGTGCAAAAGTGGTTAAGCATAAGCTGTTTCATTTAATAAGCATGATTAAAGAAAAAAATAAAATGTCACGGCAACACTTTTTTTGTAAATTGGATGACTTGGCGTGGAATTGCTCTATAGTAGTGGTGCTATAATAGCTACTATAGCTATGGTGATCCTAATTTTTTCGAGAAAAAAAAAGTTGCTCCGAATTCAAAAATTTTTATATGTCTTTGCGTTTCAGATGATTTTGAAACTTTTTTGTTGCGCTGTCTGTCTGTCTGTCTGTCTGTCTGTATGTCTGTCTGTCTGTATGTCTGTCTGTAACGACCAACGCGCATAACTCAAAAATCGCATGGACGATTTTAATGAAATTTGGTACCTAGGCTGGGTCTTGGGTCGAGATGGTCCCATTTAAAAATGAACAAAATCCATCGACCACAAGCCAAATAAATGGGTGGGGGTAGTTTTCAAAAATTAGAGTTTATGTGAAAATATGGCGTGTGTGATATCAAACGAAAGGTAATTGAGTCTGGAGTTGAACAAAATACATTTTAATTTATTTAAAAAAAAGGGTGAGGGTATATTTCAAAAATTAGAGTTTAAGTGAAAATATGGGGTGTGTGATATCAAACGAAAGGTAATTGAGTCCGGAGTTTAACAAAATACATTTTAGTTTTTGTTTTTTTAAGGGTGGGGGTAGATTTCAAAAATTTGAGTTTAAGTCAAAACATGGCTTGTGTGGTATCAAACAAAAGGTAATTTAGTCTGGAGTTAAATAAAATATATTTCGGTTTTTAGTTATATTAGCACACTATAACTATAGTACACGTACACTATAACTATAGTACCTAGTGTGAGCTTAGGGGCCTATATATTGGCAGAGTATTTTATATAGTACGTTTTTTTGTTCTATATTGCGCAATTTGAAATGTGAGTTTAAAAAAAATCATATTGAGATATGTTTCTTATATGGTCGTATATGGTGGTCGAAGAATTATGAAAATAATGACCATAGTTTCTAACAAAGGATACTTAGAAAAACTTTTGCCTTTTTAGCTCACACTACTACTATAAGTAGTGTGAGCTATGGTGATCCTAATTTTTTCGAGAAAAAAAAAGTTGCTCCGATTTCAAAATTTTTTATATATCTTTGCGTTTCAGATGATTTTGAAACTTTTTTGTTTTGCTGTCTGTCTGTCTGTCTGTCTGTCTGTCTGTCTGTCTGTCTGTCTGTCTGTATGTCTGTCTGTCTGTATGTCTGTCTGTAACGACCAACCCGCATAACTCAAAAATCGCTTGTCCGATTTTAATGAAATTTGGTACCTTAGTTGGGTCTTGGGCCGTGATGGTCCCATTTAAAAATGAACAAAATCCACTGAACGCAAGCCAAATAAAAGGGTGGGGGTAGATTCCAAAAATTAGAGTTTATGTGAAAATATGGCGTGTGTGATATCAAACGAAAGGTAATTAAGTCTGGAGTTAAAAAAAATGAATTTTAGTTTATTTTTAAAAAAAGGGTGGGGGTAGATGTCAAAAATTAGAGTTTAAGTGAAAATATGGCGTGTGTGATATCAAACGAAAGGTAATTGAGTCTGGAGTTAAACAAAATACATTTTAGTTTTTTTTCAAAAGGGTGGGGGGTAGATTAAAAAAATTTGAGTTTAAGTCAAAACATGGCTTGTGTGGTATCAAACGAAAGGTAATTGAGTCTGGAGTTGAATAAAATATAATTCAGTTTTTGATTATATTAGCTCACACTATTACTATAGTACCTAGTGTGAGCTTAGGTGCCCATAGATTGGCAGAGTATTTTGCCTTTTTTTTTGCCTTTTAGTCCGTTCATTTAATTACAACCGCTGCACATTGATGCCATGTGTTAACCTAGGGGGACTTGACTATTTTTTTAAAAGAAATTAAATGAAATAATACTGCACCTTAATGGCCGAATACCTGAAAAATACTAATTTATCATAAAATCTTTAGAAAACAAATTTTTATCCAAGAAAAAGATAACCGAAGTCCGATAAAGATATTTATAGCTTTTTATGTTTTTGAACAGACGTACTTTTACTATTTTGCCATTTCACATTAATAAATCTTTTTAATCAGCAATAGATTTAGGTAAAAAACTTTATTTTTTAAATAATCATATATATGTTTTCTTTTCGTAAATCAAAGGAAAGCAACGGTGCAGAATTAGTGAAACACCATGTATAAGAAATATTATTTATATTTACTTAATAACAAAAAGAATTGGGTTTAGGTAATAAAGTTTTTTTTTAAATAATATGTTTCCTTTATTAAAATCATAAGTTAGCAATGGTGAAAACTTAAAAAACACCCTGTATAAAGAAATAATTTTTATTTTATCTAATAATGAAACATAATAGCAACAAAGTTTATTTTTTAAGAATAACCTATGTTTCCTTTACTTAAATAATAGGTTAGCCATGGTGCAAACTTAATGAAACACCCTCTATATAAAGATTGCTATACTATATTCCTAAAAAACAATTAATATAAAATAATAAAGCTGTTCCCAACCTATAAACGAAATAAAAATATATTTGTGTCATTGTTTTAATTAAATCCCCCTAGATTATGAAAAGGAATTGCGGATTAGATGCTCTTGCCATTTTTTTTACAGAACTAAGAAATTAGTTCCACTCACACCCTGGATACGCTACTGTTTTGAATAACAATAACAGAAATTGGACCGACTCTAATACATTATGTCACTAATCTATAGTCAGATTAAATACAAAATTTGGCAACCTCGGACCACAGACTTCAACATTTTACAGCTACACCACTTATATATCCCATGTCGGGTCTTTTTAGGTAGGTAGTTATTTTTGGGAGTCGTAAATAGATTTCTGCTTTAATTTAGTGCTTTCTTCAAAAAAAATTTATACAAATGAGAGTATTGGTTCAAGATTGAAATGAAATCTCGGGCAACCAAGTTATAGAATAAATATTAAAATGCACATACATATCTATTTAGTTATAAGTTAACGGTGTAGTTATAAGTTAACAGTTATGATTATACCGATGAGTTTTAACAAAAGCGAGACGCCAGTGGCGGATCTAGGCCATAATAGTGGGGTGGCCCAAAAATACACCTAAATATTATTTTCTTTGCAACTGAATTGTTTACATTTAACATTTAACTAAAAAAAGTTGGGAAGTGGCTTGGCCCCCCCGGGCCCCCGTAGATCTTCCCCTGTCTATAGCAGTGACAGTAGACTGATTGCCTCAGCCCTCAGTGGGTGCCTATTTATAAAAAAACATTGAGGAGAAAATATGTTAGTGCCTAATTTGACCCTTTTCAGCATAAAGAGTGCACTTTCTAGCTATAATTTTATTAATTAATGGACATTTTTTGCCCATATTACAAAAAATAGTGGTACTTTTTATCCTCGCGATAAATAAGATATTTTTTTAATAATAGTTATTTTTAAAATTTTCGTTCTTTGCTGACCGAATCTCGCTCTCTGTTGAGTTTTTTCGTTTGACGTACACTTTTATGTGAAAAAAATTATTTTTTCTATAAGCGTGCGGAAAAGTCCACTTTTCCGCACGCATTTTAGTGTGGAAAATGCCACTTTTCCGCACTAGTGCGGAAAAATATTTTTTCCGCACTAGTGCGGAAAAGTAAATTTTTTACGATTTTGAGGTGTTCTATAACATTTAGACCGTTCAAAATACATTTGTATCTTTCCTAGCACACGAAATATCCTAAAAATATTCAAATTGACTAAAATTCTGCTATATTTTCAATATTTTCGATAAAATAAAGTTGTTAGTAAAATAGGTTCAAATTATAAGTTTTAAACCTCCCCGGTATAAATATCGTCATTGTCAATGTCAAACAACAATGAACACTAGTGGTTTTAGATTTGGCATCTTAAATCACCATAGCAACAAAGTACAAACAAACTGTCAAAACAAAGCCAATTTTGCAGATACAAGCGTCTTTTGAATTTTTCAAACAAAAAAATCAGATTTTCAATGGATTCTTCGGACGAAGATCTACCCCAGTCAGTTCTAGAAGCCGCTAGAATGTGAATAATAATAATTGATTTGATTAAAACGTTTTGAATATAAATAATTTTCTGATTAATTTTTAGTTTTTTCCTCACGCTTATAGAAAAAATAGTGTACCTAACTCGTGCGTAAAGTGTCTTTTCCGCACTTGATTGCTGGCCAAACTCCGCTATCGCGTCGTTTGGCCATCTGCAATCGCGTGCGAAAAAGAGGCACTTTCCGCACTAGTTAGGTAAACTACTATTATTCATTTGCATCTGGCTAGACCCCTTGCGAGAAAAAACAATTCGTTTAAAATATCAAAAGCAATTCCCGCACGAACACACTGATAAAAAAAAACATGTCATAAATCAGAAATTGCATTTTGATGCAGTGGCGTAGACCCGCCCCCCCCCCACCCCCAAACAAAGATTTTTTCACATATTTGATGAATATAAATATAAAATAGCATAAAATACGGCCTCATATCGTCTCGCCCCCCCTCAAAACGTTTTTCTAAATATGGCACTGCCTTGATAAATAGAAAGTGTGTGTAAATATATGTTCATTTGAAGTTTTTTTCTCGAAATAGATCCAAAATATTACCTTCTTCAATACTATGTAGCATCTTATTCAATAAACATGGATAAAGTTACAAAATCTAAAATAATAATGGAAAGACAAATATTACATGTAAAGCTAACTAATAAAAAAAGCAATTATTGGATAAGAAATAAAACAAAAGTAAGAGATGTCAGAGAAGAAGTAGCAAAATTAAAATGGAAATTTGCCGGTCATGATATCAGACAGAAAGAAGATCGATGATACAAATGGATTGTAAACTGAAGACCTTGGGAAAATAAAAGAAGTAGGGCAAGACCCAAAATAAGATGGGCGGACGATTTGAAGAAACATGTGTGAACTAGATGGATGAACACGGCAACAGACAGGGAAGAGTGGAAGGTATTGGGGGAAGCCTATGTCCAAAGGTGGATCGAAGAAGGCTAAATAGATAGAGATTCAATAACACCCTGTATAACATATCAAAATTATTTTAAAAATCGTTACATGTATAAGAAAACTTGTTTCTTTTATTTATGCGAGGTGTTTTAAAATTCAATAACATAATTTCCTTTAGTGATTTCAAAACAAAAAAATTACATAAACTTAGGTCCGGAGATGTTAAGTTTTCGCGATACAGGGTGTTAAAATTAAATTTGTTGTTTTTTGTTTATTGCTCGTGCAGTTCTTGAGATATTTAGCTCAAAATAGACATCCCAAATAATAATAAAAAGCTACAGAGTGATGCTTTTTAGGGGTTATGTCGCCTTTTTAACCGGATTTTTTTCATTGTAAGCCACTGGTAAACTTAAAAACAAATTATTTTGTATTTCGCGATTTTTTTGCATCGCTAACCGTTTTAGAGCAAATCGCTGTTGCACCAAAGGCTGCTACCATCAAAATAAAAAATGCTTTAGTATCATTGACTTCTTTTAGTATGGTATTATAGTGTTTGCAAACTCACCTGAAATGCTACTAATACGGGGTTTTATCGATTTCATGAAATTTTGCTTCAATCTGCCCTTCAAAAGTTATCTAAATTCATATAAAATCTTCCTGGTATAATTTCAACCCTACCGATAGAGAAAAGGCGCTGCTCTTTGCGGTCCGAGCACAAAGTATTTGTTTTCTCACTGACCCGGCACAGGTGGATAGACGGCATCTGATTGGTAGATTTTTTTGAGATGCGCTTTTAATTGCTTTCGGGTGTGCTTTTCGGGACCCTTTTAGTCGGCAGTATGCAGAGTTAGAAAATAAATCAGTGTCGTTTCTGAAGGTGTAGGAATAGAAAGTTTTATTATCTATTTTTATTTCTTTAGTTTACGCCGTAATTAAATGAAATAATTTTCATGAGTATATCTACCGCCGCCCATGTCACTTTTTTTAAAGGATATGCCGATGGTCGGCTTTAACCTTTGTTCAACTGACTTTGCAAAATCTATACTAGAGTCACTGTATGTTGACATATTTGGAAACCAAATATGTCAACATACAGGGACCCTAGGTGTTACCATGGGCGCACCCAGTTGGGGGCGGTTCCCGCCCCCCCCCCCCCAAGCCTAAGATTTTTGTATATATTTTCCACATATTTCATGCATAAACAGGGGGGGGCCGGGCCCGCCCCCCCCCCAAGCCAAGATTTTTGTATATATTTTCCACATATTTCATGAATAAACACAAAATATAGCATGAAATTCGACATCATAAGGCCTCGGGCCCCCCCAAGACATATTCCTGGATGCGCTACTGTGTTACCTATATGAACTTTTTGAAATCACTTAAGGAATTTAACATTAACATTATGCTATTAAATTTTGAAACACCCATAGGGTAAATTCTTCAAGCCGCCCTAATATAAATCTAGAACCTATTGGGTATAAGTATATATTTAAAATAAATGGATCCATGACGGATAGCTAGCCTACTACTTGAAAACAGTTTTTTGTAAATATCTCAGATACGCGAGCTCCTACAATGTTTTTGGTTATAACACAAATTATTGAGAAAAATGTGATCTACTATATTCCGACAACCGCGAATTGATGCTCCGTTAAAAAATTGTCAAAAAACTAATCAGCTCATTACAGAGTCGAGCACTATTTTACCTGAAAATTTTATGAAAATCGGTTTAGCGGTTTAGGAGCTGTCGTGTGACGCATACACACACACACACACAGGCAGACATGACGACGATATTAGGAGAGGTCAAAACAATTTTTTTTGTCGAAAATAATACCTTTTCTAGCCATTGCTGCGCGGGCTATGAAGGTATAAATCATAAAAAAAGGATTTAAGGTAGGTACCTCCTATGTTTGCACTCAAATATTTTCTAGTTTTATAAAGCTAAAACCACGGATCACCCAGCAAGGGTAACCTGTGCTAAAACCAAGGCAACGATAAATAAAATTTTGCAAATTAATACTCGCAGGTATTCATACAGTAAACAACAACGCATACTTAAATTTTATTAATCTACAGTTCATATAGCTTTAATTTTAGCACACGCTAGGTAATATGACTGCATACCTACAGAGCATATTACTAGTGTGGTTAATTTCAGAAGTTTATTATAAAATGTTTTGGATCAAAAACAAGTTAAATAGGTTACCTTGATGTGATAAATTGAATAATAATAATAATAACCTGTGTGTTCCTATTTAATATTCCAAACAGGAATTATGTAGTCAAGTTTGGTCCAACCTGTCACGCAAAGAGCAGTGCTTTATTTGATTACGATAACAACAATTTATATTTGATAAACAGCAACAATTAGAATAAGTAAGTATGAAAAAAATTAACTTATTTTTATATAATCCATTTCTTCGAACATTTTCAATGCTGTTCGCCAGGGTTGGATGGGCTCAACCAAACCGGCCCTGGCAATTTTTTTTTATTCGGCCCTCGCTTCGGCACAAAAATTGTACGGCAAAGAAAACGAAGCCATATTGTGTTATTTTAGTTTTTGATATTATGGAGGTTTTGTTATTAAATAACATGCTAATTTTAAAGGATTTAATTTGCATTTACAGAAAAAAAAACTTCATATAAACATATGTATGCATGTCCTAAACATCCTAACTTGTGAGATACAAGGTGTTTAAAGACTTTCAGAAAATCTCCTTTTTTATTAATATCTGTGATACTGCTTTTGTAAAGTTTTATATTCTGTATGCCTATATTAAACACTAAGTACATATTAACATAATTATTATCTAATTTTTTCACAAAATGAAAACTCAAAAAAAAACGTACAAAATTTCAACATACAACAGCACTTAGTTAAAAGGCTGCAAATAATTTTTTTTCGAATTTTGGTTTTTGGGCTCGACGGATTTTCCATCATGTCCTATGTAATAAAATAAACAAAATTAAAAAAAAAACTTTAAAAAAATAGCAGTAACTGTAGTACTGCCTTATAAACAATTAAAACTTTGAAGTGGTTTTTTTCCGAACAAAACTTTCGTCACTTGCGCCCTTGTAACTACCGGTGGCAGAGCAGGTATGCTAATTTTTCATATGGTAATGACTTATCTATGATGTCCTTAATTTGAATTGGACCCAATACCGATTTTTTAGTCGGTTAATCGATTTCTTAGATTTTTTATGTATTTTAGCACCAAAAATGATCTTTAACAACTAAGATATGAGATATTGGTTCATGATCAATCCCCACCAAAATAGTCAACAAAGTGTGTTAAAAGAGATTTCACAACAGCAACATAAATAAATAAAAAATTGACAATATTTTTATTTAATTTTTTTAATGTCCCGATTTTTTCTTCTGGATATTGGTATTGTAAAAAGATATTAATAAGTTAGTGCCATTATCACATTATCTCCTTGATATATTATACTTATTTTAATATAAAAGTAACTGTAACAATCAAACGAGTAACGCAGGCCTGGAGTTACTACATACAGATTTTTTAACTTTAAATGTTTAATGTTTTACTTAGTTCGTTTGTCAAATATACAAAAATAAATAATAATTTGGAATAGGTACATCGGGCCTGCGGCCCAACCGGTCCTAAATTGTACCGGCCCACCGGGCATTTGCCCGGTTGCCCGCCTGTCCCATCCAACTCTGCTGTTCGCTTAAGAAGCGTTCTTTACTCTCTTATCATCGCAACCATTAAAGAAAATCAATAATCATAAAGGGGATGATGTGCCATCGTCACTTGTTGTCTTTTTAGGATGCCAAAACAAAAAAAAGCATGCGGTAAAGTGGTACTTTCCGCACGCAAAAGCTATTTTCCGCACGCTCGTAGGATAATATGTTTATTTCATGTAAAAGTCACAAAAGTGTAACCGGCTATATTGAAGGTAATCATAGGACGGGCGCGAAACCGGGGCGTACCTAGTACGCTGGCGCTGTAGCACCGTTTTTTCATGAGGGTAACTAAGTACTTAAGATTTGAAAAAAGTGAGGATTTTTCTGCAAAGAATTGATAATTTTTACTGGCTGCGCAAAGAAGTGTACTTTGATATTACCAGGGCCGGCGCCGATTAGTGGCCGCCTGCAGCAAGATGGAGAAAATGCCGCCTTCCCTCCGCTTTTCTCCTCACCAGTGCAAGCTTTTTGTGTTATTCCTTTACAGTGGCGGATCCAGGATTTCCGGGGAAGGGAAGTGGTATCAAACATCAAAATATTTTTTATTAGCGGTTTTTGATAGATGTGAACTGTGAAATTTGATATCTAATGTGGAGATTTTCGATTTAGATTTTGATTTTCTGGGAATTGTTCCTGCTTTGTCTTAAACTAACATGTTAAGAAAATAAGCCAAATCAATCAATATATAGGGTGGTTTAGTAGGCTAATTCGATAAAAAGTTTTAAAAGTAAAGTACTTTTTTTTAAAGAGATATCAGAAAAAGTTATTAAGAAATCTTGTTTAGAATTAAAAGTAACAGCCGATCCTTAATATTTAGAAAAATCAGGTGAAATCGTCTAGAGAAAATTGAAGAAAATAGTCTAAAGGAAATTGAGAATATCTCGTAACTTTCGATTCTGAACAACTCTTTTTAATAACCTTTTCCGATATCTTTTAAAACAAAGGTACTCTTAACAATTTTTATAAAATCAGCCAACTAAACCACCCTGTATAATAACTTAATTGGCTCATTTTTTTAACATCTTAGTTTGCGACCAAGCAGAAGTAATTCCTAGAAAAACAGAATTTAAATCCAAAGTTTTTTGCAGCTCATACCTTACATCATCAAATCAGCCTACTAAACCACCCTGTATATTTATTGGTTTGGCTTATTTTCTTAATATCTTAGTTTGAGACCAAGCAGAAGCAATTTCCAAAAAATCTAAATCTAAATCGAAATTTTTTTGTCATGCATGTAAAAATACTCTGCCAATATATGGGCCCCTAAGCTCACACTAGGTACTATAGTTATAGTGTACGTGTGAGCTAATATAACTAAAAACTGAAATATATTTTATTCAACTCCAGACTAAATTACCTTTTGTTTGATACCACACAAGCCATGTTTTGACTTAAACTCAAATTTTTGAAATCTACCCCCACCCTTACAAAAAAACAAAAACTAAAATGTACTTTGTTAAAGTCCGGACTCAATTACCTTTCGTTTGATATCACACACGCCATATTTTCACATAAACTCTCATTTTTGAAATCTACCCCCACCCTTTTATTTGGTTTGTGTTCGTTGGATTTTGTTCATTTTAAAATGGGACCATCTCGACCCAAGACCCAGCCTAGGTACCAAATTTCATTAAAATCGGCCAAGCGGTTTTTGAGTTATGAGCGTTGGTCGTTACAGACAGACATACAGACACACAGACACACAGACAGACATACAGACAGACAGACAGACAGACAGACAGACAGACAGACAGACAGACGGCGCAACAAAAAAGTTTCAAAATCATCTGAAATGCAAAGATATATAAAAATTTTTGAAATCGGAGCAACTTTTTTTTTCTCGAAAAAATTAGGATCACCATAGCTCACACTACTATAGTATAGTATATGTGTGAGCTAATATATAATATATCGAAATCGTCAAAATAGAAACAAAAAACAATTTAATAGTAGAAAACCGACAAAATCAGGCCCTACAGCTAAAATTTAAAAATTCAAGCATGGTATATTAAAATATAACAATAAAATTATTTTAAACAAATTTGGTCAAAAAAATCTTTTATTTCATACTTATTACATTTAATAATTGTCTGACTTTATTTTTAAATACCTATATTAAAAAACAAACATCCATTATAATATGCCCCTTTCTAGTACAGAGTAGCAGAATGTTGGTCAGTGCATAAGTTACTTTTGTTTCTAGTTTCATTTGGTCCGTTAACACTATTTTTTGGAAAAAAAAGACATGTTTTTCCTAACAAAACAAAGTAGCTCGTAAATGTATAAGCCTGACAGTAAAAAAAATTGAATTCCTTAAAAAGGTTTCCACCTTTTGATAATACGAACTGCATATTTTTGCAATACAAAAACTCTATTGACATTGCATTCTGCCATATTTTAAGTAACATTAAAAGTTTACATAATATAAAGTTTTTTAAAATTCAGTCGAACCTTTATAACTCGAACCAATATGAATACACAAATTCATTGCTCGAACTTAAAGGGACAACTAAAACAGTTTGAGTTAGGAAGAGTTCGAGTTATAGAAATTGGAGTTAAAGAGGTTCAAATACATATAAAAAGTGTAGGGACCACTTAAAAGGTTCGAGTTATAGAGAGGTTCGAGTTATAGAGGTTCGAGTTAGAGAGGTTCGACTGTAGAATCACTACACTGACCAGACATTGTTCGTAGACCAAAACAAACAGATGACAATTTTTTACACAAGTGAACAATATGTGTGTTGTAATTCAGTTGATTATCAACATAAAAACCTAACAGCTTTATGTCCTGACAAAGATCTAGTTTTTTATTATTAAGCGTTACATACTCTCCTGAACGAAGTTTTATCACTATTAATTACCAGATCACAACGATATTAAACCCTGATTAATAAGTTTGTGTTATCTGCATATGACATCAGTAGAACTGGTAAGTTTTTAAAAATGCTATGCAAGTCTTTGGCAAAGCATTAAGGGGTGTGGGGTAATTACCCCCCTAAATAATAAATATGTATGTATTATTAGAGAATGTTTTTTGTTATTTCCTAAATCAAAAAGCCTTTACCCCTTTCAAGAAAAAAATTACCGACGCCAACAATCCTATAGACTAGAATCAATCATTTTGTTGACTTTCGACAACGGATCAATTTCACATATCGCCTTACTTTCTATCCACGCCAAGGACAAATGTAAAGTTATGTAAAAGTAACATTGCCCACTTCCAGAAACGCTAGAGAGCGGAGCTTTGGAAGAAAATATGTTAAAATCATGGGAAAAAATTAAATAACCTCAGAATTTTAAATAGGGTATTGCATAATTTTGAACAATATTTCGCATATTTTACAACTTTAAAACTTGAAAGACAAGTTTTAGAAAAAACATTTCCAAACTAGTAAGAAACGTTCATTTTGAAATTTGCATTGGAGAACTTGGCTTTACTTATATCTAAATTCTTTTTACGGAATACCATTTTCGCGTACTTGGCTTTTTTTTACATGAAATGTTTTTGTTATAATTTCACTTCTTTGTTAAAGGATTTGAATAATATTTAAATTTTAAAATAGTAAATGCAATGCCCTATTAGTTCAAGCAAGGTTCGGGAAAATCCACTTTCTAGAAGCATTTTATATAACTTTTTGGCAAATGGGCAATTCCTCCTATTTTGACCCCGCTGAATCCGAATATCCCTGTTGTTAACTCGAAATATTGACAGGGGTTGAGATATTCAAGATGGCGGCCAAAATGGCGGCGGAATTTTAAATTGCCGCTGGAAAGCCCAAATTGTCACAGGTTCAAAATATATATTTGTATAATTTAGAAATAATAACATATTATTTTTTTTTTAAATGGCTGCAAAAACCTCCAAAAACCCCCCCAGACCCCCCAAAATCTGAAAGTTTGAGGTTTTTTCAAATTTTCTTAAAAACTAAGCTTCTAAGAGAAAAATATAATATACTTTATTGAAGACAATGAAATTTCCTTTTCAACGTGGTATAACTTAATTAAGTTAGACTAATAACAAGCTCTCCAGCGGCGTCCGTTAATTGAAGTAATTAAAAAAAGTTGAAAAAATACCTATGTTTTTTCCAAGATTTAATTAATTTTTTTAAAAACTAATATCTACAGAAAACCACGTATTACATTTTGGTATACTCAATAAAATTTCCTTCAAAATGACGTATAACATGATTAAATCGGTTTTATAAATAAATCTTTAGGGGCATCCGTAAATTAAATTAATTTTGAAAAAAAACAGAAAATAAACCATTTTTGTTACACGTTTTATCTAATTTTCTCAAAAACTAAGCTTAACATGAAAAAACTTGTTCTACACTTTTTTGTAGACAGGGAAATTCCCTTTTTAAAAATGTGAAACTCGGTGGGGTTTGACTTATAGCAAACTCTCCAGCGACGTCCGTCAATGGGGGTGATTTCAACAAATCATTAAATATGTTTTTCATACGTTTTATTCAATTTTCTTAAAAACCAAGCTCTTTATCAAAAAATGTATTCTATACTTCGTCATAGCCAATAAAATTTCCTTTCAAACAATGTATAACGAAGTGGAAGTTATTTTATACTTACAGCCAGTGTAAACACACAGCATATAACCTTTGGAAACGACAACAAACCGCTCAAAACCACACAGAATTTATAGAAGCCAGAAATAGTTGCAAAATTACTATTGACGCCGCCAAAGAAACATACAATCAAAGAATAAAAAACAGGTTGCTGAATTGTCTAAGTAGTTCTAGGTCCTTTTGGTCTCTTGCAAAAGCCGTTGGATCAAACTTCACCAAGTCATCCATACCACCACTTATAGATAAAAATACTCACTTAGCCACAACATCAGAGGAAAAAGCCCATATGCTGGCCAAAATCTTTTCCTCCAACTCAAACCTAAGAGTGAAAAATGGAAAAACTCCACCGTTCATTGAAAGGGTTTCCCACAGTATGCCAGAGGTACCCTTTTGTCACAGAGAAATACGAAAATCCCTTAAAAAGTTGGATACAAACAAAGCAATGGGTCCAGATGGCATTCCCGCGATAGTACTCAAAAATTGTGCTAGCGAACTCACCCCAACTTTCGCAAAATTATTCAATTTATCTTATAGGCAAGGAGTATATCCATCATCATGGAAGTCTGCCGCAGTACAACCCATTCCAAAGAAAGGAAAAAAGACAGATCCGTTAAAATATAGACCAATTGCTCTACTTCCGGTGATATCAAAAGTATTGGAAAGAGTTGTGAACAATCACCTAACCAAGTACTAGGAAAAGTACAAAATTATCAACGACAATCAATACGGATTTCGAAAATATTGACAACTGGCGATTTACTGACATACGTCACTCACTTATGGCAAAAAGCGATTGAGTTGCGAGGTGAAACAAGAACAATTGCCTTAGATATATCTAAAGCATTCGATAAAGTCTGGCATGAAAATCTGCTCAACAAGCTCAAAGCAACGGGATTGTCGCCGAGACTTTGCACTTGGTTTGAAAGTTACCTTAAGGATAGATCCATTTATGTTGCACTGGATGGCCGGAACTCCAACTCTTACCAAATAAATGCTGGTGTGCCACAGGGAGCAATCCTTTCGCCAACACTTTTTCTGATTTACATAAATGACCTCATAGATAAAACAGTAAATCCACTTTATTGCTTTGCAGATGATGGCAATGTAGTCTCTTCAGTCATACCACCCACATGTCTCTCCGCACGTGAATTCCATTACCTTAGACTAACTGAAATATTACAGATAAATAACGACTTGGAGATAATAGAGGACTGGGGCAACAAAAACCTTGTACAGTTCAACGCGCAGAAAACCCAAGCAGCCCTGTTTTCAAAAAAGACCAGCACCGGTGAGCCAAACATGTATGATGCTATCTGGAAGTGCTGTCGCATTGCAGAGCCAGTTGAACATCTTAGGAGTCACTGTAGAGACCAACATGTCTTGGCACAGTCACGTGGCAGATATAGCTAAAAGGGCGTCCCAAAAGCTTGGGCTGCTATTTCGTACAAGACATCTGTATACACCAAGCCAACTGCTGACACTCTACAAAGCCCAGATTCGACCAACTATGGAGTACTGCTCACATATATGGAGTGCGGCACCCAAACATACCTTAATGCTTTTGAACACCGTGCAAAAACGAGCTATCAAGCTGATCAATGACCCCGCACTTACCCGTAGCTTGGATAGTCTCGAACATCGAAGAACTGTGGGCGATCTATCTCTCTTCTACAGGTATTATCACGGAAAATGATCTGAAGAGTTGGCACGTATGATCCCCCCGGGAGTAGCACCTACTAGGCGAACACGTCAAACAGACGGTAACCATCAATTTATTGTCAAAATAGAGGCACCAAGAACCTCATTATATCAGAATTCATATCTCTGGAGAACAGCATTGCTGTGGAATAAACTCCCTGCGACAGTTTTCCCTGCAGGTTACAACCTGAACCGTTTCAAAACCAACACACACCAACATTTCCGCGCACTTGCCGCTTCTCGAGCGTGATAGGGATCTCCTTGCGAGTGCGCATACCCGTAAAAAAAAACCTCTCCAGTGGTGTTCTTAATTTAAAGAAAGTATTTAAGATCAATCCAAACTAATCAATTTTGTGTTTTATTATCTTTTCGGTGGATAATAAAGAGCGGCGGATAAAAGGTCGAAAGTACAAAAGGCCGAAAAAATAAGGTCGAAAGTACAAAAGGTCGAAAATACAAAAGGTCGAAAGCACAAAAGGTCGAAAGTACAAAAGATCAAAAAACAAAAGGTCGAAAATTTAAAAGGTCGAAAGTACAAAAGGTCGAAAGTACAAAAGATCGAAAGTACAAAAGATCGAAAGTACGGCCGCGAGTCCACATCGACTGGACAGGTCAATTCGACTTGATACGGTAAATTTGTATTTTTAATATTTTGTTTTGTCGATTTTTTTTCGACCTTTTGTACTTTAGACCTTCTATGGCTTCGGCGGCGGGCCCGATAATAAAATGTCCTCTCCAGGGGCGTCCGTAAATTGCAAAAATTAGCAAAAAATATTATTTTTGTTACGGGTTTCATTCAATTTCCATCAAAATCTCAATTTCAATTTAAAAATAACCAAAAACACCTGAATGAAAGTTACTACTGTTACTTTCTGCACAAAAATATTGCTTAGGGGGGCCATGGCCCCTATGCCCCCTGCCCTTATAACCACCGGTGTTTTTTTGCTTTAAATAACTTATTTTGATAAATCAAAATATCTAATCTAATTAAAAAACAGTTTATTTTAATTTGGAAACATTTAATTTTAGTAGGTATAAATTACGAACCTTTTTGAAGTATTTATCATAACATTAACCTCACTTTGTAATATATTATTTAAAAAGAAATTGTCTTATCCTCAATAAAGAATAAAGGCACATTTTTTTCTGAAAATCTTAGAAAGATATTTAAATATGCAAGAGAAACTGATTATTTCAGTTATTTTTGAAAATAAGTTTATATTAGTACGTCCCTAAAGCCTTAAATATGGCAACAACCCGACATTTTAATAAAGTTTTTAAGAGAAAATGTTATGTTCTACAATAAAGTATACTAGATATTTTTTCCTTAAAAGTGTAGTTTTTGAGAAAATTTTGAAAAACCTATAATAAACATGTTTTTCTAAATAATCCTAATTTACGTACGCCACTGAAGAGGTATTTTACAAACACAACTTTTTCTGGGTATTACGCCACTAGTAAGGAAAAATTATTTTAAAAAATTATAAAAAACCACTGCGTTTCTCCTAGAAAAATAAAAATCACTAATTTGTCAGTGGCTTTCTATAAAAATAAATAGTTGCCTAGTAAAACCTAAACCACTTATCTTTTAATTGAATTTGAATACGCTACGTTTCGATTGCCAATCTACAATCGTTTTCAAGCTTTTTATTTATATTTTGTCTCAAAATCTTAAATGTTTCTTGTTCAAATATATTTTTTATTATAATGTCGTTGACAAATTGTCAATATTCTGAAGTTTATCAAAAACAATTGACCAATCTAAACAAAACACAAGGTAACATGATACTATTTCAAGACATTATGTCAGTCAATGTTGTTTTCAAATTTAAAAATAAACAGAACAGGGTGACTCATTAAAATTAGAATCAATAAGGTCTCTTTTTTATAACCATTTAGAAATTTTTACAAAATTATGATCATTGTGGGATTATATTACTATTATATCAAAATCTATTTAAAAAAAAAAAAAAAAAAAAAAAAAAAAAAAAAAAAAAAAAAAAAAAAAAAAAAACAGTAATCAGAATTTCATTACAGTATTAATTAATTTTGAAAAAACCTTTTTGCAAATCTTGTCTGAGAATAGGAAGCCAAGCTTTACTTATATCTATAGAAATACTTGAAAGACAGTTATCTTCATTTAAATAAATACATGCTGATTCTTTTAATTTTCTTTTAATGTCATTAGATTCTTTTTGTAAAATTATTGTTTCTCCCCATTTAATTCTATGATTACTCTCAAAAGAATGCTGACAAACTCTGGATTTCTCGTAATCACCCCTTCTCAAATTATATTTATGATCATTAACTCTTACTTCAAGTGGCCTAGAAGTTTCACCTATATAAATTTTACCACATTCACAAGGTATTTTATAAATTACATTTTTTGAATTCTGCTCTTCATTTATTGGTTTTGTTTTTGTTAGAATAGATCTAAGTTTATTTTCTGTCTTAAAAACTGTTTTTATATTATAATTATTTGCTATTCTCCTAATTTTGTCTGATATACCTGGTATAAAAGGAATCAATAATTTTTTAGTATCTAAATCAATTATATTAGCATTTCTTCTTCTAGGAAACTCTATTCTATGAAAACAATTTTCAACAAAATTTATAGGATAGGAATTTTTTATTAAAACTTCTTTAAATAATTCTTTTTCTAATAAAAATCTGTTATTATCAGAACAAATTATCTTTGCTCTATCAAATAAACTTTTAACAACACCTCTTTTTATTATAGTAGAGTGATTTGATTTAAAATTTAAATATCTATTAGTATGTGTTGGTTTTCTATATACAGAAGTTTGAAAAGTATTTTGTTTTTCAATAAGTACATCTAGAAATGGAAGTTTGTTATCAGTTTCTTTTTCTAATGTAAATTTAATAGTACTTTCTTTGTTATTCATAAAATATAGAAATTCATTTAGTTTGTTTTCATCATAAGGCCAAATACTAAAAATATCATCAATATATCTAAACCAAACTATGGGTTTATACTGATATTCTTGCAAAATATTATTTTCAAAATCTTCCATAAAAATATTACTCATTAAAGGAGAAAGTGGGGAGCCCATTGCCATGCCAAAATCTTGTTGAAAAAAATCATTTTGCCATTGAAAATATGTAGTTTTAATACAAATAGTAAGTAACTCTAAAATTGCATCAATATTTAAATTTGTTCTTTCTCTTAAACCTTGATCATTTTCTAAACGATTTCTTACTATTAAAAGGGTTTTATCTACCGGAACATTAGTGAAAAGACTTACAACATCAAAGCTTACCATTAAATGATTATTATTAAACTCAATCTCAGATAATTTCTCTAAAAAATGTTGAGAATTTCGTATGTAAGAATTAGTGTTATTCACCAAGGGATTTAAAATGTTTAATAGATATTTTGCTAATTTATGACATGGAGAATTCATACTACTTACTATTGGTCTAAATGGAAAATTAGGTTTATGTATTTTAGGTAAGCCATAGAAATGAGGTGGTTTGCTATAATGAGGAACTAACTGAGAACGTTCTCTATCTTGAAAAACAATTTTTATGCTTATATAAAGTAGAATAAATTTTTCTCTCTATTGATTTTGTAGGGTCTTTATTAAGTTTTTTATAAGAACCTTGTTGAATTAAATTTTCAAAAAAAAAAAAAAAAAAAAAAGGGTAATGCAACTGTTATAATTAATAATGACACTTATAATGAAAAAATTGAAAATTTAATTCAACAAGGTTCTTATAAAAAACTTAATAAAGACCCTACAAAATCAATAGAGAGAAAAATTTATTCTACTTTATATAAGCATAAAAATTGTTTTCAAGATAGAGAACGTTCTCAGTTAGTTCCTCATTATAGCAAACCACCTCATTTCTATGGCTTACCTAAAATACATAAACCTAATGTTCCATTTAGACCAATAGTAAGTAGTATGAATTCTCCATGTCATAAATTAGCAAAATATCTATTAAACATTTTAAATCCCTTGGTGAATAACACTAATTCTTACATACGAAATTCTCAACATTTTTTAGAGAAATTATCTGAGATTGAGTTTAATAATAATCATTTAATGGTAAGCTTTGATGTTGTAAGTCTTTTCACTAATGTTCCGGTAGATAAAACCCTTTTAATAGTAAGAAATCGTTTAGAAAATGATCAAGGTTTAAGAGAAAGAACAAATTTAAATATTGATGCAATTTTAGAGTTACTTACTATTTGTATTAAAACTACATATTTTCAATGGCAAAATGATTTTTTTCAACAAGATTTTGGCATGGCAATGGGCTCCCCACTTTCTCCTTTAATGAGTAATATTTTTATGGAAGATTTTGAAAATAATATTTTGCAAGAATATCAGTATAAACCCATAGTTTGGTTTAGATATATTGATGATATTTTTAGTATTTGGCCTTATGATGAAAACAAACTAAATGAATTTCTATATTTTATGAATAACAAAGAAAGTACTATTAAATTTACATTAGAAAAAGAAACTGATAACAAACTTCCATTTCTAGATGTACTTATTGAAAAACAAAATACTTTTCAAACTTCTGTATATAGAAAACCAACACATACTAATAGATATTTAAATTTTAAATCAAATCACTCTGTTCGTGCAACTTTAATTTTAAATTCAAATTTTGCGCCAAATTCCCGTATTCGGAAAACCCACACAATTTCAATTTGATTGGCACAAGCAAAACGCCAGCGCCATCTACGGAAAATGAATCTGCGCAAAAAGGCGTAACCAAAAAAAGATTCGTCTGTCGTATTTTATCGAGATCACCACGCATCATGGTGATAAATTCTATTAACCAAAAAATCCAATAACATTCTTAGAAAATAAAACTAAACCATTACACAAACAAGTGATTCTAGTGTAGATCGCCTGCAACGACTGGGCCAGCGAGAGGAGCTCCTCTGGACGACGGAAACAGCTGAAAAGGTGAGTGCCAATCCTCTATATTGTCTTTGTGTGGCTCGGAAAAATTAATATTTTTACATCGTCCTTTTAAGGATTTTTGCACCCAGATTTTATAAAACGGCCAGCGCATACAGTCCCGCTGCTCTACCAACCTCAAAATCATCAACATTTTCTGGTCCCACGACCCAGATAGTTTTTTAAAATTTGTTTGCTAGAAATATTAGATTTTTTCGCCTCGCCATGTTGGTTCGTTTGTTGCCGTGTCCGGTTTAGAAAGGAGGTTCCGTCCCCCCTTGCGTGGCTTAACGGTGGCTCCACCCACATTTCATTGCAGCCGAAATTGGCACTTCGTACGTCGTTTGTTTGGATTCAAAAATCGAAATTTGTTTAAATAATAGTTATTTGTTTAAATAATATGTTATAGTTATTCAAAACAACAAAAGTGCTTGTGAGTTGAATGCTTTATTCTTATTTAACAGGTAAACAAACACATCTAGTAGAATCAGTATTTACCTGTAAATAATAAGAGAAACGGTAGTAGGTACAATTTGTTTTCTGTGCATTTATTTGGGAGAAAGATCGCGACCTAGGATAACAGCTGTGATAAGTTTTTGCATTTATTCGAGAAATCGATAATAAAATATATGCTGTCGGACTCTTTTGGACTGATAAAAGTCAATAGGGGTCAAGTGTTAGTTTTATTCCTTTTAAATATTTTTTATTTTTTTAATTAACAATATGTCGTTAAAAAAGCTTGAGAATCAACGCAAAGTTTCAATATCTCGTATTACGGAAACGTATAACTTGGGAACAAAAGCTAAATCAGATAGTTCTTCCTTGCCAATTTTTAAGGCGTTTTACGAATCGTTAGATGATCACTATGAACAATTTAAAAACATTCATAATGACATCATAGGTCTCTTGAAAGACGACGACGATGATGAGTTCGAAGTACAAGACAAAATTAGGACAGATCTATTCTACCACCAAGCTAAAGTTCTTTTTTCGAGTTTATGTTCCGATTCAGTTCATTCAAATTTCACCCCCGCAACTTCACACTATTCACGTAGCGATGATCTGGGCCCTTTAAAGGTACCTTGCTTTAATGGAAACGTAAAAAAGTGGCCAACCTTTTACGATGTTTATTCTTGTTTGGTTCACGAAAACTCTAATTATTCCGATATAAGGAAATTTCAACATTTGCTAACCTTCCTTGAGGGCGAACCACTTAATATTTTAAGCTCTATAAAATTAACGGCAAGTAATTACGCAATCGCCTGGAAGGTATTAACAGATCGCTATCAAAATAAAAGACTTTTAGCCAGTACCTACTGGAACTCAATCTACTATGCAAATTCTTTAAAGGGAAACCAGTCAGCAAAGGATCTTAGAGTCTTGGTAGATACCTTTTCCGAGAATATTGCGGCGCTCGAAAATCTTGAATTTCCAGTAACGTCGTGGTGTTTTTGTTTATTTTCAATTTTATTATCAAAAATCGATCAAACCACAAGAACCGCTTTCGAATTAAAGTATAGTACTACCGAGATTCCAACATATCAAAATCTAATTCAGTTTCTTATTAACCAATGCCGTGCTCTTAAAACAGTACAGCTATCTCCCCAAAATACGCAAATGCAACCTTCGACTTCCAAACAGCAAAAACCAAATTATTCGAATTCTAGTAACCAAAAATATAATTCTTATTCAAATAATCAGTACAAATCAAGCCCTCCATCAAATTTTTTAGCGCATACGCACTCACAAGTATCAAATAAACAATCCAATACTCAATTTCGACAAAACCAACAACCCTATAAGTGCAAATTATGCAATAATTCTTTTCATCCACTCTCGCAGTGTGGTGTTTTTATTTCCAAATCTCCTTCAGATCGTTTTACTTATGTAAAACAACAATCGTTATGTATCAACTGTTTACGTTCAAATCATCAAGTAATCGACTGCAGTAGTACCTACAACTGCAGGGTATGTCGACATAGGCACCATAGTCTTATTCATCTATCGCAAACGACAGATTCAATCCGTCAGAATTCAAGTCAATCCTTTGTTAATTCAAGCCAAAATTCAAATCAAAATTCGAACTTAAATCAAAGTTTTAATTCAAATCAAGTGGCCGTGCCTAGCACAGGCACAAACTTATCGTACCAGAATTCAAATTCAATTCTTAGCCAACAGAACCCTAGTTTTGTTCAACCCAGTTCAAATTCAATTCAAATCAATTCGAATCCAAATACATCTACAAATCAATACTCTTCGTTATCCACCTTGACGCCCCGTACGACAGTGCTTCTAGCGACTATAAAATTAGAGGTACTCGATAGTCGGGGTAACTACCAACCTGTCCGAGCACTTCTGGACAGCGGTAGCCAAGCTAACCTGATAAGCGAAGCTTGTCTTAACAGGTTAGGCTTGCCAAGAAACAAAATTTCGATCCCTGTTCTGGGACTAAATCAATCTTCGTCGGCCACTAACGGCATTTCTACTTGCACTATTCGAGCCCTAGGCCAACAAGAGCCTACCTTTTCTATTCAAGTCTTCGTTTTACCGAAACTCTGTTCGAATATGCCCTCAATACAGGTAGATTCATCCAATTGGAGTCATATTTCAAATCTAAAGCTTGCAGATAATCAATTTTACAACCCTGGTCCAATTGACTTACTCTTAGGTGCACAACTTTACACAGAAATCGTCCAATCAGGACGAATTCCAGGACCTCACGGCCTACCCTCCGCTTTTGAGACAGTTTTTGGGTGGGTCTTGATGGGCCAAACTCAAAACATAAATATTTCACCTCAAGTCAATTCTTACTTTACTTCCTGTGAGCAGTCTCTCGACTTTAATATTCGCAGATTTTGGGAACTAGAATCAATTAAGTCAAAAATGTTTCTCTCACCCGAAGAAAAAAGATGTGAAGAGATTTTCCAAAGAACTACCACTAGAGATATTTCGGGCCGATTTACTGTAAATTTGCCTTTTCGTCACATTGACCCTCCTGACCTAGGAGACACATATTCAGTGGCCTACCGTCAATTTTTGTCTCTCGAATCTCGCTTAATAAAAGATTCAAATTTCTATAGTATGTACTCGGATTTTATGAGAGAATATCTCAAAAACGGGCACATGTCTTTAATTCCAAGATCCGAACCTAGACCTCAGTTATGTTCTTATTTACCACATCACGGAGTCCTTCGCCTTGACAAATCAACGACTAAACTCCGGGTGGTTTTTAACCCCTCGATTAAGGGTTCGAAAGGCCTAAGCATGAACGAAACTCTTTTAATAGGACCAAAATTACAAGCCGATATTTCCGAAATTCTATTAAAATTCAGATTTTATTCTATCGTATTTTTGACTGATATAAAACAGCACTTTTTACAAATTCAAATTAATCCAATTCATCGGGACTACCAAAGGCTACTTTGGCGATTTGATCCCAATGAACCCCTGCAGGAATACAAGCTTAATACAGTGACGTTTGGTGTTAGTTCAAGTCC
This sequence comes from Aspidapion aeneum, assembly GCA_963576565.1. Classification (NCBI taxonomy): domain Eukaryota; kingdom Metazoa; phylum Arthropoda; class Insecta; order Coleoptera; family Brentidae; genus Aspidapion; species Aspidapion aeneum. Next base: position 52,191,830 of record OY755043.1, read on the forward strand.
CTATTTAGCTATTAGAACTCTTAGAGAACTAGCCATCCTGGAGGCTAAGAATTATCCTGAAGCATCCCAGGTCCTTTTGAATAACATTTTCATGGACGATATTTGCTGTGGAGCTAACTCTCTAGAAGGTGCTTTATCACTTCAAAAAGATCTCATAGCGTTGCTTAAATTGGGAAAATTTGAATTAAGAAAATGGGCATCAAATAATCCGAAACTTCTTTCACATTTGTCGCCCGCTGATTGTCAGATCCCTGTTACCTTTGAAGACGATTCTTCAACATCAATTAAGGTGTTGGGCCTTCAGTGGCACCCTTCTACAGATACTTTTACCTATTCTTGTACCCCTTGTGAAAAACCTTGCACCAAAAGGAATATTTTATCGGCTATCGCTAAAATTTGGGATCCTATAGGTTTCTTATCGCCTGTTTTATTTTTAGCCAAAGTGATTATGCAAAAACTTTGGTTATGCAAAACTGATTGGGATGAAATACCCCCCGATCCAATCAAAACTCTTTGGAATCAATTCAATAATCAATTAACCACTCTTTCGAATCTTTGTATACCTAGACATATTTTTTCGAATAATATTCAACGATGTCAATTGCTAGGTTTCTGCGATGCATCCGAGCTAGGATACGCTTCTTGCGTATACGTTCGCGTCGAATTACCAAATAAAATTATCAAAACTGCTCTAATCATGGGCAAGTCAAGGGTTGCTCCCTTACACACTATTTCAATCCCACGTTTGGAACTACTTGGAGCTACTCTATTAGCTGATTTACTCGAACTAGTTATTCGCACCTATTCATCATTACTCGTAATTGATGAAATTCTTGCGTTCTCGGACTCACAGGTCACGCTTCATTGGGTCACATCTTCACCTCACAAGTGGAAGACCTTTGTGGCAAACCGCGTAAGTCGTATTCAAGAAACAATCCCCGAAGTCCCATGGTATCACATTACTTCACTCGAGAACCCTGCCGACTGCGCTAGCAGAGGGTTGTCGCCTAATAACTTAATAAATCACCCTCTTTGGTTTCACGGCCCTCCATGGATTACCTTGCCCACTACGGAGTGGCAAATTCAAAGGTTTATAAATGAACGTTCTTTGGGAGTTCCAGACGAGGTTCTCAAAGAAGAAAAACCGGAAAATTCAGTGGTGCTGACGGCAGAAATTCAAAATCAAAACTTTTTTGATAGATTAATCGATAAAATATCCAATTTAAATACCATTCAAAAAATCATTTGTCATTTTCTAAGACTTATTCACAATCGAAAAACCTCAGTTGACCCTTTATCCGGCGTTTTTTCCGCTTTTGAACTACACAAGGCTCTACTTGTTTTAGTTAAAAGGGTCCAAGAAGAGTGTTTTTCGGATATCATTCAAAAAATTCAAAATACTCAGCTATTACCTAAGCCGTTTCGTAAACTCGCGCCCTTTTTGGACGAATTGGGTTTCCTTAGAGTGGGCGGACGCTTACGGCATTCTCAACTCTCCTTTGAGGCAAAACATCCCTTATTATTGCCGAAATCTCATAGATTAACCCAACTGATCATTATTCAAACTCATAACGAAAATTTACATCCCGGAATAAACACAGTCCAATACTTAATTCGTCAAAAGTTTTGGATTATGTCATCACGTCGAGCTATTCAGAGGGTTTTATTAAAATGTATTCCCTGCTTTCGCTTAAAACCAAAACCTTACACTCCGTACATGTCGGATTTACCTTCTTTTAGAACGTCACAATTAAAATGTTTTTCACACGTTTGCTTAGACTATGCAGGCCCAATCAAAACCTTTGTAGGTCAGAGACGTCGTGGAGCACAAGTTGGTAAATCATATATCGCAGTCTTTGTCGATACTTCTGTCAAGGCAATCCATATCGAGCTTGTTTCGGATTTAACCACAGAGGCGTGCATCGCTGCTTTACGACGCTTTGTCGCTAGACGTGGCACTTGTGTCCAAATCATAAGTGATAGAGGCTCAAACTTTGTTGGGGCTATTAAGGAGCTCCACAATCTTTCGAAATTAGCTTCTGAGAGCTTAAAAATCAAATGGTGTCTTAATAGTCCGGGAGCCCCCCACCTAAATGGTCTAGCAGAAGCAGGAGTCAAATCCATAAAAACACATTTGTATCGGGTCATCGGTGACCAGATACTAACCTTCGAAGAGCTCTATACTCTCCTCGCCCAAATAGAGGCATTACTCAATTCTCGACCCCTTTGTGAGCAAAGCTCTGACCCAAACGATCTTACGTCTTTGACTCCGGGTCATTTCCTCACAATGGAACCCCTTAATTCGTGTCCTGATCCTGACCTTTCTACCCTTAAAGTTAATACCCTTAAGCGTTGGCAACTTATCCAACGAATTCATGCCGATTTCTGGAAGCGTTGGAAACTCGAGTACTTAAATACTTTACAACAGCGTTCTAAGTGGTCGGACCCTTCGGTTGAAATCAAGCTAGATACGCTTGTATTAATTAAGGATGAAACTAGGCCGCCATTACACTGGTTGCTGGGTAGAATAGTATCTGTACATCCTGGTCGGGATAATCACATTCGAGTTGCTACTGTTAAAACACAACACGGACTTTTCACTCGTCCCGTGGTCAAGTTGTGCCCACTACCTTTAGATGCGCACTAAACTCCCAAGCAACTTCTTTTGTTTCGTGTGTCGTTATCTAGAATATATATATGTTTTTTTTTTCATTTTTTTTTCTTTTTGATCTATAAACTTAAAACGGATTTTAATAACCTACCCTTTAAGGTTTTGAATTAACTTATATTTTTTTTTTATATTTAGCCATTTGTTTATTCAATTAATCTCAATGTAAAACTTCGTTTTAAGTGGGCGGAAAATGTTCGTGCAACTTTAATTTTAAATTCAAATTTTGCGCCAAATTCCCGTATTCGGAAAACCCACACAATTTCAATTTGATTGGCACAAGCAAAACGCCAGCGCCATCTACGGAAAATGAATCTGCGCAAAAAGGCGTAACCAAAAAAAGATTCGTCTGTCGTATTTTATCGAGATCACCACGCAGCATGGTGATAAATTCTATTAACCAAAAAATCCAATAACATTCTTAGAAAATAAAACTAAACCATTACACAAACAAGTGATTCTAGTGTAGATCGCCTGCAACGACTGGGCCAGCGAGAGGAGCTCCTCTGGACGACGGAAACAGCTGAAAAGGTGAGTGCCAATCCTCTATATTGTCTTTGTGTGGCTCGGAAAAATTAATATTTTTACATCGTCCTTTTAAGGATTTTTGCACCCAGATTTTATAAAACGGCCAGCGCATACAGTCCCGCTGCTCTACCAACCTCAAAATCACAACACACTCTACTATAATAAAAAGAGGTGTTGTTAAAAGTTTATTTGATAGAGCAAAGATAATTTGTTCTGATAATAACAGATTTTTATTAGAAAAAGAATTAATTAAAGAAGTTTTAATAAAAAATTCCTATCCTATAAATTTTGTTGAAAATTGTTTTCATAGAATAGAGTTTCCTAGAAGAAGAAATGAATGCTAATATAATTGATTTAGATACTAAAAAATTATTGATTCCTTTTATACCAGGTATATCAGACAAAATTAGGAGAATAGCAAATAATTATAATATAAAAACAGTTTTTAAGACAGAAAATAAACTTAGATCTATTCTAACAAAAACAAAACCAATAAATGAAGAGCAGAATTCAAAAAATGTAATTTATAAAATACCTTGTGAATGTGGTAAAATTTATATAGGTGAAACTTCTAGGCCACTTGAAGTAAGAGTTAATGATCATAAATATAATTTGAGAAGGGGTGATTACGAAAAATCCAGAGTTTGTCAGCATTCTTTTGAGAGTAATCATAGAATTAAATGGGGAGAAACAATAATTTTACAAAAAGAATCTAATGACATTAAAAGAAAATTAAAAGAATCAGCATGTATTTATTTAAATGAAGATAACTGTCTTTCAAGTATTTCTATAGATATAAGTAAAGCTTGGCTTCCTATTCTCAGACAAGATTTGCAAAAAGGTTTTTTCAAAATTAATTAATACTGTAATGAAATTCTGATTACTGTTTTTTTTTTTTTTTTTTTTTTTTTTTTTTTTTTTTTTTTTTTAAATAGATTTTGATATAATAGTAATATAATCCCACAATGATCATAATTTTGTAAAAATTTCTAAATGGTTATAAAAAAGAGACCTTATTGATTCTAATTTTAATGAGTCACCCTGTTCTGTTTATTTTTAAATTTGAAAACAACATTGACTGACATAATGTCTTGAAATAGTATCATGTTACCTTGTGTTTTGTTTAGATTGGTCAATTGTTTTTGATAAACTTCAGAATATTGACAATTTGTCAACGACATTATAATAAAAAATATATTTGAACAAGAAACATTTAAGATTTTGAGACAAAATATAAATAAAAAGCTTGAAAACGATTGTAGATTGGCAATCGAAACGTAGCGTATTCAAATTCAATTAAAAGATAAGTGGTTTAGGTTTTACTAGGCAACTATTTATTTTTATAGAAAGCCACTGACAAATTAGTGATTTTTATTTTTCTAGGAGAAACGCAGTGGTTTTTTATAATTTTTTAAAGTAATTTTTCCTTACTAGTGGCGTAATACCCAGAAAAAGTTGTGTTTGTAAAATGAATCCGCCACAAACATATAGATTTTATTTACTGAAGAGGTACTTGCTTTTCCTAACCTTATTGACCAATACATCGTTGGAAAGGGAATTTTATTCTCCACAAAAAACTGTTCTTTGCAATTTTTGATAAAAAGGTTAGTTTTCGAGAAAATTGCATAAAACTGAAAAAAAAAACAGGTTTTTGGGGGTTTGTCGATTTTTCGAGTTGGCAACAGAGATATTCCGATTCAGCGGGGTCAAATTAGGAGGAAAAGGTCTGTTGCCAAAAAGTAATATGATTTGCTTCTAGACCGAAAACGGAAAGCCTTTTAAAATAATATGCTCTGACTATATTTAAAAATGTTAGGCTTTTAATTTTCTCCCATAATTTTATCATAGTACCTAGCATAAGATTTTTTAGATATTTTCCCCATATTTCATAAATAAACATAAAAAATAGCATAAAATACGACATCATAAGGCCGTGCTCCCCCCCCCCCAAGGCCTCGGCACCCCTCCCAAAACATATTCCTGGGTGCGCCTCTGAGTCCTATCGCAGTCTTCTAAAGCTCAGCTCTCTAGCGTATCTGGAAGTGGGCAATGTTCGGCCGGGCCCCCCCAAACCTAGATTTCTTTAGGTATTTTCCACATATTTCATGAATCAAACGATAAAATAGCACAAAATACGACATTATGAGGCCTCGCCCCCCCTCCCCCAAGACATATTTTCGTTTTTTGAAAATTCGTAACTACTTTACTACTTTATGGAACTGCAAAAAACTTGGAGGCGTTGTTAACTCTGTGAAGATCTACGACTGTGCAAAGTTTGAGTTTCGTAGCTCATTCCGAAGTAGAGGTTTAGATAGGTCAAATATGAGCTGAAATGTTTCAAGAAAAGATGGTACAGCAGTTGCGCGAACTTAGCGGGCCACTGACGTACCCCCAGATAAGGTTGTTAGCGAAGCACCGTCCGAGGTTTTGTTCACAGGCTCGAGCGTTTGATTTGACGCCCCGAAGCGCTTGGCAGCTCCTCCTCTTTTTTAAAGGGTTGTATGCTCCCATCGAGGTAGAAAATATGCTCCTCAATGCAACCCATTAAAAAAAAAGAAGAGCTGCCGAGCGCTTCGGGGCGTCAAATCAAACGCTCGAGTCTGTGAACACCTTCGGTCGGCACTTCTGCTTACTACCTTGTTCTTATGCTGTTGACTATATTGGATCGTTCATACTCGTCTTTTGTCTAGTCTTTTGTCTTGGTTTAGTCATATGTCTTGTCATAAGAAAGTTAAAACCACTGTTTCTTATGGGAGTGTTCATACAATGCTTTTGCTTTTGTTTTTGATTAGTCTTTGTCTTAAGAGTTGCCAACTTTCAATCCTTAGGACAACGACTAAGACGAGTGACAGATATCAGCTGATATTTGTTGTTTTTTTTATAGGGCGTCCGAAGAGCGCAAGCGCGCGGCCGAAATTTTGAATTTACCGCCATTAGTCATGTTTTTAACAGAAAATCTCAACATAACCTCAAAATTTTATGTGTTTTTATCTTCTTTTTCGCTTTTGTTCTTTCGTGTCTGTGTTTCGTGCACAGATTAGGTTAAATAAGATTGTTTTGTGTAGAAAATGACTTTTAAAAAGGGGCATTTTTATTGAAATTGAATTTTTTTTTTCAGTGGGTTATGACTAAGACTAATCAAAAACAAAAGACGAGTATGAACAGCCGATTTTGTTTAAGACAGCTAAGACTAATCAAAGGACAAAGACTAATCAAAAACAAAGGACTAAGACGAGTATGAACAATACTTATAATAATATATTTCTGACTGAAACACTCAATAGAAAATTTTAGACCTAGATTTTTAGGAAATTCTGAATATAAACGTGGCATCGTTGTCAAAACGTGCGGCATCTGTGATTTTCAAGGATTGAGTATAGAAAGAAACACAATATCGTGCACACCAAATGTTTGTATTATTGTTTAGGCGGCAAAAGTTTTAACGTTTAAGTGACTAAATATTGTTTTTAAAAGTTGTCTGGTGTATAGGTAAGAGTATTTTCTGATCTATTTTCCTTTTTATTAAAAATACTTGTTTGAGGCAGGGTTTATTTGCAAATGAGAGAGTTGGGTATGTCGAACGACCTCTATTGTTATTTTGTCATAAATACTACATGGTCAATTTTTCGTGAGGTTAAGCACTTCAGAATATGCAATTACTTATTTAGAACAAACACCCTATGACGATGCCGCGCAGCGCCGGCTACCTTAACCCTGGATCACTCGCGCCCGTATAATTTTCATGACAACTCGCACACTCTTATTATTTTGATCACCTCTTAGTTTCTTAGTGGAGAGTTTGGTTAAGATATACAGGGTGTTCTTAAATAATAAGATGCTACTAACGAATGAGAGAATTCATTCGTTCGCTACCATCGTAAGGGCATTTAAGCAGTGGCGGCTCGTGCCCATCCAACATGGAAGTGCCAGAATTTTAATAGCCACTAAAAAAAATTCGAGGTGCTGCGTCAATTTTTTTTAGTGGCGCAAAACCAACAGCGCATAGTTTTGTATTAGATATATGTTTACTATTTTTAGGGTTTCGAACTATAGTTTTTTAAAGAAACTAACCCAGACCTACCCAAATTACATTTAAATAATAACTTAACTTACGCTTAGCGTAGAATCTTTAGTCTATAAGTATAGGTTTTTACAAAAAAGTTAAAAAAACAAACAATTTTTTTATCACAAAGAGCTTTATTAAATTTACGACAACGCGATTGTTGTTCACTTTTACGTTTGTTTTGCAATTATTAAATCAGGTACTAATGCCTAATTCTTTAATTTTTAGTTTTTCCTTTAGCGAAAAACCACTAAAAGAGTTTTTTAAGACCCTAATTTTATTCATTTTCACTTAAAAAATAGAACAATATGCAGTAAACTAAAGCATACATGCTCCAAGAACAAGACGACTAACTGCACACTAACTGGCTACCGTGCCTGATTCAAATTTAAGTTGATTCTTTTCATTATACAATGTAAAAATTGTCCAACTCTGTAACTCGTATATAGGCCACTGGTAATAATCTCTCCCTATTCTACGGTGCCATCAGACAAGCGGCACACATTCCACCCCCAAATTACTCTGCGTTTCAACGGCAGGCTGCGGGTGAACGAGACGTAGTGCATTATCGATTCGGAGTGTGATCCAATGCATTGCACAGGGTTTACTATATTTTATATAAATATTATAATTAATATTAAGATTTAAAAAAAATAAAAAAACGTGTTCTTATAGAAAAATAAGGTAGTGCCATGGCTCCGTTGCACTACCCCACGGGCAGTCACTGCATTTAAGCAGTGCGTCACTGCAGACAAGTGGGACATTTCTTTGTTTTTGTCTAGTATGTATTGTGGGTTATGGTGTTCATTGGATATCGTAGAGTCTTAAATTCATAATAAAAGCATTTTTTTTAACGCTGTCACATATTTGTTACGCTGGTCTATGGTAAATATTTTTTCACTTTCTAAAAGAATTTTATATTACTTTTTGGCAAATGGTCAATTCCCCCTATTTGGACCTCGCTGTATCCGAATATCCCTTTTACCAACTCGAAATTTTGACATATTTAACATGACGGCCAACATGATGGCGAAATCTTAAATTGCCGCTGGCATATTTGTAAACGACGTCCATGATTGCGATTCGGTTGTAGCCCGAACGCTGCCGTAACCGTGTCAATGAAGCCCTATTCTACATTGACACGGTTCGGTTACGTTGGCGATCGATTGACAACGGTTAGGTTTCACATTCTCTAGGATCCCGGGAAAGAGGTCAGGAGAGTATGTTTTAAAAAAATATATGTATGTTAGAAATTTACGAATTCTTTCTTAAGAAAGATTGTGGTTCTGTAATCCAGACTGATTTTTAACGATCATTTTTGCGATCACGGGTGTTAGTTACCCAAGCGATTTACCATATCGTCTGCTATTTACCAGAGATGTTCGGGCGAAAGCCGACTGGCGATCCTGGGTGTTGTATACAAATATGCTTGCCGCTGTAAAGCCCAAATTGACACAGTTATAACACAGTTTTTTTTAATAGTTGTAAAAACCTCTAAAAACCCCCCCGGTCCTCTCAAATTCTGAAAATTTGATGTTCTTTTTAATTTTCTTAAAAACTAAGCTTTGAGAAAATATTATAATATACTTTATTGCAAGGTATAATTCAATGAAGTTAGACCGATAACAAACTCTCCAGCGGGGTCGTAAATTACAAAACAAAGTTGAAAAAATATATGTTTTTCCCAAGATTCATTCGATTTTTTTTAAAAGTAATATCTACAGGAAAACATGTGTTATATTTTGTTACAGTTAATAAAATTTCCTTTAGAATTATGTGTAACATAATCGGGTTGGTTTCATAATTAAAACCTTAGGGGCATCCGTAAGTTAAATCTAAACTAAGAAAAAAAAAGAAAATAAACCATTTTTGTTACAGGTTTTACCTAACTTTCTCAAAAACTAAGCTTAATATGACGTAATATATAGATACCATACTTTATTGTAGACAGTTAAATTCCCTTTTTAACAATGTAAAACTTATAGCGGGGTTTGACTTATAACAAACTTTCCAACGGCGGCGGCGTCTCTAAATGGGGATGATTTTAAAAAATCATTCAAAAAATGTTTTTCACACGTTTTATTCAATTTTCCTAAAAACCAAGCTCTTTATGAAAAAATGTGTTTACTTTGTCATAGACAACAAAATTTCCTTTTAAATAAAGTATAACAAAGTGAAAGTTATTTCATAGTTACCGCTCCAGTGCTGTTCTTAATTTAAAGTAATTATTTTAAATCACCAAACGAAGCAATTTTTTTACAGGTTTTATATCAAATTTTCTTAAAACCTAAGCTTCTTACGACAAAATATATTTTTAACTTTTTGGTGGATAATTAAATTTTCTTTTAAAAGCTGTATCACAAAATGTGATTTATTACAAACGAAGGTCTATAGGATAGAATAAGATAAAAAGTATTTCTTTCCTAAGAAGCTTCTTTTTCTTTAAAATTACATAAAATATGTAACAAAAATTGATTATTTCGGCTATTTTTGAATTTTTTTTTTATAAGTACGCCCCTGGAGACTTTTCTGTAAAGCCCACATTATATTACAGCTTTTAAACGGAAATTATATTTTCTACAATACAATAAAGTATATATATATATATATATATATATTTATATATATGTATATATATATATATATATATATATATATATATATATATATATATATATATAAAAAAGGGACGCGAAAGGAGGTTCTAAAAGTTCACTAGTTTAAGACTTCAAGACAATTTTAAAAGTTGGCGCCCAATGCAAGACAAAATCTCTATACATACATTATGTTTTCGTTAAAAGCTAAACAAGATTTTTCAACACTTTTTTACAATATTAATGTCGTGATCGTGAAGGATCAGGGATCAGTTTATTAACTGGTTTTTGGAGTGTAGAGGCCAAAGCACTCCCGGATAGATTTCGTCGAAGTGAAAAATGTGGCCAATAGGTGGCGCTGCTTCTAGTAAAATCCCAGAAATATTTGGTAGAAAAGCCATGGAAGTCGCGTTTTAAAATTAGTGTAGAAAAGTTGCTAACCTACTGTGAATTTGACGTTGATAAAAATCTACTTAGAATTCACTTCAAAATAAAGTAAAATCATTGCTGCTTTGATTTGATAATGGTGTTATTAAAACGCCGTTTTTAGCAACGTTATTTTTTATAACGTTAATAATGACCTTGTTTTCATATATAATATAAACGTTTTTTTTTTCTAGCAGCTTTTAAAATGAACTTTTTGTGTAAAGAAAAATGAAGTGGCCTAAAAAAAATAACGACTGTAAGTTTCAAAAATATTATTTTATAAAAATAAACTAAAAAACAGTGGAAAAAGTGCCTTGGTTTTCAAAAAATTCAAAAAATATTAGTTATTCATTAAAGAGATATTCTATCTAACTTTTGTTTACAAAAATCAGCTGGACTACCAGTGACGTAAAAATTTGACCGGTCTATTCTAGGGACCGTGGCTTAAAATTAGTAGCTAACTTTCTTAGCTCGTCTGGCGGTCCATCCTTCATTTTATTTTTTACATTATAACTAGAAAAAAAGGTAAGAATTTGGAATGCAAGTTAAGCACTAATGATCTATTCAGTGGCCTGCGCTTTAAAATAGATGGCCGTTGTAGCCTTTCCATATACCTAGGTAGTATGTGTTTGCTCTTCTCGGATACTACATTATACATAATATTCCAATACCCACGGTAACTGCCCATTCATGATGCAAACATGAGGGCCTTGGGGTCTTTAAGCAAAAAAGACCTGATTGACTGCTTTCAAAGACATATGCATATTATTTCCATATAGTACGTATTATTGCAATACCTACGATACCTTACGATGCAGAATGCAAACATATTTGAAATTGCAATGTCAATAAGTCTATCCGTTTTGCGGTCCTTAAGATAAAATGTCTTGATTGGTTATACTTTTACGCATGGATATTATTTTATTCTTGTATTCGTTACGTCAAATCATCGGCGTACCGTTGACAGAAACTCTATCTATGTAAATTTGGTATCTGTGCATTTTTTGTACCTTTATTTCTGAATGTTTGCATCAAACGCCACCCATTGTGTAAATAGGTAACAGCAGCGGCGTAGCGTGCCCGAAAGGGCGGAGGGGGCGACAGCTAAATCTTGCAACCAAAACAAAAAAAAAAGGTCATCATGTGTGAGGGGGCGGCCGACAGGTCACAAGGGCAACTCTCACAAATATTGCGACCAGAAAAAAAAAAAGAAAGGTCTTCATGTCGTTAGTTTCATTTGGCGCCCACTCAATTGGCTTAATAAAGCTGAGGGCGCTTCCGCCACCAATGGGGAGCCACTACCCTTTGAGCGAAGGGGGCGACGAACCCCCCGCGCCCCCCCCCCCCACGCTACGCCGCTGGGTAACAGGGAGTATTGGAATATTACGTATATGTTCTTACTTCGCGAATACAAAAAATGCAATCGGTAGTCGTAAAATTTACGATGCGTAGTATTCTAGGGTTAAGCGTGTTTTTCGCTTTTGTTAAATTTTCGAAGGTTTCTATCTCTTGTTGAAATTATAAAAGAGAGTATCGATAGGTACATCCTTTTTGTTCGAGTTTGAGACTTTATTTATACGGCTTTATTTGTTTACACATTTGTTAGCTACGAAACCTTCGTATTTGTTTTCAGGAAAAAAAAGATGTCGCCGCGCCGTGAAAAATAAGCAATGACGCTCTGTCAAATATCTTTAATAAAGATCAGTGGCTACATATGATGTTTTAATACGAGTTTAGTTCAATGCCACCGCGTTTCAAACAGAGATATTAGAACATTGAGAGATTGGATTTCACAACCAACCAAAATAGAAAAAGTGGGGACGCCATGCGTTTGACATATCGAAAGCAAGTGGCTACTAAAAGTTGGGCACTGTGTTCTGTGGGTCATGGCCTGCCGGCAGCCCAAACCAAACTCTTTTATACTTTGATTTTATCATGGCGCACCCGTCCAAAATGGCAGAAGTTGTCTTGTTTTTGTGGTGTTTTTTGAATTTTTGTGGAAAAGAAAACCGTGTTTGATATATTTACAGACTTCTATTTTATGAATACAGTAGATATAATTATAATCTATAAGTTTTGTGTGTTTGTTAAGGATTTTTGTAGCAGAATCCAACCGGACACTGGGATTAGCAAAGGTAAAATATATTAGGGGTTGATGAGATTTTCTGTGGTCTTCTTACATTAACATTTTTAGGAACCAATGTAAAGCAGTTGGGAATTTGAGATATGTTTAAACCCAACTTTTATCTTCAAACATCATAAAGGTACAGGATGTACCTCACAATGAATTATTCTACTTGTAGGTTTGTTTACATATTTACAGGAACAAAAATATATGGCTTGGTAAGACAGTTTATTACCTATACCAAATTCTTTTGAGAAAGTGAGTGATAAACACTGTTTTGGTGCTGTTAAAAATTGTGTCAGTGCAGTTTCGATCAAGGGGGAAACAACTGTTTACCTTGCATTAACCATATAAATTAGCATGGCATTACATTAATTTCTGTGTGAATTTCTTGGCATTATTCAAATATTTACACGGCATTACTTGCAACATATGTACACATTTTGGGTCAGTTGTTACCCCCTTCATTTCAATAATTTAATAAAGTGCACTGGACTGTCCCAAGAAAATCATGGTATTACCTTTCCATTGTCTTATGACAAATGTAAAATTTTTATTAAGGCATTATGATTCAACAATGTATACTGTGCACTTGTTTGCTTGGTGTTCCATTTCAGTTTGGCAGGTTTTTTATAGTGATCATAAAGAGAGCTTAGAGAAAGTGTAGAGAAAATTTTTAAGAAGAGTGGGAGAGGATGGTTATTTCTTGCTATATAGAAATTAACTAGTGAGATATTAAAATTGTATTTTATTTATTTAATGTATCAACAGCGTATAAGCGAATAAAAGATACAGATTTATAATATCTAACCTAATAACTACCTATTTACCTACTAGACTAAAAAAAATTTTAGACCAATCTTTTGGATTATCTTTAATTTCTTTACATTTTTTAATAGTATAATATAGAAGTGCAACACTATCAACAGATCAAGTTTAATTAAATTAAATCGGCATTCTGGCGTGTTTTTGCGACAATTCCTTGCAGGAATTTTCCTGTATCAAACAGGCACAGATTGTCTGGTCTGATTGGCTGGGAATAACTCACCAATGAAAAAGTAGACATGACAGGAATAAACAAGTTTGCACAAATAAAAACACACGTTTTAGGCCCATAAAATGACTTACACTGACTGGGGGGGAGGATGAAAAAAATGGGTATTTTTATTTTAGCTTTAATTTAACGAATTAATATTAAAAATATAACTATTTCCTTCAGATTTTTGTTGCTTTTATTTGGTTTTTGTTTTTTTTGACCATGAACCCATAATGTATCCATTTAGAAATTTTTTTCAAAAAAATCAAAAATGACTTTTTTGAAAAAAATCATTTTTTTTCCAAAATTCAAAAAAAGGGGATGAAAATATAATAGGTCATGTGACACATCGTTGGATAGGTATTTAAATTGCCTTTACAACGAGCTATATCTTATCAATCTGCGATAAGTTGTCCTCAAGATATGTTAATTTTTGTGAAGCTGTGTTGGACCAAAATGGGTCAACTTTTTGATTTTTGAAAATTAATTTAAAAAAAACAACTGATCAGAAAAAAAAATATTTTGGAATTTTTATCCCACCCATATAGATACTGTGTGACAAATTTTTTCAAAATCGGTGAAATGGTCTGCCAAACCTCTGGTTGATTTGATATGAAATTACCCTGAAGGAACAGATATTTTCTGATGACAGTAAATTAAAACTTCATCTTAGCATATCAAACTTGTCATTTTAACAGTCTTTAAATCAGGTAAAATCAAATAAAAAAAAAATTTACAGGTCACAATTGGCCTGGCAGGTGAGAACGAAAGTATCAGAGTACTTCCCAGCCTACACCAAGGACTCACCAGCTCAAGTTTACTTTTTGAAAGCCTGAAAGTTGCTACCCACACCGTGCAAAAGGTAAGTTAGCCTACATACTTTTCTTCTTAGAATCAAAAAGAGTCACTTGTATAATTATATAATACTATACAGTAGTGGCCAATAATTTAGCAACCACCAATGAATACACAACTCTATAGTTGTGTATTCATTGCAACCACCTAAAACTGTATGAAAATCTGATCCTACAGTAACTATCAAAAGAGTAGATTTGAAACCTTCACTCTGTTTCACAGCCAATATGCAATGAACCTACAGGTCAGAGATGTCTTTCATATAATTTTATAGAACCTTTTTGTCACATTTAAAAAAAGCTTCAAAACTGACTTTCAACATTCGAAAAAGATGTAAAAATTTTGCACTTGAAAATTTTATTTACAATTGAAATTGCTAAATTTCAAAATTTATTTCTTGACCATCCTTTGTCCAATAGATACGAAATTGTAAGGAGCTATAAAATTTTTACCTTTTTTTCGAATGGTGTCGGCCAGTTTTGCCTAAAACTACACAAAAAAGTATTTTGTAAGCTTTTTTTTAAATGTGACAAAAGGCCATTATAAAATTGTACAAAAAAAATCGCTGTAGCTTGTGAGTTGAGAAATATGTATTTTTTCAATACACATTTATTTTTTTCATAGTGAGTGTAGGATCAGATCATAACACTCATTTAAAAAGTTCTTATAAACATATTTCCGCAAACCTTTTGTTATAGGTACCAATTTCTGTCTTCAAAAATTATATACAGATTCACCTGTTAAAATATGATTTTTTAATTAAGTAACACCCTGTATTTTCTTATTGTTATAGGTGAACCCAATACTAATGCGGAGTTTAAATTTGATCCATTATGTGGTGAACCACTTGGAAGCAACACTGTTGTTCTGGTCAGTGTTTACAGCTGGATTAGCTATCATAGCTACATGTTCATCATCATCTTCAAAAAAACAATAGCAAAAATCCTGGTGAGTGTCTTTTTAATTAAAATGTTTTAAAAATATTTGGAGATTTCAAAATTGTTTTTAACATTGGTATGAAACGTTTGCCTTTGACCAAAAATCATTATAACATTTTATTTAAATGATGATTATTAATTTTTAAGAAATACTAATCAATTGTAAATGTAA
Source organism: Aspidapion aeneum (assembly GCA_963576565.1). Classification (NCBI taxonomy): domain Eukaryota; kingdom Metazoa; phylum Arthropoda; class Insecta; order Coleoptera; family Brentidae; genus Aspidapion; species Aspidapion aeneum. The sequence continues at coordinate 52,207,235 of OY755043.1, forward strand.
ACCATTTTCACATTTTCACTACTAAATAAATAAATAAATAAATATTTAAACTAATGGAAATATGTCATGATTTAACCGCCAAAATAAAAAAAAAACTATAGTTAGTGTAGGATCAGATTTTTATACAGTTTTGGGTGATAGCTAAATTATTCGCCACTACATTCAATTATATTTTTTTTTCCAAAAAATTATTACCTATTATCAGAGCATCTTAAAATTTTCATCATAACCCTCTTATTAAAAGTTCTTATAAACATATTTCTGCAAACCTTTTGTTATCAATTTCTGTCTTAAAAAATCATATATAGTTTCGCCTCTTAAAATAAGGTTGTTTAATTTAGTAAAACCCTGTATTTTCTTATTGTTATAGGTAAACCCAATACTAAAGCAGGGTTTAGATTCGATCCGTTATGTGATGAACCACTTGAAAACAACACACAAAAAAACTCAAAAAGACCCACTACAGATCAAAGAGAATAAATGGCCAGAATCATTGAACCACTGGAGGCAACACACAAAAAAGATCCACCACAGATCAAAGAAAAGGTCATGGGGCATATACACATAGATTTTTGTGATTGAAGACTAAATGGCCAGAATCATTGAACCTTTTGGAAGCAACACACAAAAAAACTCAAAAAGACCCACCACAGATCAAAGAGACTAAATGGATTGTAAATTTCTTGTAGTTGAGGAGAAGAGCTGTAGGGCACTTTAAAAACAAAATGAAAGCTGCTCTAGATGATCCAAGAAACAGTCAGGTATCACTACATACATTATATTACATCGTTTTTTGCTAAATTGCAATAAAAGAAATAATAGGTAAAACAACATATCTTTGCAACACAGACTAGTATCAAGAAATAACGGGTAAAAAATTTCGATTATAATTTTTAAAGAGCAAGAAATTCTCAACATGATTTGTTTTACTTCACTAACATCGGTTTAGTAATAACGAATTTATAAGCGAATAAATGCAGACAGGATTGGTAATGCAATCGTATAATCTGTAAAACAATGGCTGAAACAAAAATAGATTTTTTGAGAACCACCACACCGATTTTACTAACTTGCACCTCGTTGTGTGGGGAAAAGCAGTGCCTTTCTATAAATTAAAAAAAGACTAAAACATATTCGGAAACTAAGAATAAACACGCCATTTAGAAGAATCAAATATAATTCCGACCGCCATCTTAAATTTAAAGATGGCGATAAACTTTGATCATGATCTTTAAAAAGCAATCAATTCTCACCAGGATGTTTTTTATTTCATTAAAATCGATTCAGTATTCGTTCGATCGCAGTTCAGTACGGTTATATTGCATCGTACCTGCATGATAGTACTAACGAGGTCAAAGTCGAAGTTTGTTTTGTTTACAATAAACCTCACGCGCGAAATACCTGTGTTAAAAATCTATATACAATGTGTATTATAAATAATAAATAAATGGCCAGAATCATTGAACCACTGGAGGCAACACACAAAAAAGATCCACCACAGATCAAAGAAAAGGTCATGGGGCATATACACATAGATTTTTGTGATTTAAGACTAAATGGCCAGAATCATTGAACCTTTTGGAAGCAACACACAAAAAAACTCAAAAAGACCCACCACAGATCAAAGAGACTAAATGGATTGTAAATTTCTTGTAGCTGAGGAGAAGAGCTGTAGGGCACTTTAAAAACAAAATGAAAGCTGCTCTAGATGATCCAAGAAACAGTCAGGTATCACTACATACATTATATTACATCGTTTTTTGCTAAATTGCAATAAAAGAAATAATAGGTAAAACAACATATCTTTGCAACACAGACTAGTATCAAGAAATAACGGGTAAAAAATTTCGATTATAATTTTTAAAGAGCAAGAAATTCTCAACATGATTTGTTTTACTTCACTAACATCGGTTTAGTAATAACGAATTTATAAGCGAATAAATGCAGACAGGATTGGTAATGCAATCGTATAATCTGTAAAACAATGGCTGAAACAAAAATAGATTTTTTGAGAACCACCACACCGATTTTACTAACTTGCACCTCGTTGTGTGGGGGAAAAGCAGTGCCTTTCTATAAATTAAAAAAAGACTAAAACATATTCGGAAACTAAGAATAAACACGCCATTTAGAAGAATCAAATATAATTCCGACCGCCATCTTAAATTTAAAGATGGCGATAAACTTTGATCATGATCTTTAAAAAGCAATCAATTCTCACCAGGATGTTTTTTATTTCATTAAAATCGATTCAGTATTCGTTCGATCGCAGTTCAGTACGGTTATATTGCATCGTACCTGCATGATAGTACTAACGAGGTCAAAGTCGAAGTTTGTTTTGTTTACAATAAACCTCACGCGCGAAATACCTGTGTTAAAAATCTATATACAATGTGTATTATAAATAATAAATAAATGGCCAGAATCATTGAACCACTGGAGGCAACACACAAAAAAGATCCACCACAGATCAAAGAAAAGGTCATGGGGCATATACACATAGATTTTTGTGATTTAAGACTAAATGGCCAGAATCATTGAACCTTTTGGAAGCAACACACAAAAAAACTCAAAAAGACCCACCACAGATCAAAGAGACTAAATGGATTGTAAATTTCTTGTAGTTGAGGAGAAGAGCTGTAGGGCACTTTAAAAACAAAATGAAAGCTGCTCTAGATGATCCAAGAAACAGTCAGGTATCACTACATACATTATATTACATCGTTTTTTGCTAAATTGCAATAAAAGAAATAATAGGTAAAACAACATATCTTTGCAACACAGACTAGTATCAAGAAATAACGGGTAAAAAATTTCGATTATAATTTTTAAAGAGCAAGAAATTCTCAACATGATTTGTTTTACTTCACTAACATCGGTTTAGTAATAACGAATTTATAAGCGAATAAATGCAGACAGGATTGGTAATGCAATCGTATAATCTGTAAAACAATGGCTGAAACAAAAATAGATATTTTGAGAACCACCACACCGATTTTACTAACTTGCACCTCGTTGTGTGGGGGAAAAGCAGTGCCTTTCTATAAATTAAAAAAAGACTAAAACATATTCGGAAACTAAGAATAAACACGCCATTTAGAAGAATCAAATATAATTCCGACCGCCATCTTAAATTTAAAGATGGCGATAAACTTTGATCATGATCTTTAAAAAGCAATCAATTCTCACCAGGATGTTTTTTATTTCATTAAAATCGATTCAGTATTCGTTCGATCGCAGTTCAGTACGGTTATATTGCATCGTACCTGCATGATAGTACTAACGAGGTCAAAGTCGAAGTTTGTTTTGTTTACAATAAACCTCACGCGCGAAATACCTGTGTTATACACAATGTGTATTATAAATAATATATCATGTTTAAAAGCAAAAAAAGTGTACCATCACCTGTGAAACTTGTTTTAAAAATTAGCGAAAAGCCCAAACAAAATCAAGAAAAAATGGATAATGCCGAATTATTTCAGGATAGCCATGCTAGAACACAAAATGAAGAAGTTTTATATAGCGAATGGAAAAAATCCCAAAACGAAAAAAAATCACTTAGTTTACAAGTGGATTATCTCCGAAGTCAACTGGAAAGAATGCAAAGAAAATTTGCAGATTTAGAGACAAAAGTCACTAAAAAAGAAGAGTCTGACATGGACTACATTACTGATGAGGACGATCTGGCAAGAGAAACTGAGTGGATCAGACAAAAAGGAAAAGGTTGGAAAAAACGTCGAATGGATACTTCACTCTCACCACCACAACAAAGCTCGGGCACTGGAGAGCCCTCCAATAAAACACAAAATGAAGAACCCCCAACTAAGGTTAAAAAAGCTCCATTACCTCCACCGATTATGGTAAATGGCGTAAATAATTTTAATGATATTTATGAAAAGTTAAATATCATACAAGGAGTTAAAATAAAAGTTTTAAATAACGAAAAGATTAAAATAAATGTACAAGACGCAGACAGCTATCGGCTGGTTACTAAAATGCTTAATGAAATAAAGCATCAATGGCACTCATACGAAAACAAACAAATAAGGCCAATTAGAGTAATAGCGAATAGGCTACACTTCTCATGTGACCCACAAAAAATTGTAGCTGATCTACAAAAAAAGGTTTTAAGGCACTGGAGGCCAGCAACAAACTTAAATGGAGAACAAGACAACCTCTTAACATGTTTATGCTCACATTTAGCCACGATGAAGATATCAACAAAATTTTTGAAATTTCCAGTATCCTTGGGATTGAAGTGGAAATAAAAGCACTAAAAACCTCAAAGTTAGTCCCTCAATGCAAAAGATGCCAATCTTATGGACACACGCAAAAATATTGCGCTAAAGAACCACGTTGCGTAAAATGCACGGGGAAACATCTTACTGTAGAATGCCCCAAACCAAAAGAATCTGAGCCAAAATGCATCCACTGTGGAGGCAAGCATCCTGCTAACTACAGAGGATGCCTTGTTGCTAAGAAAATACAAAAAATGAAAAATAAACCTAAGAAACCGAATCTCATACCAAACGTGAGTACAAATAGACAAAACCAACAGACAAGAAACACAGTCACACAAAACTCTGTGACAAGGACATACAGCCAAGTAGCAGCAACAGCTACTATACCTGATATTAATATCAGTAGTCAAAATACTATGGAACAAACACTACAATTAATTTTGGAGAAATTGAACAAACTTGATGAGCGATTAACTAAACTAGAAAGTAGCAATAACGGAGCTACCAATATGCCTCAAAATGGTCAGTAATCTTAGAATCCTAGCTTGGAATGCCAATGGTCTCTTGCAACATCAGCAAGACTTGCAAGTTATTCTAGACATAGAAAAAATTGACGTCTGTCTTGTGTCAGAAACGCATTTCACTAACCAGTCTCACATTAAATTTAAAGGTTATAAAGTGTATCATACAACTCACCCTAGCAATACTGCACATGGGGGAAGTGCTGTAATAATTAAAGAAAATATATCACACTATGAGGAGATGGGATATAAAACCATAGAGATTCAAGCTACATTAGTAAGTGTAAAAACCAAAACAGATACATTAGTCATAAGTGCTGTCTATATACCACCAAGGCACTTACTAAAGAAAAATCAATATCTTAAATTTCTCAGAAAATTAGAAAACCGTTTTATAATTGGAGGTGACTTTAATACAAAAAATACCTACTGGGGATCTAGACTGACGAATTCTAAAGGAAAAGAACTTTTGCAAGCTATTAGTGAATATCAATGTGAGCCGATATCAACTGGTAAGCCCACATACTATCCAACAGATCTAATTGATTTTTTTATAGTAAAAAATATATCTTTAAGTTTTGTAGATATAGAAGAAAGTTTTGATTTACACTCAGATCATTCACCTATTATTCTAACTCTTAGTAAAAACATAATAAAGAAAGAAGCAAATATCTCACTAGTTAATAAACTGACTGACTGGATTAGTTTTAAACAAAGTCTGTCAGAAAAAATAAACCTATCAGTACCGTTGCAAACGCCAGAACAAATCGATAAAGAAGTTGATTATTTTGTTACAAATATTCAACAAGCAGCTTGGGAAAACAGTCCAAAACCAAAGAGAATTTTTAAGGGAAAAAACTATCCAAAGGAAATTAGAGACCTTATATTGGAAAAAAGGAAACTAAGAAGAAAGTGGCAACAAAGCCGTGCTCCTCGAGACAAAACAAATCTCAACAACATGACGCAGCTTAGGCGAGAAATTCTAGTAATAAAAAATGAATCTATTAACCATTTTCTTAATGAACTTACAGATGATAAAAATACCGACTATTCCCTTTGGAAAGCAACCAAAGATTTTAAAAGACCAGTTATCCAAATTCCACCCATACGAAAATCTAACAACCAGTGGGCAAGGAGTAACGAAGAAAAAGCAGATATTGTTGCAAGTCATTTAGAAAAAACATTTCAGCCCCACGAAGCACCAGATGAACACTTTCATTTAAATGAACCCCATCAAATCGAGGACCATATTAAGCTTACATCACCAAAAGAAATATTAACAGAAATCAAAAATATTAATTCGAAAAAAGCCCCAGGGTATGATCTTATTAACGGGGTAGTCATAAAACAACTCCCCAGAAAAGCTATCGTAAAACTATGCAACCTAATTAATGCGTCTTTTAGGCTTAGGTATGTACCTAAACTGTGGAAAGTTGCAGAAGTTATCATGATTCCAAAACCGGGAAAACCACTCCATGACGTGTCATCTTACAGGCCAATATCTTTGCTGGCAATTATATCCAAGCTCTATGAAAAATTATTGCTTAAAAGAATAAAACCCATCATAGAAAGACAAGAAATTATTCCATCTCATCAATTTGGTTTTCGAGACAAGCATTCCACGATAGATCAAGTACACAGAATTACTAATATAATAGAAAAAGCACTAGAAGAGGGAAAAGTTTGTTCTGCAGTTTTTCTAGATGTAGCACAAGCATTTGACAAAGTGTGGCATGAAGGCCTTAATTTTAAACTAAAAAGGTTTCTGCCAAAACAATATTCGGATATTTTGGAATCATACATATCTGATAGACATTTTAGAGTAAAACAGGAACACTCATACTCAAATTTAAGAGAAATTCAAGCAGGCGTGCCCCAGGGTAGCGTACTAGGCCCTTATCTATACTTATTATTCACTTGTGATATCCCAAAGCCAGAAAATTGTCACTTAGCAACATTTGCCGATGATACTGGTTTATTGACGGTAGAAAAATCTATTGAAAAATGCATAGAAAAACTTCAGGATGCAGTCACCCAAATTCACAGTTGGACCACAAAGTGGCGAATAAAATTAAATGAAACCAAATCAATTCATGTTGATTTTACAAACAAAAATATAAATCACATACAAATAACAATTAACAACATTCCAGTACCATATTCGAATCAGGAAAAATATCTAGGTATGACACTTGATGCCAAATTGCGCTGGAAAGCACATGTTAAGAAAAAAAAAGAAGAGCTTGAGATAAGGTATAGAAAAATGAACTGGCTAATTGGAAGGAAGTCCAATTTAACAATTCATAATAAGTTACTGCTTTATAGACAAATACTGAAACCAGTATGGACATATGGTATTCAACTATGGGGTTGTGCTAAAGAGAGTAACATTCTAGTTTTACAGAGATTTCAAAATAAAGTATTAAGAAACATTGTGAATGCACCTTGGTACGTTCGAAATAGTGACCTTCATCGAGATCTAAAAATCGAAACTGTAGCAGAGACTATAAAAAAGTACGCAAAAAGCCATGAAGATAGACTCCATCGGCATGTGAATGTGGAAGCAATTCAGCTTCTAGACAATACTATGCTAGTTCGACGACTAAAAAGAGTGAAGCCGTTTGAGCTAGTAAACTAAGTGAATTACACATAAAACAAAATAATGCTATAAACACAACACAATTGTGAGTTACAGACTAAACAAAGCGGGGAGAACTGTTGAGTGAACCCTAAGTTTAAATCTGACTTTTCTAGTAAATTAAGTTAAAACAAAATTGCTAATTAGTCTTACTGACTAGATTGTAATAAAAAAAAACACAGTGTGTTTGACAAATAAAAAAAAAAACAAAAAAAAAATAAAATCGATTCAGTAGTAATGAATTTATAAAAGAAATAACCGCAGACATGATTGGCAAGGCAATCGTATAATGTTCAAAACAATGGTAAAAAAATATATAGTTTTTTAGGACCACCGAACCGATTTTGCTGATTTATACCTTGTGATTTAAAAAAAATAATAAAACATGTTCGCAACACGAGAATAAACGATCATCTTTGAAGGGTACATTTTAGTTTCGTCCGCCATCTTGGATTTTGAGATGATGGACAAAAAAATACATTCAGTCAAAACTCTGAATAATTCTCTGCCAAGTCCAGTTTGTCCCATTCAAATCGATTGTACAGTTCAAAAGTGATAATGAAAAAAAAATTGTCCGGTTTTTTTGGCCCACCCGGTATATTATACAAGATAAGATGAAAATTAAATTATTATTATTAATTAAAAAATGCAAAACTAAAAGAAAAATGTCTACTCTGGTGCTGTTAAATAAAATATCCCTGTAAAAATAAAATATAGGTTACTTAAAAGCTATAAAAAGAGGAATATATATGTTGTGTCTTGTATGAACAAACTCAGCGAATTTTCAAACGGTTTTTCAAACATATCGAATGAATGATGGATCTGCTAAAAAATCCTGCTGTTTGATACTGCTCTATAAATTCTGGTACGTGATATACTAGAGCATGCATTTTCACTGTGGGAAGAATTTTGACTTTGTCCAGCTCTATATTGAACTGTAGTGCTTAATGAATATTTTGTAGTTTGCATCTACAACTCGTCCAAAACAACTGCTAACCACCTTGTAAAACGCAAAAACACAGCCACATTTTTGTTTCCTGTAAGAAAATAATTATAAATATTCCTTGTTTCGTTTTTTCGTCTTTTACCATACCACTTGAAAGTTGTTTAAATAAAAACTTCAAACGATAAGGTAAATTTCGAAAAAATAAAACCGTTCAAGCTATAATTATGATTATTTTCTTACAGGAAACAGATATGTGGCTCTTTTTTCTGCGTTTCACAAGGTCAAAGTCTTCCTACACCAAAAATTCATGCTCTAGTATATCACGTACCAGAATTTATAGAGCAGTATCAAAGACAATTACGATTTTTTTCCGAATAGGCATCTGAGCAGATCCATCAATCATTAGTTATGTTTGACAAAACGTTTAAGTCAAATAAGAACAATTATGATGATTGTAAGAAGAAACTAATACGCTGCGCATATTTATACAAGGCGAAACATATATAGCTTTTTAGTAATCTATATTTTATTGTCACAAGAATATTTTGTTTAGTAACACCAGAATTATAAATCTTTTTCTTTTAGTTTTGAATTTTTGTTATAGTTAGATTAACTTCAAAATAAAGGTTATGTTTAATTAATATAAATTTGTTAAAACTTTAGGTTATCTTTTTTTAAAAATATATGTATATGTATAATGTTGGATTGATATTTTAACCAGAACATACTCTAAGAACATTAATAAGGCAAACTGAACATTAATAAGGCAAACTGAACATTAATTTACATAAAAAAGACATTTTATAGTATTTCTTCAAAAGGGCTACATACGCGATTTTAATTTTTATTGCAAACAAAAGCTAAAAATATATGTATTTAAAAAAAAATGTTTCAGAGTTTATATATTTTTAAAGTTGAAATCGCCAAATGTACCAACGTGTTGGTCTCCCTCTTGCTCCTAGATAACATTCTCCCTTGTGTCCGCCCTTGCACTAGTGATTAAAAATGTACTAAATTGTGACTCATTATAATGTGGCATTCTAATTTTGTATTTTATTTAACCACCCAATCACCGACATCTCTTAAACATAAAAGAAACGAAATAGAGCAAAAGAAATGATTCACCCACCAGTTGGAGACATATCAGTAAAGCGAATTTTAGATCTTTATTCTTGTTTTTTCTACAGCTTTCAAAACTACAAAAATTATGTGACCCTAATAGTTGGAGTACTGCTTTAACTTTTACAAAAAAAAATGGACAAACAAAAGTTGATAGATGCAAAGATATTTGCTGGGAATATAAAATCCAGTAATATATTGAAATTTGATTCGGTACTAAAATTTTCATTAGCTAGCGAAACAACGAAAAAAGTGTTCAATATACAATACAATTTTAGTTAAAAAGCAAAGAACTAGTTTTTTTTTAAAATTAGGAAGCGCACTATTTTAGTCTAGTTATGAATTTTATTAAGTAAAACTAAACTATATTAACAAAATATCTGTTTATCGTTAGTATGAAAGTAACCAATTTTTTATGGTTGATTTGAAAACAGTTTTTTTTTCAGTGTACCTGAGAAAAATGATCTAATTGCCTTTTATGCCGTCAGTATTTTTTTATGGTTAAAATTTCAAAATTGGTTGCTTAAGGCCTCTTTAAAAAAATATATGGTTTAAATTAATTATAAAAAAGTTTTGTATATGTGTTTATTATTTTTTTTTAATATAAACTATTAATCTTTGTAATTCTTGCCTTTTTTCACATTCGTCAATACCAAAACCTTGACAAATGAAACTGATTAGGTGAATCTTACATCCCAGCTACTGACCGAAGAAAATTTGCACATTTTCCTAAAAATGAATAATTTTGTATCATCATGCAATAAATACAGTTGAGTTTTAAGAAATGTTCTATGCCTAGTCCATTAGCACACTCCAAGTGAACTCCTACAAAGTTTTTGGTTATAACACAAATTATTATGAAAACCCACATATTTATGTGATGCTCTGTTAAAATGTATGTTGAAAAAAAATTTGACTGTGCCAAAAACTTGTTATTAGCATTTGGTAAGGGATTTTGAATGAAATCTAAACAGCTCTAGAGTATGGTACACCATTTTATTTAAAAAGTTCATGAAAATTGGTTCAGCATTTTAGGAAACATACATACACACATGGGCAAATGTCACGAGGAGATTGCTAAGATTGGTTGAAATACAGTAACATAATAGATTTTCGGCGTTATTAAAAAAAATTCATCTAACTAAAACAATACCTTTTCTAGCCATTGCTGTGCAGGCTAGGAAGGATTTTGTCAAAACGAATAATACTAGAAATAGATTGTTTCTAAAACCTATTTTTTTTCTCAGCTTTACCCCATATGCATAACTTTTGCAACACTATTGAGGAAAAAACAAGAACCTAAACCTAACCTTACCCATTAAAACCACAAAACACATTTCAGAGGAACCCCCTAAAAATATGTAACACTAGCGAAAAAAATTGCATTGATACATTTGTTGTCTAAAAAACTAAATGTGACAGGTCTGGCACCTTCCCAGCTTATTACCTACAAGACTATAAAACCATAAACTATTTTTTTACATCAGAAAGAAATACTAAAGTTCTTTGCTGCCTTTCATTTTGAAAAGGAGGGAAATACATACCAAGGGCAAAAATAAAAGTCAAACTATAAATCAGACCTAAGCAGTGCTTTGCAGGATAGAAAGGTAAAAATTCTGTTTTTGTTACACAACACAACAAAATACACATGACCTCTTTTTAACCTACCTATATCTTTAATTGTCACATATTTTGTCCAGTTATCATTTTCTCATAAGGTCTGTACCTAAGTATTTGCTGCAGGCCTGCATTTGTTTTGATAGGTATTTTGCAAGGCTTAAAAATTATGCTAAAACAAAACAAATCAATTATTGTAAAAGTCACTATTTGTCTTTGACTTATTTTTTATAGTTTTGCAAAATAATTTGGACAGTTACCTATTTTTAACCTACCAACTTCTTTAATTGTCACCTTTTGTTCATTTTCTGTGCAAGTATTTGCTGGCCTGTGTGGCTTTTGATGGTATTTGGCAAAGCTTAAAATTATGCTAAAAAAACAATTTTTGTAAATTTTTCACTAGTGCATCATTGTTTTAACAATCGAAAGCTAACAAATTCATAACTGGATATGTAAAAATGAGATAACTGCACAAATCTCACTTTGCTAGGATATTATTCCCAGCAGAAGCTTAAGTTCAATCTGTGGTTCAATCAAATCTAACACACCCATGATACACTTCCTCTCCCAATTTAACAAAATAATTTGAATAAGAAGGTGTACTTAAAGACACAAAGTCATTATCTGACTTCAAGACTCATTTTGTAAAGTCTTGCAGAATTGCAGAATAATTTGGACAGACCTCTTTTTAACCTACCAATAGGTATATTCAATTGTCACCTATTGTGACAGTTATCATTTTCTGTCTAATATAAGGTCCCTCAGCATTTGCAGGCCTGCATTGCTTTTGGTGTTTAGCAAAGCTTAAAATTATACTAAAAAAAAACAAATCTTTAAATATTTCAACAGCTATTTAATTAATATTTGTTTTTCTACACCATGATTCTAGAGGCTCCTAGATGGACTTAAATAAATTAAGACATGTACATACATAAGGAAACATCCTTAAATTATGTAACACATAAATTCAGGATTTTTGAGCCCCTCGTAATGCATTTTCAAGAAAAAACACATTAGAAACACATTGAGTGTAACGCAAGGCCAACCCCCCCCCCCCTCTAGGGCTTTACATAATTTAAGAACAGACCCTAAACACAGAAATAAAATGACATTTCAAAATTTATCAGCACATTCCACTTCTTGCATATTTAGAAATGTAACATTGTTTCGCATACACATTCACATTTTTGATTATGTCTTCATGCATGCACATTCATGTCTTAATTCACCCATGTCTGTCTGTAGGGACCTTACCCTATAAAAAAAAAATGGATAAAAAAGGATAAAAAAAATCCGCTTTTTGAAATCCTTTTTCTGAGTGTTAAGTATTAAAATGGATAACAAATTTTTAATTCATTTCAATACAGATCCTGGCATACAAAATAAATCCATTTTGAAACATTCTATCCTTTTGTATACACTTTTTGGCATTCAAAGTAAATCCATTTCAATACACTTTTTGGCATTCAAAAGGAATCCATTTCTATGTCATTAAGGGGATTTATTTTGAATCCCCTTTAATCCATAAAATCTTTAACCTTTTGAATCCCCTTTTAAGAATAGAGAATGAATACATTTTAATTCCTTCGAGATCTACATTTCAATCCTTTCTTATCCAAAAAAAGGATTTCAAAAAGCGTATGCAATTAGCATTAAAAAGTATATAAACATTTCATCCATTTCAATACACTTTGTGGCATTCAAAAGGAATCCATTTCTATGTCATTAAGGGGATTTATTTTTAATCCCCTTTAATCCATAAAATCTTTAACCTTTTGAATCCCCTTTTAAGAATAGAGAATGAATACATTTTAATACCTTCGAGATCTACATTTTCAATCCTTTCTTATACAAAAAAAGGATTTCAAAAAGCGTATGCAATTAGCATTAAAAAGTATATAAACATTCTATCCATTTCAATACACTTTTTGGCATTCAAAAGGAATCCATTTCTATGTCATTAAGGGGATTTATTTTTAATCCCCTTTAATCCATAAAATCTTTAACCTTTTGAATCCTCTTTTAAGAATAGAGAATGAATACATTTTAATACCTCCTAGATCTACATTTTCAATCCTTTCTTATCCAAAAAAAGGATTTGAAAAGGCGTATTAAATTGGCATTAAAAAGTATACAAACATTTCATCCATTTCAATATACTTTGTGACATTCAAAAGGAATCCCTTTCTATCCCATTAAGGGTTGTTATTTTGAATTCTCTTCAATCCATAAACTATTTATCCTTTTAAGTCCCCTTTTAAGTATACAGAATTAATACATTTTAATACCTCCAAAATTCACATTTTCAATTCTTTCTTATCCGTAAAGAGGATTTGAAATGGGGTATTAAATTGTCATTAAAAAGTATATAAACATTCCATCCATTTCAATACACTTTTTGGCATTCAAAAGGAATCCATTTCTATGTCATTAAGGGGATTTATTTTTAATCCTCTTTAATCCATAAAATCTTTAACCTTTTGAATCCCCTTTCAAGAATAGAGAATGAATACATTTTAATACCTCCAAAATTCACATTTTCAATTCTTTCTTATCCGAAAAAATGATTTGAAATGGCGTATTAAATTGTCATTAAAAAGTATATAAATATTCCATCCATTTCAATACCCTTTGTGGCATTCAAAAGGAATCCCTTTCTATCTCATTAAGGGTTTTTATTTTTAATTCCCTGCAATCCATAAACTACTTATCATTTTAAATCCCCTTTTAAGTATGCAGAATGAATACATTTTAATACCTCCTAGATCTACATTTTCAATCCTTTCTTATCCAAAAAACGGATTTGAAAAGGCGTATTAAATTGGCATTAAAAAGTATACAAACATTTCATCCATTTCAATATACTTTGTGACATTCAAAAGGAATCCATTTCTATCCCATTAAGAGTTGTTATTTTGAATTCTCTTCAATCCATAAACTATTTATCCTTTTAAGTCCCCTTTTAAGTATACAGAATTAATACATTTTAATACCTCCAAAAGTCACATTTTCAATTCTTTCTTATCTGAAAAAAGGATTTGAAAAGGCGAATTAAATTGTCATTAAAAAGTATATAAACATTCCATCCATTTCAATACACTTTTTGGCATTCAAAAGGAATCCATTTCTATGTCATTAAGGGGATTTATTTTTAGTCCCCTTTAATCCATAAAATCTTTAACCTTTTAAATCCCCTTTCAAGAATACAGAATGAATACATTTGAATACCTTCGAGATCTACATTTTCAATCCTTTCTTATCTAAAAAAAGGATTTAAAAAAGTATGCAATTAGCATTAAAGAGTATATAAACATTCCATTTCAATACACATTGTGGCATTCAAAAGGAATCCCTTTCTATCTCATTAAGGCTTTTTATTTTTAATCCCCTACAATACCTAAACTACTTATCCTTTTAAATCCCCTTTTAAGTATGCAGAATGAATACATTTTAATACCTCCTAGGTCTACATTTGCAATCCTTTCTTATCCAAACAAAGGATTTGAAAAGGCGCATTAAATTGGCATTAAAAAGTATACAAACATTTCATCCATTTCAATACACTTTGTGACATTCAAAAGAAATCCATTTCTATCCCATTAAGGGTTTTTAATTTGAATTATCTCCCATCCATAAACTATTTATCCTTTCAAGTCCCTTTTTAAGTATACAGAATTAATACATTTTAATGCCTCCGAAATTCACATTTTCAATTTTTTCTTATCCAAAAAAAGGTTTTGAAAAAGCGTATTAAATTGTCATTAAAAGTATAAAAATATTCCATCCATTTTAATACACTTTTTGGCATTCAAAAAGAATCAATTTCTATGTCATTAAGGGATTTTATGTTTAATCCCCTTTAATCCATAAAATCTATCCTTTTGAATCCTCTTCCATGTATTCAGAATGTATACATTTAATCCATTTCAATACACTTTGTGGCATTCAAAAGGAATTCCCTTCTATCTTATTAAGGGTTTTTATTTTTAATCCCCTCCGATCCATAAACTACTTATCCTTTTAAATCCCCTTTTAAGTATGCAGAAAGAATACATTTTAATACCTCCTAGATCTACATTTTCAATCCTTTCTTATCCAAAAAAAGGATTTGAAAAGGCGTATTAAATTGGCATTAAAAAGTATACAAACATTTCATCCATTTCAATACACTTTAAGGGTTTTTAATATGAATTATCTCCAATCCATAAACTATTTATCCTTTTAAGTCCCTTTTTAAGTAGACAGAATTAATACATTTTAATACCTCCGAAATTCACATTTTCAATTCTTTCTTATCCAAAAAAGGTTTTGAAAAAGCATATTGAATTGTCATTAAAATTATAAAAATATTCCATCCATTTTAATACACTTTTTGGCATTCAAAAGGAATCCATTTCTATGTCATTAAGGGGTTTTATGTTTAATACCCTTTAATCCATAAAATCTTTATCCTTTTGAATCCCCTTTCATGTATACAGAATGTATACATTTGATCCATTTCAATACACTTTGTGGCATTCAAAAGGAATCCCTTTCTATCTCATTAAGGGTTTTTATTTTTAATCCCCTCCAATCCATAAATGTTTTTACTTATCCTTTTAAATCCCCTTTTAAGTAAGCAGAATTAATACATTTTAATACCTCCTTGATCTACATTTTCAAGCCATTCTTATCTAAAAAAAGGATTTAAAAAGGCGTATTAAATTGGCATTAAAAAGTATACAAACATTTCATCCATTTCAATACACTTTGTGACATTCAAAAGGAATCCATTTCTATTTCATTATTATTGGGTTGTTATTTTAAATTCTCTTTAATCCATAAACTATTTATCGTTTTAAGTTCCCTTTTAAGTATACAGAATTAATCGAGGGGTCATCAGCTTTCAACAGTACTGTACAAATTTCACAACAGTACCCGACAGTACCACGACAGGACCCAACAGTACTCGACAGTACACGACAGGACCCAACAGTACTCGACAGTACACGACAGTACCCAACAGTACTCGACAGTACACGACAGGACCCAACAGTACACGACAGTACTCGACAGGACCCAACAGTACTCGACAGTACACGACAGTACTCAACAGTACTCGACAGGACCCAACAGTACTCGACAGTACACGACAGGACCCAACAGTACACGACAGTACTCAACAGGACCCAACAGTACTCGACAGGACCCAACAGTACACGACAGTACTCAACAGTACTCGACAGGACCCAACAGTACTCGACAGTACACGACAGTACCCAACAGGACCCAACAGTATTCGACAGGACCCAACAGTACACGACAGTACTCAACAGGACCCAACAGTACTCGACAGTACACGACAGGACCCAACAGTACACGACAGTACTCAAAAGGACCCGACAGGACCCAACAGTACACGACAGGACCCAACAGGACCACGACAGTACCTGACAGGACCCAACAGGACTGAATTATTTTGGTTCATATCATTCATTCATAAAAATATAAAAATAAACGGACTTTTTTTGTCTCGTTTTTTGTCCATACCAATAAAAATTTATTTTTGATAAAAGTTCAATAAAAGAGAGACGAAGAGGGATCAATTCCCTCGCAAAATACTCGATAAAGTATATTCAACTCGGTATTCAAAGTATTTTTTAGGGACACAAAGAAGTGCAAAGAAGACAAAAATACGCAAAAATATTTTACAATACCCTCGGTAATTGCACTATTAGTCTATGCTTCAGTTTAGATCTTGTAATGACCTACCCAGATTTTTATTTGTTTTTATATTCCAGATTGGATTCTTTTTAAATATTACTGACGCAATCGAGATGTAGTTCAAAAAGATATTTTATATAAGGTTATAGATAGCATAAAGTGTGGAGTGTTTGACTCATGATCCGCAGGTCATGGGTTCGAGGCCCGCACCTAGCATTTTTTTTTCTTTTAAACAACTTTAATTAAAATTTATTAATTACCACTAGGTAGTTTTGGTTTAACAGCAATGTATATTTAGTATATTTTAAAGAATTTTGTTTTTGTATTGGACTCGATTGGAACCGATTAAAGATTAGCGCTTGAAAAGCAAACGATTTCAAATAGGTTAGGACGGGATAGGTTTCCGATCAATTGACCAAGGTTAGGTTTTGTTTCGGTTTGGTTTAACCTCGGGTTTAACAACGATTTCAACCTCCCAAAACGAGGACAGGAAAGTTTTAATTTTAAAAATTTCGCAAATTTTAATTTAAAGTTGTTTGAAAAAAAAAGAGTTTTATGTGAGAATCGAACTCATGGCCTTTGGATCTTCAGTCGAGCGTGCAACACCTTATACTATCCATACATACACACAAATTTATTTAGAACTGCATCCCGACTACTTCAGTAATATTATGAAAAAAAAACAGTTTTTGAAAGATAAAAAAAAAGTTAAAAACTGGGTAGGTCCTTACCAGATCTTAATAGTGTAATTACAATTACTCAATATAGTTTAAATAAAATCATAATTTCCACCTTCAAGTCGATTTTCGCGATTTTCGCTCCTCCAGCTTTGCACCCCACAGACCGCCACTAAACGATCCCAATGTAAAACTGTCTCTGCGGGAATTTCAAAATGAGAATATTAGATAACAGGCGAAATTTTTAAAATTAAAACCTCGAACTTTCCTGTCCCCGTTTTGGGAGGTTGAAATCGTTGTTAAACCAAACCGAAACAAAACCTAACCTTGGTGAATTGATCGGAAACCTATCCCGTCCTAACCTATTTGAAATCGTTTGCTTTTCAAGCGCTAATCTTTAATCGGTTCCAATCGAGTCCAATACAAAAACAAAATTCTTTAAAATATACTAAATATACATTGCTGTTAAACCAAAACTACCTAGTAGTAATTAATAAATTTTAATTAAAGTTGTTTAAAAGAAAAAAAAACGCTAGGTGTGGGCCTCGAACCCATGACCTGCGGATCATGAGTCAAACACTCCACAGTTTATGCTATCTATAACCTTATATAGAATATCTTTTTGAAGTACATCTCGATTGCGTCAGTAATATTTAAAAATACAGTCGAACCTCTATAACTCGAACTCAAAGGGACAACCAAAACAGTTCGAGTTATGGAGAGTTCGAGTTATAGAAAATCGAATTAAAGAGGTTAAAATACATACAAAAATTGCAGGGACCATTTAAAAGGTTCGAGTTATAGAGAGGTTCGAGTTATAGAGGTTCGAGTTAGAGAGGTTCGACTGTAATCCAATCTGGAATATAAAAACAAATAAAAATCTGGGTAGGTCATTACAAGATCTAAACTGAAGCATAGACTAATAGTCTCGCTAATAGTGCAATTACGCAATTACCGAGGGTATTGTAAAATATTTTTGCGTATTTTTGTCTTCTTTGCACTTCTTTGTGTCCCTAAAAAATACTTTGAATACCGAGTTGAATATACTTTATCGAGTATTTTGCGAGGGAATTGATCCCTCTTCGTCCCTCTTTTATTGAACTTTTATCAAAAATAAATTTTATTGGTATGGACAAAAAACGAGACAAAAAAAGTCCGTTTATTTTTATATTTTTATGAATGAATGATATGAACCAAAATAATTCAGTCCTGTTGGGTCCTGTCAGGTACTGTCGTGGTCCTGTTGGGTCCTGTCGTGTACTGTTGGGTCCTATCGGGTCCTGTTGAGTACTGTCGTGTACTGTTGGGTCCTGTCGTGTACTGTCGAGTACTGTTGAGTACTGTCGTGTACTGTTGGGTCCTGTCGTGTACTGTTGGGTACTGTCGTGTACTGCGAGGGGTCATCGGCACCCTAAAATTTTGTACAGCGTCCAACAGGACTTGGGTCCTGACGTGTACTGTTGGGTCCTGTTGAGTACTGTTGGGTACTGTCGTGTACTGTCGAGTACTGTTGGGTACTGTCGTGTATTGTCGAGTACTGTTGGGTCCTGTCGGTGTACTGTTGGGTACTGTCGTGTACTGTCGAGTACTGTTGGGTCCTGTCGGTGTACTGTTGGGTCCTGTTGAGCACTGTCGTGTACTGTCGAGTACTGTTGGGTCCTGTCGAGTACTGTCGTGTACTGTCGAGTACTGTTGGGTCCTGTTGAGTACTGTCGTGTACTGTTGAGTACTGTCGTGTACTGTTGGGTCCTGTCGTGTACTGTGGAGTACTGTTGGGTCCTGTTGGGTCCTGTCGAGTACTGTCGGGTCCTGTTGAGTACTGTTGGGTCCTGTTGGGTACTGTTGGGTCCTGTCGAGTACTGTTGGGTCCTGTCGGGTCCTGTTGAGTACTGTTGGGTCCTGTTGAGTACTGTCGGGTCCTGTCGAGTACTGTTGGGTCCTCGGTTGGGTCCTGTCCGGTCCTGTCAGGTACTGTTGAGTCCTATCGAGTACTGTTGGGCCGTTGGGCCTGTCGAGTACTGTTGGGACCTGTTGAGTCCTGTCGTGTACTGTTGAGTCCTGTTGGGTCCTGTCAAGTACTGTCGCGTCCTGTTGGGTCCTGTCAAGTACTGTCGTGTCCTGTTGGGTCCTGTAGAGTACTGTTAAGTACTGTCGTGTTCTGTATGGAAAAAATTATAAAATTTTAATAATTAGAGACATCTCCTCGTACATCTCCGAGGACATCTCGCATAAAAAGGTAAAAACGAAAAAGGTCGTTTTAGTGCAAAAGCAGTGGCGAGTGGCCTCGCGAGTGGCGGTCTGTGGGGTGCAAAGCTGGAGGAGCGAAAATCGCGAAAATCGACTTGAAGGTGGAAATTATGATTTTATTTAAACTATATTGAGTAATTGTAATTACACTATTAAGATCTGGTAAGGACCTACCCAGTTTTTAACTTTTTTTTTATCTTTCAAAAACTGTTTTTTTTAGCTCACACATATACTATACTATAGTAGTGTGAGCTATGGTGATCCTAATTTTTTCGAGAAAAAAAAAGTTGCTCCGATTTCAAAAATTTTTATATATCTTTGCGTTTCAGATGATTTTGAAACTTTTTTGTTGCGCCGTCTGTCTGTCTGTCTGTCTGTCTGTCTGTCTGTATGTCTGTCTGTCTGTCTGTCTGTCTGTCTGTCTGTCTGTCTGTCTGTCTGTGTGTCTGTATGTCTGTCTGTAACGACCAACGCGCATAACTCAAAAACGGCTTGCCCGATTTTAATAAAATTTGGTACCCAGGCTGGGTTTTGGGTCGAGATGGTCCCATTTAAAAATGAACAAAATCCACCAAGCACAAGCCAAATAAACGGGTGGGGGTAGATTTCAAAAATTAGAGTTTATGAAAAAATATGGCTTGTGTGATATCAAACGAAAGGTAATTGAGTCTGGAGTTAAGCAAATACATTTTAGTTTATTTAAAAAAAAGGGGGGGGGGGTAAATTTCAAAAATTAGTGTTTAAGTGGAAATATGGCGTGTGTGATATCAAACGAAAGGTAATTGAGTCTGGCGTTAAACAAAATACATTTTATTTAAAAAAAAAGGGTGGGGGTAGATTTGAAAAATTAGAGTTTAAGTCAAAACATGGCTTGTGTGGTATCAAACGAAAGGTAATTGAGTCTGGAGTTCAATAAAACATACTTCAGTTTTTAGTTATATTAGCTTTCACGTAGATACACTATAACTATAGTACCCAGTGTGAGCTTAGGTGCCCATAGATTGGCAGAGTATTTTTCATAATATTACTGAAGTAGTCGGGATGCAGTTCTAAATAAATTTGTGTGTATGTATGGATAGTATAAGCTGTTGCACGCTCGACTGATGATGCAAAGGCCATGAGTTCGATTCTCACATAAAACTTTTTTTTTTTTCAAACAACTTTAAGTTAAAATTTGCTAATGACTAATTAATACGGGTTGCTTACGTGATGGTCATGAATATTTATACAGTGTCTCAAAATCTCTCTGCACTTTATTTGCATTAGAATTAACCTTATTCGTATTAAAAATAACGATATAACAACTATCAAATTCTCGATCAAATTTTTAACTTTTGTTTATTAAAATTAAAAAACATATTAATAAAACAAAAAATGGAAATTATACAAAAATTGGCAACGGTGGATACCTCGGTGGATACACTTTAATCAGCAGGCGTTGAAAAGCAAACGACCCGAAACGATCCCAATGTAAAACTGTCTCTGCGGGAATTTCAAAATGAGAATATTAGATACCAGGCGAAATTTTTAAAATTAAAACCCTCGTTAAAACCTCGAACTTTCCTGTCCTCGTTTTGGGAGGTTGAAATCGTTGTTAAACCAAACCGAAACCAAACCTAACCTAGGTCAATTGATCGGAAACCTATCCCGTCCTAACCTATTTGAAATCGTTTGCTTTTCAAGCGCTAATCTTTAATCGGTTCCAATCGAGTCCAATACAAAAACAAAATTCTTTAAAATATACTAAATATCGCTAAATATACATTGCTGTTAAACCAAAACTACCTAGTAGTAATTAATAAATTTTAATTAAAGTTGTTTAAAAGAAAGAAAAACGCTAGGTGTGGGCCTCGAACCCATGACCTGCGGATCATGAGTCAAACACTCCACACTCTATGCTATCTATAATCTTTTATAGAATATCTTATTGAACTACATCTCGATTGCGTCAGTAATATTTAAAAATAATCCAATCTGGAATATATAAACAAATAAAAATCTGGGTAGGTCATTACAAGATCTACACTGAAGCATAGACTAATAGTCTCGCTAATAGTGCAATTACCGAGGGTATTGTAAAATATTTTTGCGTATTTTTGTCTTCTTTGCACTTCTTTGTGTCCCTAAAAAATACTTTGAATACCGAGTTGAATATACTTTATCGAGTATTTTGCGAGGGAATTGATCCCTGTTCGTCCCTCTTTTATTGAACTTTTATCAAAAATAAATTTTATTGGTATGGACAAAAAACGAGACAAAAAAAGTCCGTTTATTTTTATATTTTTATGAATGAATGATATGAACCAAAATAATTCAGTCCTGTTGGGTCCTGTCAGGTACTGTCGTGGTCCTGTTGGGTCCTGTCGTGTACTGTTGGGTCCTGTCGGGTCCTGTTGAGTACTGTCGTGTACTGTTGGGTCCTGTCGTGTACTGTCGAGTACTGTTGGGTCCTGTTGAGTACTGTCGTGTACTGTTGGGTCCTGTCGTGTACTGTCGAATACTGTTGGGTACTGTCGTGTACTGTCGAGTACTGTTGGGTCCTGTCGTGTACTGTTGGGTCCTGTTGAGTACTGTTGGGTACTGTCGTGTACTGTCGAGTACTGTTGAGTACTGTCGAGTACTGTTGGGTCCTGTTGAGTACTGTTAGGTACTGTCGTGTACTGTCGAGTACTGTTGGGTCCTGCCGAGTACTGTTGAGTACTGTCGTGTACTGTTGGGTCCTGTTGAGTACTGTTGGGTACTGTCGAGTACTGTTGGATCCTGTTGAGTACTGTCGTGTACTGTTGGGTCCTGTCGTGTACTGTCGAATACTGTTGGGTACTGTCGTGTACTGTCGACTACTGTTGGGTCCTGTCGTGTACTGTTGGGTCCTGTTGAGTACTGTTGGGTACTGTCGTGTACTGTCGAGTACTGTTGGGTCCTGTTGAGTACTGTTGGGTACTGTCGTGTACTGTCGAGTACTGTTGGGTCCTGTCGAGTACTGTTGAGTACTGTCGAGTACTGTTGGGTCCTGTTGAGTACTGTTGGGTACTGTCGTGTACTGTCGAGTACTGTCGTGTACTGTTGGGTCCTGTCGAGTACTGTCGTGTACTGTTGAGTACTGTTGGGTACTGTCGTGTACTGTCGAGTACTGTCGAGTACTGTTGGGTCCTGTCGAGTACTGTTGAGTACTGTCGTGTACTGTCGAGTACTGTTGGGTCCTGTAGAGTACTGTTGAGTACTGTCGTGTCCTGTTGGGTCCTGTAGAATACTGTTAAGTACTGTCGTGTTCTGTTGGGTCCTGTCAAGTACTGTCGTGTCCTGTTGGGTCCTGTCGAGGGTCCTGTAGAGTACTGTTAAGTACTGTCGTGTTCTGTATGGAAAAAATTATACAATTTTAATAATTAGAGACATAAAAAGGTCGTTTTGGTGCAATGCAGTGGCGGTCTGTGGGGTGCAAAGCTGGAGGAGCGAAAATCGATTTGAAGGTGGAAATTATGATTTTATTTAAACTATATTGAGTAATTGTAATTACACTATTAAGATCTGGTAAGGACCTACCCAGTTTTTAACTTTTTTTTTATCTTTCAAAAACTGTTTTTTTTTTCATAATATTACTGAAGTAGGGATGCAGTTCTAAATGAATTTGTGTGTATGTATGGATAGTATAGTATAAGGTGTTGCACGCTCGACTGCAGATCCAAAGGCCATGAGTTCGATTCTCACATAAAACTTTTTTTTTTTCAAACAACTTTAAATTAAAATTTGCTAATGACTAATTAATACGGGTTGCTTACGTGATGGTCATGAATATTTATACAGTGTCTCAAAATCTCTCTGCACTTTATTTGCATTAGAATTAACCTTATTCGTATTAAAAATATCGATATAACAACTATCAAATTTTTTTGTTATTTTAACTGACCCAAAATGCCTCCATTGATCTTTTTTAACTTTTGTTTAATAAAATTAAAAAACATATTAATAAAACAAAAAATGGAAATTATTCAAATATTGGCTATATTATATATACACTTTAATCAGCAGTCGATCAGCAGGCGTTGAAAAGCAAACGATCCCAATGTAAAACCTCGTGTAAAACTGTCTCTGCGGGAATTTCAAAATGAGAATATTAGTTAAAAGTCGGATAAAAGGCGAAATTTTTAAAATTAAAACTTTCCTGTCCTCGTTTTGGGAGGTTGAAATCGTTGTTAAACCCGAGGTTAAACCAAACGGAAACAAAACCTAACCTTGGTCAATTGATCGGAAACCTATCCCGTCCTAACCTATTTGAAATCGTTTGCTTTTCAAGCGCTAATCTTTAATCGGTTCCAATCGAGTCCAATACAAAAACAAAATTCTTTAAAATATACTAAATATCGCTAAATATACATTGCTGTTAAACCAAAACTACCTAGTAGTAATTAATAAATTTTAATTAAAGTTGTTTAAAAGAAAGAAAAACGCTAGGTGTGGGCCTCGAACCCATGACCTGCGGATCATGAGTCAAACACTCCACACTCTATGCTATCTATAATCTTTTATAGAATATTTTATTGAACTACATCTCGATTGCGTCAGTAATATTTAAAAATAATCCAATCTGGAATATATAAACAAATAAAAATCTGGGTAGGTCATTACAAGATCTACACTGAAGCATAGACTAATAGTCTCGCTAATAGTGCAATTACCGAGGGTATTGTAAAATATTTTGGCGTATTTTTGTCTTCTTTGCACTTCTTTGTGTCCCTAAAAAATACTTTGAATACCGAGTTGAATATACTTTATCGAGTATTTTGCGAGGGAATTGATCCCTCTTCGTCCCTCTTTTATTGAACTTTTATCAAAAATAAATTTTATTGGTATGGACAAAAAACGAGACAAAAAAAGTCCGTTTATTTTTATATTTTTATGAATGAATGATATGAACCAAAATAATTCAGTCCTGTTGGGTCCTGTCAGGTACTGTCGTGGTCCTGTTGGGTCCTGTCGTGTACTGTTGGGTCCTGTCGGGTCCTGTTGAGTACTGTCGTGTCCTGTTGGGTCCTGTAGATTACTGTTAAGTACTGCCGTGTTCTGTTGGGTCCTGTCAAGTACTGTCGTGTCCTGTTGGGTCCTGTCGAAGGTCCTGTATAGTACTGTTGAGTACTGTCGTGTTCTGTATGGAAAAAATTATAAAATTTTAATAATTAGAGACATAAAAAGGTCGTTTTGGTCGAGGTTTTGGTGCAAAAGCAGTGGCGGGATCGAGGGCGGGATCGTTTGCTTTTCAACGCCTGCTGATTAAAGTGTATCCACCGTTGCCAATTTTTGTATAATTTCCATTTTTTGTTTTATTAATATGTTTTTTAATTTTAATAAACAAAAGTTAAAAATTTGATCGAGAATCTGATAGTTGTTATATCTCGTGTTATATCGTTATTTTTAATACGAATAAGGTTAATTCTAATGCAAATAAAGTGCAGAGAGATTTTGAGACACTGTATAAATATTCATGACCATCACGTAAGCAACCCGTATTAATTAGTCATTAGCAAATTTTAATTTAAAGTTGTTTGAAAAAAAATAAGTTTTATGTGAGAATCGAACTCATGGCCTTTGGATCTGCAGTAGAGCGTGCAACACCTTATACTATACTATCCATACATACACATAAATTTATTTAGAACTGCATCCCTACTTCAGTAATATTATGAAAAAAAAAACAGTTTTTGAAAGAAAAAAAAAGTTAAAAACTGGGTAGGTCCTTACCAGATCTTAATTGTGTAATTACAATTACTCAATATAGTTTAAATAAAATCATAATTTCCACCTTCAAGTCGATTTTCGCTCCTCCAGCTTTGCACCCCACAGACCGCCACTCGCCGCCACTGCTTTTGCACCAAAACGACCTTTTTATGTCTCTAATTATTAAAATTTTATAATTTTTTCCATACAGAACACGACAGTACTTAACAGTACTCTACAGGACCCAACAGGACACGACAGTACTTGACAGGACCCAACAGAACACGACAGTACTTAACAGTAATCTACAGGACCCAACAGGACACGACAGTACTTGACAGGACCCAACAGTACTCGACAGGACCCAACAGTACTCGACAGTACACGACAGTACCCAACAGGACCCAACAGTATTCGACAGTACACGACAGGACCCAACAGTACACGACAGTACTCGACAGGACCCAACAGTACTCGACAGTACACGACAGGACCCAACAGTACACGACAGTACTCGACAGTACACGACAGGACCCAACAGTACACGACAGTACTCAACAGTACTCGACAGGACCCAACAGTACTCGACAGTACACGACAGGACCCAACAGTACACGACAGTACTCGACAGGACCCAACAGTACTCGACAGTACACGACAGTACTCAACAGTACTCGACAGGACCCAACAGTACTCGACAGTACACGACAGTACCCAACAGTACTCAAGTCCTGTTGGACGCTGTACAAAATTTTAGGGTGCCGATGACCCCTCGGTGAACCCCCACTTTTGGTATTCTTCCGTTAAATTTCTCATCATATGCTCCATGTTTTTTTTATCATTAGCTACAATTACTTGGTGGTCAGCAAACTGTAGTGTGTATATGGTAAATCGGTCGTTAATTTGTATTCCTATGCCGTGTATTTTACGTTTCCAGTTTCTAGAGCTACTGCGATATATATTTTAAAAAGAGTTGGAAAGATACAACATCCCTGTCTTAAGCCTTTCACTACCAGGAATTCTTTTGAAAGTCGATTTCCAATTTTAATTTTAGATTTTGACCCTTTTGTTCGTGCAACTTTAATTTTAAATTCAAATTTTGCGCCAAATTCCCGTATTCGGAAAACCCACACAATTTCAATTTGATTGGCACAAGCAAAACGCCAGCGCCATCTACAAAAATGAATCTGCGCAAAAAGGCGTAACCAAAAAAGATTCGTCTGTCGTATTCTGTCGAGATCACCACGCAGCATGGTGATAAATTCTATTAACCAAAAAATCCAATAACATTCTTAGAAAATCAAACTAAACCATTACACAAACAAGTGATTCTAGTGTGGAGCGACTGCAACGACTGGGCCAGCGAGAGGAGCTCCTCTGGACGACGGAAACAGCTGAAAAGGTGAGTGCCAATCCTCTATATTGTCTTTGTGTGGCTCGGAAAAATTGATATTTTTACATCGTCCTTTTAAGGATTTTTGCACCCAGATTTTATAAAACGACCAGTGCGCTTACAGTCCCGCGGCTCTACCCCTCAAAACGTCAACATTTTCTGGTCCCACGACCCAGATAGTTTTTTAAAATTTGTTTGCTAAAAATATTAGATTTTTACCCTCGCCATCTTGATTCGTTTGTTGCCGTGTCCGGTTTAGAAAGGAGGTTCCGTCCCCCCTTGCGTGGCTTAACGGTGGCTCCACCCACATTTCATTGCAGCCGAAATTGGCACTTCGTACGTCGTTTGTTTGGATTCAAAAATCGAAATTTGTTTAAATAATAGTTATTTGTTTAAATAATATGTTATAGTTATTCAAAACAACAAAAGTGCTTGTGAGCTGAATGCTTTATTCTTATTTAACAGGTAAACAAACACATCTAGTAGAATTAGTATTTACCTGTAAAAAAAACGGTAGTAGGTACAATTTGTTTTCTGTGCATTTATTTGGGAGAAAAATCGCGACCTAGGATAACAGCAAGTTTTTGCATTTATTCGAGAAATCGATAATAAAATATATGCTGTCGGACTCTTTTGGACTGATTAAAGTCAATAGGGGTCAAGTGTTAGTTTTATTCCTTTTAAATATTTTTAATTTTTTAAATTAACAATATGTCGTTAAAAAAGCTTGAGAATCAACGCAAAGTTTCAATATCTCGTATTACGGAAACGTATAACTTGGGAACAAAAGCTAAATCAGATAGTTCTTCCTTGCCAATTTTTAAGGCGTTTTACGAATCGTTAGATGATCACTATGAACAATTTAAAAACATTCATAATGACATCATAGGTCTCTTGAAAGACGACGATGAGGATGCATTCGAAGTACAGGACAAAATTAGGAAAGATACGGATCTATTCTACCACCAAGCTAAAGTTCTTTTTTCGAGTTTATGTTCCGATTCAGTTCATTCAAATTTTACCCCCGCAACTTCACACTATTCACGTAGCGATGATCTGGGCCCTTTAAAGGTACCTTGCTTTAATGGAAACGTAAAAAAGTGGCCAACCTTTTACGATGTTTATTCTTGTTTGGTTCACGAAAACTCTAATTATTCCGATATAAGGAAATTTCAACATTTGCTAACCTTCCTTGAGGGCGAACCACTTAATATTTTAAGTTCTATAAAATTAACGGCAAGCAATTACGCAATCGCCTGGAAGGTATTAACAGATCGCTATCAAAATAAAAGACTTTTAGCCAGTACCTACTGGAACTCAATCTACTATGCAAATTCTTTAAAGGGAAACCAGTCAGCAAAGGATCTTAGAGTCTTGGTAGATACCTTTTCCGAGAATGTTGCGGCGCTCGAAAATCTTGAATTTCCAGTAACGTCGTGGTGTTTTTGTTTATTTTCAATTTTATTATCAAAAATCGATCAAACCACAAGAACCGCTTTCGAATTAAAGTATAGTACTACCGAGATTCCAACATATCAAAATCTAATTCAGTTTCTTATTAACCAATGCCGTGCTCTTGAAACAGTACAGCTATCTCCCCAAAATACGCAAATGCAACCTTCGACTTCCAAACA
This sequence comes from Aspidapion aeneum, assembly GCA_963576565.1. NCBI lineage: Eukaryota > Metazoa > Arthropoda > Insecta > Coleoptera > Brentidae > Aspidapion > Aspidapion aeneum. The sequence continues at coordinate 52,235,680 of OY755043.1, forward strand.
GCAAAAACCAAATTATTCGAATTCTAGTAACCAAAAATATAATTCTTATTCAAATAATCAGTACAAATCAAGCCCTCCATCAAATTTTTTAGCGCATACGCACTCACAAGTAGCAAATAAACAATCCAATATTCAATTTCGACAAAACCAACAACCCTATAAGTGCAAATTATGCAATAATTCTTTTCATCCACTTTCCCAGTGTGGTGTTTTTATTTCCAAATCTCCTTCAGATCGTTTTACTTATGTAAAACAACAATCGTTATGTATCAACTGTTTACGTTCAAATCATCAAGTAATCGACTGCAGAAGTACCTACAACTGCAGGGTATGTCGACATAGGCACCATAGTCTTATTCATCTATCGCAAACGACAGATTCAATCCGTCAGAATTCAAGTCAATCCTTTGTTAATTCAAGCCAAAATTCAAATCAAAATTCGAACTTAAATCAAAGTTTTAATTCAAATCAAGTGGCCGTGCCTAGCACAGGCACAAACTTATCGTATCAGAATTCAAATTCAAGTCTTAGCCAACAGAACCCTAGTTTTGTTCAACCCAGTTCAAATTCAATTCAAATCAATTCGAATCCAAATACATCTACAAATCAATACTCTTCGTTATCCACCTTGACGCCCCGGACGACAGTGCTTCTAGCGACTATAAAATTAGAGGTACTGGATAGTCGGGGTAACTACCAACCTGTCCGAGCACTTCTGGACAGCGGTAGCCAAGCTAACCTGATAAGCGAAGCTTGTCTTAACAGGTTAGGCTTGCCAAGAAACAAAATTTCGATCCCTGTTCTGGGACTAAATCAATCTTCGTCGGCCACTTTCTATTCAAGTCTTCGTTTTACCGAAACTCTGTTCGAATATGCCCTCAGTACAGGTAGATTCATCCAATTGGAGTCATATTTCAAATCTAAAGCTTGCAGATAACCAATTTTACAACCCTGGTCCAATTGACTTACTCTTAGGTGCACAACTTTACACAGAAATCGTCCAATCAGGACGAATTCCAGGACCTCACGGCCTACCCTCCGCTTTTGAGACAGTTTTTGGGTGGGTCTTGATGGGCCAAACTCAAAGCATAAATATTTCACCTCAAGTCAATTCTTACTTTACTTCCTGTGAGCAGTCTCTCGACTTTAATATTCGCAGATTTTGGGAACTAGAATCAATTAAGTCAAAAACGTTTCTCTCACCCGAAGAAAAGAGATGTGAAGAGATTTTCCAAAAAACTACCACTAGAGATATTTCGGGCCGATTTACTGTAAATTTGCCTTTTCGTCACATTGACCCTCCTGACCTAGGAGACACATATTCAGTGGCCTATCGTCAATTTTTGTCTCTCGAATCTCGCTTAATAAAAAATTCAAATTTCTATAGTATGTACTCGGATTTTATGAGAGAATATCTCAAAAACGGGCACATGTCTTTAATTCCAAGATCCGAACCTAGACCTCAGTTATGTTCTTATTTACCACATCACGGAGTCCTTCGTCTTGACAAATCAACGACTAAACTCCGGGTGGTTTTTAACCCCTCGATTAAGGGTTCGAAAGGCCTAAGCATGAACGAAACTCTTTTAATAGGACCAAAATTACAAGCCGATATTTCCGAAATTCTATTAAAATTCAGATTTTATTCTATCGTATTTTTGACTGATATAAAACAGCACTTTTTACAAATTCAAATCAATCCAATTCATCGGGACTACCAAAGGCTACTTTGGCGATTTGATCCCAATGAACCCCTGCAGGAATACAGGCTTAATACAGTGACGTTTGGTGTTAGTTCAAGTCCCTATTTAGCTATTAGAACTCTTAGAGAACTAGCCATCCTGGAGGCTAAGAATTATCCTGAAGCATCCCAGGTCCTTTTGAATAACATTTTCATGGACGATATTTGCTGTGGAGCTAACTCTCTAGAAGGTGCTTTATCACTTCAAAAAGATCTCATAGCGTTGCTCAAATTGGGAAAATTTGAATTAAGAAAATGGGCATCAAATAATCCGAAACTTCTTTCACATTTGTCGCCCGCCGATTGTCAGATCCCTGTTACCTTTGAAGACGATTCTTCAACATCAATTAAGGTGTTGGGCCTTCAGTGGCACCCTTCTACAGATACTTTTACCTATTCTTGTACCCCTTGTGAAAAACCTTGCACCAAAAGGAATATTTTATCGGCTATCGCTAAAATTTGGGATCCTATAGGTTTCTTATCGCCTGTTTCATTTTTAGCCAAAGTGATTATGCAAAACCTTTGGTTATGCAAAACTGATTGGGATGAAATACCCCCCGATCCAATCAAAACTCTTTGGAATCAATTCAATAATCAATTAACCACTCTTTCGAATCTTTGTATACCTAGACATATTTTTTCGAATAATATTCAACGATGTCAATTGCTAGGTTTCTGCGATGCATCCGAGCTAGGATACGCTTCTTGCGTATACGTTCGTGTCGAATTACCAAATAAAATTATCAAAACTGCTCTAGTCATGGGCAAGTCAAGGGTTGCTCCCTTACACACTATTTCAATCCCACGTTTGGAACTACTTGGAGCTACTCTATTAGCTGATTTACTCGAACTAGTTATTCGCACCTATTCATCATTACTCGTAATCGATGAAATTCTTGCGTTCTCGGACTCACAGGTCACGCTTCATTGGGTCACATCTTCACCTCACAAGTGGAAGACCTTCGTGGCAAACCGCGTGAGTCGTATTCAAGAAACAATCCCCGAAGTCCCATGGTATCACATTACTTCACTCGAGAACCCTGCCGACTGCGCTAGCAGAGGGTTGTCGCCCAATAACTTAATAAATCACCCTCTTTGGTTTCACGGCCCTCCATGGATTACCTTGCCCACTACGGAGTGGCAAATTCAAAGGTTTATAAATGAACGTTCTTTGGGAGTTCCAGACGAGGTTCTCAAAGAAGAAAAACCGGAAAATTCAGTGGTGCTGACGGCAGAAATTCAAAATCAAAACTTTTTTGATAGATTAATCGATAAAATATCCAATTTAAATACCATTCAAAAAATCATTTGTCATTTTCTAAGACTTATTCACAATCGAAAAACCTCAGTTGACCCTTTATCCGGCGTTTTTTCCGCTTTTGAACTACACAAGGCTCTACTTGTTTTAGTTAAAAGGGTCCAAGAAGAGTGTTTTTCGGATATCATTCAAAAAATTCAAAATACTCAGCTATTACCTAAGCCGTTTCGCAAACTCGCGCCCTTTTTGGACGAATTGGGTTTCCTTAGAGTGGGCGGACGCTTACGGCATTCTCAACTCTCCTTTGAGGCAAAACATCCCTTATTATTGCCGAAATCTCATAGATTAACCCAATTGATCATTATTCAAACTCATAACGAAAATTTACATCCCGGAATAAACACAGTCCAATACTTAATTCGTCAAAAGTTTTGGATTATGTCATCACGTCGAGCTATTCAGAGGGTTTTATTGAAATGTATTCCCTGCTTTCGCTTAAAACCAAAACCTTACACTCCGTACATGTCGGATTTACCTTCTTTTAGAACGTCACAATTAAAATGTTTTTCACACGTTTGCTTAGACTATGCAGGCCCAATCAAAACCTTTGTAGGTCAGAGACGTCGTGGAGCACAAGTTGGTAAATCATATATCGCAGTCTTTGTCGATACTTCTGTCAAGGCAATCCATATCGAGCTTGTTTCGGATTTAACCACAGAGGCGTGCATCGCTGCGTTACGACGCTTTGTCGCTAGACGTGGCACTTGTGTCCAAATCACAAGTGATAGAGGCTCAAACTTTGTTGGGGCTATTAAGGAGCTCCATAATCTTTCGAAATTAGCTTCTGAGAGCTTAAAAATCAAATGGTGTCTTAATAGTCCGGGAGCCCCCCACCTAAATGGTCTAGCAGAAGCAGGAGTCAAATCTATAAAAACACATTTGTATCGGGTCATCGGTGACCAGATACTAACCTTCGAAGAGCTCTATACTCTCCTCGCCCAAATAGAGGCATTACTCAATTCTCGACCCCTTTGTGAGCAAAGCTCTGACCCAAACGATCTTACGTCTTTGACTCCGGGTCATTTCCTCACAATGGAACCCCTTAATTCGTGTCCTGATCCTGACCTTTCTACCCTTAAAGTTAATACCCTTAAGCGTTGGCAACTTATCCAACGAATTCATGCCGATTTCTGGAAGCGTTGGAAACTCGAGTACTTAAATACTTTACAACAGCGTTCTAAGTGGTCGGACCCTTCGGTTGAAATCAAGCTAGATTCGCTTGTATTAATTAAGGATGAAACTAGGCCGCCATTACACTGGTTGCTGGGTAGAATAGTATCTGTACATCCTGGTCGGGATAATTACATTCGAGTTGCTACTGTTAAAACACAACACGGACTTTTCACTCGTCCCGTGGTCAAGTTGTGCCCACTACCTTTAGATGCGCACTAAACTCCCAAGCAACTTCTTTTGTTTCGTGTGTCGTTATCTAGAATATATATATATATTTTTTTTTTCATTTTTTTCCTTTTGATCTATAAACCTAAAACGGATTTTAATAACCTACCCTTTAAGGTTTTGAATTAACTTATATTTTTTTTTTATATAGCCATTTGTTTATTCAATTAATCTCAATGTAAAACTTCGTTTTAAGTGGGCGGAAAATGTTCGTGCAACTTTAATTTTAAATTCAAATTTTGCGCCAAATTCCCGTATTCGGAAAACCCACACAATTTCAATTTGATTGGCACAAGCAAAACGCCAGCGCCATCTACAAAAATGAATCTGCGCAAAAAGGCGTAACCAAAAAAGATTCGTCTGTCGTATTCTGTCGAGATCACCACGCAGCATGGTGATAAATTCTATTAACCAAAAAATCCAATAACATTCTTAGAAAATCAAACTAAACCATTACACAAACAAGTGATTCTAGTGTGGAGCGACTGCAACGACTGGGCCAGCGAGAGGAGCTCCTCTGGACGACGGAAACAGCTGAAAAGGTGAGTGCCAATCCTCTATATTGTCTTTGTGTGGCTCGGAAAAATTGATATTTTTACATCGTCCTTTTAAGGATTTTTGCACCCAGATTTTATAAAACGGCCAGCGCATACAGTCCCGCAGCTCTCAACCCTCAAAACAACAACACCTTTATATATGTATAATTGATATTAGTTTGTTCTAACACTGTCCATAATTTTTTTACTGGAACGGTATCATATGCTTTTGGTAGGTCCACAAAGGTAACATGAGTCTCTATATTTCTGGCACTACTTTTCTTAATTACTTGTTTAAGACAAAAAACATTATCACTATACTTTGCTCTTCATCTTCTTGGTCATGAAAATCATTCTCTATTAGGTTTCTTATAGCCCATCGCACCGACTTTTTTTTTCGTCACTTAGCCTTAAGTGTTCCTTATTACGTCATATTATGATTATATTAAGAAAAGCTTTAAGCTAAGTAACGAAAACAAAGTCGGTGAGATGGACCCTAAGAAGCCTAACGTATAATCTACTTAGAGTACTGGTTACTGAAATTCCTCTGTATTGTTGCAATCCAGCTTTTTTCTTTTTTATGTATTGAGGATATGAATGCTATTTTCCAATCATCACTTACTGGATGTCCGTTTATGCATTGTTTGATAAATATATGTGAGATTTTTTAGTAGTTTCTCTGATCCACATTTGAGCATTTCAGCGTATATTCTTCAGGTCCGCTAGCTTGTTCTTTTTCGATAATTACTTTCTCTCCATGTACTTCTTCTATGTCTCTCCTCGGATAGGCTGAGAGATATTCGGGCCTGTGAACTTTACGGTTTATCAGCTTTGAAAACAGTGGCGGGTCGTAAGGTAGTGCCACGGAGCCATGGCACAACCGTATTTTTCTGTCAAAACACGTTTTTTTTATTTTTTATACATCTTTATTGGTTTTTATTTTATTTTTTGCATTTCTTTTTCATTTATATATTATATGAAATTCGGTAGCCCTGTGCAACTGACTGAAACTCAAATTAGCGTCGAACACGCTGCCACTTTCTCTTGGCTCCTTCGAATAGAGATAGATGCGAGGGGTCATCAGCTTTCAACAGTACTGTACAAATTTCACAACAGTACCCGACAGTACCACGACAGGACCCAACAGTACTCGACAGTACACGACAGGACCCAACAGTACTCGACAGTACACGACAGTACCCAACAGTACTCGACAGTACACGACAGGACCCAACAGTACACGACAGTACTCGACAGGACCCAACAGTACTCGACAGTACACGACAGTACTCAACAGTACTCGACAGGACCCAACAGTACTCGACAGTACACGACAGGACCCAACAGTACACGACAGTACTCAACAGGACCCAACAGTACTCGACAGTACACGACAGGACCCAACAGTACACGACAGTACTCAACAGTACTCGACAGGACCCAACAGTACTCGACAGTACACGACAGTACCCAACAGGACCCAACAGTATTCGACAGTACACGACAGGACCCAACAGTACACGACAGTACTCAACAGGACCCAACAGTACTCGACAGTACACGACAGGACCCAACAGTACACGACAGTACTCAAAAGGACCCGACAGGACCCAACAGTACACGACAGGACCCAACAGGACCACGACAGTACCTGACAGGACCCAACAGGACTGAATTATTTTGGTTCATATCATTCATTCATAAAAATATAAAAATAAACGGACTTTTTTTGTCTCGTTTTTTGTCCATACCAATAAAAATGTATTTTTGATAAAAGTTCAATAAAAAAGAGACGAAGAGGGATCAATTCCCTCGCAAAATACTCGATAAAGTATATTCAACTCGGTATTCAAAGTATTTTTTAGGGACACAAAGAAGTGCAAAGAAGACAAAAATACGCAAAAATATTTTACAATACCCTCGGTAATTGCACTATTAGTCTATGCTTCAGTTTAGATCTTGTAATGACCTACCCAGATTTTTATTTGTTTTTATATTCCAGATTGGATTCTTTTTAAATATTACTGACGCAATCGAGATGTAGTTCAAAAAGATATTCTATATAAGGTTATAGATAGCATAAAGTGTGGAGTGTTTGACTCATGATCCGCAGGTCATGGGTTCGAGGCCCACACCTAGTATTTTTTTTTCTTTTAAACAACTTTAATTTAAATTTATTAATTACCACTAGGTAGTTTTGGTTTAACAGCAATGTATATTTAGTATATTTTAAAGAATTTTGTTTTTGTATTGGACTCGATTGGAACCGATTAAAGATTAGCGCTTGAAAAGCAAACGATTTCAAATAGGTTAGGACGGGATAGGTTTCCGATCAATTGACCAAGGTTAGGTTTTGTTTCGGTTTGGTTTAACCTCGGGTTTAACAACGATTTCAACCTCCCAAAACGAGGACAGGAAAGTTTTAATTTTAAAAATTTCGCAAATTTTAATTTAAAGTTGTTTGAAAAAAAAAAAAGTTTTATGTGAGAATCGAACTGATGGCCTTTGGATCTTCAGTCGAGCGTGCAACACCTTAAACTATCCATACATTCACATAAATTTATTTAGAACTGCATCCCTACTTCAGTAATATTATGAAAAAAAAAACCAGTTTTTGAAAAAAAAAAAAAGTTAAAAACTGGGTAGGTCCTTACCAGATCTTAATTGTGTAATTACAATTACTCAATATAGTTTAAATAAAATCATAATTTCCACCTTCAAGTCGATTTTCGCTCCTCCAGCTTTGCACCCCACAGACCGCCACTGCTTTTGCACCAAAACGACCTTTTTATGTCTCTAATTATTAAAATTTTATAATTTTTTCCATACAGAACACGACAGTACTTAACAGTACTCTACAGGACCCAACAGGACACGACAGTACTTGACAGGACCCAACAGAACACGACAGTACTTAACAGTAATCTACAGGACCCAACAGGACACGACAGTACTTGACAGGACCCAACAGTACTCGACAGTACTCGACAGTACACGACAGTACCCAACAGGACCCAACAGTATTCGACAGTACACGACAGGACCCAACAGTACACGACAGTACTCGACAGGACCCAACAGTACTCGACAGTACACGACAGGACCCAACAGTACACGACAGTACTCAACAGGACCCGACAGTACTCGACAGTACTCGACAGTACACGACAGGACCCAACAGTACACGACAGTACTCGACAGTACACGACAGGACCCAACAGTACACGACAGTACTCAACAGTACTCGACAGGACCCAACAGTACTCGACAGTACACGACAGGACCCAACAGTACACGACAGTACTCAACAGGACCCAACAGTATTCGACAGTACACGACAGGACCCAACAGTACACGACAGTACTCGACAGGACCCAACAGTACTCGACAGTACACGACAGTACTCAACAGTACTCGACAGGACCCAACAGTACTCGACAGTACACGACAGTACCCAACAGTACTCAAGTCCTGTTGGACGCTGTACAAAATTTTAGGGTGCCGATGACCCCTCGGAATTAATACATTTTAATACCTCCAAAATTCACATTTTCAATTCTTTCTTATCCGAAAAAAGGATTTGAAAAGGCGTATATATATATTTCAATACACTTTTTGGCATTCAAAAGGAATCCATTTCTATGTCATTAAGGGGATTTATTTTTAATCCCCTTTAATCCATAAAATCTTTATCCTTTTGAATCCCCTTTCATGTATACAGAATGAATACATTTCATCCATTTCAATACACTTTGTGGCATTCAAAAGGAATCCATTTCTATCCCATTAAGGGTTGTTATTTTGAATTCTCTTCAATCCATAAACTATTTATCCTTTTAAGTCCCCTTTTAAGTATACAGAATTATAACATTTTAATACCTCCGAAATTCACATTTTCAATTCTTTCTTATCCGAAAAAAGGATTTGAAAAGGCGTATTAAGTTGTCATTAAAAAGTATATAAACATTCCATCCATTTCAATACACTTTGTGTCATTCAAAAAGAATCCATTTCTATAGCATTAAGGGTTTTTTTAATCCCCTTCAATCCATAAAATAATTATCCTTTTGAATCCTCTTCCAATTATACAGAATAAATACATTTTAATACCTCCGAAATTTACATTTTCAATCCTGTCTTATCCAAAAAAAGGAATCCATTTCTATGTCATTAGGGGGTTTTATTTTTAATCCCCTTTAATCCATAAAATCTTTAACCTTTTGAATCCCCTTTCAAGAATACCGAATGAATACATTTTAATACCTTCGAAATCTACATTTTTAATCCTCTCTTATCCAAAAAAAGGATTTCAAAAAGCGTATGCAATTAGCATTAAAAAGTATATAAACATTCCATCCATTTCAATACAGTTTGTGGCAATCAAAAAAATAATAATAATAAAATTACTTATCCTTTTAAATCCCCTTTTAAGTATGCAGAATGAATACATTTTAATACCTCCTAGATCTATATTTTGAATCTTTTCTTATCCAAAAAAGGATTTGAAAAAGCATATAAATTGGCATTAAAAAGTATACAAACATTTTATCAATTACAATAGACTTTGTGACATTCAAAAGGAATCAATTTCTATCCCATTAAGGGTTTTTATTTTGAATTCTCTCCAATCCATAAACTATTTATCATTTTAAGTCCCTTTTTAAGTATACAGAATTAATGGGCAGTTCTTCAGAAAACCTGTGAAATGAGCTTCCCTTTTTTTTTGAAAAATATAATATTAAAAAATAAGCTTTTTATTGTCTGTTAAAAAGAAAATGCTTTAATATTTTGCATAGAGTATGTTTCCCAGAAAAAAAATGTATATTTTTGGAGAAAAAGTAAAAATAAGAAAAAGTGATTCATCAAAGCTGAGGTTATGTTAACAAAGCTGATAAATTACTTAGAAAATATATGTAGTGAACAAATTTTACATAAAAAAGTCATAACAAAACAAAAAAAACTACTTTTTATCAAAAAACACAGCAAAAATAGAAGAATTTTTTTAAAAAGTATATTAACGAAACTGAGGTCAAGTTAACAAAGCTGATAAATTATTTAGAAAATATATATTGCAAAGCTTATTGTATTTAAATTTCTCATAACTAAATTTAAAAAACTACTACCACCAAATAAACAAAAATAATTATAATGAACAAAAAACCTAAAACCTATTATTTTCAAATTTTTAATCTCTTCTTAAACCACTTAAATCTTAAATGAGCAACAATATAAAAAGTTAATCTACAGATAATGGTTTGATGCTTTCGTTGGGAACTTGTTAAAACTATTTGGTTTTCACTCTCTCCAACGTCGATCACATGGATACGAATGATCCCCGTCTGGAACACGTTCTGACAATCAGGAACAAGTAATCCATGCCAATCCACGTCCGGTTTCGGCCTTTTGGGCCGTCCTCAGGTGAATGTAGGCGATAGCTCCGTGTAGAGCATAAGTTGTGTGAAACCAACAGAAACAACTACTCAGAGGGAAAATACTCCTACCCGTATTAAATTATACTGATGGTTTGATGCTTTTGTTGGGAACTTGTTAAAACTGTTTGGTTTTCACTCTCTCCAACGTCGATCACAAGGATACGAATGATCCCCGTCTGGAACACGTTTTGATAAGAAACAAGTGTTCCATGATCCCCATCATACATTCTCTAGATTTTGCTTTTTTTTCATCTGCACCTTTTTTTTCTTTCTTTTTTTTGCCATTTTTCTAGAAATCAAAAAATGAATGTTTATAAAAAAGTTTATATGTCAAAAAAATGTACCTATTTTTTAAGCTTTTATAAAATTCACTAAAAAGTTAAAAATTAATTTGTTGGTATTCCGATATCATAATAATAAAAGCGATGACTGCCTTGTAATACAGTCGAACCTCTCTAACTCGAACCTCTATAACTCGAACCTTTTAAGTGGTTCTGCACCTCGGACTAACAAATTTATTAATCTAAGTTCTGCACTTTTTATATGAATTTTAACCTCTTTAACTCGAATTTCTATAAGTCGAACTCTCCATAACTCGAACTGATTTGGTTGTCCCTTGAAGTTCGAGTTATAGAGGTTCGACTGTAATTTTGACCATGATTTTTTGATAAGATATGTTATTACATTTATTATTGTTTGAAAAAATGTTAATTCACTATAACTAGCAAAGAAATGCAATGTTAAGTAAACCCAACCCAACCTGACCCAAGCTACCGTTAATTGACTTTTTGTGTTAACGAAAAGGGCCGAAACGTTTCAACTGTCGTTTCTGCCTAATAATTGACCCCAATAATTCGAAAATACTTTTTATTTTTTTGCTACCTAAGCTTTTTCGGTAAATTATACTATAATATTCAACTTTGTTAACACATCCTCAGCTCTGTTACCACCAGTATTAACAAAGCTGATATTAACGGAGCTGAGGAATCTATTCATATTTCCCGCCTAACTCCTTGAAAACAAAATGTTGGGATCTGGTTTTTTGCCCTGTTTTTTATTACGTTTTGCGCATTATTAAGTCACATTTAGATTATTTAAGACATTTTTTGTATTGTCAGGAACTTGACAACAAAGTTGAGAAAGTGTGCTTGTCACTTACCTGTTTTGTCACTTCAAAATTAAAAAAAAAAAACACCAACACTTCACAGTGTCCACCTGCTTCTTGACAGCGAAGAATGTGACTAAAGTAAACGGAACAATGCAATGGCGGCTGCTTGTGTTGCCATATATGGATTTTAGTGCGATTTAAAAATTGGTAACAAAGCTGATGCAAAGAGGGTGTGACAACAATATTATTTTTTAAAAATCAGAGTGTCTTTTGTTGAATATTATTATTTTGGCTCAAAATAGTTTTTTTTTGAGTTGATCTTGTTAGAACTTAACTATATTAATGTAAATCATTAACCATAACTTTAAAAAATAAGTCGGAATGTGCTCACCTTGGGGTTGTGACATTAACAAAGCCTGAGACCTTAGCTACTGTTAATACAGCAAAAATCCTTAATAATTAAAATATTTTTTTCTTTTTTTGGTGAGGTAGCAAATTAGATTGCATTTTATCCTATTTTAAATTAAAAAGTAGGTTTCTGCTTCAAAAAATGAGATATTTACCCCTGTGACACTGTTTCACAGGTTTTCTGAAGAACTGCCCTAACATTTTAATACCTCCCAAATTCACATTTTCAATTCTTTCTTATCCAAAAAAAGGATTTGAAAAGGTGTATTAAATTGTCATTAAAAAGTATATGAACATTTCATCAATTTCAATACACTTTGTGTCATTCAAAAAGAATCCATTTCTATACCATTAAGGGTTTTTTTAATACCCTCCAATCCATTAAATAATTATCCTTTTGAATCCCCTTTCAAGTATACAGTATAAATACATTTTAATACCTCCAAAATTTACATTTTTTCCATTCTTAAAACTGAATAATTTTTGAGACTCAATCTCTTGTTGTTTTTGTACAATTTATGTTTTTGTTAACATTACGACTTATGAGAAATCAGTTTGTTTGTCCTACGGAAGATATCCTAGATCGGATCATATGTTTTGCTAGACAGCGCTATAAGTACCTAGTTAAATAAAAAAAAATAATAATAACACCAACCAAATACCTAACCTAGAAAAATGTTTCTATTTATAGATTGGCAATAACTCCAAAAAACTTTTGTTCTTATTTCTTCTATCCTACCCATGTATACAATTTATACAGGGGGTACCATAATTAGCAGAACCCCTCAATATATTAGAAACTAGCAGTTTTCAAAAAACTGTTAAACAGGAGATTTTTACGGTTAATTCTTAACTGAAAAATTTCTCTGGATTAAGTTCAAAGCTTCTCTCAAAACTCTCCTTTTAAACATTTTTCTAACTGCTAGTTTCCTATTTATATATAAGTATACATTTTATATAGTTTCTTATTTATGTTCTGCTATTTATTGTGCAAAAAAATAATAAAGAAGAGGACAGATTCAAATTAACCAACCTTTAATTCATAATTTCTATTCACTTAGCTGAAAAACATCCTTAGCAAAATGGCACCATAAATACTATCCTTGATTTAAAATCCATATAAACACTATCCTTGAAGCTGAGCCACAATAGACCCGATAGTAGTCACAGTAGAAGGGCTCCAAGGCCCACTCACATATGAATCATGAATCATCCTTGAACCTCTACCAAATGGAAAAAATGGTCTCATATAACGCGTACTGTGAGAGGAAGTTCACTGGAATGTCCCTATTAAAACAAAACTTATGACTTGACTTGTTCTAAGCTAATGGTTTAAGCAATAATCACCTACCAAAAGTCTCTAGCTCACTGAGAAGTATAAAAAATATCTGTTGCAAGATTTAAAAAGTTAGGTAAATATTCAAGTTAAAAGAAAACTTTTTGATATAATTTTTCTCAAAATTTATTAAATAAAAAAAAAATGCTTTTATATAAAACACTCCAGAACTAAAATAATATTTGTATTTGTCAACTAATTTATGGTAAAATTGACTGCTAAGAACCTTTCTGATTTCTCTTATACATCTAGTTTATAAATAGGCACTTAACTACCCTCCTTTCTAAGTAGGGGCATTACAGAACACACGGATTCGAAATGAAATTTTAAACAACGTACCTGGCCAAACCGATCTGGCAATCCAAAAAACACAAGCAAAGACCAAATTGAAAACTCAAGAAGAGGAAAAACCTTAGAGTAATAATGGAAAAACTGAAAAACATTCAATTTCATTGATTTTAGCACGCAAATATTGACATAACCACAGATTAGGTAAATAAGGACGTAGTCACCCAACCAATATGTATAACACCACCATGTCTATGGTGTATTCGAAGAGGAGCCGCTCAAAAATTAATAAAATAAAATTTGAAAAAGTGACACTATTTTTAAAGGATTCCGAATGGCTCCCCCCGATGCGAAGATTTTTTTTGGTATTTTCCACATATTTCATTAATAAAAACATAAAATACGGCAGTGGCGTATATAGAAAAACAACACAGTTTTGGGGGCTCTGGTACAAAATAGCGTGGACAAAATGGCGCAGGACAAAATAGCGCAGGACAAAATAGCGCAGGACAAAGTAGCGCAGGACAAAATGGCGCAGGACAAAATAGCGCAGGACAAAATGGCGCATGTCAAAATACCGCACGTCATAAATCCCAAGTCGATTTGCACTGTCCAGCCGAAGTGGACCAGGGGCCGAGGATAGGTTAGGTTAGTATCCCAACCTGACCCGGTTAGGATTTTTTCAAAAAAAAACTTGCATGAACAGATCAGGTAAGTTTTTTTTGTAAATAAACCTAACCGGGTCAGGTTTGGACACTAACCTAACCTATCCTCGGCCCTTGGTCCACTTCGGCTGGGGCAGTTTGAGTGATAAGGTTAGGCCTTCACTGTTTATTAAACTAACCAAGTAAGGTTAGGTTATTTTTTTAGTATCTCCGAGGATAGGTTAGGTTAGTATCCCAACCTAACCGGGTCAGGTTGGGATACTAACCTAACCTATCCTCGGCCCCTGATCCACTTCGGCTGGTGCAGTTTGAGTGATAAGGTTAGGCCTTCACTGTATATTAAACTAACCAAGTAAGGTTAGGTTATTTTTTTAGTATCTTTTTGAGATCTGCGCTATTTTGTCCTGCGCTATTTTGTCCCGGGCTACTTTGTCCGGCGCTATTTTGTCCTGCGCTATTTTGTCCTGTGCTATTTTGTCCTGCGCTATTCTGTCCCGCGCTATTTTGTCCTCGCTATTTTGTCCTGCGCTATTTTGTACCAGAGCCATTTTGGGGGGGGGGGGGGCGTATAAATATGTATTCAAATACATAGAAAATGAATACATGAAAAGTGCATTTAATTGTATTGATAAAGGAAGGTATTGTAAAGTATTCAACGGGATAAATAATGAATTCATAAAATGTGATTTAAATGGATTGTTCTATAGCGTATTAGTATGTATTCAAATGTATTAGAAATGAATCCTATGTTTATTCGGTTGCATTGAGAAAGGAAGGAATTAAAAAGTATTCATTGGTATAAATAATGATTACATAAAAAGGTATTTAATTGGATTGCTTTAAAGAGTATAAATATGTATTCAAATATATAGAAAATGAATACTTGAAAAGTTCATTCAATTGTATTAATAAGGGAAGGTATTAAAAATTATTCAACGGTATAAATAATGAATTCATAAAAAGTCATTTAAATGGATTGTTTTATAGCGTATAAGTATGTATTCAGATGTATTAAAAATGAATCCTTTTATGTTTATTCGGTTGTATTGAGAAAGGAAGGAATTAAAATGTATTCATTGGTATAAATAATGATTACATAAACAGGTATTTAATTGGATTGCTTTAAAGAGTATAAATATTTATTCAAATATATACAAAATGAATACTTGAAAAGTTCATTCAATTGTATTGATAAAGGAAGGTATTGAAAAGTATTCAACGGGATATATAATGAATTCATAAAAAGTCATTTAAATGGACTGTTTTATAGCGTATTAGTATGTATTCAAATGTATTAGAAATGAATCCTTTTATGTTTATTCGGTTGCATTGAGAAAGGAAGGAATTAAAAAGTATTTATTGGTATAAATAATGATTACATAAAAAGGTATTTAATTGCATTGCTTTAAAGAGTATAAATATGTATTCAAATATATAGAAAATGAATACTTGAAAAGTTCATTCAATTGTATTAATAAGGGAAGGTATTAAAAAGTATTCAACGGTATAAATAATGAATTCATAAAAAGTCATTTAAATGGATTGTTTTATAGCGTATTAGTATGTATTCAGATGTATTAAAAATGAATCCTTTTATGTTTATTCGGTTGTATTAAGAAAGGAAGGAATTAAAATGTATTCATTGGTATAAATAATGATTACATAAAAAGGTATTTAATTGGATTGCTTTAAAGGGTATAAATATGTATTCAAATATATAGAAAATGAATACTTGAAAAGTTTATTCAATTGTATTGATAAAGGAAGGTATTGAAAAGTATTCAACGGGATAAATAATGAATTCATAAAAAGTCATTTAAATGGATTATTCCATGGCGTATTAGTATGTATTCAAATGTATTAAAAATGAATCCTTCTATGTTTATTCCGTTGTATTGAGATGAAGGAAGGAATTAAAAAGTATTCATTGGTATAAATAATGATTACATAAAAAGGTATTTAATTGGATTGCTTTAAATAGTATAAATATGTATTCAAATATATAGAAAATGAATACTTGAAAAGTTCATTCAATTGTATTGATAAAGGAAGGTATTGAAAAAGTATTCAACGGGATAAATAATGAATTCATAAAAAGTCATTTAAATGGATTATTCGATAGCGTATTAGTATGTATTCAAATGTATTAAAAATGATTCCTTCTATGTTTATTCGGTTGCATTGAGAAAGGAAGGAATTAAAAAGTATTCATTGGTATAAATAATGATTACATAAAAAGGTATTTAAATGGATTGCTTTAAAGAGTATAAATATGTATTCAAATATATAGAAAATGAATACTTGAATAGTTCATTCAATTGTATTGATAAAGGAAGGTATTGAAAAGTATTTAACAGGATAAATAATGAATTCATAAAGTCATTTAAATGGATTGTTCTATAGCGTATTAGTATGTATTCAAATGTATTAAAAATGAATCCTTCTATGTTTATTCGGTTGCATTGAGAAAGGAAGGAATTAAAAAGTATTCATTGGTATAAATATATAATAAATAAAAAGGTATTTAATTGGATTGCTTTAAAGGGTATAAATTTGTATCCAAATATATAGAAAATGAATACTTGAAAAGTTCATTCAATTGTATTGATAAAGGAAGGTATTAAAAAGTATTCAACAGGATAAATAATGAATTCATAAAAAGTCATTTAAATGGATTGTTCTATAGCGTATTAGTATGTATTCAAATGTATTAAAAATGAATCCTTCTATGTTTATTCGGTTGTATTGAGAAGGGAAGGAATTAAAAAGTATTCATTGGTATAAATAATAATTACATAAAAAGGTATTTAATTGGATTGCTTTAAAGGGTATAAATATGTATTCAAATATATAGAAAATGAATACTTGAAAAGTTCATTCAATTGTATTGATAAAGGAAGGTATTGAAAAGTATTCAACAGGATAAATAATGAATTCATAAAAAGTCATTTAAATGGATTGTTCTATAGCGTATTAGTATGTATTCAAATGTATTAAAAATGAATCCTTCTATGTTTATTCGGTTGCATTGAGAAAGGAAGGAATTAAAAAGTATTCATTGGTATAAATAATGATTACATAAAAAGGTATTTAATTGGATTGCTTTAAAGGTTATAAATATGTATTCAAATATATAGAAAATGAATACTTGAAAAGTTCATTCAATTGTATTGATAAAGGAAGGTATTAAAAAGTATTCAACAGGATAAATAATGAATTCATAAAAAGTCATTTAAATGGATTGTTCTATAGCGTATTAGTATGTATTCAAATGTATTAAAAATGAATCCTTCTATGTTTATTCGGTTGTATTAAGAAGGGAAGGAATTAAAAAGTATTCATTGGTATAAATAATAATTACATAAAAAGGTATTTAATTGGATTGCTTTAAAGGGTATAAATATCTATTCAAATATATAGAAAAGTTCATTCAATTGTATTGATAAAGGAAGGTATTGAAAAGTATTCAACGGGATAAATAATTAATTCATAAAAAGTCATTTAAATGAATTGTTCTATAGCGTATTAGTATGTATTCAGATGTATTAAAAATGAATCCTTTTATATTTATTCGGTTGTATTGAGAAAGGAAGGAATTAAAAAGTATTCATTGGTATAAATAATGATTACATAAAAAGGTATGTAATTGGATTGCTTTAGATAGTATAAATATGTATTCAAATATATAGAAAATGAATACTTGAAAAGTTCATTCAATTGTTTTGATAAAGGAAGGTATTGAAAAGTATTCAACAGGATAAATAATGAATTCATAAAAAGTCATTTAAATCGATTGTTCTATAGCGTATTAGTATGTATTCAGATGTATTAAAAATGAATCCTTTTATGTTTATTCGGTTGTATTGAGAAAGGAAGGAATTAAAATGTATTCATTGGTATAAATAATGATTACATAAAAAGGTATTTAATTGGATTGATAAAGGAAGGTATTGAAAAGTATTCAACGGGATAAATAATGAATTCATAAAAAGTAATTTAAATGGATTATTTTATAGCGTACTAGTATGTATTCAGATGTATTAAAAATGAATCCTTTTATGTTTATTCGGTTGTATTGAGAAAGGAAGGAATTAAAATGTATTCATTGGTATAAATAATGATTACATAAAAAGGTATTTAATTGGATTGCTTTAAAGAGTATAAATATGTATTCAAATATATAGAAAATGAATACTTGAAAAGTTCATTCAATTGTATTGATAAAGGAAGGTATTGAAAAGTATTCAACGGGATAAATAATGAATTCATAAAAAGTCATTTAAATGGAATGTTTTATAGCGTATTAGTATGTATTCAGATGTATTAAAAATGAATCATTTTATGTTTATTCGGTTGTATTGAGATGAAGGAAGAAATTAAAAAGTATTCATTGGTATAAATAATGATTACATAAAAAGGTATTTAATTGGTTTGCTTTAAAGGGTATAAATATGTATTCAAATACATAGAAAATGAATACTTGAAAAGTGCATTTAATTGTATTGATAAAGGAAGGTATTGAAAAGTATTCAACGGATAAATAATGAATTCATAAAAAGTGATTTAAATGGATTGTTCTATAGCGTATAAGTATGTATTCAAATGTATTAAAAATGAATCCTTTTATGTTTATTCGGTTGTATTGAGAAAGGAAGGAATTAAAACGTATTCATTGGTATAAATAATGATAACATATAAAGGTATGTAATTGGATTACTTTAAATAGTATAAATATGTATTCAAATATACAGAAAATGAATACTTGAAAAGTTCATTCAATTGTATTAATAAGGGAAGGTATTAAAAAGTATTCAACGGTATAAATAATTAATTCATAAAAAGTCATTTAAATGGATTGTTTTATAGCGTATTAGTATGTATTCAGATGTATTAAAAATGAATCCTTTTATGTTTATTCGGTTGTATTGAGAAAGGAAGGAATTAAAATGTATTCATTGGTATAAATAATGATTACATAAAAAGGTATTTAATTGGATTGCTTTAAAGAGTATAAATATGTATTCAAATATATAGAAAATGAATACTTGAAAAGTTCATTCAATTGTATTAATAAGGGAAGGTATTAAAAACTATTCAACGGGATAAATAATGAATTCATAAAAAGTCATTTAAATGGATTATTCCATGGCGTATTAGTATGTATTCAAATGTATTAAAAATGAATCCTTCTATGTTTATTCGGTTGTATTGAGATGAAGGAAGGAATTAAAAAGTATTCATTGGTATAAATAATGATTACATAAAAAGGTATTTAACTGGATTGCTTTAAAGAGTATAAATATGTATTCAAATATATAGAAAATGAATACTTGAAAAGTTCATTCAATTGTATTGATAAAGGAAGGTATTGAAAAGTATTCAACGGGATAAATAATGAATTCATAAAAAGTCATTTAAATGGATTATTCGATAGCGTATTAGTATGTATTCAAATGTATTAAAAATGAATCCTTCTATGTTTATTCGGTTGCATTGAGAAAGGAAGGAATTAAAAAGTATTCATTGGTATAAATAATGATTACATAAAAAGGTATTTAATTGGATTGTTTTCAAGAGTATAAATATGTATTCAAATATATAGAAAATGAATACCTGAAAAGTTCATTCAATTGTATTGGTAAAGGAAGGTATTGAAAAGTATTCAACGGTATAAATAATGAATTCATAAAAAATCATTTAAATGGATTGTTTTATAGCGTATTAGTATGTTAGTATGTATTCAGATGTATTAAAAATGAATCCTTTTATGTTTATTCGGTTGTATTGAGAAAGGAAGGAATTAAAACGTATTCATTGGTATAAATAATGATCACCACCCGTGCGCACGCCCGTGGCGGGCCTACATTGTTGCTTTATAAAGAAAAGTATGCAGCTCTATTAACCTTTATTCTGTACCAAATTTAAAGTTGTTGTCCAAGGTAGTTTTCTAGATAATAATTTTTTTCTTTTTTTTTTAAGAAAACTTTGAGACCCTGTATTTTCTTTACAAAACATTCTTCGACCTATGTTGTATGACTTTTTTTAATTATTTTTGAACACGCTGGTAAAGTTTGGTCCCTTAAGATCGGGTCACCCTGTATATAATATGTATACACTATAAAATATAATAATACTAAAACCCTACTTTACTTGGCCCTCTTAGAAGGACCGGGCCTCATCTATTCCGGATCAGTTGGAGAGCGGGAGGAGGATGAGGAGCAAGGGCAAAATGAAGTGGTGCAAATGTCTACAAAAAAATCCCCACTAGACCTCGCCACCATTTTCTTTGATCCAAATTCGACGCAGGAAGAAGTAGGAAATGCTGGCGAGAAGATTTTCTTGAACCTCTATAGAGGGGATCAGGGCACGCTGAACAGCATGCGATACTTGGCATTCGTAAAATCGGCAGTAATGGCTAAAATAAACCTTGCCCGCCTCCCCCCAACTACAGAAGCTGCCAAATATCATTTCTGGAGAACCTATCACCAGGTCCAGAAATGGTTGGGGGTCGATAAAAAGCCATCCGACTGGAGATGGACCACCAGTCAACAGGGTCTCATGCCAAATACTATGCGTGCAGAGCCCGTCCCTCAAAATCTGCTTAAGATGGTTGCTTGCAGATGCAAGAAAGGCTGCATAGCAGAACTGAAGTGCTCCGTCCTCTGTTACTTTTGCCAAGGGCGAAGCTGCAGCAACGTTGCTCCCATCATCCTGGATGAGCAGGACGAGATGAACTAGCATATAGGTCCACTACCAACTGATAAGTATCAATTTTAGATTTGCGTAATGTTTTAATTATAGAAAAAAAATAGCGAGGACAGAGCTCACACTTACCAATCTTGTAATATCCATATCATAAACTAATAAAATAGACAACCAATCCAAAATGGCCCCATTTACCGATATCTCATACCAGATGGCCATACACGACGGTGTAAATATCTATTGAGAATTGCCTCCTCCGAATGAGTCGGCGGTGTTGCCATACCAAAGACAATTATACCGATCTACTTTACAATCGTCCTACTAACTTTCCCCCGCTTATAGATTCCTTTTTCAAGACGTGGACATTTAGTGACTTCGCGTAAACAACCCGGAGCGCTTGGCAATTCTTTCGCTCTTTTAAATGAGGTGCATTAAAGAGAGAGAGCCTCTCGGGCGCGCGGCCCCGTGGGTTTGCTCGAACTCTATTATGAATGAGGTATTGAGAATTTGGTAGGTATAGGGCTTAATTTAATCAAATCTTATTCCTTTTCGAGCGACTGCCTATTTATTATATGCTTAGGCCAGAAACTAGTTAAATTCTACTTAGTGCAGGCGCTGTAGGTAGTTGAGTATGCAAAATAAGAGGAGCGCACTTTGACAGTGGGTCAAGGATCTGGATGTTGCCAAGCCAGGTTTTGGTTCAATTTTTTTTATCCACCCTTTTCTTATAGTCGTGTTCGAATTTCTGAAAATGTAACTATGTTGATGCCCTAAAGCCCCAATGACAGAGAAATGAATCAAAAATATTAAAAACCTAAGCTAAAAATAAAATTATATTAGTTTTTTAAATTTTAGCTGCAAAAACCCCCATACCTTCTTCTTCTAGCTTCTTAGTGAAAAATATGTAATTGTCTTTATTGTAGACAATAAAATTTCCTTTTCAACGATATACAAGTCAGTCGGGTACGAACAAAGACAAATTCTCCAGCGGCGTCCGTTTATTGAGGTAATGCAAAAAAATTAAAAAAATTATTATTAAAAATTGTGTCCTATAGTCGGTTGTAGAGAATAACATTTCCTTTTAAACGATGTGTAACAGGGCAGCATTAGTTTTATTTATAACAATTTAGGGCCCTCCGTAAATTACATCAATTGAAAAATCACTAAACTTACCAATTGTTTTACAAGTTTTATCCAATTTTCTCAAAAACTAAGCTTTTTAGGAAAAAACTTATTCCACATTTTATTGTAGAAATTGAAATTCCCTTTTTAATAATATATAAGTTAGAGCAATCAGATTAACAGCAAACTCTCCAAGCGGCGTCCGTTTTTTGAGAAAATGTGAAAAAAATTAAAAAACCACATGTTTGTCACAAGTTCTGCCCGATTATCTTAAAAACCAAGCCCTCTATCAAAAATTGTGTCCTATAGTAGATTATAGACATTAAAAATTCCTTTTAAACGTCGTACCACAAGGTAAGGTTTATCTTCACAATAAAACTTCACAGGCGTCCGTAATTAAAACCAATTTTTACAAATCACCAAACAAATTAATTTTGTTACAGGTTTTATCCAAGTTTCTTAGAAACTAAGCTCAATAAAAAAAAGTGTTCTAAACTTTATTGTAGAAAATAAAATTATCTTCGTTAATGGGGGTCATTTACAAAATAAATAAATAAAAACATTTTTGTAACATGTTTCACCCGATTCTCCAAAAAACCAAGCTCTTTATCAAAAAATGTCTCATACTTGATTGTAGAAAAAAATAATTCCTTTTCAACGATGTATAACAAGGTAAGAAAAGTTTAATTTTCAAAACTTTGGGGACGTCCGTAAATTAAATTAATGTTTATAAATCACCAAACAAATTAATTTTGGTTCGATTTTTTTTAAGATTCTTAAAATTTGAATCAGTGGCGGTAGTAGGCCATCCCCCCTCACATATCTAACCGTACCTACAAAATTATGGCGCAAGATGTAGAGAAAAGGTGAGTAGTAGGATCACCTTTGCTGCTAGCCGTACCTAGAATCTTTTTTTGGGGGGGGGAGTTTCATCTTTTTTTTGTGGAGGAGGGATGAAAGGAAAGGCGGGGAGGTACAAGGGGTGCAAAGACTATCAATGCAGATGGCGGGTATAGTGTGGTGCTCCATTTGTTAATTTTTAAAAATTTATTTTATTTACAAACGCCTCTTAAGTTTTAAAAATGAAATTAATCTTACCAAGTTATATATCATTTAAAAGGAAATTTTATTTTCTACAAATCAGCTGTCAAGCATATTTCCTATAAAAAGCTTAGTTTTTTTGGAAAATCGGGTGAAACATGTGACAAAAATGCTTTTATTTTTTTTTGTTTTTTATGACCCTTATATCTATACGAACGTCGCTGGAGAGTTTGTCATTAACCAAATCGCACTGACTTATATATCGGTAAAATGGGAATTTTATTTTCTTCAATAAAGTTTAGAACATATTTTTTTCAATTGGGCTTAGTTTTTAAGGAAATTGGATAAAACCTGTAAAAAAATTAATTTATTTGGTGATTTGTAAAACTTGATTTTATTTACGGACGCCTGTGAAGTTTTAATTTAAAGCTAAATCTTACTTTGTGACACATCAGTTAAAAGAAAATTTTATTGTCTACAATCTACTATATAACATGATTTTTGACAGAAGGCTTAGTTTTTAAGATAATCGGGTAAAACATGTGAAAAACATGTGGTTTTTTAATTTTTTAAACATTTTCTCAACAAATGGACGCCGCTGGAAAGTTTGGTATTACTCTGCGCTAGCTTATAGATAGTTAAAAAGATCATTTTATTTTCTACAATAAAGTGTAAAATATTTTTTTTCCCAAAAAGCTTAGTTTAGTGATTTTTCAAAATTGATGTAATTTACGGACGACCCTAAATTGTTATAGATAAAAGTAATCTTATTTTCTTATACATCGTTTTGAAGGAAATTTCATTGTCTACAATTGACTATAGGACACAATTTTTGATAGATAGCTTAGTTTTCAAGAAAATCGGTTAAATCATGTGATAAACACATATTTCTTTTTTTCATATTTTTTTTGGTCTTACCTCACTGTGTAATAGACCGTTAAAAAGCAAATTTTATTGTCTATAATAAAGGTAATTACATATTTTTCCCTAAGAAGCTTAGTTTTCAGAAAAGTTGAAGAAAACCTCAAAATCTCAGGTTTTTGGGGGTCGGGGGGGTTTTTGCATCTAACATTTTACAAACTAATAAAATTTTATATTTAGGTTGGATTTTACACATTTTTGATTAATTTCTCTGTCATTGTGGCTTTAAGGCGTCAACTTAGTTAAAATTTCAGAAATTGAACACGGCTATAAGAGAAGGAGGGATAAAAAAAATTGGACCAAAACCTGGCTTGGAAACATCCAGATCGTTAATCTGCGACGTTTTGTCAGCTAGAATCCATTGTCAAACTGCGGTCGTCATATTTTGCATACTCAACTACCTACAGCGCCTGCACTAACTAGTTTGTTTCGGCTTAGGCGTTTACGTTTTGGACATATAAATAATTGTCTATATATATATATATATATATATATATATATATATATACCGGGTGGGCCAAAAAAAACCGGACAATACAAAAATAAACGAGCATCTTCGAAGGGTGTAATTTAATTTCGACCGCCATCTTGGGTGTTGATATGGCGGACCGAAAAAGATATTTAGATAAAATATAATATAATTCTCTGCCAAGTGCAGTTTGTCCCATTAAAATCGATGATATAGTTCAAAAGTTATATTAAAAAAAAATATAGACTAATAATTTCTAAAATACAATAAATAGTCAAAAATATCTTTGATTTCCATAATATATGCCCAAGAAGAAAGGGGAAAAAAGACGTTGGATGGTTTTTAGATCGAGTGGCGCACTTTTTACACCGTAGCGACTACTTAAGTGTTTAATTATAAAAAAAATTTAATTGTCAGAGAACTGTCATTAGCATTAATGTAATTTGATCAAAATCTGATCAACTCGTGAGTGTCGAACACTATTTTACCTGAAACTTATGAAAATCGGTTTAGTGGTTTAGGAGCTATCGTGTGACGGAGAGGCATACGCACACACACAGGCAGATATCACGACGATATTCGTAAGGTCAAAATACACCCAAATAACAAATTTTCAGCGTTATCTCAAAAAAAATATTTTCGTCGAAAATAATACCTTCACTACCCATTGCTGCGCGAGCTAGGAAGGTAAAGAAATATTTTCAGGGGACCCAAATTTAACCGCAAACCAAAAAATCGCTTTTCAAGTTTGGCCAAATAGTTTAAAAAATGGTTTTGAATTTAAGCAGCCCAAAACTTTGAATTTGCCCGACCACTATAAGACTTGGATATTTTTTTATAAAAACTGAAAAATATTGATCTTTAGACGCTTTCTTGCTATCACCAAATATATTTTAAAAAATTACACTCTTTTAAAGCTGGTCTATAATAGTAAAATAAAGATTTTTGCAATCTAGTAAAATGTTGTTGGAAAAAAATCTTATAGCATGTACAGAAAGAATTTTTGAAATCGCCCTATATTTGATAAAATTATGCGAATATGGTTTTTGAAGAGGGTGGGGGGGAATGACAGAAGGGGCGATGGGTGGAAGCAGGGAGGACTGCAAAGTAGGAATTAGTAAAGTAAAGGATTGCAAAATGATAATTAATTATCCGCTTGCAAAATGATCTTTAGAATATTTTTAGAAAAATTGACGGTTTTCGAGTTATTAGCAAAAAACCGTCAAAAAGCACGTTTAAGGGGGGGGGGAACACCTCCCTGCCAGTGTTGAGGGGGTGGTTTCCTTTCGTAAAATGTTCGAACGAGTCTTATATCTATCCATAACAAGTGTGTTGCTTTTACCAGAAACGAGTATAATATAGTTTACATTAAAAGCGTCTAGAGCGACACAAACATTTGAGCGAACGTTTATTTGAGCATAGAGAACTAAATATAATGTAAGATACAAAAAAGCGCAAAGTAATTAAATTAAACTTTTGTTTGTTAATTATTTTTATAAGAAGTACTTCATATGCAATATTTTTTTCCTACCACTACACATGAAAATGATGGATTTCACACCATTTTACCATCCTCAGAAAACGTTAGATTTCACCTATGGACAAAAATTTTTCTGCACATGAAAAAGTACTTTTCGCACAAAGTTCAAAGGTGCCGAGTGCGTGAATTTTAGAGTATGCTATTAGCCTAATGTAAATTGACTGTCTACTATATTATACTCGTTTCTATCCATATGCTGAGTCGAACAAACTGCGGGTTGGGTTTAGAGATGGTTTTGGCACTTTTTAGACGGAGTTTTTCTTAGAATGTTGAAGTTTTATTTTCACTCCGCGCGCGGTTAGCTTGACATTCTTTTCTCAAGTCCAGTTTCCTGCGCACTTTCTTGCGCCGTTTTTACGTTGCATTTCTTCGCCACCAGAGGGCTCTTCCTGTGCTCGCTCTAGTCCTTTCATTGGATACACGAGAAATTTAAATAAAAGTCGCGGCGCGGGAAATAAAGGTTTTTTTATATTATTAGGCGTAATTTTATAGTTATAATTTAAATAATAAAGCGAAATAAAATAAACAAAAAATTCTAACTTATTTAGCTAATAAATTGAGGATGAAATCCGAACATGCTCCACCCCCAAATCTTTTATGTAACCAGACGGACTGGCAGCAGGTATTGGAAAGCCAGGACGCACTTTGCCACTTCCATCTTTTAATTCAAAAAAAGTTTGAACTTTGCTTTCCAATTAAAAATATTAAGCAAAAAAACAAAAAGCCATGGGTCACAAATGGTCTAAAAACATCTAGTGAAAATATGCGATCATTACACTATATAAAAAAATTTGCTGGGGAGAATGAAGGTTTTCTTAGATATTATAAAAACTACCGAGGTATTTATAGACGGACAACTAGGGACGCAAAAAACTTTATTATCAAAAGAAAATCGACAATGCTTCAAATAAAAACAAAGAATCGTGGAAGAT
The DNA here is from genome assembly GCA_963576565.1 of Aspidapion aeneum. Taxonomy (NCBI): domain Eukaryota; kingdom Metazoa; phylum Arthropoda; class Insecta; order Coleoptera; family Brentidae; genus Aspidapion; species Aspidapion aeneum. The sequence goes on from OY755043.1 coordinate 52,262,640, forward strand.
AGTTAACAAGCTCAAAGGTAAAAACTCAGTATCGTTTACTAGCAGTCTTAAAGCTAATGATTTAAATTCATTTTACTGTAATATAGCGCAAAGTCTCTCAAGTAAAATAGCACCAAGTATCGACCCTTTGAGCTATCTAACAAATGTCCATGTGCGGGATAGTTTTTTCTTGGCCCCAACTTATATTGAGGAAATTAAAACCATATTTAAAAAATTAAAAAACAAAAAAGCGTCAGGGTGGGATAAAATGTCAATAAAAACTTTTGAAGCATTGCCGGACGTTGCAGTTGAAAATTTGGCTAAAGCAATTAATTTATCTTTTTCTACCGGTAAATTTTCAGAAACACTCAACAAAGCAGTTGTGGTTCCATTGTTTAAGGGGGGAGACCAACATAACCCATCAAATTTTCGACCGATTGCCTTATTGCCTACATTAGCTAAAATAGTCGAGAAACTGGTACAAACTCGCTTAACAGCTTTTTTAACTAAAAATAATCTGTTAAATAGTCACCAATTCGGCTTTCAGGCTGCAAAAAGTACCGACGACGCTATTTTTGGCTTTTTGGAAGACCTTTATGTTAAGCTTAACTCTGGTGAGAAGGCTGCTGCAATATTTTGGGATCTATCGAAAGCCTTTGATTGTGTGAATCACAGAATATTGCTGCAAAAACTGCAAAAATAAGGAGTCAGAGGCATAGCTTTAGATTGGTTTCGCTCATATTTGTCTGGGAGACTTCAATCAGTTTTTTTTAACGAAGAAACTTCAATTGAACAAGAAGTTGATACAGGTGTTCCTCAGGGTTCAATTTTGGGCCCATTATTATTTTTGGTTTTTGTTAATGACCTACCAAACATTGACATTACGGGCAAAATAACAGCTTTTTGTGACGATAACACAGTTCTTTGGCACAATACTGATATAGACAGACTAAATATTGATGTTCAGAACGATATTTGTAAAATAAAACAATGGTGTGACGCAAAGTTTCTGTCCTTTAATATATCAAAAACACACATTTTAAATTTTAAATGTGATATAGGTGATATCATACTAGAAAATGAAGTGTTATCAAATCCAGAAATAAACAGATTTTTAGGTCTAACAATCGATCGATGTTTAAAGTTCGATAAGCATATTGCAAACCTTCAAAGTAAAATTGCTTCAAACTGTTATGGCTTGGATGTTGCCAAAAATGTTTATCACTCGTTGGTAGAATCGCATCTTCGATATGGCATTTGCTTTTGGGGATCCTGTTCGCAGTTTTTAATAAATTCAGTTTTTGTCCTTTAAAAAAGGGCAATAAGGAATTTGTGTGGAGTCAAAAAGCGCGTTTCTTGCAGGCCTCTTTTTTTGAGGCATAGAATTTTAACTTTGTGTTGTATTTTTATTTTAGAAACTGTATTATTATTACCTAGACAGTATAACACTCGTAATACTTTTATCCTTAATCTTCCTATACCTCGCTCAACTTTGGTGAAAAACTCATTTATTTACAATGGAAAAAAGCTTTTTAATCATTTGCCAGTTGAGTTTCGAGAAATAAAAAATCTAGGGAAATTTAGAAGAAAAAAAAAAAGATTTTTTAGCGAGCAAAGCTTACTATACTTTGGAAGAATACTTTGCTGACTGAAACTATTTATTTTTATATTTAGGTTTATCTGACAAAATCTGACACAGGGTTTTGATTTTATTGAATGTAAATTTTGACGTCGTTTTGTTATAATCAAGTTTTAGCTTTTTATTGTTTTTACCAATTTTTATATAGTTTTAAGTTTGCTTGTTTGACTTTTTTTTAATTTAAATAATTTTAAATCATTAATAATTATTTAGTGTTCAATAGACTATAATTGGATAAATGAGGCTTTTGTCAATGTCTACTTTGGTAAACTGACTAATAAAGCCAATTTTTGTATTTGAACTTAAATAAAATTATGGCGTTAGCAATTAAAAGTAGGTACATCAAATGTTAGTTAAATTTATTTTTAAACTTTATTTAGTTTTTCTATTATTGTTATTTTGATAGGGATTAATGTATCTCCATAGTTTTAAAGCTTTTAGTTGGATATTTGTACTTTAGATAAGCAAGGCTTTGTCAATGTATACTATTGTATTCTGACTAATAAAGCTAATTTTGATTTGATTTGATTTGAAAGAAAGTAATTTCTTTCATTCGGATTTTGCAAAGGGTAGCGGGCATAATTTTACTAGGGGTCTCTTAAAAGTCCCTAGACTAGTTACCACAGTCGCTACACGACAAATGTTATCCTTGCCAGGATGTAACGCCGAAATTCGGCCTAATGGCCAGTTAGAAGGTCGAATATTATCTGCTTTAATTAGCACTAGAGTTCCAACTTCGGGTAAAGGAGAAGAAGGTTCTAACCACTTGCCCTTTTGTTGTAATGTGTTCAGGTACTCGTTTTTCCACCTTGACCAAAAGTCCTGGTGCATTCGCTGCAACATCTGCCACCTATCTAAGCGGTTTAATTTAAGATGCGTTAAATCATGATCGGGTAAAGCAGAAAGAGGTTCGAGGGTCAAGAAGTGTCCAGGCAAAAGCACTGAAAAGTCGTGAGGGTCTGTAGAGACTTGACAAAGCGGTCTACTGTTCAGAAGAGCCTCAATCTGCACAATGACAGTATAAAGCTCCTCAAATGTTAAAATTTGATCGCCGATAATCCTATGGAGATGGCTCTTAAAAGACTTTACCCCTGCTTCTGCCAAGCCTGAAAAATGGGGAGCAGAAGGTGGCTGGAAATGCCATTCGATGTGTTGGGATTCGACTGAGGTGTTGAACATATCTCGTAGCTGTTTTTCCGCAGCCGTAAAGCAAGTTGCATTATCGGAGAATATTTTGCAAATTTTACCACGACGCGAAGTGAATCTTCGTAGTGCTGCCAAGAAAGCTTCACAAATAAGATCCGAGACTATTTCTAGGTGAGTTGCAGTGGTTGCAAATAATTTAAAAATGCAGACATAAGACTTTGAAGTCTTGGGATTGCGGGTTTTTGATAGAGCTGTCGTAAAAAAGCCTGCGTAGTCTATACCCACGACACTGAAGGGTTTGATTTGAGATACGCGAAGAGTAGGTAAGTTACCCATGGGACCAGGCTCATAGGGCCTGGGGTTAAGAATCCAACAATTTCTGCAGTTTAAAACTACTGAGTTTATTGCGCGTCGCGCAGACAAAATCCAGAAACGCTGTAAAAGAAGAAAATGGAGGGTGTGTTTTCCCGGATGCAGATAGACCTTGTGGTAATATTCAATAACAAGAGTGGTTAGGCGATGATCTCGCGGCAAAATAGCGGGATGTTTTTGGTCATAATGTAATTTTGAATTGACTAGGCGCCCGCCGACGCGAAGGATACCATTTTCATCCAGAAAGGCACCTAGTTTTCGAAGATTTTTAACAGGCAGCTTTTTAGCGGTAAGATTTGCAATATCTTCAGGAAACGATTTGTGTTGAATGAATTTTATGAGCATGAACAAAGAATTATCTAACTCTTGAAGAGTAATAATTTTAGGTAAGTTAGAGTCTGATGGATTTTTCTTACGGCGTAAAAGTTTGATAAAACGTAGTATATAAGTAACGATTCTTAAAATTTTTGTCAGTGAAGAAAATTTGTTTATTAAATTTTTGAAGCAATTAGGGTCTTCCACAAAGGCGGCGAAAGAGAGATAGTTTTTTTCTTCACAGGAGATTAGCTCCTTATCTACTTTAATATCTATAGATTTTGACCAGTCGTCTTTAGACCTTTTTAACCATTGGGGTCCCTTAAACCACAAACGGCAGTTTAAAATTTCATTCGGAAGAAGGGATCTCGAAGCGACTGTGCTGTGCGGGATTCGATTCTGATACTACGTGATAAAAAATGGAAGGAGGGAGAATTTCTTGAATTCGGGAGACTCGATTCGCAACAAATGTTTTAAATTTATAGGGAGGACTTTTTATCCAATGGTAATGGTTGAATCAGAAAAACATATATATTTTCAATTTGAAGCTTGTCTTTAAAAAGTTCAGTGACATAAGAAATAAGTTGGGTCACCATCAATGCGGCTTCGAGCTCTAACCTGGGTATAGATAACTGTTTTTTAATAGGAGCTACTTTGCTTTTGCCCATTACAAAAAATGTCTGAAACATGCCTGTAATTTTATCAAAAAATCGGAGATATGTTACGCAAGAAATTGCACGCTGTGAAGCGTCACAAAAACCTATTAGATCGCACTGAGTGTTTGTGCTGATAAGCGTCATTTGGTGGGGAATTTCAATTTGTGATAAAGCGGGTAATTGTTCTTTGAATTTTGTCCAGCGTTCTACTGTTTCAGCAGAGGGGATAGAGTCCTAGTCTAAACTCTCCATCCAGAGAGTTTGGATAATCAGTTTTGCGAATAAAGTAACAGGAGCGAGAAATCCGATTGGATCAAAAATGCGTGCGACAAGGCTTAATATTGCCCTTTTTGTGCAAGTCAAATTATTATCTGAGGTTTGAATAGAATAGTGAAAAACATCACTAGCTGATTGCCATCGAAGGCCCAGAATTTTTATTGTAGCAGAATCATCGTCAAAATTAAGAGAACCTGATTGAATATGCGACTCGGGAAGATCAGACAAAAAAGATAATTTATTGCTGCTAAATTTTCTTAAGTCAAACCCACCTGTTTTTAGACAATTTATAAGGTCGTCACGGACCAGCTTAGCCTCAGAAAGTGAAAAACAGCCTGTGACACAGTCGTCAATATAAATTGAGGATTTTAGAACTTCATATGCTCGGGGGTAGTTAGATTTTTCATCTTCAGCCAATTGAACAATCACTCTATTAGCAATAAATGGCGAACTAGACAGACCGAAGATCATTCTTTTCCAGCGGTATTCCTTTAGTGGCTCGTTTGGCGAAAAACGCCATAATATGCGCTGAAAGTCCCTATGAGGTGGTGTGATTAGAATTTGATTAAACATGCCTTTGATATCACATGTAAAAACCACAGGATAGAGACGGAAATTTAATAAGATTTTTACGAGGTCATGTTGGAGTTTTTGACCTACTAATAAAGTATCATTTAGGGATGTATGTTGAATAGTAGTTTTCATTGAAGCATCATAAACTATGCGTATAGAGTCCCCCTTTGTTACGCAATGATGGGGAATTATGTAAGAAGTAGAGGGGTTGGAGTTACTAGGTACTTCCTCGATATAATCCAAGTCTAGATATTCTTGAATTAAGTCAATATATTTTTTGTAGATATCTGGATTTGATAATAATCTTTTTTCTAGCATGAAATATCGACGAAGTGCGGGGATTCGGGATTCATCTCTTTGAAATTGCAGTTCTGACTTATTCTTAAATGGTAAGGAAACCTGATAACGGCCAGATTCGGTGCGAATATGCGTTTTAGAGAATATTTCTTCAGACAGTTTTTCATCGGGAGAGAGACAAGAGATACTTGGCAACTCTTCTAGCTCCCAGAACTTTTGCATAGTTCTTTCTAGTGACAAGGGGTCACTTTGAGAGTGCGTAAAATATGAAAAGCTAACATTTTTTATGGACGGCTCAATGTTTTCCGAGAGAACCCAGCCAAATGAAGTTTCTAAAGCTACAGGTTCGTGAGGTTGGCCTGACAAACGACCCTGTTGGAGAATATAGGGGTAAAGATGTTTTATGCCAATTTAAATCTGATAACTTGAGCTGAGAAATATGCGGCCAAGAAGTTTTTTGAAAAGAAGCGATCGATAACATTGGGCAAAGATCAGCCATTACAATGGCGTCTATCGAAAAAATGGGGTTATCTTTTGCCACAGGTTTAAGAGTGCATGAAACACCTCCTTTTGATGTGTTTGACTCATTTGTCCTAAGCCATAAATAGACATAGAACAATCGAACCTTTTTAATCCGAGTCTATTAACACAATTTTCAGAAATGTATGTTAGCTGAGGCCACTGTCTAAAAGAAGCCTTACTTTATGATAATTAACATATTTGTCAGAAATTTCAGCTATAGCGGTTGATAAGAGGGTGTTGTTGGTAGGAATAGAACTTACTCCACAAAATGGGGGTTGCTGAGTGGTTTGGTTTGGTGGTGTGGCTTGCGGCGGACTAGATTGCGAGTGCGAAGAGTGATCAATATTTTGATTAGTGATGCAAAAGACTGTGGTGTTTATCGTTGCAGAAACGACATAAATGGGTAGAGTTGCACCCCTTATAGCGATGACCTTGACTCAAACAGTTGGTACACCAACCCTTAAGCCGTACAAAATTAAATTTATCTTGAGGAGACTTATTTGACATAGATCGTGCGATCAGAATGACCACAGCAAGCATGGATTCTGAACAAAATTGTTATTTTGAGTTGAGCGAGAGGCACTTGGTGCGGTAAAGAAAGAATTTGATCGCGGTTTTGGACTGAAATTATGGACTGCTTGCGCAGGCGGTTTGGATTTTCTATATTGCGGGTTAGAATAATAATTTGATTTCGAATTGACTGATGTAGAAAACTCTATGGCATCTAGGGCGTTGCATTGATTAAGAACAAATGTCTTTAGGGAATTAAATTTGGGGATAATTTTGCTGTTTTTATTTTCTTCGAATTCAAAACGAGTTATCGTATCATCATCTAAGTGCTTAGATAACATATAAAATAGAAGGAAGTGCCACTCATTTACAGGAAACTTCATGCTTTTTAGCGCAGATAGATTTTCAGAAAAAGTATCAATTAGAGTGCGAAGTGACTTTGCGTCTTTACAATTGGTTACGTAAGGAGCGTTTTCAATGGCTTTAAGATGCGCGAATGCTATAAGTCTGGGGACGTCATAGCGATCCATTAATGATTGGTAAGCGTTTGAGTATAGGTCAGCTTCCAAAGGAGTACACTGAACCAGGTCTTTAGGTGGCCCTGAGAGGGCTGAAAGCAGGTGGTTAAATTTTTCAATATTTTCGAGATCAGAATTTTCGTGTACAAGAGATTTAAAAACGTCTCGAAAATATCTAAAAGTTTTTGGATCACCTGAAAAGGTCGGAATCTCAATCTTAGGGAGTCTAACATTGCATGATTTTCTCTGAGATGCAGAAGACGCTCCTTGAGGTTCTGACCCCGTTTGGCTTTCATCCAAATTTTCGAAAATAGCGCGTACATAAGAAGCATTAAATTGAAACTGTGTGCGTACTGATTCTTCCTCGGTTAAGACCTCATCAGCCTCTGAAAGCGCGAGTAAAGTTAAAAGGCTTTGATGATTTTTGCGAAAATCTGATTCAATTTGATCGTAATGAATGCACATAGACTTAAACTGCCTTTTTGTGTGCTCATTTTCACCAATACGATCAGCAAGAGCTTTTAGTTGTATCATTTGGTTACAGGCCATTATCCGTAAGACTTTATGCTGTTTGATTTTTCCTACGTTAGCCATTTTAACGGCTTAAATAGGTAACTAGAAAAGCGACTTTTAATTTTTAAAACACCCAATACAAACGTATATAAAAGCGTTCGGGAAACACCCTATAAAAAAGTGTTTATAAATATCAAAACAAAAACGGAATCCCCAGTTTGTTTACAAATTCCTAGGGAAACACCTTAAGAAATAGGAATATGCCACAAAAAATTGCAACTCGGAATTCCCCACAAAAAATGTTTTTTGTCCGGCGTCGAGCGCGGCCTTGAATTTATTTGGGCGAAAATATAAAAATTAAATAAAAATTTATAGCAATGTGTGGGACAAAGATAGTACTATAATTTTAATTAGGGTAAAAGAAAATGCTTTTAACTAGCAGAAACCTTTATTTTTTTAAAAGAAATTTTGAGCATCTATGGCTGCGAAGGACCAATATGAACTAGCATATAGGTCCACTACCAACTGATAAGTATCAATTTTAGATTTGCGTAACGTTTTAATTATAGAAAAAAATAGCGAGGACAGAGCTCACACTTACCAGTCTTGTAATGTCCATATGCTGAGTCGAACAAACTGCGGGTTGGGTTTAGAGATGGTTTTGGTACTTTTTAGACGGAGTTTTTCTTAGAATGTTGAAGTTTTATTTTCACTCCGCGCGCGGTTAGCTTGACATTCTTTTCTCAAGTCCAGTTTCCTGCGCATTTTTTACGTTGCATTTCTTCGCCACCAGAGGGCTCTTCCTGTGCTCGCTCTAGTCCTTTCATTGGATACACAAGAAATTTAAATAAAAGTCGCGGCGCGGGAAATAAAGGTTTCTTATATTATTAGGCGTAATTTTATAGTTATAATTTAAATAATAAAACGAAATAAAATAAACAAAAAATTCTAACTTATTTAGCTAATAAATTGAGGATGAAATCCGAACACGAGATATTGGACGATTTAACATATGAGGACCCACCTCCATCTTCAGAGAATGTCCTTTCTCCTCCTCCCCCTCTCCGACTGATTTGAAGTTTAACTTCTGTATTTACCGAATTTTGATTATTCAATAAAGTATTGATTGCCTGATCGTATTTTTGAACATCATCTGAGTCTAAAGTACCGAAGAGCCATTTTGATGCTTTTCCAATAACATTAATTAAGCCACGTTTCGACCTTGTATGTCGTTGCGGTATAAAGTTATTTAATTTCACTTTTGTTTGTGCGATAAGATACCTAGCTTGAATGAGTAAATTCTTAGAACTATAGAAATAAGCAAAGTTTTGCGATCCATATTTAGGCGTAATATTAAGCGATTTTTCTATAATACGATAAAAGCTATCAATTGTTTCCAATTGACTAAAAAGCGGTTTAAGCTCTACGTAATGTAAAAATGTATGTTTACCCTCGATTATTCTAGTGTTACCTAATTTAAAAGGGAGTAAAGGGGTATGAATGGGGGTTATTTTGATTGCCTCATTCTGAGTCTTCACTAGTGTCGTCACGATGAACAGGGTAGCTAGTTGAAGGGGTAGGTTCCGCATTTTCCTGCGAACAAGAAAACTTTTTAGGTTTTTGAATTTGTGATTTTTGTATAATCTTCTTTTGTTTGGTATAAACTTTGTTTCCTAGGTCTTGTGAAACTTTATCTTTTATTTTACGCGGTTTGTCTTTTTGTCGTTTTGCTTGCTTGTCTGTAACATAAATGGTTGTATCAGGTGGCATGGGAATTGGGTCTTCTCGTTTTTGATTTTGCTTTTGGTTTTGTTTGATTTTAGTGTTATGGGATGTTTCGAATAATTTTTGGTAAAAAATTTTTAATCTGTCACGTCTGTCATTGACATATTTACTTATAATGACCTGGTCTGTGACATCGAAGGGGTCTAGAGAGTTAAGTCGTGCATTAATGACATCATAAGGTCTTTGCTTAGTTACGCTATGTACTGATGAATTATAGGCTAATATTGCATATTGCATTAATTGCTTATTGGAATTATTGGGTTCTTTTAATTTAAGAGTTCTAAAATGTTCGATTAAAGTTGAATGCAGACATTCTACAGGACTGTTACTATTTGAGTTCCCAGGTGTTGTAAAATGAATGCCTAACTTATGTAATTGGCAAAAATCAATAATCAATTTATTTTTAAACTCGGTTCCTGAATCGGCTGTAATGTATTGTGGTAGGCCATGGTGATTAATAAAGTTTATTAGACTATCAAAAATATGTACACTACTACAGGCTTCTAAAGGGTACGCTTGACAATATCGTGAAAAGAGATATATTATTGTTATAAAAATTGAATTTGATATCTGGAACGTGTCTAGGTGAATGCATTCAAATGGTTGTGTGGGCGTGGGCGCCAGTGAAAATTTTATCTGCGGTGGATGTCTATCGTATTTTGCTCTTTGACAAATATCGCAGTTGTTTATGTGTTGTATTAGGTCAGTTTTCATTAAACGCCAATAATATAGCTTTCTGAGTGTTAAAAAGTTTTCATTAATACCTCTATGATTTTTATTATGGTGATATTTTATTAACTCTTTTTGTTTTTGTTCTTCATAGACGTCCGTTAAAAATGTGTTTGTCAATACTAGCTTGTAGGCGTGGTTTCTAAATGTTTTTTGCAAAATTACACTTATTCTTTTATTTAAATTTACTATTGAATTTTTATTGTAAAAGCAATAATATTTCTTTGGGCATATTCTTTAAAGAATTTTATTATTTCTTCTTCATAGTTTAAAGTTAGGTGTACTATAAATCTTTGTTTAGTTTGGAAAGGTTTGCCACTGATCACGTGGTATGATCCTTTTTCTTTTTGATCGAATATTATTTGATTGGTATAAGTATTAAGGCAATTTTCAGTTATTGGTATATTTAAAATTGGGTTCTCTGCAGATGTATGCACGGTTACGTCGTCTGGTATATCTTCTTCTATTGGTTCTTCCTGTCTTTCTTCATCGGGTGGTTTCAACTGGATGTTAGAGAGGATTTTAAACGATCGGTTATTGGTTTTATTGGAACAATTTTCTAATAATGCATTTATTTGGCTTCTCTCGTCTTCAATTAGGTTTTCATTAATTTGTGATATATATTTTTCGATTTCATTATTTATTTCTCCAGGGTTGCCAATCATAGAGTCATTTTCCATCATGTTTATTTCTAATCGAGATAATGCGTCGGCGTTTGTGTTCTGTTTACCTTTTTTATACACGCAGTTACAATCGTATTGTTCAAGTTTTAAGCGCCATCTTAACAGGCGTGGGTTTGGATCTTTTAAGTTTTTAAAATATTCTAATGGCTTATGATCTGTGACTATGGTAAATTTGCGTCCAAATAGATATGGTCTAAAATATCGCGTAGCCCATACGCATGCCAAGAGTTCTTTCTCTATGATCGAATAGTTTTGTTCTGCTGGGCTCAACGTTCTAGAGGCATATGCTATTGGTAAATCGCTTCCTATTTTTCCTTGACTCAATACTGCACCGATTGCTACATTTGATGCGTCCGTAGTCAGGAGAAAGGGTTTATCAAAATCTGGGTATTGGAGTATTGGATCATTTGTCAATATGTTTTTACATGTTTCAAACGTCTCGATGAAAGCTGGTGTGTGTTTTACTGTGGCTCCTTTCTTTAAACATTCGGTGAATGGTTTAGTCAAATGAGCAAATCCTTTAATAAACCTTCGGTAATAACCGATAAGTCCAAGAAAAGATTTAATTTCTTTTTGATTGGTCGGGATTTTTAGATTTTGGATTGCTGCTATTTTCTTTGGATTTGGTTTTACGACTTCTTTGGTTATAACGTGTCCTAAAAATTCAACTTCTTTTCTGAGAAATTCTGATTTATCGATCTGTATTTTAAGTCTTGCTTCTTTTAATTTTATGAATACTTGTCTAAGGTGTTTTATGTGTTCTTCTAAGCTGGCTGAAAATACAATTATATCGTCCATGTAGACTAGGCATGTTTTTCCTATAAGATCTCTTAGAACGTTGTCCATTACTCTATGGAAAGTTGCGGGGGCTTTCTTAAGGCCAAAGGGCATACGAACATATTCATAATGCCCGTTATCTACGTTGAATGCTGTCTTTTCTATTGATTTTGAATCCATTTCGATCTGATGGAATCCGGCAGATAGATCGATAGTAGAGAAATATGTGCATCGACCTAATTTATCGAGCAAATCGTTGATATTAGGGATCGGATATCGATCATCGATTGTTTTTGAGTTCAATGACCTGTAGTCGGTCACAAGCCTCGATTTTTGTTTGCCGCTTGCGTCCAATTTTTTTGAAACTATCCATATTGGGCTGCTCCAAGGACTTTGGCTTGGTCTTATTATACCTTCGTCCAACATTTTATTTATTTGCCGTTGTACTTCTTTATGTATAAATGGGCATCTATATGTCTTTGAATGAACAGGGATTTCATCGGTAGTTTTGATTTCGTGTTTGATTTTATCGGTGAAAGTCAATTTTTCGTTTTCTTTATGAAAATTTTTACAAAGCTCTATAAGTTCGGACCTTTCTTCGGTGTTTAAATAATCACAACGAATTAATTTTGAGATATCTGATATCTTTTGTAAATTATCATTGAAAATATCTTCAATATGTAAAAAGTCAAAATTTTCTTTATGAGAATCGGGAAAAATTTGTACATTGATTGGTTCTTTAAAATTTATCGTTATGTCCTGGTCTAAATAATTAAAAACCTCCGTCATTGCATAGCCGTGTTTTGCTGTTGTCAGTGTTTCTGGGAAATACAGCTGGTTGATAGTACATTCTGGTACTACGATATCAATATTATTCGCGGAAACTGGGATTTTAACACTTGCGATCTCGTGTGAACGTACAGTTATGCTATAGCTTTCGTTCTGCACCTGGCGATGGTGTATGGGAATGCCTGTGTGGGCGTTAAACAATAATTTATTTGATAAATCTATAAAAAATTTAAATCTTTTTAATTCGTTTAACCCTATAACACCATAGTAAAATTCGTGAAAATCAAATAAAATATATGAAATATTGCTAGCTGATTGAAATTCCGGAAATGCTGGAATATCGGCTTTAAAAATTACCTCTTTTTCACCTGTACCTGTTTTGATAGTGGTAGGCGAATTATAGATCTATTGAGGATAATATTTTTCGGCTATTGATGGTTTTAATATTGAATGACCGCACCCTGTATCGATTAATAATTTTAATGGTGGGTTTTTAATTTCTATGAATGGTAAGCTATTAGTAAATTCGGTGTTCATTTCTGATGCTAACTCCCAAAATTTGATTGGCTGGGTGTTTGAAAATTTTGGTTATCTTGAGAATTTTCCACGTCATATTCGTTGTCGTACGAAGTGATTTGATGTTGTTGATCATAAAGTTGTAAATAGGTATTATCTTGTTCTAAATTGTCAAAATTTTCGTATTGATTAAAATTTGGGAAATCGTTATTTTGATATATCGAATTATCGGTACAATTTGTCGGTTCATAAGATGTCAAATTTTCTTGAGTGGGATTTTGTAAATTATTAGAGCACGCGTTTGATGTCGACGGCTCATTTTGATCAATTTGGTACATTTGTGATCGAACTTGATTTTTGTATTGATTTTGTTGGTTATTTTGGTTTTGATTTTGTCTTGATTGTAAACTATAGTTGATGTTGTATTAAAGTGGCACCGCGTCATAGTTATGGTAAACCAAATTTTGCGGCAAAATCTATGTAAAGAAGCCTTAAAAAATTAATGTTTCACTTTGTACATGCAGTGTGCCGGTCGGGGTTTAATGTTCGGAGGATAAAACACTAATACCTTTTAAAGGAGAGATGAAATAGGTACTTACCTAATAAATAAAGATCCGAAACAGAAAAGAGGATCCAAAATTATATTAAAATGTGCGCAAATATTGATTTAGTTGCAAAAACGCTAATTTGTTTTGTAAAAAGCTCCGTTATAATTTGTTTGACATAAACAGTCAAAACAAAAACGTATAGAAAACGTCAAAGCCCGGCTTAATCAATAATATGTTCGTAACAACCAGATAAGAGTATATATGTTCCTTTCTAATGAAATCGTTTAGAAGAAGACATCAATAAAAAGCAAGTAAAAATGGTAAGCTAATGACTAATTATTGCAGTGCCTTATTTTGGGAATCAATATCAATAAAAAAATTAACGGAAGTGCGTGCCACTGTATGTACCCCTCTACTCCCTTCCCGCCCATCAAGGTTTTGATGACGCGGTGTCACTTTAATAGAACATTAACTATAGAGCAAATAGACATTAGTTCGGGTTTGTTATTTGGCGTTTGTCCCGTGGGTTTAAACACATTGCTAGGTGGTCTAAAAGCTTGTTGATTTTGAAAATAATTTTGTTGTGGAAATTGTCGAGCTTGATTATTATTAATTGGTCTTTGATTGATATTTTGATTAAAATTTTGTTGGGCAAATGGGTTTTGTGGTCTAATATAATAATTTTGATTTGGGGGTGTAAAATATGGATTTTATAATTATTTTGAGGGAAAAATTTTCGGTTATATTGATTTTGTTGATTAGGTCTATGAATTTGGGGATTTTGGGGATTTCTATTTACTTGTAATGGTGGGATATTATTACATCTAGGTTGCTTATAAATATTTAGCGCATATTCGAAATTTTCCTCTTCATTTACTTGAGTCATCGCGGTTTCTATAGTATCGGGATTTTTAAGTCTAATAATACTTTGTAAGGATTTAGGCAAACCTCTTATGAAAGTTCTTAAACAAATTTGGTCGTATTGTCGCAAATATATAACTTTTGTTAATGCGTCCATTTCTGTTATTGGTAATTGGTAAAATTTTTTGTGCTAAATGTCTTCTTAAAACTTGTAATCTTTTTGCAAATTCTAAGGGATGTTGATCTTTTTTAGGGGTTGCTACCATGAGGTCTGTTTCGAGACATTCTAGATTTCTTTTGTCACCGAAACAATTATAAAGCGCGTTTTTAACTTCGTCCCATGTAGTTAATTCCATTCTACTACCTACTAAAATTTGTGCCCTATCTATGAGTTTATTTCTTAATGTACGTAAAAGATACACTGGTGTAAAATAGGATCGAAATTATTTCGGCAATATGTATTAAACAAAAAATCACCTGCTGATAAGAAGCAATTTAAAATATTTGGATCACCATTATATGGTGCTATTGTATCGGCAAACATCTTTAACAATGTATAATTGATTGGATTTTGATTTTGTGGATTTTGCTGTAGAGTCATTTTTGGATTTTTGTTGCTGTTTTTTAAAGTTAAATCTGAAAAGAATTTACTGACTAAACTATCGATTGATTCAGTACTGCTTGAGCCTGATAAGCTCATTCAAAATTAAAAAATCTTTTAATATAAGTCTTAATTTATTAACTTCTAAAAATTATATCGAATTAGATTTTATCTATAAAATTAAAATTTAATTATTTTTAAAAATCTTTGTCTCTCAAAATTTTACTTTCTACTTAAAATTACTTTCCATCAGTTAACCGGAGTAAGGGAAAGGATCGATAGAAAAATTGGAACTTACGGTGAGTATCTTCCTATCTGGTTGATTCCTAACTTGTTGCCTTGCTGTGTTGTGGTTGGATCCTCAGGATGACTGGAAGTTGCTATCGAATTCAATCGCCCTGAACCTCTGTGCACCTGACCACTTTCACTAACTATGTCTATGTTCGAAATTGTCACTTAGGGTTTAACCCACAATTCGGAGGCGATCAATCCACACGATCTGGATTGGTTCTCGATGAACAGGTACCACGCTCGCGAATTGGTTGACAATCCTACCGACTGCGCCAATTATGTTTTTAAGTCGAGAAATCCCGTTTTTAAAAACTTTATTTTAGACAAGTTAATGTTTACAGGCTAAGAATGATTTTAATATTAACAAATCGAAATATATAACCTAGTAGAAAAATGCAGGATAGCAAAAAGAACACCTGTGGAATATGGTGCAACTCATCTCTTCTAGGTACATAACTTACTATACTTTTGAGGTTTTTTGAGTATCACAGGAGTAACACAGGGTTTTGAGGGTTGCAAAATTGGGCATAACAGTCTCATGGGTCCTAACAATATATAAAAAAAATCGTAGATACAGTCCCGTTTGCGATGTTTGCCTTTTTAAATGCCTTAGATGACTGGCCTACATCGCCATTTTTAGTAGGTAGTTGCATTTGGCTGCGAGTTGGTACGAGTCAGTAAGAAATACGCTTTGTGTAATTTTGGTTAAAATATTTCCCTTTTGTAGAAAAAAACATGGTAAATTAAAAGCACAATTATTAATCTTGAGAGTGAATACATATTTGGTTCGGAATATTACTCAAGTTGTGTGGGAAAGATGGTATAGTTAAAGACCAACAAATGTGTATGTAGTGATCTAAATGAAGCACCACAACCTAAGGTAAGAAAGTAAACAAAAGAAAAAAAATGGTTTTGTATGAAATATCGCATATCTAACGTTATAGGTAATCAGACAGGGAATGCGACAATTCACCGCGGACGATTAGCCGCCGGACCTTAAGCCGGCAGAATTCGCAAGCCTCGCAGTGGGACCAAACGAATGCTTCGTTTGCATTCATGCTAAGTTGAATAGGGGACTTGAAATTGTTTGCCTTGTATTCACTTGAGCATAAATTGTTTGACCTCGTAGCGAGGCACTTACTACAAAATTATTGTTTACCTAGAATTTTACATTTTATTTTTAGAAGCTACGGATCCAAATTTCCTTTACTGAGGGTGGAGTTCACGAAAACCTCAACAGACTGTTGCTGGCCTGCGTTTCCAAAATAGAAGAATTTTATTTACGTTATTTAGGTTATTTGGAAAAAATATATTTTTTCATTGTTAAAAAAACATTTATTTTTTAATGCTAGAAAAACATTTCTTTCCACTGTTAAAAATCAATATTTTTTTAACGTTCGAAAAACACTTAAAAAAAACGTTATAAAAACATAAGATTATTCAGAAAACAGGTAATTAAGCTTCTTTTTCACTATGAATGTGACGTTAGAACTAACATCCAACCTAACGTTATGTTTCTAAATTAAACATTATTTAGACATTATTAAAATATTTTTGTGTTTAGTGGGTTGGTGTTCGCGTCAATTTTTTTTCATTGTATAGGTAGTAAGCGTGTGGCTGAGACCCCCCAAAAATGACCCGGCTAGTTGCGCCCCCTCTGGTGATCAAAGATTTTTAAGGTTTTTTTTGGTTAGCGGTTTTTATGGTAATTCATGCTTTTTGGTCCCATGAGACTTTTTTTTGGTCATGAAATTTTTTTAGGCCCGTTTTTCAAAATGGCCGGTTTTGTCCGGCTTTTTTTATGGAAAATCCGGCTTTTTTGTCTTTGATGTCCTCCTTTTGCACTATTTCGCCATTTCCACAAGGCCGCGCTTATTTCAATATAGCGAGTTTGACGGAGTTTGGTTAAGCTACCTAAACCAATTATCCAATCTCTAGCTGTCCTATATCTTAGGTCAAAGTTGGCCCTGCTCAATCTGTCAATTCTGTCATTTCCAGGAGTCCGCGCAGGTTTGACAGGCGTTCTATTCATTTTTCTATTTCTATGCTTTAAACACGGTAGCAGTGGCGTGTCGTATAGGGGCCCCCCGTCCCTCTGCGCTTGGCGCCCCTGGCGTCCTTTGAGAAAAAAATAGAAATACTAAATTTAACGCAAAAATAAATGGTGCCCCCCCCCTCCCCGCCCTTTTATCCACGACACGCTACTGCACGGTAGTCCCATTCAGGGCCGTACCTAGAACCCAAAATTTTTATGACTCAAAAATAATAAAAAATTTACTAGTGATAAGTAGTACCAATATGGGCAAATTGCAATTTTTTAGGCAGAAGTGACTCTAATTTTTTAGATTTTTACTTATAACAGCTGAAAACATATGCTCCATTATCTAAAAAAGCAAAATGCATGCAAAGTGTCAGTCAGTCATGTCATGTCCCCCACACTTTCAATTTCTAGAAAACCACATATTGCTTGATAACACCCTTACTTAGTCATATGATAACATCAATAAGTTTATTCATATACAATTCTTGTGTTTTGAATAATATTACTTGACTCAGTGGCGCACCCAGGAATATCTATGTCGTATTTTATGTTATTTTATCTTGTTCGTCATGGATTATGTGGAAAGAATAAAAAAAAACTTAGGTTTGGGGGGTTCGGTTCCGTACCTGGGTGCGCCCATACTTGACTGTTGCTGAAAAATATAAATTTGACTGAAAAAGTATGCTTGGTTGACTTTTTTTTAGCCATCCATAGGTAGAAAGGCTATCGGGATCGTCAAAAAAAAACTTTTTTTTATTTTCGCTCAAAATAAGTTTGGGTCAAAAAGAACCTAACCACCAACATTTTTGATGAGTCTGTCTGTCTGGGACACGATAAGTTAAAAATCAATATATATACAGGGTGTCTCTAAAAGGTCTGTACAAAATCTTAGGACATATTCCTGAGGTCAAAATAAGTCGATTTAATGCAAATTACCGTGGTCCAAAATTGCCCCGTTTCAGAGATACAAGGTTGGTTTATGAGCGAAATTGCCGAAAAGCAACAAACTTGAATAAAGCTTTGGGAACAATAGTCAGAAGAAAACTGGCCGTTGCTATGGCATTTTGCCAGTGTAAAATAATAATTTCAGTATTCCGTTGCGGCATCGAACACTAAAAACGGAAATATCTCGAAAACGACTTACTTAAGTGATGTTAACAAGAGTACCTTTTTGGCTTAAAAAGATTCAGGAAAATATTTTCTTATCAAAAAAAGTTAAAAGTTACACTGAGAAAAAAGTTATAGTCATTTTAAACTATAAAAAGAGCATTATGAAGCGCCTTCTCACGGCCCCAGTGAAAAGGTATTCATATTTAGGTCTCGCATCCCAAAAAACGCCCGAGTGCGTTGAGAAATGTTCATAAATTTTAAGACAATCGATTTTTAATTTTTAAATTTACCACCCTGTATTTCTGAAACGGAACAATTTCGGACTAAGGTAAGTTGCTTTAAATCGACTTATTTTGACCACAGGAACAATAATGTGTGCTAAGATTTTGTAAAGACCTTTTACAGACACCCTGTATTTCAACTATTTAACAGCCAATGTTCCAATTTTGGGAACCGTTATTAAAAACAAATTGTTGCAGAGGAATTTATTCATAGGTTTCTAAAAATAAAACCAAATATTGTTAGTATTTAGGCAATATGTTTTCCAGTTTAATGAAAATGTTTACTTAGTTTTATTTCTATCCCTTATATAAAAAAAATCAAAATTCAAAAATTTTTTACCTTTTATTTTTATCTTCCTAGCCAGTGTAGCTGTGAAGGTATTATTTTCGACAAATTTTTTTTTTCAGATAGCGCCGAAAATGTGTTTTTGGGTGTATTTTGACCTATCCTAGCAATATCGTCGAGATGTCTGTCTAAGCGTGTGTGTGTGTGTGTGTGTGTGTGTGTATTATTTCTGTCCGTAACACGATGGCTGCTAAACCGCTGAACCAATTTTCATAAAATTTTCAGGTAAAATAGTGTTCGACACTCTTACGAGCTAATTAGAATTTGGTCAAAATCTATTAATGCTAATGGCAGTTTTTTGACAATTATAAACTTTAAAAATACTGTAGACTACATTATGCTTAATAATTATTTTTATTTTTTTTATTAGTTTTTCAAATTAGTTAGTTATTCAATGACATACCTGGTAAATAGTTTTGCACTTCTTCTGTAGCTTTTTGAGAAAACCGTCTTTAATTAAGCATGTGCAAAAATAAAGCTTCTCTAACACCCAAAAAAACTAGGCCTTCTAAATGGCTGTACCCACATTTTTTTTAATTAGCAATATACAGATCAATAAAATATATCTTTTTTAGGGTAGATTAGAAACCAAAGTGTCTGGTTACAATGCATAAAAAATTATATGGACCGAACCCATTGACTTCTATACCCTACGGGTAGACCCGGCATGGGCCTTAATTGCCATTATATCAAGCTTTTATCGCAATTGACCAAATACAAGTAAGAATTTAATGAGCAAGACAGGGATGAAAATAGGATTTCGGTTTGGTAAGTCCGAACACATGCAACATCGCAAAAATATTCTATTTGCTTGTCTTGGATAAAAAAGGGCAGTGGCGGCGCAAAATAAAAATTTTGAATTCCACTAGCATTTGTTTATCAACAATTTTCTGTTTGATTAATAAATAATTCATGAATACTTACTTGTGTATACTGTGTATATAAAATTCTCTTCAGTAAAAAAAAGAGTAAAAAGAATTTGTTAGCATGCTAAGTGCAGCGGATGTATTAAAATTATTGTTTTCATCTTAGAACTTTACAAATGTTGTACCTTCCAGGTAAAATATTTTCTTTGTTTGAACAAGGGTCTTCTTCAACTCTTCTCTTCTTGGGTGGACTACAAGTTATGCTCGAGTCAGATGAAATTAACAACTGGGCGCCGGGACAACTCGGCGCCGCCAACCGGGCGCCACGCCGGCCCTAATACAAAAATTTCAACATCTATTAAGTCGAGTGTTGAAATTTGGTAGGTGTAGTGTTCTGGAAACCTGGTAAAAATACCATTTACGTTTTTTATTTCAAGAATTGCGGATTCAAAATGGTGGGTTTCTTTATTTTTAAACCGATTTGTCTCAAACTTGAAAGTTTGCATTGTTTGAGATCACTTAATACAGTTTTAACACAAACAAAGAAAAATTAAAATGCGGATCCAAAATGGCAGATTTTCTTATTTATGCCACAATATTCATGAAATATAGAACTTTGCAGTGTTTCAACTCGCTGAATATGATTTTTGACTCAAACTCAAAATGGCGGATTTCTTTATTTTTAAACCGATTTGTCTCAAACGTGAAAGTTTGCAGTGCTTGAAAGCACCGATATGTATCAAATATCAAACTCATAAATAATTTAAAATGGCGGATCAAAAATGGTGGACTATTATGGACTATGTGGAAGATTATCATTTTTTACTTAAACTCATAAAAACATGACAGACTTTTTTATTTACTAACCGATTTGTCTTAAGCTTAAAATATTACATTTCTTTCTTTAAACGAGTCATATTTTGTATTAAGCTATAAAAGTCTGCCATTTGCAAGTGTGAGTCACAAATTGTATTAAGTGACCTTAAGCACTGCAAACTTTCAAGTTTGAGACATTTGAGAGAAATTCGTTGAAAAATAAAGAAACCCACCATTTTGGATCCGCCATTTTGAATGTTTTATGAGTTTGACTCAAAAGTTCTATATTTGATACATATCGGTGCATAAATAAGAAAATAAGTTTCAGGGTAAAACTGTATTAAGTGATCCCAAACACTTCAAACTTTCAAATTTGAGACAAATCGGTTTAAAAATAAAGAAATCCGCCATTTTGAATTTGCCATTCTTGTAATCAAAAACGTAAATTTTATGTTATCAGGTTACCAGAACTCTAGACCTACCAAAATTTCAACACTCGACTTGATGGATTTAACTCTAAGAAAACCAAATTTCAAGAATATTACATAAAAGATTTTTTAAAGATGTTTTTGCATAAATAATAATTAGTCCGGCGCCCAGTTGGCCCGGCGTCCAGTTGGCCTGCCGCCCAGTTGGCCCGCCGCCCAGTTGGCCCGCCGCCCAGTTGGTGGCGCCGAGTTGGCTGCGCCCAGTTGTTTATTTATTTTATTTTTATTTATTTATTTCTCAAATATCAACAGCCAAAGGCCAATTACAGATATAGTAAAATCTCACATTGTAACACATATTTCCAACCATAATAAATAAAACTTAGAAGTCCCGTGACCCGTTTATTCTCATCTTCTAGTCAGAAGGTCTCGAATTGCCCAGAAATTATTTAATTATAAATTATTTAATTATAACATGCTTGCTACCATGATAATTATTAATTAAATAGTTTAAAACAGCGATGCTTATTAAAGTAAGTCTAGTTGTCCTAGACTGCAACACATTTCAGGCCAAATTATTATTAAAAAATAATCTTATAAGTGCCGGGAAGTGACACTTTCTGAATCAAAATGTGTGAGGGTAAAATCGCACGGTCGCAGAAAAAACAATCTATCGTGACGCTACTGAACTTTCTCGTGTTTTAGCAAAAACTATCCGTCAAGACGACTTACCCATGAAATGTTGTTTTTTCATCGATTTTTTTCTTCTTTTGCACAAAAAACAATTTTGCACCATGTTTGAACTCAAATAGTTACTTCTAAACTTGTTTTTAAACGTTTTTAAGATTTCTTTTTGTAATATTCCCGCACGAAATTCAAAAAAATTCATCTCCGTACTTAGACAACATTGTCTATCAGTTTTCCCTGTATAAACCGACTAGCGAGTCGAATCACTCAAAATACGGCAGGTGACTTAAAAGTAGCCAGCTGCTTTTCTGTCGCACTTATGCCGTCAGTGTGAAAGAGATAAAAGTACCCATATATTATCTAGGGTATTATTAGCATGCAAAATCAGCCTATCTTTGTCCGTTCCACATGTTTAATAATGTCTATCTCTGTTTTTATTGTAAAAGAAATACCCGCCCGTAGAAACCAAATTGGATAAGGTCAATAAAAAATGCCTTGTCTTTCCGTCTCTAAAGCCCTTTCAGGGCTTTATACAACTCAATGACCGAACCGAACAACAAATTATATTGAAATTCGACATTGAATATAATTTCTTGCAAATAATGTCGGAACTTTGTTTTTCGAGATAATGAAAAGAAACGCCAAATACAATTTTAAAACAATATTTTTCACCCAACATAAACTATTCCTTCAATTTCAGTATCTTTTAGTTAGTTGGGTTTATATATTTTAATCCAGGATTAACATTATTATTGTTAAAAGGGTGCAAAATTGACCGAATTTTTGACAGTCTTTTTTGATTGGTTCATAAAATTTCGTGCAATTCCACATACAAAACGCAAATTTTCCAAACTTATTTTTAAACTTCTGATCCTTCCCCCGAATTTTTCTCCTGGGTACGACCCTGGTCCTATTATGTTAGATTACTAAATAGAGGTGATGGCATAGACCTATAACTGATGACATAGACCTATAATACGAAACAAAATTCACTAAAAACAAAAAAACATTTCCGGGCCAAATGGTTTGTTGTGTTATATTTAAAGATGTAGGTACGAGTACCTAGAAAAATACTCTGCCAATATATGGGCCCCTAAGCTCACACTAGGTACTATAGTTATAGTGTACGTGTGAGCTAATATAACTAAAAACTGAAATATATTTTATTTAACTCCAGACTAAATTACTTTTTGTTTGATACCACACAAGCCATGTTTTGACTTAAACTCAAATTTTTGAAATCTACCCCCACCCTTAAAAAAAAACAAAAAACTAAAATGTATTTTGTTAAACTCCGGACTCAATTACCTTTCGTTTGATATCACACACGCCATATTTTCACTTAAACTCTAATTTTTAAAATATACCCCCACCCTTTTATTTGGTTTCTGTTTGGTGGATTTTGTTTATTTTTAAATGGGACCATCTCGACCCAAGACCCAGCCTAGGTACCAAATTTCATTAAAATCGGCCAAGCGGTTTTTGAGTTATGCGCGTTGGTCGTTACAGACATACAGACAGACATACAGACAGACAGACAGACAGACAGACAGACGGCGCAACAAAAAAGTTTCAAAATCATCTGAAACGCAAAGATATATAAAAAATGTTGAAATCGGAGCAACTTTTTTTTTCTCGAAAAAATTAGGATCACCATAGCTCACACTACTATAGTATAGTATATGTGTGAGCTAAAACTTGGGACGAAAAATTTGCGTATTCAGCATTTTTTTTCTTATTTTCGTTGCTGATAAAATAATATTTTGGGAGGGGATTGAGCTCCCCTAGGTATCTATTGATTCGATTTTTTGTACCAAGAATTATTTAACTTTGGTGTGTGTTTAGATTAAATACTTTATCTTTTATTTATTTTTAGCAAATTTCTACTTACCTGTTTTTATGAATAAGATTCATTTCATTCCAAATTTCAAGAAACATTAACCCAAGGCCAAAGTTTACATACATTGTGTAAACTTTGACAAGGCATAGTCGTACACAGTCGTGCCCATTTAACTTGATAGTGCCAGAATTCTGATAGCTTCTTAAAAGAATTCGGGGTGCTGATGCTGCGTCAAATTTTTGCCCAAAATTCGGTAAAAAAACATGCCTTGATCAATTTTTTTAGTGCCGCAAAACCAAGAGCGCATACTTTTGTATTATATCGTCGCCTCTCTCACGAAGGGACCTAACTAGCATTTGGTAAATTTGTCAGGGGAGCTAAAAAACGAAAGTGGTAAGGTAGGTATGTTTCTGCACATAAAAGTGATTTTATTAATTAAAGCTGAACTATTTTCAATGAAGATATGCCACTTCGTGAGACCAAACAGTTGCATGGGAACAGTTAAAAGGGAAAATATCTCAATTTTCGTAATTTTGTTAGTTAGGTCCCTTCGTGAGAAAGGCGACGATATGTTCACTGTCCACAAAGAAATAAACAGTATCTTTATCACAAATACTTTTATTAATGACGACAACCCGATTTTTGTCCACTTCCACGTTTCTTTTCCAATTTTTAAATCAGGGAGTGACCGGGCTAATTCTTTAATTTTTAGTTTTTATATATATTTATCGGTTTCACAACGTTCTACGTCTTATCCGATACCCAATCTCCACTCACTCGTTTCTGTTTGCCCATAATTTATCATCTACCCTCTTATTCTTATTTCACTGTCTATTTCTTCTTTCCAGCTTCTCCTTGGCCGTCCTCGTTTTCTGCGGCCAGTTGGTTTCCATTGTAGTATTTGTTTAGGTATTCTTTCACCATTCATTCTTTGTACATGTCCGTACCACACCAGTTGTTTTGTTCTTACATTATCCACTAAAGTACGTTCACCCACTGTCATAATTTCTCTTATTCTTTGATTTGTAACTCTTTCTCTTTTTGATTTCCCTGCTGCTCTTCTCCAATAGTCCATCTCCGTAGCGGAAACTGTTCTATCCTTGATTGGCCATACTTCTGAGCCGCATGTTATAATAATTTTTACAGTGGTGTTATATATAAGCTTGTTGTTATGTTTTGATATACTTTGGTCCCAAATTATTCCATTTAATAAAGTTATTGCTTTTCTTCCTTGTAGGTTTTGATCTTTTATAGCTTTGTTTAGTGTTCCGTCAGCTGTAATTTTTAGACCTAAGTATTTATACTCATCACAGGACTGAATTCGCTGCCCGGTATTTAAGATTAGATCCTGTTTCGTTCCACCGATACACATATACTCTGTCTTATTGAGATTAACCTCTAGTCCCCACTTATTGTACTCTTCTATTAGTTTTCGTGTCATATATTCGAGGTCGTCATAATCCTGAGCCACTACTATCTGATCATCGGCGAAACATAAAGTATACAAGGTGGTTTCGTTCAATTTTTAGTTTTCCTCTAACGAAAATCAACTAAAAGAGTTTATTAACATGCTAATTTTATTATTTTACTTAAAAAATATAACAATATGCAGAGTATACGGATATATTTTTTGTCGCGTAATTTAGAATGCGTAAATTAAAGCATACATGCTCCGCACTCACAAAAACAAGACAACTAACTGGCTCACAGAACACCAAAATTGGCTGGCGTGCCCGGCACAAATTTTAGTTGATTCATTTCATTCAGACAATGTAAAAATTGCCCAACTCTGTCGCTCTTATAGGCCACGAGTAAAAATCTCTCTCTATTCGGCGGCGCCAGCAGCAAAGCGGCACACACCCCACTTCACACACGCAGCAGCCAGCGGTCCAGCAGACAGTGGTCGCTCATTATCGATTCGGAGTGTGATCCACTATTTTACATAAATTAAAAAGAAATGCATAAAATAACAAACATATTAAGATGTTTTAAAAATACAAAAATGTGTTTTTGTAAAAAAATAAGACAGTGCCATGGCTCCGTGGTCGTACATCTAAAATTGCATCAATTTAAAAGCAAAACGAAACTTAGGAGTACAGTGAAACCTCCCATAAGCGGACACTCACGGTTCCGTCGATTTTGTCCGCTTATTGGAGGTGTCCGCTTATGAGAGGGAACTGCGAAATTTCAATATATATTTATTAACAATTTCCGCTGCTTGAGTTTTTCCGATATTAAATTTTTCAGCGATCTTTCATGCTGATAGATGTTCCTTCTCTGAAACGTTAACAACTTAACAACCATTTTTTCACGTAAACTAAGAAGTTTTATACTAGGCAATATTTCAAAGAGATCTATTGCTATATAATAAAAATAAAATACAGCAGTCCCGCCCCCGCCGAATAAAATATGTTGTAAATACGACAGAAGTATTTAGTCTCCGCATTAAAACGAAAAGAGGGAATTCCTCGGCTGCAGTGTGCAGATAATATTTGTGTCCATGTTGTGCAGCGCTGCGTCTCGTTGTCAGAGGTTCGCGTCCGGTTAAGGGAGGTTTCAAAATTTGTTT
Source organism: Aspidapion aeneum (assembly GCA_963576565.1). Taxonomy (NCBI): domain Eukaryota; kingdom Metazoa; phylum Arthropoda; class Insecta; order Coleoptera; family Brentidae; genus Aspidapion; species Aspidapion aeneum. Next base: position 52,288,520 of record OY755043.1, read on the forward strand.
ACCAAAAAAAATTGTCCGCTTCCGGTTATTAGAGTGTCCGGTTATAGGAGTGAATTTTACATATAAAGAAATAGGGAAAACCGTCGTTCCAAAAAATTTGTCCGCCTAAAGGGAGTGTCCGCTTAATAGAGGAGTCCGCAAGGAGAGGTTTCACTGTATACTGTTTGTACACTAAATTTTTTGCTAAACCAAAAAATGATTAGAAAATTACTCACTTTATTTAACTAATGACAAATAATTTTAAGAAATAATTTTTATTGGAAGGGCACAAAATTTATAAAAGTACACTAGAAAATAATATTAAATAAATATTTGTTTAACTTTTAGTTATTCCACAGTTTCATCAAATAACTTAAAAGTATCAATAATCAGATTTTTTTAAAGTTAGTTTTAAAAATCGAATAAAAAAAGGGCCATTTTATAAGACAAATATAATTTTTATGTAATATCTCAAAAACTAAAAGTGACAGATAAAAGCTATTGTGCCAGTTGGATTCTTTGATTGAAAAAAAAACTATAAAAAACCACTTTAGAAAGTTATAGGGCCTCTCGCAAAATGCAGACTTCTTAACAGCCATCCGTAGCTTCGAAACAGCTTGCAACATCAAGATGCGGTTTTCACCTTTTCTTTTGAAAATTGAGTCTTGCAAGTGGCAGTAGGTTTTTTCCATCTCTCCTAGAAATATCTCAGTAGGCCTTGAAAAAACTAGTATTTGATTGAAACAACTTTAGAAGTGTCCTGTTTTCTTTCAAGGTAATGTGTTAAGGCCGCTTGACATGGTGCATGACAATAAAATTTGCAGGCAAATGCATGAAATTTTGCCCAGGTGCATGCGCAGTACAAATCCAGCTGATTGTTGCAGGCAATCCATTTTTATCGGTCCGGTGCCATTTTTTTGCATGCAAACTGGGGAATTTTTACCTAGATTCTGGGGAATCAATGCATGTCAAACGAAAAGAAGATTTTTTGCAGGCAACAATTTGCCCGAAATTTTTTGCTTGCAAATATTTGCAGCGCGTCATGCACCATGTCAAGCGGCCTTTAGAGTACCATATTTGCATGGCGATTTGATCCAGATTTAAAGTCATCTTGCGACAATATTTTATGTTGTATAAAATTTTCATAAAATAAATCTTATAGAGGGAGGTAAGTATATTTTATCCCTGTCCCTGAAATTCTATACCAATATAGATATCTTATAAATGTTGGAAAAAATTTTGCTTCAGTCATCAACAGTTTTCTTGAAATTTGTATTTTCTTAAAGAGTACATATCTTTCAAAAATTATATTTTAAAATCTGCTCCCACAAGTTGCTTATAATATGAAAGATATTATTAATTTACTCAGAAGGGTTTTCTTCGAGAAAAAGTTATATCTAGCCAGTCTTTACAGAAGTGTTTGGTTATTATTTTTAAAACACTTTAGGCCAACTTAAACAAATAAAAATAAAAAAATTATATATTAATAAAAAATACAAATAAAGTAAAGAATATTCAAAAAATAAAAAGTTAAAAATAAAAAAAAATTGAAATGTTCAAAAATCAAATAAAAAATACAAACTAAAAAATCTCAAAAACCAAAAATTACAGATGAAGTTAACTTTAACAGGTGGATTGTTTATGAAAAAAAAAGGTAAAAAAACTTTTAAGGTAAACGGTTCTATTTTGAATCATCAGCAGTTTACCAAACCTGCCTTTTAATAAACTAATATAACAACGTGGATGCTTTAAAAATATTTATTTTGTTGGACAAATTTTTCTAGAAAAAAAAAAAATAATTAATTATGCAGTTGTTAAGATTGCAGGTTCTTATCCGCTACAAAGGCAGGGTTACGTTCGTATTATTTTCTAGTTTTTGGTACAGCGAAAGAATATAATATTGTTTAACTCTTTTTAATATTTTAAATTTTTAGTTTGGTTTTTGGATTTATTATTATGGACACTTTTCATTCTTTCCAATGCAGCTTTGTTACGCATTATACGGTGAGCTCAATTTAACCTTAAAAAAAAACAACCCCAAGTACCAAGTTTGACACAAACGGTTTATAAATAGAATAGTCTTATATCCACTTATAAGGATTTTGGGTCCGCCCTCAGACTAACGTTTGTTTATTGATCTAAGGGTCCGCCGTACTAGTTTTGTTTGTTTGAGTAAAAAATTATAATAAGCGACGTTAAACACCGTAGAGTTCCAAATTTAATACATATCGGTTCATAAATGTAAACGTACTCCATTTCAGATCCGCCATGATATTTTTTTTAGGTTTGCGTCAGATATCTTAATTATTAGTTTTATACACTCCAAAGTTCCAATTTTGATACATATCGGTTCATAAATAGAAAACTCTGCCCTTTTGGATGTGCCATGTAATTTTTTTAAAGTTTTAGTTCATAATTTAAAAATGTTTTATTTTAGTTCTAAATTTGATGCCTCTTGGTAAATGAGTTTTTTTTTAATTTAAGTCAAAAGATTTAGCGACTATTAACACTCCAAAGTTCAAAAGTTCTTACTTATTGGTTCATAAATAGGAAACTTCGCCATTTTGGATACGCATTTTGATTGATGATTACTTTTTTCTCATTTTAAAAGAAAATATTGTTTCAAAACCTATTTTTTTAATTTTGGTCAAAAATTAGGTCCGGGAGCCCATTGTGCAGCTCTATGAGTTGAACAGCAATAAAAAAACTAGCTGTGCTTTAAAAAGAGATGCAAATGAGTATGTTCCAAAATTACAATTTATGTCGGGGCGCAGTTTTTTAGTAATGTCACGAGCATAAACTACTCGTTTCTGTCACGAGTTAGCGCATAATTGGGCACTGGTAGGCAGCCTAACCAAACCTACTTATACTTTAATTTTATCACGGCCTCTCAAATTGACGGACACCGCCAATGTTCATACTTGTTTTTGTTGTGTTTTTTTTGAAAAATAAAGTAATTTTCGGACTTTTTTCACTATCATGGAAACAGTAATGTTTTAAAACCGTGAACAGTTTTTCACAGTTAGATTTCATCCCAAATTTAATAAAAAAAACTGGCAAAAAAACAAATAAACAAAAACAGCAATTGACAAGCTCATTTGCTAAACCAGAGAATAAAATGTCAATGGTTAAAAAGGCCGGTCATTCTTCATTTGCCGCTATTACTTTGGTCAAATCAGGGGTCAAATCTAATCCGACAATGTTGAATTATCCGTGGCTTGCACGATCAAGGCCAACACAACCTACACAAAAATAGAGGCCACGACCCTGAAAAAATCAGCTGTTCTCCCGGGGCTGAATTTTACATTGGGTCTTATGGGAGGTCAGACGTTTTTTTATGATATTTTCAAAATGGCACTACAGATTTCCGCAAAATTTCAGTGAAATATTCTCAGACACCATCCCGATATTCCACCAAAGGTTTGTAAGGAAGCAACATGATTAATAGGTTAAAATCTGCAAGATTTAGCATTCCTTATTTTGAATTCAAATTACCCGCCATGTACCACATGCCAACTGTTATATTTGACATGTATTTGACTTTGTCATATGTGATTGTCACATTCGCTTCTGCTTTAAACTTAATTTTTGTGTGAGCTAATGAAGCGGCTATGAAAAATTAGGGCTTACTATACATTAAAAAAAAATTGTTCTGCCAGAATAAAGTAAAAACAATCTCAAAAACGGCTTTATTTAACAAAAAATCAAATATCCATGAACCGTCATTCCAACTTCAAAATTTTAAAGACAATCAGCTGTGTCGTAACGTGACCATAAAAAAAATCAGCCCCGGATGTGACGTCAACAAAGTGGAGGATCGTGGCCCGTCCATTTTGATAGCCCTCGCACGATAAATTAATTTATCGTGGCTCTTTGATCACGTGCCTTGGTGTTCTATGTCAGCTACCTTATTGTTAGCCGTGCGCCGCACAGTGGAACGTTTTGAAGATCTAGGTGGACAACCCCTGAGCCACATTAACACTCTTTAATGCTTGATTTTTTTAGCTTTAAAATAACATAAAATATTTAAAAGCATTTAGTATTTGCAATATTACCTACCTCTTATATAGGGTGATTCAGGTTTTAACGATTTTAAGATTTGTAGTCATACTGTATGTTCTTAACGAAAATTGTTTTAACAATGAAGTAACGGTATATATTTTTTTCAGTTTTTGCAAAACAGAATTTAAATAAAACAGTTTTGCAATATACAAGGTGTTTCAGAAAAATTTAAATAAAGACGTTTTAGGCGGGACGATCAAGAAAAAAATTCCGCTCTCATCTGTCACTATATGAAAAATAAATGCATTAAAAATTTTAAACATCTCACCCCTTGCCCGAGGTGAAACCAACCCCTAAAATTATAATGGGAAATGTTCATCGGATGGCATTATCTTTAAAGGGGTTTAATGTGAGAAAATTTAAGAGATATTTGGATTTTAATTTTTTATAACTAAGAAAGTTTAAAAAAATATTTGTTAAACTGCAATATTCCATTTTTATTTGAAAAATATCATTATTTTACATAACAAATAATAGAATAATTAACTAACACAAGTCCATTTTATTATTATCTTTCAAACTAAACTGTGTTAATTAATTTCTCAATCTGACACAAAAAAGACAAGAAAAATATATTATCATATTTCTAAAACCGCATAATAATAACTCGCTCCGTTTAAAACTTAATTTTTTAGATTTTTTTAACCTCAAAAAACTTCCCTTGGGGTTTGGTGCAGATGAATTTTTATTAAGCTTGGTTAAGCTTGTGACAGAGTGAAAAGTTACTGTTTACAAAAATTCGTGAAAGTCGAGAGTTTCAAAAACGCATCGTACAGACATACGTAGGGCATATTCTTAAATTACGTAACCCCTTCTCCCTCCCTCTCAGTGTAACGCAAGGTTATTAACCCCCCTTACCCCTTTGAGCGTTACGTACTTTAGGAATCGGCCCATACACGTAGGTACATGGGATAGGGTTTCTCAGATAAAAGTAACTACAAGGGGGTTTATGAGGATTTAGGAGACGGTAAGACATACCAATTTTGGTAAAAAAGTGGCGCTATTCCGAGCTGTATAAACGAAAACATTTATATGCGTTTTCAAAATATGGAGAAATAAATGGACACATGAGGGATCTGATACCTTCCTAGTTAGCCTATTAGCACACTTCAAGTAAAGCCATGATAATATATCAGCTTTGAAAAGTTTTTTGTATATATCTGAGAAACTAAAGCTCTTACGAAGTTTTTAGTTATAACACGAATCATTGAGCAAAATATAGTCTACTGTATTACGAAAACTGTATATTGATACGATGCTCCGTTAAAAAGATAGATTTGTTTAGAATTTTAATTGTCAAAAAACTGTCATTAGCATTAATAGATTTTGAAATCTAATCAGCTCGTAAGAGTGTCGAGCACTATCTTACCTGAAAATTTTATGAAAATCGGTTCAGCGGTTTAGGAGCTATCGTGTTACGGACAGAACGACGATAATGCTAGGATACGTCAAAATACGCCCAAATAACACATTTTCGGCGTTATCTAAAAATGTTTTTATTAATAAAATAATACCTATTAATAATACCATTGCTATGCAGGCTAGGAAGGCAAAAACTAAAAATTGTGACTTTTTGAAAAGAATAAAGTCCTAAAAAAATTGTTAACGTCATTTTATTGGCCTAGTCATATCTATATAGTTTTATTCAATTTGTTTAAAAGAAGGCGACAATATTTTAATTTTTCAAATAACACAATTTAAGTTTTTAAGCATTATTTTGAAACCCCCTGTAGATATTTTTCACCTCGACACTGCATCCGATTAAGCTCGCAATAGCGCCACTTTTTTCCTCTTGAACGAAAATCGTAAGTGTTACCGTTTCTGAAAATCTCACAAAGCCCTATGTACTTACTTTTATCTGGACACCCTGTAGACAAACAGACACATTAACTCATCTTGATATAGAAAATTGCACGAAGATTGACTAATTTAGGTTAGAAAATCCCCAAAGGGCATATTTGTGAAGGTATCAAAAAGAAAATGTCATTAGTGTGGTCATAGGCTAAATAAATTAATTTACGGGCTGGTCCTGTCTAAGGAGACTGTAACATCGATGTATACGGCTACCACTACCTTGTTCTGAGGACCAGCCCGTAAAGTAATTTATTTAAAATAATTAAGTACAAGTTTACCGCAAAAAAAGGACAAAATTTCAATACTGCGTCAGAAATTAGAGATTTCGGTTAATTAAAAAATAATAAAACTAAAATCAACAAATTCTAACAAACTAAAGTTTCAGTCGAACAAAAACTTTATAAAAATAAAATTTTCCTTAAACACCAGCGAATTCATAAAATTATAGCAAGTAAAACACTGCAGCAATGACAGTCAAAATGCTTCCCTAGTCTTAAGGACATGTTACTCTAAAAACGCCTGGCACTTGTTTTACTCCAGCGCCTACTACACGGGAAAAAACAATATTGTTTTAAAGCATTACCCATACATAAGATTAAAATGTCTAAGCAGAAAATTTTTAAGATGCAACTTTCAATGCAAATATCTTGACAACCAGAGGGGATAAAAAAATAATATTTTGGATCTAGGATGTATGGAATATGCCCTTTAATTGTAGGTAGCTGAAATGTTAATTTATAGTACTTAACCATGTCCACCTAGATTAGTCAAACGTTCCACTGTGCGCCGCGTGGGTCATCTTGGATACAAAATAGCAAATGTATTGGTGTTCCATCTGTGAGCAACAACGTGATTGAATACAAACATTATAGATTATAATATTGAATATCTCGTTGGTGAGCAAAGTTATTGTAGCAAAGTTGCGTTTGCTGTGTGTTTGAAAAGATTGTCATTTTTTCATCGTTTTTCTTACAATTTTTCCGAAAATATAAAATTAAGACCTGCCTTTTCGTTTTAATTTTCAGATTTTGATAAGTTTTCAAAATGGGTCAAACTCAAGGCCAGCCTCAAGAGGTATGTATAGAATAGTGAATAGAGCATTTTACAGCATAGGTATTTCTATGGTAATTTAAAAATTTTCCTACTTTTCTGGGATAATAAAAATACCTTTTTAAGAATGTAAATAATTTTTTTCTACGACCACATGAAAATGATGGATTTCACACGATTTGCATTATCAGAAAACGTTAAATTTCACCCATGTGCAGAAATTTTTCCGCACATGGTGTAAAACAGTAGTTTTCTGCACATTTATGTGTGTACGATGACGTTAACAGTCAACATACTTTTCCGCACATGTGTGCAAAGTAATTTTCCACACATGTGCGGAAACGCAGTTTCATTTGATTTGTGCTAAATTAAAGACCATTTTTTACAAAAATTCGTATAATTCAACAGTTTTCATAGGAAAAAATCGTGCACAACTCGGACTTTCTTACACTTGCGGATTGTTTCACTTAGCTAGCGCCTCGTTCACAACATCCACGCCCGTGTAAAATTTGTCACATTTTACCTCCATAAACCTAGCAAGCCCACCTCAATAAAAATTAAAAAAATGTATTCCAGAATTATGTGCTTTTTATGTGCTAATTTCGTCCACTTTTTAAAATTTTTGTGCTCCTTTGGTTTCCACGGAAATTTAAAAAAATTATTGGCGTGCTAGCTTTATATAAAGCTAGCAAGCCCATACAGAAATAATAAATATTTTTATAATATTTATATGCGAAAATTAAGTGCTTTTTATGTGCTTCCATTTGCTAAAAACAGAATTTAGCTTAATTTAAGTTTTTAAGCTTTTTAAAAAAAAAAAATATGTGGGCTGGCTAAGTTTATATAAACCTAGCAAGCCCACCTCAATAAAAATAAATAAAATAAATTCCAGAATTATGTGTTCTTTATGTGCTAATTTCGTCCACTTTTTAAAATTTTTGTGCTCCTTTGGTTTCCACGAAAATTTAAAAAAATGATTGACGTGCTAGCTTTATATAAAGCTAGCAAGCCAATACAGAAATAATAAATATTTTTATGCCCACCTCTATAAAAATTTAAAAAATTTATTCCAGAATTATGTGCCTTTAATGTGCTAATTTCGTCCACTTTTTAAAAATTTTGTGCTCCTTTGGTTTCCACAGAAATTTAAAAAAATGATTTGCGTGCTAGCTTTATATAAAGCTAGCAAGCCCATACAGAAATAATAAATATTTTTATAATATTTATATGCGAAAATTAAGTGCTTTTTATGTGCTTCTGTTTGCTAAAACAAAATTCCATTTACCAATTTTTTAAAGTTTTTTTTTTTAAATGTGTGGGCTGGCTAGGTTTATATAAAACTAGCAAGCCCACCTCAATAAAAATAAATAAAATACATTCCAGAATTATGTGCTCTTTATGTGCTAATTTCGTCCACTTTTTAAAATTTTTGTGCTCCTTTGGTGTTCACGGAAATTTAAAAAAATGATTCATGTGCTAGCTTTATATATAAAGCTAGCAAGCCAATACAGAAATAACAAATATTTTTATGCCCACCTCAATAAAAATTTTAAAAATTTATTCCAGAATTATGTGCTTTTAATGTGCTAATTTCGTCCACTTTTTAAAATTTTTGTGCTCCTTTGGTTTCCACGGAAATTTAAAAAAATGATTGGCGGGCTAGCTTTATATAAAGCTAGCAAGCCCATACAGAAATAATAAATATTTTTATAATATTTATATGCGAAAATTAAGTGCTTTTTATGTCCTCCCGTTTCCTAATAAGAAAATTTAACTTACCAAGTTTTTAAGATTTTTTTTTTAAATGTGTGGTCTGGCTATGTTTATATAAACCTAGCTTTATATAAAGCTGGCAAGCCCATATAGAAATAATAAATATTTTTCTAATATTTATATGCGAAAATTAAGTGTTTTTTATGTGCTTCCGTTTGCTAAAAACAGAATTTAGCTTAATTTAAGTTTTTAAGCTTTTTAAAAAAAAAAATGTGTGGGCTGGCTAAGTTTATATAAACCTAGCAAGCCCACCTCAATAAAATAAATAAAATATATTCCAGAATTATGTGCTCTTTATGTGCTAATTTCGTCCACTTTTTAAAATTTTTGTGCTTCTTTGGTTTCCACGGAAATTTAAAAAAGTTATTGACGTGCTGGCTTTATATAAAGCTAGCAAGCCAATACAGAAATAATAAATATTTTTATGCCCACCTCAATAAAAATTTTAAAAATTTATTCCAGAATTATGTGCTTTTTATGTGCTAATTTGGTCAACTTTTTAAAATTTTTGTGCTCCTTTGGTTTCCACGGAAATTTAAAAAAATTATTGGCGTGCTAGGTTTATATAAAGAGCAATTCCACGCCAAGTCATCCAATTTACAAAAAAAGTGTTGCCGTGACATTTAATTTTTTTCTTTAATCATGCTTACTAAATGAAACAGCTTATTCTTAACCACTTTTGCACAATCTGAGGGCAGTGCCTCGCCAAGTTCGCGCGCCGTAACCATCTTTTCTGGAAACATTTCAGCCGATATTTGACCTACCTAAAACTCTACTTCGGAATGAGCTACGAATCTCAAACTTTGCACAGTCGTAGATCTCCATGGAGTTAACAACCCTTCCAAGTTTCATGGAATTCCATAAAGTAGTAAAGTAGTTACGAAATTTCAGAAAACGTCGAAATTGCCACTCACTCACTGACTCACTCATGTATAGATCATCAATATTCTACTGTACTTCCAGACATGCTACAAAGCTGAAATTTGGCAGACTGATAGAAATTATGACCAAACCCCTGGAAAAAATCAAAGAACCCAAAAATGTTAATTTACTCCCCTCCCCTATACATTTAAAGTTATGTAAAAGTAGCATTGCCCACTTCCAGAAACGCTAGAGACTTGAGCTTTGGCAGACTTCCCTCCCCTATAATTGTAAAGTTAAGTAAAAGTAACATTACCCACTTCCAGACACGCTAGAGAGCTGAGCTTTAGAGGACCGATAGTAACTATGATAAAGTTATAGAAAAAAATTAAAACACCCCAAAATTGTAATTTACTTCCCTCCCCTATAATTGTAAAATTAAGTAAAAGTAACATTGCCCACTTCCAGACACGCTAGAGAACTGAGCTTGAGAAGACCGATAGTAACTATGACAAAGTTATGGAAAAAAATTAAAACACCCCAAAATTCTAATTTACTTCCCTCCCCTATAAATGTACAGTTATGTAAAAGTAACACTGCCACTTCCAGAAACGCTAGAAAGCTGAACTTTTTAAGACTGAAAGAATATGATAAAACTATATGAAAAAATTTAAAAACACCAACATTTTAATTTACTTCCCTCGCCTATAAATGTAAATTTATATAAAACTAACATTGCCCACTTCCAGAAACGCTAGAGAGCTGAGCATTGGAATGCTGATAGAAATTATGATAAAACCAAGGAAAAAAATTTAAAAAGCCCAATATTTTCATTTACTCTCCTCCTCTATAAGTGTAAAGTTATGTAAAAGTAATATTACCCACTTCCAGAAACGCTAGAGAGCTGAGCATTGGAAGACTGATAGGAACTATGATAAAACTATAGGACAAAATTTAAAAACACGACAATTTTAATTTATTTCCCTCCCCTATACATGTAAAGTTATGTAAAAGTAACATTGTGCACTTTCAGAAACGCTAGAGAGCTGAGCTTTGGAAGGCTGATAGGAACTACGATAAAACTATGGAAAAAAATTTAAAAAACCTCAAAAATTTAAGTCATTATATTTTACTACTTTAAAAATTAAGTATTATCCAATTCCTTTAAAAAACAAGTGAAATCATAACAAAAACATTTCATGTAAAAAAAGCCAAGTACGCGAAAATGGCATTCCGTAAAAAGAATTGAGATAAAAGTAAAGCCAAGTTCTCCAATACAAATTTCAAAATGAAAGGTTCTTACTAGTTTGGAAATATTTTTCTAAACTTGGCTATTACGGCTGTAAATGACTCTTAGGCACAGTGCTAAATTGAACATAAAGAAGTTTGGCTGTAATAGCAAAGTTTAAAAAAACATTTCCAAACTAGTAAGAACCTTTCATTTTGAAATTTGTATTGGAGAACTTGGCTTTACTTTTATCTCAATTCTTTTTACGGAATGCCATTTTCGCGTACTTGGCTTTTTTTACATGAAATGTTTTTGTTATGATTTTAGATTTTTTAATCCAATTAGTCTGTTGTACACGCATTTGAAAAGTCTAAAAACGAGCAAAATGGGACTTTAAAGAAAAAAATTCTGCTTATAGTAAACAGCACCTAAAAAGAATTAACCTATAATTTTGAAAACATGCATAAAAATAGTTTACAAGAAAATGTGATGTTTAGCAAAATCTTTTATACTGGCTTAATTAGAGCAATTTAGAGAATATCCAAAAAACGCAGAAATTTTCAAAGTTTTCATATTTTTTTGGGGTATAAATGTAATGTTTTTTTGATACAGTGTTGAAAAGCTATACTCTAGGACTATATCTTCCTTGTATAAAACATATTTAAAAAGTAGACGTTACCTTGGAGTTCCACGAAGAAGTTAAGAATGTCTGGGAAATTCCTCAACTTCACCATCAAAAATGACCCTGTCTATCGGGGTGCTAGTGGTAATCAAGTAGGGTAAATTTTTCACTGTATCATATACTTTTAAAAACAAGAATAAAATATCTGGGTCTGTAATCCTTAAGACACATTTTTTTGTTATTTTAATATTTTTAGTGATGTTAAATTGCATCACAAATTACAGGCGTGGATCTACGGGGGGGAATGCTTCCCCCAAATCTGAAACTTTACTCAGTTTTGACACATAGAATACACCTCCTGGTCACTATGCAAAATAGTTTTGTGAAATATTTATTATGATATTTTCCCCCAAAATAAAGTTTCTAGATCCGCCCCTGCAAATTAAGGTTTATCGGAAGGTAAAGTTTATTTATATGAGCACTATTCAATAAATTATGATCTAAACTCTCTTCATAAGGTCACTACACAAATTTGTTTAAAGTTTATTTACTTTTTTAGTAGTTACCTACTGTCATATTTAAAAAATCGGAAAAGAAGTTAAGTTCTATAATTTCAGAAATTTTTTTTCTGAGCTTGAAGTAAATTTAGCATCTATAGTTAAAGCATCCAGAGGAGTGAAAGAATGGTGTCCAGTTGTTGTTTGTTTGAGATTTTAATGTAAAACAAATCGTTTCACAGTACCTCCAAACGCATCACATGGGCTTTTACCATGCGTTAGTTTTGTACTTAGTTTTAGCTCACACATATACTATACTATAGTAGTGTGAGCTATGGTGATCCTAATTTTTTCGAGAAAAAAAAAGTTGCTCCGATTTCAAAAATTTTTATATATCTTTGCGTTTCAGATGATTTTGAAACTTTTTTGTTGCGCCGTCTGTCTGTCTGTCTGTCTGTCTGTCTGTCTGTATGTCTGTCTGTCTGTCTGTCTGTCTGTCTGTCTGTCTGTCTGTCTGTCTGTCTGTGTGTCTGTATGTCTGTCTTTAACGACCAACGCGCATAACTCAAAAACCGCTTGGCCGATTTTAATGAAATTTGGTACCTGGGCTGGACCTTGGGTCGAGATGGTCCCATTTAAAAATGAACAAAATCCACCGAACACAAACCAAATAAAAGGGTGGGGATAGATTTCAAAAATTAGAGTTTATGTGAAAATATGGCGTGTGTGATATCAAACGAAAGGTAATTGAGTCTGGAGTTATTTAAAAAAAAAGGGTGAGGGTATATTTCAAAAATTAGAGTTTAAGTGAAAATATGGCGTGTGTGATATCAAACGAAAGGTAATTAAGTCCGGAGTTCAACAAAATACATTTTAGTTTTTGTTTTTTTTTAAGGGTGGGGGTGGATTTCAAAAATTTGAGTTTAAGTCAAAACATGGCTTGTGTGGTATCAAACAAAAGGTAATTTAGTGTGGAGTTGAATAAAATATATTTCAGTTTTTAGTTATATTAGCTCACATAACTATAGTACCTAGTGTGAGCTTAGGGGCCCATATATTGGCAGAGTATTTTTAATGCGCAGTGGCGTATGCAGAAATTTTCCAAGGGGGTTGGGAGAGGGGGCTTGAGTAAAAGCAAAGTCCTGGAAAACCATTTATTTCTTCTTTCAGAAAAATTCAATCTTTAGGATAAGTTATTTAATGGTTTTGGAAAGATTAGGCCTCCAACGCTGTATGTCTGTCTGTATGTCTGTCTGTAACGACCAACGCGCATAACTCAAAAACCGCTTGCCCGATTTTAATGAAATTTGGTACCCAGGCAGGGTATTGGGTCGAGATGGTCCCATTTCAAAATGAACAAAATCCACCAAACACAAGCCAAATAAAAGGGTGGGGGTAGATTTCAAAAATTAGAGTTTATGTAAAAATATGGCGTCTGTGATATCAAACGAAAGGTAATTGAGTCTGGAGTTCAACAAAATACATTTTTAATAATTTAAAAAAAAAGGGTGGGGGTAAATTAAAAAAATTGGTGTTTAAGCGGAAATATGGCGTGTGTGATATCAAACGAAAGGTAATTGAGTCTGGAGTTAAACAAAATACATTTTAGTTTAAAAAAAGGGTGGGGGGTAGATTTGAAAAATTAGAGTTAAGTCAAAACATGGCGTGTGTGGTATCAAACGAAAGGTAATTGAGTCTGGAGTTCAATAAAATATACTTCAGTTTTTAGTTATATTAGCTTTCACGTACACTATAACTATAGTACCTAGTGTGAGCTTAGGTGCCCATAGATTAGCAGAGTATTTTTCCTTTTGTGACTCAATAAAAAAATTTGATTTTTTACATGCTTTAACCAAATAGCTTAAAAGTTGATGTTAAAATGACAGACCCAGATTTTTTATTTTACTTTTATTTAGACGATACAATATCAAGTAAAACAACGCACAAGCGAAGTTTTAATAGACAGATAGACATGACAATTTTTTTAGTCAAAAGTTGCCAACTCTGAGGTTTTTGCGGTTTTTCCAATTTTAAAAAATTTAGTTTTCTGAAAGCAATAGACCTAGAAATTTTTGTTTTGCCTTATATGATAGTCAAGCCACTGAGCTTTAATGTGCGTACAGACTTTTTTTTGATGGACCATATTCCGCACCGGTGTAAATAATTAAAAATCGAGAAAATCATAAAATTTACTATTTTTTAAAAACTATTTTTGCCATGTCAAAAAAGTGAGGTTAATTTTTTTTCTATATAGGATTATCCAACTAATATTAAAGATTTCTTCCGTCAAATTTGTTTTTACATAAGATTTAATACAATAGAAATAAAAAAAATAAGGCCATAACTGATTTTCTTCTTTTTTTTACTTTTAAAGTGGCCTGTAAAATACGGGAGGCGACATTAAAAAATAAAATTTGTTAATTTGGTATTCCTAAGGACACTAATACATTTTATCAAAATTTGGATTTTTTTCGTGACATGGCAGCTACCCCCATTGGCTGATTTGGCGTGGAATTACTCTAAAGCTAGCAAGCCCATACAGAAATAATCAATAAAGCTAGAACGTCAATCATTTTTTAAAATTTTTATATATTTATTATTTCTTTATGGGTTTGCTAGCTTTATATAAAGCTTGCAAGCCAATCATTTTTTAGCTCACACTACTACTATACTATAGTAGTGTGAGCTATGGTGATCCTAATTTTTTGGTTGCTCCGATTTCAAAATTTTTATATATCTTTGCGTTTCAGATGATTTTGAAACTTTTTTGTCTCGCCGTCTGTCTGTCTGTCTGTCTGTCTGTCTGTCTGTCTGTCTGTCTGTCTGTCTGTCTGTCTGTCTGTCTGTCTGTCTGTCTGTCTGTCTGTCTGTCTGTCTGTCTGTCTGTCTGTCTGTCTGTCTGTCTGTCTGTCTGTCTGTCTGTCTGTCTGTCTGTCTGTCTGTCTGTCTGTCTGTCTGTCTGTCTGTCTGTCTGTCTGTCTGTCTGTCTGTCTGTCTGTCTGTCTGTCTGTCTGTCTGTCTGTCTGTCTGTCTGTCTGTCTGTCTGTCTGTCTGTCTGTCTGTCTGTCTGTCTGTCTGTCTGTCTGTCTGTCTGTCTGTCTGTCTGTCTGTCTGTCTGTCTGTCTGTCTGTCTGTCTGTCTGTCTGTCTGTCTGTCTGTCTGTATGTCTGTATGTCTGTATGTCTGTATGTCTGTATGTCTGTATGTCTGTCTGTCTGTCTGTCTGTCTGTCTGTCTGTCTGTCTGTCTGTCTGTCTGTCTGTCTGTCTGTCTGTCTGTCTGTCTGTCTGTCTGTCTGTCTGTCTGTCTGTCTGTCTGTCTGTCTGTCTGTCTGTCTGTCTGTCTGTCTGTCTGTCTGTCTGTCTGTCTGTCTGTCTGTCTGTCTGTCTGTCTGTCTGTCTGTCTGTCTGTCTGTCTGTCTGTCTGTCTGTCTGTCTGTCTGTCTGTCTGTCTGTCTGTCTGTCTGTCTGTCTGTCTGTCTGTCTGTATGTATGTCTGTCTGTCTGTAACGACCAACCCGCATAACTCAAAAACCGCTTGTCCGATTTACATGAAATTTGGTACCTAGGCTGGGTCTTGGGCCGTGGTGGTCCCATTTACAAATGAACGAAATCCACCGAACGCAAGCCAAATAAAAGGGTGGGGGTTGATTTCAAAAATGAGAGTTTAGAAAATATGGCGTGTGTGATATCAAACGAAAGGTAATTAAGTCTGGAGTTAATCAAAATGAATTTTAAGTTATTTAAAAAAAAGGGTGGGGGTAGATGTCAAAAATTAGAGTTTAAGTGAAAATATGGCGTGTGTGATATCAAACGAAAGGTAAATTAGTCTGGAGTTAAACAAAAAACATTTTAGTTTTTAAAAAAAGGGTGGGGGTAGATTTTAAAAATTAGAGTTTAAGTCAAAACATGGCTTGTGTGGTATCAAACGAAAGGCAATTGAGTCTGGAGTTGAATAAAATATATTTCAGTTTTTAGTTATATTAGCTCACACGTACACTATAACTATAGTACCTAGTGTGAGCTTAGGTGCCCATAGATTGGCAGAGTATTTATATTTCCGTGGAAACCAAAGAAGCACAAAAATTTTAAAAAGTGAACCAAATTAGCACATAAAAAACAGATAATTGTGGAATAAATTTTTTAAATTTTTATTGAGGTGGGCATAAAAATATGTATTATTTCTGTATTGGCTTGCTAGCTTTATATAATAAATAAATAAATAAATAAAAAGGCCTTTATTTTAATCTCGGCGAAGGGCAGCATTGCTGTTTACTTAACCGAGAAAGAGAAAAAAAAATTTACAGTAAAAGAATATTACAAAATATTACAAGTAACTAATAATTATCTAATAAGTATGATTATTAAATTCTAATTTCGTAATTGTTAAAGAAAAAAAAATAACAATTTTATTATAATAGAGAAAAAAAATAAAACAACCTAAACTTGCCATAATAGTATTTATTGCTAGTTTCATTCCAAATTTTGGCTTTCCAATAGTTGTCTTTTTAATGCAGATTTAAAACATGGTGATGATATGTCTTTTTTATCAAATATTTTTAAGCTATTTATTATTTTTGGTGCACAATACGAAAAACTTCGCTGAAAAGTTGCCGTACGATGCCGTGGTGTGTCATATCCTCCCACAGTGCGAGTATTGCGACTATGTCTAGTGGTTCCAATATTAAGTTTTTTAATAAGATAAAATGGTTTCTCTCGCTGTAAAAGCTTATGTATAAAACAACTAAAATGCAACTTTTCCCTATTTTGCATATTGAGCCATTTTAGGTCCTTTAGTTTTTGACGAACGTGATCACGCCTCCTCAGCCCATACACGAATCGTATACAAGAGTTTTGAACTTTTTGTAACCTATATTTACTTGATCCATCAAGACAGGGGCCGTAAACAAAGTTGCAGTAGTTGCAATGTGACAACACAAGGGTTTCGCATAAATTTTGTTTGAGTTTTTTGTTTAATACATCTTTACTTTTGTATAAATTCCTCAGAGAAATATACACTTTTTGAACCACTTTGGCAACCTGTGTCCTAAATCTTAATTGGGTATCAAAAACTACACCCAAATTTTTCTGCTCTAGCACATCATTTACCCTTACATTATTTATCAAAACATTAAAATTTTGTCTGGACCAGGCTGCCAAAGGGCCAACATATATAACAGCTGATTTATTTGGATTTAATTTAAGACCATTTTCTGTGGAATGCTGATGGATCAGGTTTAGGTTTTTAATTAAGATAGTGATTGACATTTGAGCACTAGTTCGATTAAAAGGCTTATATACTTGTGTATCATCGCAATATTGGGCTAAGCTGCAGTCTTCTACACACTTGTTCATGTCATTAATATAAATAATGAAGAGGAGAGGGCCCAAAATGGATCCCTGTGGTACGCCACGATTAAGCTTCACAGGTCTGGAGTCTCTACCGTCCACCCTAGTTCTTTGGAATCTTTTGCCCAAATAGTTACTAACAAATCTGACACTTTTTAATTGGAAACCATAATCAAAAAGTTTGGCGAAGAGCAAATTATGATGGATAGTATCAAAAGCTTTACTATAATCCAATAGCACAAGTGCCGTAGTTTCTCCTTTGTCGATAGCAGCCAAAATATCATCCAAAACTTTAACAAGAGTTGAAGCTGTGCTAAAACCCGGACGAAAACCTGATTGGGTGTCAGATAAAAGTTTATTGTCAAGAAAATATTTAAAAATTTGTTTATAAATAAGTTTTTCAAAGACTTTTGACAAAACTGATAATAAACTGATGGGTCTCAAGTCAGATAGTTGACTTGGATTTGGAACCTTAGGCAATGGCAATACGACAGCCTCTTTCCATTGTGTAGGAAAATCGCTGTTTTTAATACAAAAATTAAAGATATGAGTCAGAAATGGAACAATAGTGGGGCAGCATAATTTAACCATCTCTAATGAGATATTGTCCATTCCTTTGGCATTCGATTTTATTTTTGAGATGGCATTCGTCACACCAATAGAGTCCACCAGCTCCAACTCAAACCTGCTATCGGTTGCTCGATTGCCCAGGTATCCCCTAACAGTCTCTGGAGCAACTGGTCCAGCCGCCCTCTGTACAGCTTCTATAAAAAAATGGTTTATAGCCTCAGAATTTTTTAGTTTTTCGGGCAAATCAAAAGTGTTTTTCGACTTACTATAGATATTCATGTCAGCCAAAGACTTCCATAACGCTTTTTTGTCGTTTTTATTATGCAAAAAGTTTATGTAGGCTTTTTTTTCATTCCTTACTGCAGTAGTAAATAGGTTACGAGCACTTTTATAGGCTTGCCAGTCTTGCGGAAGCTTGGTTCTTTTATATTTAGAGAGACAGTTGTTTCGATATTTTTTCATCTCTTTTAGTGTATCAGTGAACCATGGCGCTTTTGGTTTTGTCACCCGCACTGTAGTCATTGGAGCATGACAGTCAAAAAGATCAATAATCTTATCAGATAGAAATTTTACCTTCTGATCAATATGTGTAAATCGAAAAATTTCTTCCCATCTTATAGCTTGTAGGTCTAAATGTTACCATTTTAGGTGGAATCCTTGGGACCTTAATATTAAGTTTACAATGTATGAGCTGATGATCCGTGTGCTCATGCAAGTCAAAATGTTGTACGTTTCCTAATAATAGGTTTTTGTTTGATAAAATAATCACATCCAATAAACTTGCATTTTCGTTTAAAAATCTTGTCGGGTTATAAACAATTTGTTGAAAGTTATATGAGTTCAATAAAAAATCAAATTGTTCATCAATAGTTTTATGTTCTAAGAGGTCAATATTAAGATCCCCCGTTATCACAGTTTCATCCACCAATGGCAACATAGTAGATATTGATGTATCCAACTGTTCCAATGCTCTTAACTTATTAAAACGGGGTGGGCGATAGAATACTCCAATCCCTATTTTTAACTTATTTATTTTTACTATAAACCATTGTTGCTCAATATCTTCAGCTTGCTCAATATCTATCGTACTCACCTGCAAATTAGATCTGACATACACCCCAACACCGCCGCCTCTGCCTTCAGTCAATAACTTTTTTAAATTTCCGTGGAAACCAAAGAAGCACAAAAATTTTAAAAAGTGGACGAAATTAGCACATAAAGAGCACATAATTCTGGAATGTATTTTATTTATTTTTATTGAGGTGGGCTTGCTAAGTTTATATAAACCTAGCCAGCCCACACATTTTTTTTTAAAAAGCTTAAAACCTTGATAGATGAAATTTTGTTTTTAGCAAACGGGAGCTCATAAAAAGCACTTAATTTTCGCATATACATATTATAAAAATATTGATTATTTCTGTATGGGCTTGCTAGCTTTATATAAAGCTAGCACGCCAATCATTTTTTTAAATTTCTGTGGAAACCAAAGGAGCACAAAAATTTTAAAAAGTGGACGAAATTAGCACATAAAGAGCACATAATTATGGAATGTATTTTATTTATTTTTATTGAGGTGGGCTTGCTAGGTTTATATAAACCTAGCCAGCCCACAAATTTTCTTAAAAAAAAAGGTTAAAAACTTGATAAATGGAATTTTGTTTTTAGCAAACGGAAGCACATAAAAGGCACTTAATTTTCGCATATAAATATTATAAAAATATTGATTATTTCTGTATGGGCTTGCTAGCTTTATATAAAGCTAGCACGCCAATCATTTTTTTTAATTTCCGTGGAAACCAAAGGAGCACAAAAATTTTAAAAAGTGGACGAAATTAGCACATAAAAAGCACATAATTCTGAAATACATTTTTTAAATTTTTATTGAGGTGGGCTTGCTATGTTTATGGACATTTTCCTCTTGTTAATCTTGTTATGTAATATAGTATTCCTACTCGCATGCGGTAAGGTACACTTTACCAGTTTACCGCACGCATTTGTATGTCGTAATAGTTATTTACCTAACAAGTGCGGAAAGTGATACTGTACCGCACGCGACGGTACTACTCTCCGCGTCGTTCGGTCAAGCCGTCAAGGGCGACTTTCCTTACGCGTTAGGTACAAAATTTTACCTATGGTAGATAGGTACATTTTCTTTCAAAAAATTGTATATAATTATTTTAAAAAATGTTAAATTACCTAGATGAAATATAAATGTAAACAAATATTGAAGCTCTCTTATTGATGCGTTGCACAAGGAATATATAGCTAGGGGCTATAAATTTATTTTTTGGTTCCTCTATAGATACCGATTACACCAAGATAAAAAATTTGAAAAAATGTTGCGATTCCTTAAATCTACAGGGTGTTTTATCTACTTAATTGGGCAAAGCATATCTATGGTTTATGATTTTTCCTGAAAAAATACGAACTTTTAGAAATAAGAACAAGAGGCTTTAAGAAAAAATATTGAAAATGACAAATAATCGCATCAATGACCTTAGTACAAGCATAAACTAATAATATAATAATATAATAGACGCTCAGCTTTCATTAGGCCAATAGCATACTCTTTAATTCACGCACTGAGGACCTTTGAAATCAGCCGGTGACGACCGGTGAGGGCGCTGATGTCGCTATTCGTTTGGTAATAGCAGGTAACCACATGAACTCGAATGCTCGCTCTGTCTTTTTTTTCTTATGCAATAATTTACATAGGAAAAAAGAGAGAGGAAGCGTTTTTGCCCCTGTGATTACTCCATAGTGCAGTGTTGCCGATATTTTATTTAATTCAAAATCATTTGGAAAAATCTTTCAGTCACTCCCTTCAGTATACATGCAACCTTCTGTAGGGGTGGACGCGTCTTGCCCAGTGTAGGGCATAGATATGTAGGTAAGAAAAAGTAGATATATTTTCTGATTTCCAAGAGTTAAGGCCAGAGGCAAATGTACAGTCCTTACACTTTAAAATTTTTCGGACAACTTAGAATTTTTTTGGGAAAACTCAAGAAATTTTCGGAAATGTCAGGAAAAACTCGGAAAATGTTTGGAAAAACTTGGAAAATTTTCAAAAAACTCGAGAAATGTTAGAAAAAACTCGGGAAATTTTCGAAAAACTCGGAAAATGTTTAGAAAACCTCGGACAATTTTCAAAAAACTTTAGAAATGTTTGAAAAACCTCGCGAAATGCTCGGAAATGGTCAGAAAAACACGGAAAATGTTCAAAAAAACTCGAGAAATGTACAGAAAAACATACATTGGAAAAGAACTCTTTAACCTGCTACCATCTGAACTGAACAAAAGGTCAAAAAAAATCTTTTAAAAAACAAATAAGCACTTGGTTACTTCAAAATTATCCAAAATTAAATTAAATAAATAAATAGATACCTAACTAACTAGAAACTGATCTTCAAGAATATTTCATAACTTTTTTTAGTTTTATATATTATTTGTTTTTTTTTCATTGTAGTAGTATAACTACTATACTATACTATTTTGCATTTAGTTATTTTTACATTTATTTGTCTGAATTTTTTAAACTTTTTATTTAGCCAAATATTAAATTCAAAAATACTTAAAACACTTTTAAGTTAAACGGTTCAACTGAAATCATCAGCTGTATAAAAAACTAAAAAATTTTAAGTACACTAACGTGACTTTTAACAGACTAAGGTAAAAGCGTGGGGTGTATAAAAATAGTGTTAATAAACGATTGTTTAATCAAATAAGAATGACTTGTCTAAAATATCAAATGCGCTAAAAACCAGGTTTGTAATTCCTCACCTGTCACTTTTCATCCCTGATTTTAATTTTTTATCCCTGATCTATCCCTGTTCATCCCAGGGATAAACAGTGACACTTTTATCTTTTATGTTTTTATCCCTAAACAACGAAAAAGGATTGGGACTGACCCTTGAAAGGAGGCGCAGTTTCATTCTTTTTTTGTAATAAGTGGACCCTTTTTGTGGTTTCTAGTTAGTAAGATCTGGAACGAGTAACCTTATTATTCATATGGTAAGGTTAAAAACGAAATAGTCTATTACATATGAACAAGAGAAGAGAGTGACAAATTTCACACAAGCGTGAATGTTGAGAATGAGGCGCCAGCCGAGTGAAACAACAGGCGAGTGTAAGAAAGTTACTTTCTATCGAGTTGTGTACGCTATCTTTCCTACGAACACTGATGAGCTATACTCATTTTTGTAAAAACGGTTCTTCAATTTTGCACAAATCAAATGAAACTGTTTTTCCGCACACGTGTGGAAAGATAGTTTGCAAAACATGTGCGGAAAAACATTGTGGCAGTTAGCGCCATTGTACATATTTTCCATACATGTGCGAAAAGTACTTTTTCATGTGCAGAAAATTTTTTGTCCATAGGTGAAATCTAACATTTTCTGAGGATGAAAATGGTGTGAAATCCATCATTTTCATGTGTAGTGGTAGGAAAAAAATTATGCATATGAAGTACTTCTTATAAAAATAATTAACAAACAAAAATTTCATTTAATTACTTTGCGCTTTTTTGTATCTTACATTATATTTAGTTCTCTATGCTCAAATGTTTGTGTTGCTCTAGACGCTTTTAATGTAAACTACCTATATTATACTCGTTTGTGGTAAAAGCAACACACTTGTTATGGATAGACACAGTGGCGTATATAAGGGGGGGGGGGAGGCTCGGGCCCCCCCGAAGCTAAGATTTTTTTAGATATTTTCCACATATTTCCTGAATACAAACATAATATAATAACTTAAAAATATTCTAAAGATCATTTTGCAATCGGATAATTACTTTACGTTACTAATTCCTACTTTGTAGTCCTCCTTGCTTCCACCCATCGCCCCTTCTGTCATTCCCCCACACCCTCTTCAAAAACCATATTCGCATAATTTTATCAAATATAGGGCGATTTCAAAAATTCTTTCTGTATATGCTATAAGATTTTTTTCCAACAACATTTTACTGGAAATAAAAAACGTAAATGAAATAAAATTTCGGACTTCCATTGTCTTTATTTATTTTAAAACACGACGTTTCGGTTAGTAAGTATCTCTAACCGTTATCAAGTGTAAACTGAATGGAAGTCCGAAATTTTATTTCATTTACGTTTTTTATTTCAAGAGTGGCGGATCCAAAATGGTGAACATTTTACTGGGTTGCAAAAATCTTTATTTTACTATTATAGACCAGCCTTAAAAGAGTGTAATTTTTAAAAATATATTAAGGCATCTAAAGTTGAATATTTTTTAGTTTTTATAAAAAAATATCCAAATCTTATAGTGGTCGGGCAAATTCAAAGATTTTGGCTGCTTAAATTCAAAACCATTTTTTAAACTATTTGGCCAAAATTGGAAAGCGATTTTTTGGTTTGCGGTTAAATTTGGGTCCCCTGAAAATATTTCTTTACCTTCCTAGCTCGCGCAGCAATGGGTAGTGAAGGTATTATTTTCGACGAAACTATTTTTTTTGAGATAACGCCTAAAATTTGTTATTTGGGTGTATTTTGACCTATCTTACCAATATCGTCGTGATGTCTGCCTGTGTGTGTGCGTATGCCTCTGCCTGTGTGTGTGCGTATGCCTCTCCGTCACACGATAGCTCCTAAACCACTAACCCGATGTTCATAAAAGTTTCAGGTAATAGTGTTCGACACTCACGAGTTGATTAGATTTTGATCAAATTACATTAATGCTAATGACAGTTTTCTGCCAATTAAAATTTTTTATTAATTAAACACTTAAGTAGTCGCTACGGTGTAAAAAGTGCGCCACTCGATCTAAAAACCATCCAACGTCTTTTTTACCCTTTCTTCTTGGGCATATATTATGGAAATCAAAGATATTTTTGATTATTTATTGTATTTTAGAAATTATTAGTCTATGTATACCAGGTGCGCCAAAAAAACCGGACAATTTTTTTTCAATATAACTTTTGAAGTATATCATCGATTTTAATGGGACAAACTGCACTTGGCAGAGAATTATTCAGAGTTTTATCTAAATATCTTTTTCGGTCTGCCGCGCCATATCAAAATCCAAGATTGCGGTCGAAATTAAATTGCACCCTTCAAAGATGCTCGTTTATTCATGTATTGTCCGGTTTTTTTTGCCCCACCCGGTATATATATATAGACAATTATTTATATGTCCAAAACGTAAACGCCTAAGCCGAAACAAACGAGTTAGTGCAGGCGCTGTAGGTAGTTGAGTATGCAAAATATGACGACCGCAGTTTGACAATGGATTCTAGCTGACAAAAGGTCGCAGATTAACGATCTGGATGTTTCCAAGCCAGGTTTTGGTCTAATTTTTTTTATACCCCTTCTCTTATAGCCGTGTTCGAATTTCTGAAAATTTAACAAAGTTGACGCCTTAAAGCCACAATGACAGAGAAATTATTAATCAAAAATGTGTAAAATCCAATCTTTATTAGTTTGTTAGCTGCAAAACCCCCAAAAACCCCTCAAAACCTGCGATTTTGAGGTTTTCTTCAAATTTTCTGAAAAACTAAGCTTCTTAGGGAAAAATATGTAATTACCTTTATTATAGACAGTAATACAGCAAACTGTGAGGTACGACCAATGACAAAGTCTTCAGCGGCGTCCGTTAATTGAAGTGATGTAAAAATATGAAAACAAGAAACATGTTTATCACATGATTTAACCGATTTTCTTGAAAACTAAGCTATCTAGCAAAAATTATGTCCTACAGTCAATTGTAGACAATGAAATTTCCTTCAAAACGATGTATAAGAAGGTAAGATTACTTTTATCTATAACAATTTAGGGTCGTCCGTAAATTACATCAATTTTGAAAAATCACTAAATTAAGCTTTTTGGGAAAAAAATATTTACACTTTATTGTAGAAAATAAAATTATATTTTTAACTATGTATAAGCTAGCGCAGAGTATTACCAAACTTTCCAGCGGCGTCCGTTTGTTCAGAAAATGTTTAAAAAATTAAAAAACCACATGTTTGTCTTATGTTTTACCCGATTACCTTAAAAACTAAGCCTTCTGTCAAAAATCATGTTACATAGTCGATTGTAGACAATAAAATTTTCTTTTAACTGCTGTGTCACAAAGTAAGATTTAGCTTTAAATTAAAACCTCACAGGCGTCCGTAAATAAAATCAATTTTTACAAATCACAAATAAATTAATTTTTTTACAGGTTTTATCCAATTTCCTTAAAAACTAAGCCCAATTGTAAATGTTCTAAACTTTATTGATGAAAACAAAATTCCCATTTTACCGATATATAAGTCAGTGAGATTTGGTTAATGACAAACTCTCCAGCGAAGTTCGTATAGATATAATGGTCATATAAAACAAAAAAAAATAAAAGCATTTTTGTCACATGTTTCATCCGATTTTCCAAAAAAACTAAGCTTTTTATAAGAAATATGCTTGACAGCTGATTTATAGAAAATAAAATTTTCTTTTAAATGATATATAACTTGGTAAGATTAATTTCATTTTTAAAACTTCAGGGGCGTTTGTAAATAAAATAAATTTTTAAAAATTAACAAATGAAGCACCACAATATACCCGCCATCTGCATTGATAGTCTTTGCACCCCTTGTACCTTTCCTTCCATCCCTCCTCCACAAAAAAAAAGATGAAACTCCCCCCGAAAAAAGATTCTAGGTACGGCTCTAGCAGCAAAGGTGGTCCTACTACTCACCTTTTCTCCACATCCTGCGCCATAATTTTGTAGGTACGGTTAGATATGTGAGGAGGGATGGCCTACTACCACCACTGATTCAAATTTTAAGAATCTTAAAAAAATCGAACCAAAATTAATTTGTTTGGTGATTTTTAAACATTGATTTAATTTACGGACGTCCCCAAAGTTTTAAAAATTAAACTTTTCTTACCTTGTTATACATCGTTGAAAAGGAAAAAAAATTTCTTTCTATAAGAGACATTTTTTGATAAAGAGCTCGGTTTTTTGGAAAATCGGGTGAAACATGTTACAAAAATGTTTTTATTTATTTATTTTGTAAATGTTCCCCATTTACGAACATAATTTTATTTTTTACAATAAATTTTAGAACACTTTTTTTTATTGAGCTTAGTTTCTAAGAAAATAAGATAAAACCTGTAACAAAATTAATTTGTTTGGTGATTTGTAAAAATTGATTTTATTTACGGACGCCTGTGAAGTTTTATTGTGAAGATAAACCTTACCTTGTGGTACGGCGTTTAAAAGGAATTTTTATTGTCTTTAATCGACTATAGGGCACAATTTTTGATAGAGGGCTTGGTTTTTAAGATAGTCGGGCAGAACTTGTGACAAACATGTGGTTTTTTAATTTTTTTCACATTTTCTCAAAAAACGGACGCCGCTGGAGAGTTTGCTGTTAATCTGATTGCACTAGACTTATACACTATTAAAAAGGGAATTTCATTTTCTACAATAAAGTGTGGAATATGTTTTTTCCTAAAAAGCTTAGTTTTTGAGAAAATTGGATAAAACTTGTAAAACAAGGCCCTAAATTGTTATAAATAAAACTAATCCTGCCCTGTTACACATCGTTTAAAAGGAAATTTCATTGTCTACAACCGACTATAGGACACAATATTTAATAGAGAGCTTGGTTTTCAATAAAATCGGGGAAAACAGGTAATATGTATGTTTCTTTTTTTCATTTTTTTGCATTACCTCAATAAACGGACGCCGCTGGAGAGTTTGTCTTTGTTCGTACCCCACTGACTTGTATATCGCTGAAAAGGAAATTTTATTGTCTACAATAAAGACAATTACATATTTTTCACTAAGAAGCTTAGTTTTTAAGAAAATTTGAAGAAAACCTAAAAATTTTAGGTTTTGGGGGTATGGGGGTTTTTGCAGCTAAAATTTAAAGAACTAATATAATTTTATTTTTAGCTTAGGTTTTTAATATTTTTGATTCATTTCTCTGTCATTGCGGCTTTAGGGCATCAACATAGTTAAATTTTCAGAAATTCGAACACGACTATAAGAGGAGGATGGATAAAAAAAATTGGTCCAGATCCTTGACCCACTGTCAAAGTGCGCTCCTCTTATTTTGCATACTCAACTACCTACAGCGCCTGCACTAAGTAGAATTTAACTAGTTTCTGGCCCAAGCATATTATAATAAATAGGCAGTCGCTCGAAAAGGAATAATATTTGATTAAATTAAACCGTATACCTACCAAATTCTAAATACCTCATTCATAATAGAGTTCGAGCAAACCCACGGGGCCGACCGAGAGGCTCTCTCTCTTTAATGCACCTCATTTAAAAGAGCGGAAGAATTGCCAAGCGCTCCGGGTTGTTTACGCCAGGTCACTAAATGTCCACGTCTTGAAAAAGGAATCTATAAGCGGGGGAAAGTAGGACGATTGTAAAGTAGATTGGTATAATTGTCTTTGGTATGGCAACACCGCCGACTCTTTCAGAGGAGGCAATTCACAATGAATATTTACACCGTCGTGTATGGCCATCTGGTATGAGATTTCGGTAAATCGGGCCATTTTGGATTGGTTGTCTATTTATTAGTTTATGGTACAAGACAATGAATTAAAAAAACCGCCATTTTGAAAATGTGAACCCTTTGATTTTTTATATTTTTTTGAAAAAGGTGCTCCAATATTTTGTTCATTACCTTAAAAAATTTTAGGGTGGGCCGAGAAGTATAAATGCCAAAAAGAAAAATTCTTGTGTAAGTGCGTGGAGGCCTTACTTATATGTATATGGGCAAGCGAGCAGTCCTATTGAGGCGCCCAAGCTGTGAATCAATATACATTTTATTAAAAAAAGTTGTTTTGCTTTAAGGAAAAAATCTTTTGACACCCCCCCTCCTTGCATATGACATCAGCGGCGTCATTGAAGGGCCAAGACGGGCCTTGGCCTTCCATTGTTTAAAACCTTATTGGCTTCCATCATTGTAACACATTTTTCTAATACAGGGTGTCCCAAATTCGATTTCTTTTAGGAAGTCTCGACCATCACTTCCGAGTATCCAGTATAAAAAAGCAGTTTTTTTTAAACTCTGCGTTTTGGGAGGGGGCTATAACTTTGATGTTTATAAAAATTAAATTTTTGATCAAGTCGTTTTTCTATAGTCTATTTTGAGTATAACTATTTAGTTGAATTTCATCTAAACTTTTAATTTTTAGGGTATACCTACTTAGTCATAAAGTGAAATAGCCAGTGAAAAATTTCCTTTAAAGAAACGCATCACTCAGTATTTAATTTTTTTAGGTATTAGCTCACACATATACTATACTATAGTAGTGTGAGCTATGGTGATCCTAATTTTTTCGAGAAAAAAAAAGTTGCTCCGATTTCAAAATTTTTTATATATCTTTGCGTTTCAGATGATTTTGAAACTTTTTTGTTGCGCCGTCTGTCTGTCTGTCTGTCTGTCTGTCTGTATGTCTGTCTGTCTGTATGTCTGTAACGACCAACGCGCATAACTCAAAAACCGCTTGGCCGATTTTAATCAAATTTGGTACCTAGGCTGGGTCTTGGGTCGAGATGGTCCCATTTAAAAATGAACAAAATCCACTGAACAGAAACCAAATAAAAGGGTGGGGGTAGATTTCAAAAATTAGAGTTTATGTGAAAATATGGCGAGTGTGATATTAAACGAAAGGTAATTGAGTCTGCAGTTAAACAAAATACATTTTAATTTATTTAAAAAAAAGGGTGGGGGTATATTTTAAAAATTAGAGTTTAAGTGAAAATATGGCGTGTGTGATATCAAACGAAAGGTAATTGAGTCCGGAGTTTAACAAAATACATTTTAGTTAATATTAGCTCACACGTACACTATAACTATAGTACCTAGTGTGAGCTTAGGGGCCCATATATTGGCAGAGTATTTTTTTGGGCAAGTTAAGCCCCGCTCCCAAAACGCAGAGTTAAAAAAAACCGCTTTTCTTTTTAGTCTAAACTCGAAACTAAGGGTCGAGACATCCCAAAGAAATCGAATTTGGGACACCCTGTATAGTGGCGTCGAGTGCCATAAAAGTGCGGGAATAGGTACTTAGTCTAATTAGAAAAATGTGTCACAATGTTAGTAGCCGATAAGGTTTTAAACAAGGCCCGTCTGGCCCTTCAATGTGACGCCGCTGATGTCATATGCAAGGGAGGGGGGGTGTCAGAATATAAAAAAAAAGATTTTTTCCTTAAAGCAAAACAACTTTTTTGAATAAAATGTTAATTGATTCACACCCCGGGCGCCTCAATAAGACTACTCGCTTGCCCATATACATAGCCAAGGCCTCCGCGCACTTTCACAAGAATTTTTCTTTTTGGCATTTACGCTTCTCGGCCCACTCTAAAATTTTTAAAGGCAATAGACAAAACACTGGAGCATCTTTTTTCAGAAAAATATAAAAAATCGAAGGGGTCACATTTTTAAAATGGCGATTATTATTTTTCTTAAACCCTCTTGTTCTTATTTCTAAATAGTTGTAATTTTTTTTTTTGCAAAGTTCGTATTTTTTCAGGAAAAATCATAAACCATAGATATGTTTTGGCCAATTAAGAAGATAAAACACCCTGTAGATTTAAGGAATCGCAACGTTTTTTGAAATTTTTTATCTTAGTGTAATCGGTATCTATAGAGGAACCAAAAATTAAATTTTTATTATAATCAAAATTGCAAAAGGTGGCTGGGTTGACATGGAAAGCCCCATAGCTTAGCTATAGCAGTTATATTCTTTGTGATGCGCTGCTAAGGTTTCTAAGTGGTGCGCGTGTGTTAAAATTACTACTTTCCGCACGTAAATAAGTGCGGTAAAGTGCACTTTACGGCTCGCAAATAGGTAAAAGGAGTTTGCAGCACGGAGTGCGGTAAAGTTTTTACCACACAAAAATGGTTGCGGTAAAGCTTGCTAGTTAAGGCAAGATTTCGGAAAATCCATTTTCTAGAAGCATTTTATATTACTTTTTGGCAAATGGTCAATTCCCCCTTATTCGACCCCGCTGAATCCGAATATCCGGTTGCCACCTCAAAATGTTGACAGGGGCTGAGATATTTAAGATAGCGGCCAACATGGCGGCGAAATTTTAAATTGTTGCTGTAAATTTCAAATTGACACAGGTATACCTTCAAAATAGGTTCAAGGTAGGTGGTAAACGCTTTTACTCATTCGGCGTCGACCGGTGAGATACCACCATGCCAGAAGTGAGTAGCGCTAAGTGGTATCACCACGTTCCGCTACTGCGCTGGCAGTCCGGTTCCAACAATGAGTAACAGATAGCATGATGGCGCCTCCAGGATCAAAATATTCCGGAGGTAAAATACCCGACCACTCGGATCTCCGGGCGTCGGGTGATCCTGGGGGTCCTTCATGCAAAGATATTAAAAGAAGACCAAAAACTCAACTCAGAATTAATTTTAGCAATATAAGAGGATTAACATGAATTCAGTTCACCAACATCTTGAAGAACAAAGACCTGACATCCTTGTTCTCACTGAAACTAAAATCAGTTCTGCAACACCTACTGTGAACTATCTTTATCCCGGCTATGACCTACACCACCGTTTTCGACATAATTTTGGGATCTGTGTGTACATTAAAAATGACCTTTCATGTCATCGAGAGGAGAAGCTAGAACCAGCGAACCTCGATATCATATGGCTGAAATTCACGTCAAAGTCATCGACCAAGTTCATTTGCTGCCTCTACCGACCGCCAAGTAACACCGAGTATCAAAACCTTTTTGCGACATTATCCGAAAACTGTGATAGTATACAGTCTAACTATCCACATGCGGAAATTGTTTTTTAGGCGATTTCAACGTCCACAATATACCCTGGCTAAAACACCACAACAAAACATATAATGAAGGCAGGGAAGCAGAAGCTTTTGCCATAAGTTGTGGTCTAACGCAGCTTGTCGATGAACCTACCCGTATCTCAGAAAGGGGTGAATTTGCAGCGCTTTTAGACTTGTTCCTAACTACAAATCCTGACTTGTACACAATTCACTTGGTTCATCCGATCATAAACTTATAAGAACAAAGTGCGAAATGTTCATACCGCCAAGCCAACAATCACTTCCTTGTAAAATGTGGCACTATAAATCGGCAAAATGGAATGACCTTAAACAGTTTTACCTGGATTTTCCATGGCAAGATATTTGCTTTAAAACAGCTGATCCCACTATTTGCTGTAATGAAATAACAAAAGAAATCTTATCTGGAATGGATGCATATATCTCACATACAATAAAACGCAGAGCTAATGCAAAACCTTGGTTCAACAGCCAGTGTCAAACGGCTGTACAGAAAAAACGACAACAAACCCCTCAAAACCACACAGAATTTATAGAAGCCAGAAATAGTTGCAAAATTACTATTGACGCCGCCAAAGAAACATACAATCAAAGAATAAAAAACAGGTTGCTGAATTGTTCAAGTAGTTCTAGGTCCTTTTGGTCTCTTGCAAAAGCCGGTGGATCAAACTTCACCAAGTCATCCATACCATCACTTACAGATAAAAATACTCACTTAGCCACAACATCAGAGGAAAAAGCCAATATGCTGGCCAAAATCTTTTCCTCCAACTCAAACCTAACAGTGCCAAATGGAAAAACTCCACCGTTCATTGAAAGGGTTTCCCACAGTATGCCAGAGGTACCCTTTTGTCACAGAGAAATACGAAAATCCCTTAAAAAGTTGGATACAAACAAAGCAATGGGTCCAGATGGCATTCCCGCGATAGTACTCAAAAATTGTGCTAGCGAACTCACCCCAACTTTCGCAAAATTATTCAATTTATCTTATAGGCAAGGAGTATATCCATCATCATGGAAGTCTGCCGCAGTACAACCCATTCCAAAGAAAGGAAAAAAGACAGATCCGTTAAACTATAGACCAATTGCTCTACTTCCGGTGATATCAAAAGTAATGGAAAGAGTTGTGAACAATCACCTAACCAAGTACTTGGAAAAGTACAAAATTATCAACGACAAGCAATACGGATTTCGAAAGTATAGGTCAACTGGCGATTTACTTACATACGTCACTCACTTATGGCAAAAAGCGATTGAGTTGCGAGGTGAAACAAGAACAATTGCTTTAGATATATCTAAAGCATTCGATAAAGTCTTGCATTAAAATCTACTCAACAAGCTCAAAGCAACGGGATTGTCGCCGAGACTTTGCACTTGGTTTGAAAGTTACCTTAAGGATAGATCCATTTATGTTGCACTGGATGGCCGGAACTCCAACTCTTACCAAATAAATGCTGGTGTGCCACAGGGAGCAATCCTTTCGCCAACACTTTTTCTGATTTACATAAATGACCTCATAGATAAAACAGTAAATCCACTTTATTGCTTTGCAGATGATGGCAATGTAGTCACCTCAGTCATACCACCCACATGTCTCTCCGTACGTGAATTCCATTACCTTAGACTAACTGAAATATCACAGATAAATAACGACTTGGAGATAATAGAGGACTGGGGGAACAAAAACCTTGTACAGTTCAACGCGCAGAAAACCCAAGCAGCCCTGTTTTTAAAAAAGACCAGCACCGGTGAGCCAAACATCATGCTATCTGAAAGTGCTGTCGCATTGCAGAGCCAGTTGAACATCTTAGGAGTCACTGCAGAGACCAACATGTCTTGGCACAGTCACGTGGCAGATATAGCTAAAAGGGCGTCCCAAAAGCTTGGGGTGCTATTTCGTACAAGACATCTGTATACACCAAGCCAACTGCTGACACTCTACAAAGCCCAGATTCGACCAACTATGGAGTACTGCTCACATATATGGAGTGCGGCACCCAAACATACCTTAATGCTTTTGAACACTGTGCAAAAACGAGCTATCAAGCTGATCAATGACCCCGCACTTACCCGTAGCTTGGATAGTCTCGAACATCGAAGAACTGTGGGCGATCTATCTCTCTTCTACAGGTATTATCACGGAAAATGCTCTGAAGAGTTCGCACGTATGATCCCCCCGGGAGTAGCACCTACTAGGCGAACACGTCAAACAGACCGTAACCATCAATTTATTGTCAAAATAGAGGCACCAAGAACCTCATTATATCAGAATTCATATCTCTGGAGAACAGCATCGCTGTGGAATAAACTCCCTGCGACAGTTTTCCCTGCAGGTTACAACCTGAACCGTTTCAAAACCAACACACACCAACATTTCCGCGCACTTGCCGCTTCTCGAGCGTGATAGGGATCTCCTTGCGAGTGCGCATACCCGTAAAAAAATATTTATATATATATATCTATATATATATATATATATATATATATATATATATATATATATATATATATATATATATATATATATTTATATAACTAAAAAATAATATCATTAGTGTTTTTTTAATGGCTGCAAAAACCTCCAAAAACCCCCCAGACCATCCAAAAGTCCAAGAGACACATTTATTATATACTTTATTATAGACAATAAAATTCCCTTTTTAAGATATAATTTAATGAAGTTAGACTAATAACAAACTCTCCAGCGGCGTCCGTTAATTGAAGTTAATTAAAAAAGTAGAAAACATACCCATGTTTTTCCCAAGATTTATTCGATTTTTTTTAAAAGTAATGTCTACAGGTAATCATGTCTTATAGTTTATTAAAGTCAATAAAATTTCCTTTAAAATGATGTGTAACATGATCGGACTGGTCTATAGTTATAACTTTAGGGGCATCCGTAAATTAAATAAATTAAAAAAAAAAACAGAAAACCATTTTTGTTACAGGTTTTATCTAATTTTCTCAGAAACTAAGCTTAATATGAAAAAATAGATTCTATACTTTATCGTAGACAGTGAAATACTCCTTTCAACAATGTAAAACTCGGTGGGGTTTCACTTATAACAAACTCTCCAGCGGCTTCGGTCAATGGGGGTGATTTAACAAGAAAAATATGTTTTGTAAACGTTTTATTCAATTTTCTGTCAAGCTTTTTATCAAAAAATGTGTTCAATACTTCGTCATAGCATCGAAGAAATAATTTTTTCAATAGTCATAGTCAATAAAATTTACTTTCAAACGATGTAGGTATAACAAACTGTGTGTTATTTCATTTTTGTAAAATTTTCTTACAAACGAAGGGCTATAGGATAGAATCAGTTAAAAAGTATTTTCTTATTCTTATGAAGGTTATTTTTGTTTAAAAATACATAAAATATGTAACAAAAGTTGATTATTTTTGAAAATTTATTTCTATAAGTACGCCTCTGGAGACTTTCCTGTGACATAAACCCTACAATATTTTCTACAATAAAGTACCTATACTACATATTTTTTTCCCAAAAAATGTAGTTTTTGAGAAAATTTTATAAAACATATAATAATGTTACAAATTTAAGTTATTTAAATTTTATAATTGGAATTTATTTAGGTTTAGTGTAGTATTAGGTCGATTTATCTTAAGGTTGTATTCTTAGTCTAGGTTTTAGTTGCGTTGTCTGTGGCTTGCGGTCGCGGTAGTGCGGGAACTTTCCGGACGTCGAAGGCTGCCGGAAAGTTCGAGAGAGATGGACGATCCTATATATAGGGCCGGGGTCGCGCACCAGGAGTCGGTCACAGATAACGTGCTGTAGTGGTCGTGAGATTAACACGAAGTTAATAGACCGATTATAGTAGTGAATTATTAGCAAGCTATTACTATATGTTGTTTGAATTCTCCGTCGTGGAGCATCTTTGTAATTTTTGGAAAAGGAGTGAAAAAATCCTAAACTCCACACAATTTTTGAATAGATTATATATTCCTATTCATACCCCGACGCGTTTCGGAAATTTTATATTTCCATCTTCAAGGGGAAATCTGCAATACAAGATAACACTAGTGACTTTCTTAAGAGAAAATAGTACTTAAAATATTAAAAATGGAAGTCAACGATACATAATAAAATATAAAATAATTCTACTTACAAGTTAATTGTCCAGGTCAATAAAAATGTGAACAATATGATTAACAGTAGTTACATGACAGTACAACATTAAAAATTAAAAAAGTTTTAAAAAAAACACTCACAGATAAACTAAAACTTTTGTTACATAAAATAATTATTAAGTCATTACATTAAAATATTTCAATAGAGGTTAACTGACAGTAAAGAAAACGCTAAAATTTAAAAAATTAAAAAATTATCATATACCTAAAGGGACAAGTATCTCCATCTGTGACTAGAAAGATCAGGTTTTAAAAAATTGTAAAAAGTCGTCCTGCAAATAAACAAAAATCAATATTTAATATTTGGAATACCAGAAAAAACCTCAATCGTCCTGCTGGTACAGTCTCTTCAAAATAAGATTCAAATAATTTCTCCAAATGATACAAGAAATTAAAACCCTAGAATTAAAAAAATCAAACGAATCAAAAAATTAGAAAATTAAAGAAAAAATTAACAAGTTAAAAATTTTAGAATAATCTATATAAAAAAAAAAACAAAAACTTAAAAAAATAAAAAATAAAAAACATTAATTAAAATTTTTCCCTCAATAAAATTTAATAAATGAAAGGGTCAATAGATTGTAAATAATCAAAAATTAAGTTTTTTAAAACAGTTAGAAATTTTTGCTGCTTCTACATAAAATTGTGGTACTTGATCATTTAAAGTAACTGCATTTTCATCCAAAGAACATCTCGCTATTTCAATATTCTCCAAAATGTTTAAAAGCTTACTTTTTGGAGTCAAATGGAGAGGCTTGAAATCTTGCTCAACGTTAAAATTGTGGTTATTAATTCTCAAGTGTCTGCCAAAGGGAGATTTGTTGTTACTTGGATTTCTTTGAGACGTAAGATGTTCTTTTATTCTTACTTCAAACTGTCGTCCTGTTTGTCCAACGTATGATGCACTACAATCCTTGCAATTAAGTTGGTACACTCCGTTCTTTTCTGTTGGTTTTTGAGTGTCTTTAAGTTTTGAAAAAAGGGACTTTACAGTAACAAAAGGTTTAAAAGCTATTCTAATGTTAGGGAAGCATTGTTTAAGAATTCCACTAATCTGAACAGAAATATTGCCTAAAAAAATTAATGAAACATAACTACTAATTGGAGTTTGTATTATTTCAATGTTAAAATTTGACGCTGGAGATGACTGAAAATGTTCCGATGACACCGAGGTGTCCAATGAATTTCGAAGCATCTTACGAGCTTTCGAAGCAAAAAGTTTCTCAACGAACTCCATTTTAAAATCATTAAAAAATGCTATTTGTTTAATTGTCTGCTTTTCTTTTAAAAACTCTTGGGGTGAAATAGGGATATTAAAAAGTCTATGAATCAGAGCATGTAAACCTGATTTTTTGTGTTCTAAAGAATGGCAGGAGTCGTTGGGTATTAAATTGTCAGTCTGTGTTGGTTTGCGAAATATTGAAAAAGATAGTTTATTGTTAATTTTACTTATTGATACATCTAAAAAATCCAATCTACCATTTTTCTCTTTTTCCATAGTGAACATAATCTTGGTATGTAAAGAATTTAAAAATATCAAAAATTGTTCCAATTCCTCGGCAGTACCTGTCCATATGGCAAAAACATCGTCGACATACCTCCTCCACACAAGAACCTTATTCACTAGAGGACTGTTACTATCAAAAATCCTTTTTTCTTCAAAAAATTTCATAAAAATTTCGGCTAGTAGTGGGGATATGGAACTTCCCATAGGTAGGCCATCTGAAGCCGTGTAGAAAGATTTATTAAAAGCAAAGAAATCCAATGACAAAACTTTTTCTGTTAAAGATAAAATACAACTTTTTTGTTCGACAGTTAGGTCGGCTTTAGACAATAAACTGTTTAGTAGTTGAACTGTCTGTTTTCGTGGGATGCTAGGAAATAAATTGGAGACGTCAAAAGAAACAAGAATACTGTTCTGCGGGAGTGTTAAATCCTTAATTGAATTCACAAATTCTATAGTATTTGTTATTGATTTAGATGACTTAAAACTAATTTTCTCCATTAAAACTTTGTTAAGCCATTTCGCTAAGTTGTAAGCTGGTGCATCCACAAAAGAAACAACCGGTCTAATAGACTCCATTTTTAATGACTTCCATTTTTAATATTTTAAGTACTATTTTCTCTTAAGAAAGTCACTAGTGTTATCTTGTATTGCAGATTTCCCCTTGAAGATGGAAATATAAAATTTCCGAAACGCGTCGGGGTATGAATAGGAATATATAATCTATTCAAAAATTGTGTGGAGTTTAGGATTTTTTCACTCCTTTTCCAAAACAGCTATTACTAAGTTTAAGTGCGTGTTTTTGTACATAATTTGTCGAAATAAATTGACGTATCGTTTCCAACAAATGCGAGTTTTAATTTGTCGTTGTGAACCCGTAACAATTGGTGTCAGAAGTGGAACTAAAAGAAATAAATAGTGCAAAGACTACCCTTACATAGTACCACCGGATAGGACAATTGGACAGAAAAACAGTAAGTGATTTTTCCAGAATATTCGAAGAAGTTCGATATTGTTTTATTCAAAAACTAAAAGAGATATTTAAGAACCGACTTCGACATTAACTTTACAGTCCAAAAATTGATAATTAGAGAGATTTTCTAGAATATTCTATAACATTCTACGACGTTCTATTCAAAAACTAGAAGAGATATACAAATACCGACTTCGACATTAGATTAGTAATTTTAAAAGTAAGAATCAGAAAGAATTTCTAGAACATTCCATCACTTTCCACGACGCTCTATTCGAAAACCAGAAGAAATATCCAAAAAGAGACTTCGACATTAGCTTAGTAATTTCAAAAGTAAGAACTAAAAAGAATTTCTAGAAGATTCCATAACATTCTACGACGTTCTATTCAAAAACTAGAAGAGATATACAAATACCGATTTCGACATTAGTTTAGTTATTTCAAAAGTAAGAATTAGGAAGAATTTCTAGAAGATTCCATAACATTCTACGACGTTCTATTCAAAAACTAGAAGAGATATACAAATACCGACTTCGACAGTACCTTAGTTATTTTAAAAGTAAGAATTAGAAATTATTTCTAGAATATTCCATAACATTCTACGACGGTCTATTCGAGAACCAAAAGAGATAATCAAAAAGTGACTTCTACATTTGCCTAGTAGCAGAAAGAGTAGCATTTACCAGTATATTCCAGAACATTCCATTAGGTTCTATTTAAGAATTGGAAGAGATATTGAAAAACCGACTTCGACATTCGCTTTATAGCCCTAAAATAGACGTTTTAAGTGATTTATCAGGAAGTTGATGCTTACTAGACAAGGATCGGCAAAGATGGAAGATCTAACTAAAATGATACAGGCTCTAGTAGCTCAAATGGCTCAAAATCAGAACGGTATAAGACAGACCATTGAGCAAAATCAGGGCGATATGAAACAGACCATGGAACAAAACCAGAATGACATGAGACAGACATTAGATAGCATGCAAGAAAACTTCGATCAGATAAAGAGCAACTCCGAACAGCTGAGAGAAGAGTTCAATACCGCAACCGAAGATCTTAAGGAAGAAATAACCCAAAGAATGCATAGTGTAGAACAAAAGGTACAAAATAATTTGCAGAATGTAGAAGAAACGGTACAAAATGTTAAAGAGAAGGTACAAAATGTTGAAGAAAAGGTACAACATGTTGAAGAAAAAGTGGAGAACAAACTACAGAATGTAAGGGAAGCAGTTTTTCAAACCATAGAAGAAAAATTCCA
This sequence comes from Aspidapion aeneum, assembly GCA_963576565.1. Classification (NCBI taxonomy): domain Eukaryota; kingdom Metazoa; phylum Arthropoda; class Insecta; order Coleoptera; family Brentidae; genus Aspidapion; species Aspidapion aeneum. The sequence continues at coordinate 52,327,028 of OY755043.1, forward strand.
GGACATGTCAAAACAGTTTATACAGCTTCAGAAAGAACACAACAAAATAAAAGCTCAAGGATGTGTTGTAAATTCCAACCAAAACATTAAGCCTCCAAATTTTGATGGTACGTCTTCCTGGTCTACTTACAAACAACAGTTTGAAGCTGCCGCTGCTGCAAATGGTTGGGATGATGAAGAAAAAGCTAGAGCTTTGTTAGTAGCTCTACGAGAACCTGCTCTGGGACTTTTACGGTCCATTCCAGTCGAACAAAAACAGAATTATAATGCTTTAGTGGCAGCGTTAGAAAGAAGGTATGGAGACGAACACTTGCGAAATTTACATTGGTCAGAATTAAATATTCGTCAACAAAGACCAGGAGAATCATTGCAAGAGTATGAAGCAGATATCAGGAGGCTGATGTATTTAGCTTACCCAAATATGCCAGAAAATTACAGAGATCCCTTCACGGTAGATCGCTTTATTAACGGATTACGAGACACGGAGCAAAGTTACTTCGTCGAGAACGCTTCCATAACAGCAGTGAAGTGTTGATTCGAGCCCTTGAAATTGAATCATCAAATAATATGTCCAGGCCAAAAGTAAGAGCTGTTTCAACATGCTATCAACACTGGCGATGCCCAACCGATAAGACAACCCCCAAGAAGACTACCAATGGCCAAGCAAGAAGAAGTTTACAATCTCATTAATAAAATGCTCAGCGACGGTGTTATTGAAGAGTCATCAAGTCCTTGGTCATCTCCTGTGGTGTTGGTCACTAAAAAGGATGGAAGTACTAGATTTTGTGTCGACTACAGGAAACTTAACGATGTGACCAAGAAAGATAGTTACCCACTGCCAAGAATAGACGACACATTAACAACGTTGGCAGGATCATATTGGTTTTCTACTCTTGACCTGAAAAGTGGGTATTGGCAAGTAGGAATCTTTGAAAGAGATAAAGAGAAGACTGCATTCTCTGCTGGAAGTGGACTTTATCAGTTTAGTGTGATGCCATGTGGCCTGTGCAATGCCCCAGCTACATTTGAAAGACTAATGGAAGTCGTTCTACGAGGCCTTACTTGGAAAACCTGCCTAGTCTATTTGGATGATGTCATAGTAATGGGGAAATCATTTCAAGAACATCTAGATAATTTACGAGAAGTATTCTCAAGAATCAGGAATGCAAATCTTAAATTAAACTCAAAGAAATGTTTTCTGTTCCAAGAAAAAGTTGAGTTCCTGGGTCACGTTGTTTCCCGAGAAGGCATCCATACCGACGAAAAGAAGCTACAAGCAATAAAAGAATGGCCTCAACCTCGTGACAAACATGAATTGAGAAGCTTTTTGGGTCTGTGTACATACTACAGACGATTTGTTGAAGGATTTGCCAAAATAGCGTCTCCGTTACATAGACTTACAGAAGATAAAGCTTCTTACAAATGGAATACCGAATGTGACCAAGCATTTAGAAGACTAAAAGCAGCATTATGTTCTAGTCCGATTCTTGCATATCCCATTCCAAAAGGAAAATTCATATTAGATACTGATGCGAGCAACGATGGCATAGGAGCAGTACTCTCCCAAGTACAAGATGGAGAAGAACGGGTCATCGAATTTTTCAGCAAGAAGCTATCCAAACCAGAGAGAAATTATTGTGTTACTAGAAAGGAGCTCCTAGCCATAGTTAAATCCGTAGATCACTTTCACAAATATCTCTACGGACAAGAGTTTCTGATTAGAACGGATCATGCTGCGTTACAGTGGCTCATGAAAATGAAACAACCTGAGGGGCAAGTCGCGAGATGGATAGAAAAGCTACAACAATACCATTATCAAATTAAGCACCGAGCAGGAAGGGTGCATAATAATGCAGATGCATTGTCCAGAAGACCTTGCCCCGAGGATTGTAAACATTGCAGGAAAATTGACCAGAAAGAAGGAATTACCTACGTGCGCCAGATAAAGTTAGAACCAGATGAAGAATGGATGTCGGCTTCGATTAGAACCACACAACTTAACGACAAAGATGTAGGACCTATCTTGCGATTGAAAGAAGAGAACAAGCCACGACCATCATGGCAAGATATCGCAAACCAAGGGGTGATATTCAAATCACTGTGGGCACAATGGGATTCACTGATAGTAGAAGAAAACATCCTTAAACGTGCCTGGGAAAGTGCCGATGGCCTTACTGTGATTAATCAAGTAGTGGTTCCTAGGAGCATGGTAGACAATATAATGGCCGAATGCCATGGTGGAAAATCAGGCGCGCACCTAGGCATAAATAAAACCATGGACAAAATTCGAAACCGATTTTATTGGGTCAATTACTTTCAAGATGTGAAAAACTGGTGCCGCCGATGTTCGACTTGTGCAGCCAGCCAAGGTCCCAAAACAAGGTCCAGAGGTCAAATGAAACTATAACGTAGGTCTGCCATTCGAACGCATTGCTATTGATGTGGCCGGACCATTTCCAGAAACTAAAAAGGGCAACAAATACATCCTTATTGTCATGGATTATTTTAGCAAATGGCCAGAAGTTTTTGCTTTGCCTAACCAAGAGGCCGCTACAGTTGCAGAAGTTCTGGTAAATGATGTTTTCAGCCGATTTGGCATTCCTTTTGAACTACATTCAGATCAAGGAAGAAACTTTGAATCAAAGCTCTTCCAGAATCTCTGTGACCTTTTAGGAATACATAAAACACGGACTACTGCTTTGCATCCGCAGTCAGATGGCATGGTTGAAAGATTTAATAAAACAATAGAGGAACATCTTTGCAAAGTTGTTGATGAGCACCAAACAGATTGGGACCAATATATTCCATTGTTTTTGATGGCCTATAGAACTGCCATTCACAATACGACAGGAGCTACTCCATCTAGTATCCTGTTTGGTAGAGAACTGCGTTTACCATGTGATATCATGTTTGGTTCACCTGAAGAAGCACACTTAGAGGGTAATGACTATGTCGAACGTTTAAGGCAAAAGCTGCACGATATCCATGAAGTGGTTAGAGAGCGAATAGAAATAGCCAGTGACCGCATGAAAGCGAGGCATGACCTGAAAGCAAACTCTTCAGGGTTCAAAGAGAATGATCAAGTCTGGCTATACAATCCTCAACGCAAGAAAGGAAGATCACCTAAGTTGACACCACCATGGGAAGGGCCTTATAAAGTAATTAAAAGAAATTATGACCAAACCCCTGGAAAAAATCAAAATTCTAATTTACTTGCCCACTTCCAGAAATGCTAGAGAGCTGAGCTTTGGCAGACTGATAGGAACTATGATAAAACTATAGGGAAAAATTAAAACACCCCAAAATTCTAATTTACTTCCCTCCCCTATAAATGTCAAGTTATGTAAAGGTAACACTGCCCACTTTCAGAAACGCTAGAGCACTAAGCACAAAATCGTAAAAAACGTTAAATAAATGTTGAAAATTTTTTTTTTCTAACACAATTTTGTGTTAAAATGAAGTCAACTTTTGACATTAAAAAAACATGTAGAAAATCCTAACAATAAATTAATGTAAGAGCATTACCACAAATATATTTCTTAATAACGTTAAGAAACCAGCATTAAAACCATAATTTCACTGACATTAAAAATAATACCATCAATATATGGTTATTTTTATAATGTTTTTCCTAGATCTCACTTCTAACGTTGAATTTAAGATATATGAAGCTAATAAATGTTTTGTTTTTTAAACTTTAAAAAAATATATACTATAGAGGGCGGTTCGGTTCATTGCAAAATTGGGCATACAGTCCCGTTTGCCATGTGGGATGTCTTAAATGACTGGCCTAATGGCCCGTTCTGTAGTGGGACTATGGCAGGTCCCACTACAGAACGGGCCATTAGGCCAGTCATTTAAGACATCCCACATGGCAAACGGGACTGTATGCCCAATTTTGCAACCATCAAAAACCTGTGCTACTCCCGTGATACTCAAAAAACCTCAAAATGTTGGTACTTATTTCATTTTTTTTGAAAAAACTATGTTAAGATAGCATTTTTCGAAGCATTTTATACTTTTATAAAGTCAACTAAATTTCCTACAATTTAAGCCCCACCCCAATCCTCTAGGCCAATTCGTTATTGAAATACAGCCAATCAAATATCGGCAATTTTTTTGAAAAACTAAAAATTAATGAATACGGTCACATTCCAAAGCAAGTATCGGCTAAACTAGTGGCTCTAGAGAAAACTCATGCGAAATAAAGTTGTAGAGAATTTATTCAGCTTTAATTTGATGTAAGAACGATGCCGCTAGCCGTCGTATTTTTCTCAAAACCCAAAATATAGTAAAACATCGACGTTTGGGGAGTATCTTGGAAACAAATTTTATTAAACGTAATTATAAATAAACAACATAAATATAATATGTATAAACTATAAAATATAATAATACAAAAACCCTACTTTACTTGGCCGTCTTAGAAGGAACGGGCCTCATCCATTCCGGATCAGTTGGAGAGGGGGAGGAGGAGGGCAAAATGAAGTGGTGCGAATGTCTACAAAAAATCCGCACCGGATAGACCTTGCCACCATTTTCTTTGATCCAAACTCGACGCAGAAAGAAGTAGGAAATGCTGGCGAGAAGATTTTCTTGAACCTCTATGAAGGGGATCAGGGCACGCTGAACAGCATGCGATACTTGGCATTCGTAAAATCGGCAGGAATGGCCAAAATAAACCTTGCTCGCCTCCCCTCAACTACAGAAGCTACCAAATATCATTTCTGGAGAACCTACCACCATAGGTCTAGAAATGGTTGGGGGTCAAGAAAAATCCATCCGACTGGGGATGGACCACCAGTCAACAGGGTCTCATGCCAATTACAATGCGTGCAGAGCCCGCTCCTTAAAATCTGCTTAAGATGGTTGCTTGCAGATGCAAGAAAGGCTGCATAGGATCCTGCACCTGCAGAACTGAAGTGCTCCATCCTCTGTTCCTTTTGCCAAGGGCGAAGCTGCAGCAACGTTGCTCCCATCATCCTGGATGAGCAGAACGACGAATTGGACGATTTAACATATAAGGACCCACCTCCATCTTCAGAGATGTCCTTCCTCCTCCTCATCCCCCTCCGACTGATCCAGAATGGATGAGGCCCGGTCCTTTTAAGAGGGCCAAGTAAAGTAGAGTTTTTGTATTATTATATTTTATAGTTTATATTATTATATTTTATATATATGGAATGTGATCGTATTCATAAATTTTTAGTTTTTCAAAAAAATTTATATTTATGTTGTTTATTTTTAATTACGTTTAATAAAATATGTTTTCATGATACCCTTCATACTTCGATGTTTTACTATATTTAGGTTTTTGAGAAAAATACGCCTGGCGGCCTCGATCATTCTTACATCAAATTAAAGCTGAATAAATTCTCTACAACTTTATTTCTCATGACTTTTCTCTAGAGCCAATGTTTAGCCGATACGTGCTTTATAAAAGTATAGAATAATTAAATTCGAAAAATGCTGTCTGTAAGTTGTAATGTTTAAATACATTATGTAGAGTGCAATAAATAAATAAATAAATAAACATAGTTTTACAAAAAAAAAACTGAAATAAGTACCAAACTTTTGAGGTTTTTTGAGTATCACAGAAGTAGCACAGGGTTCTGAGGGTTGCAAAATTGGACATAACTTAGTTTCATGGGTCCTAACAATATATAAAAAAATCGTAGATACCGTAGATACAGTCCCGTTTGCGATGTTTGCCCTTTTTAAATGTCTTAGATGACTGGCCTACATCGCCATTTGTAGTTGCGTTTGGCTGCGAGTTGATACGAGTCGGTACCAGATACGCTTTGTGTAATTTTTGTTAAAATATTTGCCTTGTGTAGAAACAAAGATGGCAAATTAAAAGCACAATTATTAATCATGAGAATGAATACATATTTGGATCGGAATATTACTCCAGTTATGTGGGAAATATGGTATAGTTAAACAACAACAAATGTGTATGCATTGATCTAAATAAAGCACCCCAACATAAGGTAAGAAAGTAAACAAAAGAAAAAAAAAGGTTTTGTATGAAATATCGCATACCTAACGTTATAGGTAATCAGACAGGGAATGCGACAATTCACCGCGGACGATTAGCCGCCGGACCTTAAGCCGCGTATTCACTTGAGGCAGAATTCGCAAGCCTCGCAGTGGGACCAAACGAATGCTTTGTTTGCATTCATGCTAAATTGAATACGCGCCTTGAAATTGTTTGCTTTGTATTCACTTGGGCATGAATTGTTTGGCCTCGTAGCGAGGCACTTACTACAAAATTATTGTTTACATAGAATTTCAAATTTTATTTTCAGAAGCTACGGATTCGAATTTCCTTTACTGAGTGTCGAGTTCAGGAAAACCTCAACAGACTGTTGCTGTCCTGCGTTTCCAAAATAGAACAATTTTATTTACGTTATTTTTGTTACCTTATCTTTAGAGATAATTGAAAAAAATATATTTTTTCCTTGTTATAAAAACATTTATTTTTCAATATTAGAAAAACATTTTTTTTTACTGTTAAATATCAATATTTTTTTAACGTTTGAAAAACATAAGATTATTTTTCTAACGTCAGAAAACGGGTTATTAAAGCTTCTTTTTCAGTATGAATATGACGTTAGAACTAACATCCAACCAAACGTTATGTTTGTAAATTATACTTTATTTTGACGTTATTAAAATGTTTTTGTGTTTAGTGGGTAAAAAAACCCCAACATTTTCATTTACTCTCGTCCCCTATAAATGTAAAGTTATGTAAAAGTAACATTACCCACTTTCAGAAACGCTAGAGAGCTGAGCATTGGAAGACTGATAGGAACTATCATAAAACTAAACTTTAAAAACACGAAAATTTTAATTTACTTTTCTCCCCTATACATGTAAAGTTATGTAAAAGTAACATTGTCCACTTTAGAAACGCTAGAGAGCTGAGCTTTGGAAGGCTGATAGGAACTCTGAAAAAACCATGGGAAAAACCTACAAATTTTAAGTAAGGCATTGCCAAAGTTTTGAACAATATTCCGCATATTTTACTACTTTAAAAATTAAATATTATCCAATTCCTGTAAGTGAATGATCATAACAAAAACATTTCATTTAAAAAAAAGCCAAGTACGCGAAAATGCAAAGCCAAGTTCTCCAATACAAATTTCAAAATGAAAGGTACTTACTAGCTTGGAAATGTTTTTCTAAACTTGGCTATTACGGCTGTAAATGACTCTTAGGCACAGTGCTAAATTGAACATAATAAGAGCCGGTGACACAGAACTCTACGTTATCCATACCAAAATAATTCACCGTCAAATAGTGTCATATTATCCTTCAAATATATGTGCCTACTTTAGTTAATAACGAGACGTTGTCTGAAGTCGCTAATTAAGCGAATTGTATGAAAAGATTTACAGGTGCGTTAACATCTTATAGTAACAGTTTAGACTCTATTGCAAGTATGTCATATAAACCCATTTATAAAAATATGATGATGCTGCCACACCTCACTCCAGTTGGAGGACAGGCACATGCACTTAAATAAAATTTCGCCCCTGGTTAAACCTACATAATCTAAAAACATTATATTATTAATTGTTTAATGCTGCCAGTTATTTTTCTTTTTTTGAATTTTTTGGAAAACCTAACCTTAAAGTTTGTTTTGATATTTTGGGCTTTCTTCAAAAACCTTCAAAAAAGAAAGTCCTGTTTGGGAAAAATTCCGATCAGGTGATAATTTCTCCCTTTGTTGAAAGTTATTTTCTTTTTGATCACCTGATCATTTTGGTACGATCATGCGCGGTTTTTGCTCACGCTGGGAGTTTGAAGCGCCACCCTGTGTGTGACAGGAGAATGAAGAAACCACTTCCGCCAAAAAACTAAAAGAAGTCACACGTGTTTTCGGGTTGAAGACCGAAATTCCAGTCGCAAGAAGGGGCGGTGCCGCCAGTGAAAAGAAGGGACTGCTGCAGAATTACAGAAGGTAAGCTTCTAGCGTGTTGCCGATTTTTTCCTTTGTTTTTTTTGTTTAATAGACTCTGTTTTCCCAGGCGGGGCGAATTTAATTTTGGGTTTATTTTTTTTGGGATATCTAGTTTTTCTCCCCTTCAGGGCTCAGATCTCTATTTGGTCCTTCGAACCGGATGTTTTGAAAAAGCCCTTTGGATTTTACAGTTTTTTTTTGTTAAAAAATTGGTAATTTTATAGTTTTTTTGCAGCAACCATATTTTATCGTTTTTTTTGCCAGATTCGGACATTGTTGTTTTTGTACCGGTTTTTTTTAGAGTCCGCATGGTTTTGAAGGTTGGTTGCCCTGAGTTTGGTTTATGACCTCGTGCGACGATAAAAGAATACCCCCGTTCGACATTTGGCAGCGACCCGGGCGCCCGTTTTTTTTTCTTGCTGGCTGACATTTCATTGACGTTTGTGTGTTCTAACCTCACAACTTCACGTGTTGTTTTGTTTACCTTCGAGGTTGGAAAATTGTGATTTTTCGTCAGGTTTCGAATTTGTTTGTGTGAAATCCGTCGAAATTTACCTTCGTTTTTTGCTTTCGTTAAGCGCGAGATTGTTGCCGCGTTCTTAGCGAACCGTACCCGGGTGTTGATAGCGAAAAAACCTACTTTTTTGTATCTGATAAAAACCGCTTTGTCATGTCTGACATAAAAGTTTTGAAAAAACAACAAAATAGCGTTTTTAATAAATTAAAAACAACTTATAATAGAGCCATCGAAGCCCAGGGCAATGCAGAGAAGGCAAAAAAGTTAAAACCCAGATGGGAAGATGTGCCTTCTCTGGTAAGTCACTTCGATGCATTGCATTTTGAAATTATAAGCTTGGATAGTAGTGATCAGATACAAGAAAGTCAGGAAACTTTAGTGCAGGAATTTGATGAAATGAAATACACAATTAGATCGATTTGTCGTCAGCTCTATCCGGAGGATTACCATGATGCCTCACAGACAATTTTGAACCATTCCCTGGTAAATGTGGACAGGGGTCTTGAAATTAAAAGAATAGAGGTACTCCATTTTGACGGTAATCTTAAAAAATGGCCCACCTTTTTTGATATGTTTAAGTCACTTGTGCATGACAAGGCTGACATGAGTGAAATAGCTAAATTTCAAGCCTTAAATACTGCTCTGGTGGGAGAGGCTGCATCTGTAATTAGGAACATACCGCTAACCTCGGATAATTATCGAGTAGCCTTCGATGCGATGATTAGACGCTTTAATAAAATACTTTTGGTAACAAATTATTGGACGTCTATTTGTCAAGCCCCTTCTGCAAAATCGAGCAACCCACATGATTTGAGGTTATTGTTGTCCACTTTCCGGGAAAATTTGGAAGCATTGTCAAACTATGATGATGTAGACCTTTTAGATTTTGCTAAAATGATTCTTCTTTTGCAAAAAGTTGATACCCCATTGAAAACTCAGTTTGAGATTGAGTATAGTGATAAGGAAATCCCGTCCTATAAAGATTTGTTTAAATTCTTAGAGAAAAATTGTCGGGCTTTGGAAAATAGTTCTCTTTTGAATAAGCCGAAGGAGGTCTCACCTTCTCTACCCCCTAGGAAGGATGGCAAACCACCCTATCCTGTGTTATTGACTATTGACTGGAGCAGGCCAGTCTGGTAATAAAGGATGTGTTTATTGCCAGCAACAGCCCTACCATCCCCTTGTGAAGTGCACCAGATTGCTGGAATTAGAAGTAGGTCAGCGCCATCAATTTGTTAAGCGTGAACGATTGTGTTTTAACTGCTTTGGCAAACATGGTGTATCTCAATGCCCTACAAATGCCACGTGTCGTCAGTGTCAGGGTCTTCACCATTCCCTGTTGCACTTTGTGAAAAGCTCTCCGAGCCCCCAAGTTGATCGTCCAGGGGAGACCCCCGTATACTTAATAGTGAAGGTGCCCAACAGGCATTGTGTACCGCTACACCCAGTAGCAACCATTTAGTGGTAGATGCCAACAAAAAGTTTGTGTCTTGTCGGGCAATTTTAGATTCCGCTAGTGAAGCATCCTTTGTAACCGTCTCTTTGGCTGAGAGGTTAGGACTTAAAGTAGCTCCGAATAAAACTCCTATTAAAGGAATAAATGGCATGATTTCTAGTACATCAGATGGCAATGTAACATTGCAGATAAGCTCGTCCAAGTTTCCTGATAGTTTGTTTTCTTGTGATGCCATTCTTATTCCTAAAATTTGTGGAACCATACCTGTGACTGTTGTAGAATATGATTCTATTCAGTGGCCATACCTAAAAAATTTAGATTTTGCTGATCCTAAATTTGGACAACCTAGTAGTGTAGACCTTTTAATTGGTGTTGATTTGTTTGGTCAGATTCTTGTGCCTGGCTTTAAAAAAGGAGAAAATGGAGGACCTTGTGCCTTTAATTCAATATTTGGTTGGATACTCCTTGGTGGTATTGATGGTCCTCGTAAAACTCAAAAACCCATTAGTTTGTTGACCTCAGTGTCTTCCCCTATAGAATCTCGATTGGATAGTACCTTACAAAAGTTTTGGGAACTAGAATCGACCCCTCAAAAAATCCCTCTTTCCTCTGATGAGGATTTGTGTGAAAAAATATTTGCTACCACTCATTCAAGAACTCCGGCAGATATGTTGTTCGCTTGCCTTTCAGAGAGCCTCGACAAGAACTTGGTAACTCTAAAGGTCAAGCATTGCGTAGATTTAATATAATGGAAAACCGATTGTTGAAAAATCCTGCTTTGTATAGTGCGTACAAAGACTTTGTTCAGGATTACCTAGACCAGGGGCATATGAAATTGGCCAATTCTAGCCCTGACTTCCATTCATATTTTATTCCACACCACCCAGTTGTGAAGGCAGATGGTGACTTGTCAAAAATTCGAATTGTTTTTGATGCATCTGCCAAGACCTCAAATAGTCGTAGCTTAAATTCTATTTTATTGGTAGGACCTAAACTCCAAAGAGATATTGTGTCAATATTGCTTACTTTTCGCCTTTATAGTGTTGTATATTCTAGTGACATACGTCAAATGTTCAGGCAGATTGATATGCATCAGGCTGATGTGTGTTATCAACAGATATTGTGGCGGTTCGACCCAACCGAGGAGATTCAAGAGTACTCTCTTCAAACAGTAACTTATGGTGTGAATTCGAGCCCATACCTAGCTATTCGTACTCTTCACCAGCTCGTTAAAGATCATGGCAGTGGCTTTCCACTAGCGAGCAAGGTGTTGATGCATACTAATTATGTGGACGATGCCATCGGATTAGCTAATTCTGTAGCTGAAGCTTTAGAAAGCCAGAAACAGCTAATTGCGTTGTTAAAATTGGGTTGTTTTGAACTTCGTAAGTGGACTAGCAACACTCCTGAGTTACTAGAATCGGTTCCAGCTAGTCATCAGCAACCAATTTCCTTTGATGATGAATCTGCTGGTTTAAAAATCCTTGGACTAAAGTGGTGTCCAAAATTGGATTCGTTTTGTTATGATGTGATGCCCATGGAAAGACCTTGTACCAAGAGAAACATTCTTTCTGAGATTGCAAGGATATATGATCCACTCGGGTTCCTAGCCCCAGTTGTTTTGGTTGCTAAATGTTTAATGCAACGTTTGTGGGTCCAGGGTCTTTCATGGGATGATACCCCCTCTAGTGATATTGTTGCACAGTGGCAACTCTATGTGTCGCAACTACCATTATTATCTTCGATATCAATACCTCGTTATGTTGTGAAGCAAAATGTTGTCACCACTGAATTGCATGGCTTTTGTGACGCCTCAATGTGTGCATATGGACAAATTGAGTTGGATGGAAATATTTCTATCTCCCTTTTGTGTGGGAAAAGTAGAGTATGCGCTTTGAAAAGTATTTCTATTCCACGCTTAGAATTGTGTGCTGCTGTATTGTTGGCAGAGCTATTGGAGTTTGTTGGCAATCATCTTGATTGCGTCCCGATTGATAAGATTTTTGCTTGGTCTGACTCCAGCGTTACCCTGGCTTGGATAAAATCGTGTCCATCAAAACGAAAGGTTTTTGTAGCCAATCGTGTAACGACTATTCAAGAGAAAGTTCCCCCCCCTGGTCAATTGATAGACCATCCTTTTTGGTGTACTGGACCATCCTGGTTGGCCCAGTCTAGTGAAACATGGCCTATGAACCATAAAATTGATGCGTTTGATGCTGATCTACCCCCTGAGGAAAATTGTTTTGTTTTTGTGACAGAAATACCCCTTGATGAAGTACAGCTGTTACTCACTAAGTACTCATTTTTACGTAAAATCTTGGGCATTGCTGCCTTTTGTTTGAGACCTTTTCGAGTGAAAAAAGTTCCTTCTTTATCTTTTCCTACTAAAGCCCTCAATGAGGCAGATCTTTATTATGCTACTTTAGTTGTTCTGCGAGTTGTACAACAATAAGTTTTTTTTGAAGATTTGAAAATGATATGTAAGGGTGAGAGTTGTGCTAAGCCTCTTCGAAAGTTAGCTCCTTGTCTTGATTCCCATGGTGTTCTCAGGGTGGGCGGTAGATTACGTCACACTGATTTAGCATATGAGGTGAAACACCCCATGTTGTTGCCTCGTAGTCATAGGCTTACCACTTTGATTATTGAAAAATTCCATAATGAGCATGGACATCCAGGTCCTCGCTTATTGGAGTACCTCCTAAATCAACAGTTTTGGATTTTGTCGGTGAAAAGTGCCATTCACAGTGTTGTTTCCAAGTGTTTTTGTTGTGCAAGGGTAAATCCCAAACCATTGCACCCATTCATGGGTGACCTTCCTAAATGTAGAGTGTCCCAGGTGAAGCCCTTTTCCCATGTTAGTGTAGATTTTATGGGTCCATTCTCCATCACGTTAACCAAGCGTCGTGGTGTAAAAAGTCAAAAGGCTTATGGGTGTATTTTTGTTTGTTTCCCAACAAAGGCCATTCACCTGGAGGCTGTTTCTGATTTGTCCACTGATGCATTTTTGGCTGCCCTCCGCCGATTTGTTGGTAGACGTGGCAGATGTGCTGCCCTCTACAGTGACCAGGGCACTAATTTTGATGGGGCAAATAACCTCCTTGTGTCCTATTGTCAGCAAGCTGCTGAGACTTTAGCGATTAAGTGGTGTTTTAATCCACCCACCAGTCCGCATTTTGGTGGACTCCATGAGTCTGGGGTAAAGTCCACAAAAACTCATCTGAAGAGAATTGTGGGGGATCAAATCCTAACCTTTGAAGAGTTGATGACTGTATTGGTTCAGATTGAGGCTATTTTAAATAGTCGACCATTGTGTAGTATGAGCCCTGATCCTCATGACTTTCAAAGTCTTACTCCTGGACATTTCCTCACTTTGGAACCCTTGACAGCCCCTCCCGATGAAGATCTAACCAATGTTAAGTTAAACCGTCTCCATCGCTGGCAGCTTGTTCAGCAGATCCAGCAGCATTTTTGGCGCCGCTGGCATATGGAGTATTTACAGTCGTTGCAACAACGCGAAAGATGGAATACCCCCGATAACCCTCCAAAAGTTGGAACATTAGTAGCGTTGAAAGACGAAAACCTACCCCCATTGAAGTGGTCACTCGGTAGAATTGAAAAAATTTACTCGAGTCCAGATAGAATCCCCCGTGTCGTGCAAGTAAAAACCGCGAAAGGATTACTTGACCATAGTTTGGTGAAGGTATGTCCGTTACCCAGCCAGTAACCAACCTTCAAAGCCTTGTGTAGCGTGAATCATGCTTATTTGAATTAACTTAAGTATGACGTCCATAGTTATTGCGATAAAATTATTGTTGCAAAAATGCTAATTTATTGTTTAGACCTTTTGGGTAATTGAATAACCTTTTTTTTTTTTATTTTTTTTTGTTTTTTTTTTGGGTTTTTCTATAAAAATTGGGAATTTTTATGGTGGGCGGAATGTTTAATGCTGCCAGTTATTTTTCTTTTTTTGAATTTTTTGGAAAACCTAACCTTAAAGTTTGTTTTGATATTTTGGGCTTTCTGCAAAAACCTTCAAAAAAGAAAGTCCTGTTTGGGAAAAATTCCGATCAGGTGATAATTTCTCCCTTTGTTGAAAGTTATTTTCTTTTTGATCACCTGATCATTTTGGTACGATCATGCGCGGTTTTTGCTCACGCTGGGAGTTTGAAGCGCCACCCTGTGTGTGACAGGAGAATGAAGAAACCACTTCCGCCAAAAAACTAAAAGAAGTCACACGTGTTTTCGGGTTGAAGACCGAAATTCCAGTCGCAAGAAGGGGCGGTGCCGCCAGTGAAAAGAAGGGACTGCTGCAGAATTACAGAAGGTAAGCTTCTAGCGTGTTGCCGATTTTTTCCTTTGTTTTTTTGTTTAATAGACTGTTTTCCCAGGCGGGGTGAATTTAATTTTGGGGTTATTTTTTTTGGGATATCTAGTTTTTCTCCCCTTTAGGGCTCAGATCTCTATTAATATTTTTTGTTGGCACATGTGTCATTTGCGCCCCCCTTATATATGTGTCTTATGATGCCTTGTTGCTGCCTGGCTGCTGACAAGGCACACCATCTAGAGTATAAAGGTTTTTAAGATCCACCTACGTAAGTTGAAAAGAGTTTTTTTTTATATAAAATAGCTGTCATATAGGTCCCGTAAGTTTAAAATAATTATGCTGCCCGACCTACATTTACTATAAGCTGGGCACACCTATAAAAATTTTAAAATATTTTACTTTCAAGCCACATCATGTAGTACCAAGAATCTCTTTAAAAATTGTGTATCATATGGACCTTAAAAAACTAAATTGTCTATGCTGCCAAACATCCGCCTGATCTAAGAACAGGCTCACCTCCTATAAATATATTTGAGGCTGAAACTCATCTACACGCCAAAATAGTAAGATGATTTTTAATTATTGTGTGTCATATGGATCATCAAATAATAAATTTGATATGCTGCCAAACATCTGCCTCACCAAAGGACTGGCACACCTTCTATATTTATAATTGAGGCTGAACTTATCTATATCACTAAATATCAAGGTAGTTTTTTTATTATTGTTTGTCATATGGACCCTCAAATATTAGAATGACTATAGTGCCAAAAATTTGCCTGAAGGAGCGACTGGCACACGTCCTATAATTATACTTGAGACTCAAGGTCACCTACATCATTAAAATGCAAGGCGGTTTTTAATTACTGTGTGTCATATGGACCGTCAAATACTAAGTTGACTATGCTTCCAAACATCAGCCTGATTGAAGGACTGGCACACCTCCTATATTTATAATTGAAGCTATATATATATATATATTTATCGGTTTCACAACGTTCTACGTCTTCCGATACCCAATCTCCACTCGTTTCTGTTTGCCCATAATTCATCATCTAGGCCTCTTATTCTTATTTCACTGTCTATTCCTTCTCTCCAGCTTCTCCTTGGCCGTCCTCGTTTTCTTCGGCCAGTTGGTTTCCATTGTAGTATTTGTTTAGGTAGTCTTTCGTCATTCATTCTTTGTACATGTCCGTACCACACCAGTTGTTTTGTTCTTATATCATCCACTAAAGTACGTTCACCTACTGTCATAATTTCTCTTATTCTTTGATTTGTAACTCTTTCTCTTTTTGATTTCCCTGCTGCTCTTCTCCAATAGTCCATCTCCGTAGCGGAAAGCATTTTTTCTGTTCTATCCTTGATTGGCCATACTTCTGAGCCGTATGTAATAATACTTTTTATAATGGTGTTATATATAAGCTTTTTGTTATGTTTTGATATACTTTGGTCCCAAATTATTCCATTTAATAAAGTTATTGCTTTTCTTCCTTGTACGTTTCGATCTTTTATAGCTTTGTCTAGTGTTCCGTCAGCTGTAATTTTTAGACCTAAGTATTTATACTCATCACAGGAGTGAATTCGCTGCCCGGTATTTAAGATTAGATCCTGTTTCATTCCACCGATACACATATACTCTGTCTTATTGAGATTAACCTCTAGTCCCCACTTATTGTACTCTTCTATTAGTTTTCGTGTCATATATTCGAGGTCGTCATAATCCTGAGCCACTACTATCTGATCATCGGCGAAACATAAAGTATACAAGGTGGTTTCGTCCAACGGAATTCCCATGTTTTGGCATTTTCTCTTCCATACTTTAAGGACTTGTTCCAAGTATATCTTGAAGAGCGTAGGCGAGATACAGCAACCTTGTTTAAGACCTTTATTTACTTGAAAGCCTTTGGTTAGTTTTGCTTTTATTTTAACTTTTGCCTTACTATTGCGGTATAACTCTTGGATGGCCTTAATTAGTTGTACGCTTATGTTTGTGTTTTCCAACGCTTTCCAAAGTAGATTTAGTGGTATACTATCATATGCCTTCTGCAAATCCACGTAAAGCAGATGCAGCTCTTGACCGTATGCCATTTTCTTTTCAATAACTTGGGTTATACAAAAGAGATGATCTGAAGTCGATCTACCCGCCCTGAAACCGGCTTGTTCTTCTGCCTCCATGTCTTTATATTCGCTCTCTACTTTATTTCTTATTATTTTACCGTATATTCTGCTTAGCGTACTAGTCACAGATATACCTCTATAATTGTCACATATATCTTTCCTTCCTTTTTTGTGTATTGTGGATATATATGACGTTTTCCACTCAGTTGGGACTACAGTTCCATTTAAATATTTTTGGAAAAGATTCCGTAATCTCCAAAACAGTTCTTCAGTGCCATATTTAATAAGTTCGGCTGGGATATTTCCGGGTCCGGCAGATTTACCGCTTTTTAAGGTTGTGCACACGTTTTTGACCTCAGAGATTGTGAGGGGTACTGGAGATCCCATCGTTCTAATTATATTGTCTCTTGCGTCTTCCTTGAATTCTGCTCTATCTTCAGTTAAAAGTTTTTTAAAATGCTCATTCCATTCTTTGTCTGGTATTGGTGAAATGATATCTCTGCATGTTTCTTTTTTAATCGATCTTATAGTTTTCCAGCTTTCGGTACTTCTACCTCCTATGTAAGAATCTATTTTCTGACACTTTTGCGTCCACGAATGATTTTTCTTATCACTGATCATTCTTCTCACCTTTGATTGCGCGATTTTGTATTCTTGTCTGCTTCTATCTGTCTTTTGGGATAAGTAGGTGTGATATAATTTCCTTTTTTCCTCTATTTCTCTCTCAATCTCAGCATCCCACCAGTATGGTTTTCTTCGTTTAGAAGTTTCTTCCACTAATCCTAGTGCTTCTTTTGCAGCTTGGTGGATGCTTAATGTAATACATTCGTATTCCTCATCTGGGGTTTCACCTGAACTTGTATTAGGTTTTTCGTTCAGTCTCTTTTTGTATAAGTTTTTTACGATGTCATGTTCTAGGCTTAGTAGATTATATTTACAGTGATCAATTTCTTCAATCACTGTATCATCAAGATGTTGTTGATGCAGGCTTCGGCCTTGATAAGGAAAGAGAATTTTGGACTCCAGAAAATAGTGATCACTTCCGCATGTTGATCCACGCTTTGTTCTGACATCTTGAATTTTTAGTTTTGTCTTTTGTTTAGTGATAAGATAATCAATGACGGATTTCAGGTTTTGTGAGGGTTTGGTCCAGGTATATTTGTGTATTTCCTTATGTTGAAAAAAACCGTTTTGGATTTTTAGGTTTAATTGCTCACATACTGTAATTAGCCGGTTTCCATTGTCATTAACAAGATTTTCTCCATATTGGCCAACTGTCAGATCATTAACTCTGTTACCGGTTCTACTATTTAAATCTCCCAATATGACAATTTCTCTAGATGCACTTACTGCTGATATTTCATTGTGTATTTCTTCAAAAAAATTGTCTTTCACGGCTACATTTGCATCGTCGTTATACGCATAGATTCCAAAAATCGTAAGTCTCATTCCTTTTATTGTTATATTCATTTTAATTAGCCTTTCATTGACTGCTTCCCAGTTGGTGATAAATTTTCTAAATCTTTTGTTGACCAAAATAGATACTCCTTGTTGGGCATGTTTTTCTTTTGCCACTCCGCTATAGAAATGGTCATATTGAAGCTAAACTCATCTAAATCACTAAATATCAAGAAAGTTTTTTATTATTGTTTGTCATATGGACCCTTAAAATGACTATGGTGCCAAAAATTCGCCTGACAGAACGACTGGCACACGTCCTATAAGTATCCTTGAAGCTCAAAGTTATCTACATCATTAAAAAGGAGGAAGGTTTTTAATTACTTTGTGTCATATGGATCCTCAAATACTAAATTGACTATACTGCCAAACATCAGCCTGATTGAAGGACTGACACACTTCTTATAATTATATTTAAGGATAAACCTAACCTACACCACTAAGTACCAACAGGGTTTTTAATTTTTATATGTCATATGGACTCTTAAATAATAAATTCACTTTGCTGCCTACCATCTGCTTGACCAAAGGACTGGCACACCTCATGCAGTAATATTTGAGGCCGAAACTCATCTACATCACTAAATACAAAGACGGGTTTTAATTATTCTGTGGCATATGGACCCCTCAAATAATAAATTGACTATGGATCCAAACACTGGCTTGACCGAACGACTGGCACACCTCTTATACATATTTTTAAGGTTAGTGCAGGCGCTGTAGGCAGTTGAGTATTCAAAATATGAGGACCGCACTTTGACAGTGGATTCTAGCTGAGAATAAGTCACAGGTTAACGATCTGGGTGTTGCCAAGCCAGGTTTTGGTCCAATTTTTTTTTATTCACCCTCCTCTTATAGACGTGTTCGAATTTCTGAAAATTTAACTATGTTGATGCTCTAAAGCCACAATAACCGACACATAAATAAAAAATGTGTAAGACCTAACCTAAAAATAAAATTATATTATTTTTTTAAATTTTAGCTGAAAAAACCCCCAAAAACTCCCAAAACCTAAAATTTTTATGTTTTCCTAAAAACTAAGCATCTTAGTAAAAAATATGTCATTACCTTTATTGTAGATAATAAAATTTCCTTTTCAACGATATACAAGTCAGTGGGGTATGACCAAAGACAAACTCTCCAGCGGCGTCCGTTTATTGAGGTAATGCAAAAAAATGAAAAAAAGAAACATGCATATTACCTATTTTCCCTGATTTTCTTGAAAACCAAGCTCTCCATTAAAAATTGTGTCCTAAAGTCGGTTGTAGTGGCGTCCGCTTATTGAGAAAATTAAAAAAAAATAAAAAACCACCTGTTTGTCACATGTTTTACCCGATTATCTTAAAAACCAAGCATTCTATCAAAAATCATATTCCTTAGTCGATTGTAGACAATGAAATTTTGTTTTAGCTCCTGTATCCCGAAGTAAGATTATTAATCGATAAGTTTAGTGATTTTTCAAAATTGATGTAATTTACGGACGACCCTAAATTGTTGTAAATAAAAGTAATTTTACCTTGTTATACACCGTTTAAAAGAAAACTTCATTGTCTACAATTGACTATAAATCCTAACTTTTGATAGAGAGCTTAGTTTTTAAGAAAATCGGGTAAATCATGTAATAAACATGTTTGTTTTTTTTATTTTTTTACATCACCTTAATAAACGGACGCCGCTGAAGAGTTTGTCATTGGTCGTACCTCATTGACTAATACACTGCTGAAAAGAAAATTTTGTTGTCTATAATAAAGCTAATTACATATTTTTTCCTAAGAAGCTTAGTTTTTGAGAAAATTTTAAGAAAACCTCAAAATCTCAGGTTTTGGGTGGTCAGGAGGGTTTTTGGGGGTTTTTGCAGCTAATATTTGACAAACTAACAAAAATTTTTATTTAGGTTGGATTTTACACATTTTTGATTAATTTCTCTGTTATTGTAGCTTCAATGTGTCAAGTTAGTTAAATTTTCAGAAATTCGGACACGGCTATAAGAGCAGGGAGGATAAAAAAAATTGGACCAAAACCTGGCTTGGCAACATCCAGATCGTTAATCTGTGACCTTTTGTTAGCTAGAATCCATTGTCAAACTACGGTCCTCATATATTGCACTAGCTAGAAGGGTTAGCTATTTACATAATTAAATACAAAGAAGGTTTCTCATTTTTCTGTTTCATATGGCCCGACAAGCACGAAATTTCCAAATTATGCACTTACTTACGAATTTAGACTTATAATAATCGCTCTGCAGCCAATTAAGATTATAGTAGGACTTTTTTCCTTTTTGTTTTATTTTAGTTCTCTGCTTATCAACCAGTCAAATTGCACTTTGAGAGAAAAAAAATTATTAGCTAAAGCGTTGAAAATTGTAGAGCGGCGAAAAACGAAGTTAAAAAAAATAAATGTGTAAGCAGGTGCGTTTCGGGTTAGGTTTGTGGGGGTAAAAAGGGGCAAGGAATCGTATTATTGTGATATCCGGCGAAAGTTGACGTTGGAGAAAACAGTGACATACATAAAAGTCATAGGTCATAAAAGTATCTAAACATTTTTTTAATGTCATTTTTAACATAACCTCAAAATGTTGGAGAAAAATGAAAAAAACCGTTTTTTTTTTGTTTTTGATTTTTGCAAAAATAATGTCAGCTTAACAAAACTTCGTAAGAGTAGAGATCTTTGGGTGCTTAATGTTTACAATATTTTACAAACAAAAAAATTAACAAGTTTCTAAGATATTTGTTTTTTTTCGATCAAAAACATTTTTTTTAATTGAAATTTCATCTTCAGAAAATCATTGTATCCAGTTCTGCTTGTACTCACTTTTTGACATTAGGATATTTGCCGACATAAAAAAAATAATTGTTGGCGCCATAAAAAAAATAATTGTTGTAATTTAAAAACATGTCCGAAAAGGGAAAAAACTTTAAAAAAATTGTCACAATATTTTATAGTTAAGTTATTGTAGTTATTTTATAAGTTTTGAAATAGTTTTTAAAAAATGGCTATTATTATGGCTAAGAAAAATAAAAAAATTACGTTTTTTTTAATTTTTCTCGAACATTTTGAGGTTGTGTAAAAAATGACATCTACAAATTTTTTAGACATTTTTATGGCAAATGACTTTATGTCACTTTTTTCTCCGACAACTTTTGCCGAGAATTGCAATAATACGATTCCCCGCCTCTTTTTACCCCCCTCCAAACCTAACCCGCAACGCCCCTACTCACGCATTTATTTTTTTTAACTTCGTTTTTCGCCGCTCTACAATTTCCAATGCTTTAAGTCCGGTTAATAATTTTCTTTTTTCTTGCCTTAAAATATTTTTATTTCACTAGCCTATTAGGATTGGCTGTACCATAGGACGGAAATCTTTATGGATCCAGGATAACAATATTGCATAAATTAAATTATGTACGACAAAAATGACACCCATGACAGATTATATGACCCTAGGGGTGTCCCAGGTCAAATATGACCTAAAATCCCTAAAATCCACTAATGCATCCTGCCAAATATTCGCCTTATCGAAAGACTGGGACACCCCTTAGAAATATTAAGTTTTGACCCATGCGTTATATAGGGTGTCCCAACTAAAAGGTAACAGAGGTGTCTTTGGGTATTTTTCATACAAATTTGAAGAAACGCTCGAACACGTCGATTTTGTTTGCGAAGGGGATACTTTTTGGCTATCTTGAAATTTTTGTGACACGCACTATCTTGGAGGGGTATACTTTACGCCTTTATTTTAAATAGAGAAAGTCAGTCTAGTGATACCTTGTTTGAAGTTCTCTTAAATATCTTTACAATCGTGTAAAAGTTTTGAAAATCCATTGATTAGTTTTCGAGATATTTGCTTTCAAATTTTCAAATTTAACATTGAATGATAAAATAAAAATTAAATCTGAAATATATAAAATTTTAATAAAATTTTTATTTTATCAGTTCATGTTAAATTTGAAAGTTTGAAGGCAATTAGAAACTAATGGATAGATTTTTGAATTTACTCAAAATATAAGGGTAAAGTATACAAGTGTTCTAACTTTTGTAGTTCGGGGCCTAAGACGGAAATTTAGGGGCTTGTCTGCATTTTCGCGTACCGTGACGAAATTTGGCATAAGGTTACCAGACACCTAGAGATGCCATTTTAGAAGTAGTGCTCCGATGGAACCCTATGCAGGGCCAAGATACAAGGGCGTACTTGAGGTGGGACAGGAAAAATTGATAAATTAAATATAAAACTAGTTTCGCGTACAATTTTTGTTTCTTTAACTTTATAGGTATGTAGCTTATAAATTCAAAAAATCTATTAAAATTAAAGGTTTTTTTTGAGGGGGAGAGGGAGCAAACCTTAGGAGGATAAATTGTAAAAATCTTATTTCGTCTAAACTGGTCGTGTGAGGTATCGATTTCTAGGTAATTGAGTATTCTAAACCAAAATAAATATCAATTGAGTCAATACGTCAAACTGTTCACATGATATGTCAAAATCTGCCGGGGATTATTTAAAATACCTGACCAAGCCTAACTTAATAAAATTTGATAAGTTAGTGTAGTGTAGTAAAAGTAAAAGTGGACACTTGTAATGGGTTTCTAGTGCACGGCTAATATCCATAAAATTTTAGTATGTTGTTCGTCTCACCTTACTGATCAATAGGTGTCATTAGCCCGATTCCATCCTATGACTAGTTTCGGAGATACGGGGGCAATTTAAAAGATATTGCACTAAAACGGTAAAAATATTGTGGTTTGATTTTTAAAAGATTTTTTTGTACGAATCTCAAAAGCCTCTTACATTTTAGCATGTTTTTAGCCAGAATTGTTTTGTTCTATACGGGGGATATTCAAAAAGTCTGCAAACCTGTAATGAGTTTCTAGTGCACGGCTAATATCGATAAAATTTTAATATGTTGTTCGTCTCACCTTACTGATCAATAATTGTCATGGGTCCAATTCCATCCTATGACTAACCGGAGATACGGGGGCAATCCAAACGATATTGCACTAAAACGGTAAACATGCTTTGGTTTGATTTTTAAAAGGTTTTTTTGTACCAATCACAAAAATATCTCTAAGTAAAAAATATAGATTTTCTAGATATCAAAAAGTAAATTAAAATGCGTACGTAAAATAATCGAAAAGATTTACTATATAGAACAAAATAAATGTATTTTTTTACCTCTAAAACCAAATTTTTATGAAACTTTTTTTACGAGGTACACATAAAAAGTAGTGCAGTTATAAATTATAACCAAAACTTTCCTTAAACAAAATAATGGCATATGCTCGCCATAAGGAACATATCAGTTACCCATCTACCAATAATTTAGGGCAAGTCCTGGATGCAGGTCATCGAAATAATGTCAAACATTTACCCGAAATAATTGATTGACTATTGGTACAGAAATGCGAAAGAAGAATAAAAAGTCTGATCCAAATAACGACTTTGTTATTTTTGAGACATCTACTATTTAGAGTATTAAGAAACTTTAATTGTTATTTTTAAATATTGCTTGATAGAATTTTGTTTTAAGAAAGTTGTTTGGTTACAATTTATAACTGCACTTCTTTTCATGTGTACCTCGTAAAAAAGTTTCATTTTCAAGTTTGGTTTTAAAGGTAAGTGTTATGCCCGCAGTAAGAAAAACGATAAATGCAATGGACTGTATATTTTAATCAATGAAAGCGCGAACAAACATAAATATATTGATATGAAATTACGAAATAATTAAAATGTCCATAGGTTAATTGTAAGTACCACACAACGGAAATCAGAGACAAAGCACTCACCAGTTTGCAGCCAATTTCTCCACTTCCAAGGGGTCCCTATCTGGATCTAATGATGTCACCACGCAGCTGAAGGGCTGAAGTTTCTAGTTCTATGCTTCAGTACACCAAAATCGAGCACTTTCAAGTGTAGAAATTTGAAATAGTTGGAGAAAGTAAATTAACACGCCATTTCTCGAGGCGGTCGAAAAAGGATCCGCATGTCCAAAATGCGCGAAAATGCACTCTGACCGTCATTCAATTGTGTGGTTTTAAAATTTACAAACACCGCGAAATTTAGCGGGAGCTAACAGGTAAGAAGACATTTATTTTGGTCTAATCGAAAAGGTTGACTAGAACCTTTTCGATTATTTACCAACGTATTTTAATTAACTTTTTGGATACCCCCATATAAAAAATCTATATTTTTTGCTAAAAACATGCTTATATATGTACATAAGAAATACTTTTGTGACTAGTACAAAAAGAGCTTTTAAAAATCATTTTTACCGTTTTGGTGCAATATGGTTTGAATTGCCCCCGTGTCTCCGAAACTAGTCATAGGATGGAATTGGGTTCATTACAACTATTGATCAGTAAAGTGAGACGAACAACATATTAAAATGTTATCGATATTAGCCGTGCACTAGAAACTCATTACAGGTTTGCAGACTTTTTGGATATCCCCCGTACAGGAAAATAACAATTTTTGCTAAAAACATGCTAAAACGTAGACGCTTATGAGATTCGTATAAAAAAACTTTTTTATCGTTTTAGTGCAATATCTTTTAAATTGCACTTGTATCTCCGAAACTGGTCATAGGATGGAATTGGGCCTATAACCATTATTGGTCAGTGAGGTGAGACAAACAACATACTAAAATTTTATCGATATTAGCCGTGCACTAGAAACCCATTACAAGTGTGCAGGATCCTTTCTAGAATTTTAAATTTTTAACATAATCTGCCAATTCTTATGTACCAAAGCATACACTTTTATTAAAATTACATAATTGCATCCAATTTGAGATTGGTTGTCAGAAGTGAAAACTTATATAGATATTTGAGAAATAAGGATAATACACATTATATAAAAAATATTTTTTATAAAATTAAAATTACTGTATTTCATTAATAACTTTTTACTTAAGAAGAAAAAGTCATGACAGCTTTTATTTACATATAATTTTTTTATGGATTGCTGGTACTGTATACTATGTGTATCTTTTAAAAATTATTTTTTTAGTATAACTCACCTACGCGTCGTTTAATTTTGTTGTTGTTCCACCAATTTAGTTAGCGGAAAAATATTAACATTTTGCCTAATTAATCGACCTTGTAGTTTTCGTAATAACAAAGTTTAAATTATTATATTTTAATTTGAATACCCCGTATTTTTTAAAGTCTCTAACTAACAGCTACATAGGTGATTAATAGTTTAACTCTATTGTTTATTTTCTAATTTTATATGTGCTGGGAATAACGTTTTACGTATTTAAAAAAAATTATATTGACAAAAGAAACACTATGTATTTTCTTAAAATTAGAAAGCTAAGTAAAACAATCTACACCATGTAAAAAACGCCTTATTCTAGCTATAACAAGTAGTAACATTATGGGGGTATCTTAAACTGCATAACCGATATAACGAAAAGTTTGAGACTACTATATTTTACATGATATTTTTAATATCACCTTGTATCTTTCAGCATATTACAAAATTACCCTAACTTAAGTCATAGCCTGTAATGGGGAACAAACTGTGTCCAGTTTCGTTGCAAAAGTCTTATTAACGCAGTAGCTACAATAAATAATAAAGAAAAACAGTAAAAATGACAGCAAAGTTGTTGTGGCCCAGTATATACGTCCAGGAAATGGTAATGATGTAGCACTTATCACAAAAATAGAGTCCGATAAATGGTTTATAAACGAGAATATAGTGATTGCAATGAGATGCTTATTTGAGATATCTAGAGTTATTAGAATTTTCAGCACTATAATAAAAAATGACGAAAATACTTTATTGTCTGGTTACTTTTTAACACTCTGTATAAAAATTTTTATTTAAAGAAATAAAAGCTGTACTAGTATTGTTGTAAAGTGCTGACTTTGGGTTTTCCATAGTGATTTGTAAAGTCGTCATAAAAAAAAACTACTTAATGATCATAAAAATTTTACTTATTTTTAAAAACAGCCTGCATATTTAACAGTTCACACTAATTTTTATTTTCTTTTCGTAAAATATAAATAAAATCTAAGTATCTTATACTCCGTATATACGTCTAAGAAATCCACATACATTTCCATCTTTTTATATTTTTTTAATTTAGAAGTATTAAATAAAACCCCCCTGTACTCCGACCCTGTATATGTCACACCCGTCCAGCAATTTTTATTTTAAAGAAAAACAATGTGCTTATGTCCGCATTAAATTTTAACACCTTATCTTTATTATCCATAAGCAGATAGACAGACAACTTTGATTGACTGCACACTAGTCCCTAACTAGTTTTCACTTGCCAGGTGAGGCCAAAACTTGTCTAATTTATTTTTAAAACTATTTACACTTGGGGCGGTCACGATTTCTTCGGTTAAGCTGTTCCAGTCTTTCACCACCCGGTTATACAGAATGTTTTTTCTGGACATTCGACTCCATCGAAGAGGGTCAAGTTTCAAAGAATGGCCACGAAGTTGAGGGTTTTCATTTCTTTTAAAGTAGTTGATGTCACACGAATAGTACCCACTGAGTATTTTATATGTTTCAATCAGGTCGCCACGTTTCCTTCTATTGTATAATGTTGGCAACTTTAGAGTTCTTAGACGTTCTTCATAGGTCTTGTTTCTCATAGAAAGTGGTATTTTTGTAAATCTGCGCTGTACCCTCTCTAGAAGGTCAATATCTTTTTGAAAATATGGATTCCAGACTACCATGGCATGTTCTAGAATCGGTCTAATGTAAGTTTTATAAATTTTGATGCACATCCGTTCTGAGATGTTACCAAATGCGCGTCTTACTAGGTATATCATGGAATTAGCCTTCTACACAATCTTAGCTATATGCGAGTCCCATTTAAGGTCTATGGAGACTGTTACACCTAAGTCACTCTGGTTTTCAACAGTTTTTAGTTCTTTGTCATACAAGAAGTAAGCTAAGTTTGGATTGTTGTTACCGATATGTAGAATACAGCACTTATCAATGTTAAGCTGCAATTTCCACTTTTGTATCGATCTTTTAAGTTCTGATAAATCTTCCATTTCTAGCCCATGGTGTATGCTTGGGTCGCAGTAAGATTTCATATCATCAGCAAAGAATTTTAAAAGATTTAGCATGTTTGTTGGTAAATCTGCTATGTAGATAAGGAACAGCATTGGAGCAAGTACTGAGCCTTGAGGCACGCCACTTGTCACTGTATTTGTGGTTGATAGATGGTTGTCAATCCTGACCTGGAATGTTCTATTTGTCAAGTAATCTTCTATTCACCTAAGAAGCTTTCCTCGTATTCCAATGTGCTCTAATTTTTTAATCAATCTCTGAATTGGGACAGTATCATAACTAAGCTCTTGGATTTTTTTTCTACTCAATACCCACACCATAAATTTCTCAAAGAAAAATTTATTATTTTTTATTTTTTGAAAGAAAATAAAGCAATAAAACCTCTTTATCACTTAAAATAAAAGTGTATATGTTCTTAGTAGTAGTAGTAGTGGGGGGTTGACCCGCAGGTCTGACAAGTAGGCCAGAGTAGGCCCTTTTTGCCATATGTCCTTATAATCGATTTTAATGAGATAGATGCAATTAAAAATAAAACACCCTGTATATTTGCTCTACACTGGGTTCGGGATGAGCACCACTTCGTGAAATAATACTATAGTGGTGTACTATAACCGTTTCAAGTTTCATTACGGTAAGTAAAAATACAGACAAAGTGGCTTAGGCTCCGGACTATTGGGTTAAACATTTTTCTCAAGAGCGAATGAAACGCAGGTTTCAGATTAGAATTTTAAAAATGACAAACAATATGAGATGTTGAGCTCTTTATTTTTGAATATATTAGGGGCTGGCCAACGGAATGGTTGTAAAACAGTACCCGAGAATAACAAGCTTTTCTCGGCCAGTACGACAAGTACGAAAAATCCTAATGCGAGCGCACACAAAGAGTAGAAAGTAGAATAGACGAAAACAATTTAAACAAAACGAAGTCAAAGCAATTTAAGGCAAAGATACTTTTGTCAATCCGTAAAAATGTCGAAAATAATATATTTACAATTGAAGAAAGACCTATTAGAAAAACTTATGAACTATTTGAGCTAGAATTAAGCTATTAAAGATCTTTGACAAATATGTTTTATAAAATTTAAACTAGAACACTAATAAAATTGTTATTAAAAAAATTTGAAGTGTAATAACAAGCCCTAAACAAAACTATGAGCAAGTAATTCTGTGTGTGTTCAATAAAAACTTACCTGTTTGCATCCAGAGGGCAAAGCCCTGTTGTTCCATGTGCTGGACAGCGTGTTGCGAGTGAAAAGGCCTTATGATAGGAGTGACCATACTGTAAGATACCTACCTATACCACTGTGGTCTAGATATAAGAGAGATCTACACTGCATTGTATACCCAAGCAATAACAATAAAGGGTAAGAAAATGAGTATTCCGTATTTAAGGTAGTCAAACTGGTATTTAAAACCCATTCTTAAAAAACTTCTTTCATATAAATTAATTACTAGTATTTTTATATAACATATTTATCAAAATAATTAACTTGGTATGTTCTAAGGTAAATGAAGTAAGTAAAGTAAATCATTTATTTCACAATGTGTGCCTCACCTATTGTTTGGAAAAAATTTGTTAGCATAGTAATTTAATAATCAGGGTATTAACATGATATCAAAGTCAAAACATTTGATACTTGATGTAGATGAAACTTAGAAAGCTTAAAATAAATGTGCCTTTTGATACGTCAAAAGAAGTAGTGGCAGCATCATTACCTTACAATACTTTATCACATTTGAACCGAATAAAAGAAAAATCTGGTTGGTATCTCATGACGTATATCGGCTAAATACATAACCAATCTTCAGAGGAGGTGTGTGAGGTCTTTGATCCAAAGATGATTTGACAGCATAGTATTTTTATATAAAAGAGGTTCATATGGCATGTTGATCATAATAAATACCATGATACGTTCTAATGTAAATGTAGTCTAATTAAATAATTGCTTTCAGGCGGTGTGCCTCATATCTAGTCAAGTAAAATTTAGACAGCATACTCATTTAACAATAAGGACATTTTTATGACACCTATGTAACAAAATTTAATTTGTTAGTTAAAGATATAGGTATGTTGTTCATATGTAATTGCTTGAAGGAGGCGTGACTTTCCTCTTTTTAGTTTTGGCTGAAGATAGTTAACTATTATATTAGTAATAGCTTCATCTGACACTAATTAGATAAAAGCTGTTTTGGTATTTAGTAAGGTAGTTTATCTAAAAAAAAGTGCAGTGTGAGGCAGGTGTTACCTGACTGGGGATAAGGCAACTTGAGGCAGCATGAAGGATTTATAAAGGAGAGGTATAAATGACACATTTACTGTAAAAATTATTTTGTTTTTTGTTTATGTAAGTTTACTTTTACCTGTCTATTACATTAAGAGCGTGTGCCTGTCCTCCAGCTGGAGTGAGGTGCGGCAGCTTCATATTTTTATAAATATGTTTATATGACATAATTGCAATAGAGTCTAAACTGATACTATTAGATGTTAACGCACCTGTTAATCTTTTCATACAATTCGCTTAATTAGCGACTTCAGTCCATGTCTCGTTATTAACTATAGTAGGCACATATATTTGAAGGATAATATGACACTATTTGACGGTGAATTATTTTGGTATGGATAACGTAGAGTTCTGTGTCACCGGCTCTTGGTAAGTTTGGCTGTAATAGCAAAGTTTTAAAAAACCTTTCCAAACAAAGACCCTTCTTGCGGAATGCCATTTTGGCGTACTTGGCTTTTTTTTACATGAAATGTTTTTGTTATGATAAGTTATTTCGGTCCAAAAAGACCTACTAACTACCAAATTTTGTAATGATATCTGTCTATATTTGTCTTTATGTCTGTTGGTCTGTCTGTCTGGGACACGGTAACTCAAAAAAGGGATTAACCAACCAGTTAATTAATTAATGAATTTTTGGCAAAATTTCAGGCTATTATTGTCCGACCAGAATAAAATGAGGAACAAAAGAGAGCTATCTTTCTCTGTCCAGTAGCGTGCTATTAGGTATTAATTTTATATTTTACTCCTCCTAAGTCTTTTTTTGCTGGAAAACTCCATACCTTATTTTTCTTAAAAATAAATATTTTTTTAAAACTTTTATACTTATTATATTATATAGATACCTAACTATTTCATTAGGTAGGTGCGTACGAATCTAGAAACCTAAAAAAATATCAATTGACTTTCTAAAAATTGCAAAAATCCACAACCATTCGTTATATATCTTTAAAATTTGGACCCCACATAGTTTTATTATAAAATTAAAAAAGAGTAAATGATCGCCACTGTTTCTATTTCTGTGTATGAAAGGTCTAGTCATCCTGTTTGAGCCAGCGATAACAATAGAAGTCCAATAAAAGGGTGTGAATTGTGATCGGGCGGGATTCGAGATGAGCCAGCGGTAACAATAGAAACCCAATAGAAGGGTGTGCATTATGAACGGGCTAGAGTCGATTTCGGTAAACGTACCAGACGAGTACCGTTTTTGCTTGTAATATTAAAATTTTGTTCATGGTAAATTTGCTAAAAATGAAGACCACCCAGTAAGTGCTGTAAACAGAGGGAGATAGATTCAATTCAATTCAATTCAAAATTCTCTTTATTTATATACCAAGAGCCGGTAACACAGAACTCTACGTTATCCATACCAAAATAATTCACCGTCAAATAGTGTCATATTATCCTTCAAATATATGTGCCTACTTTAGTTAATAACGAGACGTGGCCTGAAGTCGCTAATTAAGCGAATTGTATGAAAAGATTTACAGGTGCGTTAACATCTTATAGTATCAGTTTAGACTCTATTGCAATTATGTCATATAAACATATTTATAAAAATATGGTGAAGCTGCCGCACCTCACTACAGCTGGAGGACAGGCACACGATCTTAATGTAATAGACAGGTGAAAGTAAACTTACATAAACAAAAAACAAAATAATTTTTACAGTACATGTGTCATTTATACCTCTCCTTTATAAATCCTTCATGCTGCCTCAAGTTGCCTTATCCCCAGTCAGGTAACACCTGCCTCACACTGCACTTTTTTTTAGATAAACTACCTTACTAAATACCAAAACCGCTTTTATCTAATTAGTGTCAGATAAAGCTATTACTAATATAATAGTTAACTATCTTCAGCTAGAACTGAAAAGAGCAAAGTTACGCCTCCTTAAAGCAATTACATATGAACAACATACCTATATCTTAAACTAACAAATTAAATTTTGTTACATAGGTGTCATAAAAATGTCCTTATTGTTAAATGAGTATGCTGTCTAAATTTTACTTGACTAGATATGAGGCACACCGCCTGAAAGCAATTATTTATTTAGACTACATTTACATTAGAACGTACCATGGTATTTATTATGATAAACATGCCATATGAACCTCTTTTATATAAAAATACTATGCTGTCAAATCATCTTTGGATCAAAGACCTCACACACCTCCTCTAAAGATTGGTTATGTATTTAGCCGATATACGTCATGAGATACCAACCAGATTTTTTTTTATTCGGTTCAAATATGATAAAGTATTATAAGGTAATGATGCTGCCACTACTTCTTTTGACGTATCGAAAGGCACATTTATTTAAAACTTTCTAAGTTTCATCTACATCAAGTATCAAAAACTTTGATATCATGTTAATACCCTGACTATTAAATTACTATGCTAACAATTTTTTTCTTAACAATAGCTGAGGCACACATTCTGAAATAAAATATTTACTTTACCTTACTTACTTTATTTACCTTAGAACATACCAAGTTAATTATTTTGATAAATATGTTATATAAAAATACTAATAATTAATTTATATGAAAGAAGTTTTTTAACAATGGGTTTTAAATACCAGTTTGACTACCTGAAATACGGAATACCCATTTTCTTACCTTTTATTGTTATTGCTTGGGTATACAATGCAGTGTATATCTCTCTTATATCTAGACCACAGTGGTGTAGGTATCTTACAGTATGGTCACTCCTAGCATAAGGCCTTTTCACTCGCAACACCCGTCCAGCACATGGAACAACAGGACTTTGCCCTCTGGATGCAAACAGGTAAGTTTCTATTGAACACACACAGAATTACTTGCTCATAGTTTTGTTTAGGGCTTGTTATTACACTTCGGATTTTTTTAATAACAATTTTATTAGTGTTCTAGTTTAAATTATTTTATAAAAGAAAATACATGTTTTTTAAAAACATGGGCTAGAAGACTGTCAAAAATTTTGTAAAATATATTTTATAAAACATATTTGTCAAAGATCTTTAATAGCGTTCTACTACGTTTACTACTATTTATTTTTCTAATAGGTCTTTCTTCAATTGTAAATATATATTTTTTCGTAGAGTTAAAAATAATGAAGACATTTTGCAAATTTGCTTACATAGGGCAGAGTATAAGTCAATTAAGCTTTTCCTATTGTAAATTACAAAAAAATTTGCCCCTAGGGGGCCTGTTTAACGGCTTCAATTTTTTTTGTATAGCAGACCTGGGGACATTTGTATGAGCTTCCAATTTGGTAAGACATAGTTGTGTAGGTGCAATAGTTTAGAAGATATAAGGTATAATCTAAAAACACATTTTGCAAACTTCCGGCCCCTAGGGGTAAAATATGGAATTTTTTTTGACAGCAAAAGAATAAGTACGTGAAGGCCGATGTGCGCGCAAAGTTAATTTAATTAGTCTAGCTTAAAGTGTTCAGAATTGAACAAATATTTTGACACCCTTACCTTACTTTTTGACTGAAACAATTTTGGGTCTGTTAACAGGTCAGGCAGTGTTGGTGGGATCATTAGTAATGTGTAAACTATGGCCGCACACTATTTATAGTATTTCCATTAAGGCTAGTCCTTTTGTTTAATCACCCCGTAAATCTGGTAACAAAACGCACGTGAATTCTTAATTCAGTTTAAAACCACAGATTACCTAAGGTATTAATGGGTGCTGTAAAACTATCAGTTTCATTTCAGAAAAGTTTCTGTCCCAAAATTATTTTACGTGGTGAAAAACTTATGTAGAGCGTATGCGCTTTACAGGTATGCATTCATCAATCAACTGTGGTGCTTTGCCGACTTTACCTGCATGTTTAAAAATCCGTTTCTGTTTTTAATGACAAGTTTAGGTCGTTTTATACTGTTTTCACTAGTAATACCACCAGAGGTTAAATTATTTCCGGAAATTTTTTCGAGCTAATAAATATTTTTAAATATAATAATTTTCTTAAAATATTCATTAGCGAGAAAAAATTTACGGATTTAATTTAACCTCGCGTGGTATTCGGTAAGAACATTCCACACCAAATTGAATAAATTTAAAATCTATTTTTTGACTCACAACAATGCCAATTTTTGCTTCGACGAGACACCAGCAAAACTGAAAACATATACAGTTTTGATTGACTTGACAGTTTCAGCACCAATAGGATTAATTTCTACTTATTGTAGTTTCATAAAAATAGCAGTACAAAATGTAAAATATTATATTCTCTTATTTTATATCAATTTTGTGTTACATCAAGTGGTAGAAAATTATAATTTTTACAATCAACAACAACACATTTAGTTCGCTTGCAGTTTCATCACCAATGGAATGTTAACTTACATGTTACAAACTTTTTTTTTAATTTCCCGTTTATCCAAGTCGACTAATAATAGTCCAAAGAATCATTTTCATGCAAAAAATCGCTATATAGTGCGTTTTGACAAGCGAGGTAAAACGTAGTAGAACCACGATTAATTTTGAAAGAAATCTGGGGGCAGGGCAGTGCCCCGCCAAGTTCGCCGAATCTGCGGTATACCATCTTTTCTTAAAACATTTCAGCCCATATTTAACATATGTAAACTTTACTTCGGAATGAGCTACGAAAGTCAAACTTCCAAACCTACTTTTATCTCAATTCTTTTTTCGGAATACCATTTTTGCGTACTTGTCTGTTTTACATGAAATGTTTTTGTTATGATAAATTTGATTTTGATAAGTTTGTCGCGTCTCATACTTACAGGGTCTCTAGTTTATATGTGCTTAATTGCTTCGAAGTAAAAAAAAGTTTTATAAAGGCCTCTTATAAATAAGCCCTTATAATTTTGGATTTTCGGATCATTATTTAGCTCATATTTTTTAGCTTCGTTCCAACTCACCATTTGATAAAAACGGCCCGAAAACTTCTATTTGCGTTTCAACGGCACGTTGCATTAAAAGTTTGTGTTTGTGTAAGTGCTGATCCATAAAAACATCGAAAAAAGTTTTGTCAAAACGTAAAATGGTCGAAAAAACATTTTTGGGCCGTAATTAAGTCGAAAATAACAAACAATCGAAAGTAAAATAGACTAAAATAATAGAAGAAACGTAGATTTGACGATCCGTAAAATTATTGAAGATATATAGTTAAAACGTAACAGCATCGAAACAGAGTTCAGTCGAAAACGAAATAATAATTGAACCGTAAAAAAGTCAAATCGCAAAAAGGCCAAACCGTACAAAAATAAAAGAGCAGAAAGCAACTCAAGGAAGATGTATTGTTGTCGATCCGTAAAATTGTCGAAAATAATTTAAACGAATAGTAGTTTTGTCGATCCGTTAAAATGTCGAAAATTAAAGGCTCGATAGGCAATGGAGAAAAGACGCAAAATCATCGAAACGTAGTTTTGTCGAAATGCAAAAAGATCGAACCGTAGAAAAGTCGAAAGTGAAGGTGCGATGTTGTCAAATTTAGCAAGATTTCTTGGTTAAATTCGTGGAACTGTCGCTGACCGGTTAGGTTTTGACAGGCTCTTAAGTTAGGCGAGTATGATGTAACACTACATTTGGTAACATCGGTAGTTTTTTGCAGCTGAGTTATATAATCGATGAGTTTTCGATTCGACTTTTTTTACAGTTTGACCTGTTTTAACATAATTACGTTTCGATTTTGCGTCTCTTCTTCATTGCGTATCGTGCGTTTAATTTTCGACCGTATTATTTTCGACATTTTTACGGATTGACAAAAGTATGTTTGCCTTAAATTGCTTTTACTATGTTTTGTTTAAATTGTTTTCGTCTATTCTACTTTCTACTCTTTGTGTGCGCGCACATTAGGATTTTTCGTACTTGTCGTACTGGCCGAGAAAAGCTTGCTCTTCTCGGGTACTGTTTTACAACCATTCCGTTAGCCAGCCCCTAATATATTCAAAAATAAAGAGCTCAACATCTCATATTGTTTGTCATTTTTAAAATTCTATTCTGAAACCTGCGTTTCATTCGCTCTTGAGAAAAATGTTTAACCCAATAGTCCGGAGCCTAAGCCACTTTTGTCTGCATTTTTGCTTACCGTAATGAAACTTGGCACGGTTATAGTACAACACTATAGTATTATTTCACGAAGTGGTGCTCATCCCGAACCCAGTGTAGAGCCAAGATACAGGGTGTTTTATTTTTAATTGCATCTATCTCATTAAAATTCTTTATAAAATTCAAATGTAAACCTAGAGCAATGAAACTTGGCATCGATTATAAGGACATATGGCAAAAGGGGCCTACTCTGGCCTACTTGTCAGACCTGCGGGTCAACCCCCCCCCCCCACTACTACTACTACTAAGGACATATACACTTTTATTTTAAGTGATAAAGAGGTTTTATTGCTTTATTTTCTTTCAAAAAATAAAAAATAATTAATTTTTCTTTGAGAAATTTATGGTGTGGGCATTGAGAAGAAAAAAAAATCCAGGAGCTTAGTTATGCAAGATAAGGTGTTAAAATTTAATGCGGACATAAGCACATTGTTTTTCTTTAAAATAAAAATTGCTCGACGGGTGTGGCATATACAGGGTCGGAGTACAGGGGGGTTTTATTTAATACTTCTAAATTAAAAAAATATAAAAAGATGGAAATGTATGTGGATTTCTTAGACGAATATATATACGAAGTATAAGATACTTAGGTTTTATTTATATTTTACGAAAAGAAAATAAAAATTAGTATGAACTGTTAAATATGCAGGCTGTTTTTAAAAATAAGAAAAATTTTTATGATCATTAAGTAGTTTTTTTATGACGACTTTACAAATCACTATGGAAAACCCAAAGTCAGCACTTTACAACAATACTAGTACAGCTTTTATTTCTTTAAATAAAATTTTTTATACAGAGTGTTAAAAAGTAACCAGACAATAAAGTATTTTCGTAATTTTTTATTATAGTGCTGAAAATTCTAATAACTCTAGATATCTCAAATAAGCATCTCATTGCAATCACTATATTCTCGTTTATAAACCATTTATCGGACTCTATTTTTGTGATAAGTACTACATCATTACCATTTCCTGAACGTATATTCTGGGCCACAACAACTTTGCTGTCATTTTTACTGTTTTTCTACATTATTTATTGTAGCTACTGCGTTAATAAGACTTTTGCAACGAAACTGGACACAGTTTGTTCCCCATTACAGGCTTTGACAAGTTAGTGTAATTTTGTAATATGCTGAAAGATACAAGGTGATATTAAAAAAATCATGCAAAATATAGTAGTCTCAAACTTTTCGTTATATCGGTTATGCAGTTTAAGATACCCCCATAATTTTACTACTTGTTAAAGCTAGAGTCCCTGTATGTTGACATATTTGGATTATGTCAACATACAGGGACTCTAGTTATAGCTAGAATAAGGCGTTTTTTACATGGTGTAGATTGTTTTACTTAGCTTTGTAATTTTCAGAAAATACATGGTGTTTCTTTTGTCAATATAATTTTTTTAAATACGTAAAACGTTATTCCCAGCACTTATAAAATTAGAAAATATACAATAGAGTTAAACTATTAATCACCTATGTAGCTGTTAGTTAGAGACTTTAAAACATACAGGGTATTCAAATTAAAATATAATAATTTGAACTTTGTTATTATGATAAATATAAGGTCGGTTAATTATGCAAAATGTTAATATTTTTCCGCTAACTAAATTGGTGGAACAACAACAAAATTAAAAATCAAACCACAATATTTTTACCGTTTTAGTGCAATATCTTTTGAATTGCCCCCGTATCTCCGAACCTAGTCATAGGATGGAATCGGGCTAATGACACCTATTGATCAGTAAGGTGAGACGAAAAACATACTAAAATTTTATCGATATTAGCCGTGCACTAGAAACCCATTACAAGTGTCCACTTTTACTTTTACTACACTACACTAACTTATCAAATTTTATTAAGTTAGGCTTGGTCAGGTATTTTAAATAATCCCCGGCAGATTAAGTTTTTGACATATCATGTGAACAGTTTGACGTATTGATTCAATTGATATTTATTTTGGTTTATAATACTAAATTACCTAAAAATCAATACCTCACACGACCAGTTTAGACGAAATAAGATTTTTACAATTTATCCTACTAAG
Source organism: Aspidapion aeneum (assembly GCA_963576565.1). NCBI lineage: Eukaryota > Metazoa > Arthropoda > Insecta > Coleoptera > Brentidae > Aspidapion > Aspidapion aeneum. Next base: position 52,364,281 of record OY755043.1, read on the forward strand.
TTCTGCTCCCTCTCCCCCTCAAAAAAAACCTTTAATTTTAATAGATTTTTTGAATTTATAAGCTACATACCTATAAAGTTAAAGAAACAAAAATTGTACGCGAAACTAGTTTTATATTTAATTTATCAATTTTTCCTGTCCCACCTCAAGTACGCCCTTGTATCTTGGCCCTGCACTGGGTTCCATCGGAGCACAACCTTGTGCCAAATTTCGTCATGGTATGCGAAAATGCATACAAGCCCCTAAATTTCCGTCTTAGGCTCCGAACTACAAAAGTTAGAACACTTGTATACTTTACCCTTATATTTTGAGTAAATTCAAAAATCTATCCATTAGTTTCTGAGATAATTGCCTTCAAACTTTCAAATTTAACATAAACTGATAAAATAAAAATTTTATTAAAATTTTATATTTTTCAGATTTAATTTTTATTTTATCATTCAATGTTAAATTTGAAAATTTGAAAGCAAATATCTCGAAAACTAATCAATGGATTTTCAAAACTTTTACACGATTGTAAAGATATTTAAGAGAACTTCAAACAAGGTATCACTAGACTGACTTTCTCTATTTAAAATAAAGGCGTAAAGTATACCCCTCGAAGATAGTGCGTGCTACAAAAATTTCAAGATAGCCAAAAAGGGGATACGCAAACAAAATCGACGTGTTCGAGCGTTTCTTCAAATTTGTATGAAAAATACCCAAAGACACCTCTGTTACCTTTTAGTTTGGACACCCTATATAACGCATGGGTAAAAACTTAATATTTCTAAGGGGTGTCCCAGTCTTTCGATAAGGCGAATATTTGGCAGGATGCATTAGTGGATTTTAGGTCATATTTTACCTGGGACACGCCTAGGGTCATATAATCTGTCATAGGTGTCATTTTTGTCGTACATAATTTAATTTATGCAATATTGTTATCCTGGATCCATAAAGATTTCCGTCCTATGGTACAGCCAATCCTAATAGGCTAGTGAAATTACCATATTTTAAGGCAAGAAAAAAGAAAATTATTAACAGGACTTAAAGCAACTTAAGTTAAAAAAAATAAATGCGTGAGTAGGGGCGTTGCGGGTTAGGTTTGGAGGGGGGTAATAAGAGGCGGGGAATCGTATTAGTGCAATTCTCGGCAAAAGTTGTCGGAGAAAAAAGTGACATAAAGAAAAGTCATTTGCCATAAAAATGTCTAAAAAATTTGTAGATGTCATTTTTTACACAACCTCAAAATGTTCGAGAAAAATTTAAAAAAACGTATTTTTTTATTTTTCTTAGCCATATTAATAGCCATTTTTTAAAAACTATTTCAAAACGTATAAAATAACTACAATAACTTAACTATAAAATATTGTGACAATTTTTTAAAAGTTTTTTCCCTTTTCGGACATGTTTTTAAATTACAACAATTATTTTTTTTATGTCCCCAACAATTATTTTTTTTATGTCGCCAAATATCTTACTGTCAAAAAGTGAGTACAAGCAGAACTGGATACAATGATTTTCTGAAGATAAAATTTCAATTAAAAAAAAAATGTTTTTGATCGAAAAAAACAAACATCTTAGAAACTTCTTAATTTTTTTGTTTGTAAAATATTGTAAACATTAAGCACCCAAAGATCTCTACTCTTACGAAGTTTTGTTAAGCTGACATTATTTTTGCAAAAATAAGAAATAAAAAACAAAAAAAAACGGATTTTTTCATTTTTCTCCAACATTTTGAGGTTATGTTAAAAATGACATTAAAAAAATGTTTAGATACTTTTAGGACCTATGACTTCTATGTATGTCACTGTTTTCTCCAACGTCAACTTTCGCCGGATATCACAATAATACGATTCCGTGCCCCTTTTTACCCCCACAAACCTAACCCGAAACGCACCTGCTCACACATTTATTTTTTTTTTAACTTCGTTTTTCGCCGCTCTACAATTTTCAACGCTATAGTTAATAATTTTTTTTTTCTCTCAAAGTGCAATTTGACTGGTTGATAAGCAGAGAACTAAAATAAAACAAAAAGGAAAAAAGTCCTACTATAATCTTAATTGGCTGCAGAGCGATTATTATAAGTCTAAATTCGTAAGTAAGTGCATAATTTCGAAATTTCGTGCTTGTCGGGCCATATGAAACAGAAAAATGAGAAACCTTCTTTGTATTTAATTATGTAAATAGCTAACCCTTCTACCTAGTGCAATATATGAGGACCGCAGTTTGACAATGGATTCTAGCTAACAAAAGATCACAGATTAACGATCTGGATGTTGCCAAGCCAGGTTTTGGTCCAATTTTTTTTATCCACCCAAAACCTGAGATTTTGAGGTTTTCTTAAAATTTTCTCAAAAACTAAGCTTCTTAGGAAAAAATATGTAATTAGCTTTGTTATAGACAACAAAATTTTCTTTTCAGCGGTGTATTAGTCAATGAGTCTTCACCGGCGTCCGTTTATTGAGGTGATGTAAAAAAATTAAAAAAAGAAACATGTTTATTACATGATTTACCCGATTTTCTTGAAAACTAAGCTCTCTATCAAAAATTAGGTTTTATAGTCAATTGTAGACAATGAAGTTTTCTTTAAAACGGTGTATAACAAGGTAAGATAACTTTTATTTACAACAATTTAGAGTCGTCCGTAAATTACATCAATTTTGAAAAATCACTAAACTTATCGACTATTAATCTTACTTCGTGATACAGCAGCTAAAAGAAAATTTCATTGTCTACAATCGACTAAGGAATATGATTTTTGATAGAATGCTTGGTTTTTAAGATAATCGGGTAAAACATGTGACAAACAGGTGGTTTTTTAATTTTTTAAAAATTTTCTCAATAAACGGACGCCACTGGAAAGTTTGGTATTAGTCTGACCGCACTAGCTTGAACTTTATTAAAAAGACAATTTTATTTTCTACAATAAAGTGTTAATATTTCTTTCCTTAAAAGCTTAGTTTTTGAGAAAATTGGATAAAACTAGTAAAAAAATTGGTAAGTTTAGTGATTTTTCAAAATTGAGGTAATTTACGGAGGCCCCTTAATTGTTATCAACAAAACTTATCCTGCTTAATTATACACCGTTTAAAAGGAAATTTTATTGTCTACAGCCGACTTTAGGACACAATTTTTAATGGAGAGCTTGGTTTTCAAGAAAATCAGGGAAAATAGGTAATATGCATGTTTCTTTTTTTCATTTTTTTGCATTACCTCAATAAACGGACGCCGCTGGAGAGTTTGTCTTTGGTCGTATTCCACTGACTTGTATATCGTTGAGAAGGAAATTTTATTGTCTACAATAAAGGTAATGACATATTTTTTACTAAGATGCTTAGTTTTTAAGAAAACATAAAAATTTTAGGTTTTGGGGGTTTTTGGGGGTTTTTTCTGCTAAAATTTAAAAAAATAATATAATTTTATTTTTAGGTAAGGTCTTACACATTTTTTATTCATGTATCTGTCATTGTGGCTTTATAGCATCAACATAGTTAAATTTTCAGAAATTCGAACACGACTATAAGAGGAGGGTGAATAAATAAAAATTGGACCAAAAACTGGCTTGGCAACACCCAGATCGTTAATCTGTGACTTATTCTCAGCTAGAATTCACTGTCAAAGTGCGGTCCTCATATTTTGCATACTCAACTACCTACAGCGCCTGCACAAACCTTAAAAATATGTATAAGAGGTGTGCCAGTCGTTGGGTCAGGCCAGTGTTTGGAACCATAGTCAATTTATTATTTGAGGGGTCCATATGCCACATAATACTTAAAACCCATCTTTGTATTTAGTGATGTAGATGAGTTTTGTCCTCAAATATTACTGCTTAAGGTGAGCCAGTCCTTTGGTCAAGCAGATGTTAGGCAGCAAAGTGAATTTATTATTTAAGAGTCCATATGACATATAAAAATTAAAAACCATGTTGGTACTTAGTGGTGTAGGTTAGGTTTATCCTTAAATATAATTATAAGAAGTGTGTCAGTCCTTCAATCAGGCTGATGTTTGGCAGTATAGTCAATTTAGTATTTGAGGATCCATATGACACACAGTAATTAAAAACCGCCTTGCTTTTTAATGCTGTAGATGACTTTGAGTCTCAAGTATAATTATAGGACGTGTACCAGTCGTTCTGTCAGGCAAATTTTTGGCACTATAGTCATTTTATTATTTGAGGGTCCATATGACAAACAATAATAAAAAACTATCTTGATATTTAGTGATATAGATAAGTTCAGCCTCAATTATAAATATAGAAGGTGTGCCAGTCCTTTGGTGAGGCAGATGTTTGGCAGCATATCCAATTTATTATTTGATGATCCATATGACACACAATAATTAAAAATCATCTTGCTATTTTGGCGTGTAGATGAGTTTCAGCCTCAAATATATTTATAGGAGATGAGCCTGTTCTTAGATCAGGCGGATGTTTGGCAGCATAGACAATTTAGTTTTTTAAGGTCCATATGATACACAATTTTTAAAGAGATTCTTGGTACTATATGATGTGGCTTGAAAGTAAAATATTTTAAAATTTTTATAGCTTATAGTAAATGTAGGTCGGGCAGCATAGTTATTTTAAACTTACGGGACCTATATGACAGCTATTTTATATAAAAAAACTCTTTTCAACTTACGTAGGTGGATCTTAAAAACCTTTATAGTCTAGATGGTGTGCCTTGTCAGCAGCCAGGCAGCAACAAGGCATCATAAGACACATATATAAGGGGGGCGCAAATGACACATGTGCCAACAAAAAATATTAATAATATAATGTTTTTAGATTATGTAGGTTTAACCAGGGGCGAAATGTTATTTAAGTGCGTGTGCCTGTCCTCCAACTGGAGTGAGGTGTAGCAGCATCATCATATTTTTATAAATGGGTTTATATGACATACTTGCAATAGAGTCTAAACTGTTACTATAAGATGTTAACGCACCTGTAAATCTTTTCATACAATTCGCTTAATTAGCGACTTCAGACCACGTCTCGTTATTAACTAAAGTAGGCACATATATTTGAAGGATAATATGACACTATTTGACGGTGAATTATTTTGGTATGGATAACGTAGAGTTCTGTGTCACCGGCTCTTGTAGTATTAGCAAAAAGCTAGACCAACAAATTACAAATTTATATAAAAACCAAAGAAAACCAGCACAGCTGGTGCAAAAGAAAAGAAGTGGTAGTCCAATTCAATGATAAAAGGAATAAAATTACACGAACATCACGAACTATTTAAAATTTATCACAGCAATTTTTAACACACAATATAATTCGATAAATTTAAAAGTCTGGCGTTAACCTGAAAAACTTTTTTAATTTGCTTTTAAAATGTAAAATCGTTCTACAGTTTTTAATGTCTGCGGGAAGTTTATTATAACAACTCATGCCTGCAAAAAATAGTGTCCGTTTTGTGGAAAATAACCTAGTTTGCTCAATATGGACGTCATTACGTTGTCTGGTATTATAAGAATGAATGTTGAACCTAAATTTTATATTTACTTTTACTGACATCCAGTTTAATCGCTCTTGCATGTATATTATGCTGGTATATCTATTGCAACCCAAGACTAGTCGCATGCATCTATTTTGCAAAATCTGAAGTTTATACAGATCTGTCTCATTACACATAAACAATATAGTAGCACAATACTCGAAATGCGGTTTTATAATGCTGTTATAAATTAGAAATTTTGTATTTTGCGACAGACTTTTACTAATTCGATAAGTAAATCCAATTTTTTTTGAAATCTGTTTACATATGTATTGAGTTGAAGCATCTCTTTTGCGCCTCATTTTCTAAATTTTGGTTGGTCGGCTGCAAAGGGGTAGTAGAGGGGTTCAAATATTTGAAAAAAAACTCATAATTCGAGAACGACGGAGTTAGCAAAACGAGGTTTTAAAGGTTAGATTAAGAATAGGGCTGTCTAACAAAACATATGATCAAATCCAAGATGTCTTCCATAGGACAAACAAACCGATTTCCCATAAGCCGTAATGTTAACAAAAACGTAAATTTTACAAAAACGACAAGAGCTTTAGTCTCAAAAATTAATCAGTTTTAAGAACAGATCCTTTATGCATATGGGAAAAATGCGTTTTTCTTAAAAATATTAAACTAAAGCCAGAAAATCTGAAATAAAAGGGACCATGTTTTCTTCAAAAAAGTAGGTTATGTTTTTGTTTATTTTGTTTTCTTTTAAACTTTTTCTAGTTTTTTTTACTTATTTTGAATTATTACATGGGCGCACCAAGGGGGCGGGGGGCTAGGGGCCCGGACCCCCCCAAACCACATATTTTTTTAGATATTTTCCATATATTTCATGAATAAACAGAAAAAATAGCATAAAGTACAACATCATGAGACCTCTGGGGGCCCCCCAAAGGTTTTTGAAGTTTTTTGACCAATGAATCAATGAACTATCAGCCCAAGGTAGGGGAAAGTAGTTCTATTCAAAGAGCTCACTTCAAGGCTCACTTAACAGAGACGAAATTGAAATAGACTAAACTTTTCTCATCAGATTCAGGTTTTCTATTAGGATCTTTTGTTGTACTTGACTAAACCTTTTGATAAGTAATAGGCCTTCTATAGCGTTAAACTGTGAAAAATATTTCACTATGATTTTTAGGTTTAGACAAAGTTTAATTGTTTTAACTCGGTTTTAACCCTCCAGTAGTGACATGAAAAAGAGGCACAACTTAAAGGTAGGTCAGTCCAACAGATCAATATGCACATATGAGTTCCAACCGAGGTTGGTCAAGCAAACTTCTAATAAGTACTTTACAAAATATGTTTATTTAAAAAAATTTAAGTAACCATTATATAAAAAAAAACTTGCAAAATTAAAATACAGTTTTTCCTTGTCATTGGCCTCACAAACCGTACATCACCATATGATTTTCCATGAACTATAATACATAGGGCTTAAGTACAGTCAAACCTAAGGTTCATCAGCTCACAACAGTAAGTACTGTTCAAATTTTACAACAGTACAATATTCGCTGTTGTATTACTACTGTTACTATTACTTTTATTACTATTTTTTTTGTAACAATATTTGCTCAATTATGTATCTAAACGTTTATGCAAATAAATATATACTCTACTCTACAATTGGGCGTAACAGCATATGACCCATTAGGAGTATTAGAGCCCAAGTTTTTTTGAGAGAAATTGAAAAACATATCTGACAGACCTTTTTTCTTGTGGTCATCAAAGTCAACAAAGATTACTTTTTTTCCATCTATTATTAATGATGCCATAAAAATTTTTTTTTGGTAATAAGCTCAGAACAGTACCGTAGAAATTTCACGACAGGACTTGTAGTAGGTCCAGTCAGATACTATACAAATTTTACGGTGTACAAGTTTTAGGTGTCAAAAAGCATGGAAATAAAGGAAAATTTGCACCAAAATAGTTTAAGATAAAAAGAGGTTTGAGTTAGGGAGATTGTCAATTCACCAGTTTATTCTAAACTGTTTTGAGGTCTGTAAAATAAATATTTATTAAAGAAAAAGAAACTTTGATGATACAGGACTTCACTCGACACTATACAGGATGCTACACTACCAAAAGTTTATTTAAGGGTTCTGTAGGATGGTGTACAAATTTGGTTTAGCTCATTATTCACACTTTAACCTCATATTGTTTTCCTTTTCTTTCTTCTCTGGACCCTTTTTTCAACCATCATTTTTAAAATTTTTCAACTGTTTTGAAACAATTATTCATTCAGAAGAGACCCAGTCATGATCATTGCTGTATTCTAGTTTTGAAAGTTGCTTGCCTAGAATAGTAAAAAAATCATAGTAAAATATTTCTTACAGTTTAACACAATTCTATGTTACACTTCTGCAAAAGGTCCACTCAAGCACAAAAAAAGATCCCAATAGAAAATGTTGCCAAAATGGCAGTTACACATTTATCCAAAACAAACCTGACAAAAAACTTTCGAATATTTCAATTTATCCTCTGTTAAGTCAGGTAATAGAGCACTTATCCACTTTCTTTTCCCTTCTTTGAGCTGATACCTAGTTCATTTAAATCAGGATGATTTTTTAAGGTCAAAATACTTGGCATTCCATCAAAACTAACATTATCAAGCTCTCCCCAGCTGCCACAATTCATAACAGCACAGAAACTAATAATAATGATTCAAACTGAGTAAAAAACTGGAAAAAAATTAAATAAAAACATAACCTGACTTTTGAACAAAACATGGTCCTTTTTATTTGAGATTTACTGGCTTCAATTGATTTTTTTTAAGAAAAACGCATTTTTCCCATGTGTACAAAGGTTCAACACTTAAAACAGCATCTTTGTTGTAAATTAAATCGTTTCACTTTTTTTTTTAAAATTACGTTTTTGTTAACATTGCGGCTTATGGGAAAACGCTTTGTTTGTCCTATGGCGACCATCTTGGATCGAAAAACAGCTGATCGTGACAGTTCGTTAGACAAGCTAATTAGGTTCATCAGACTCACAGTTTTTGTGATATACAAAATTGTTTATAAAATGGTCGTCGTCCGTAGTGTAGTGGTGGCAATATTTGCTTCACACACCGGCCGGCGTTTCGGGTTCGATTCCTGGCTAGGTACTTGGATGTTTGTGATTGTTTAAAATGCGTTAACCTTGCGCTCTAACTTTGCAAAACTAGGCGATTGATCCTTATTATGGAATGTTCCATTATAAAAGAAAATGCTTATATAATCACCTCTTATGAACCACATCAGTTAGCGAAACGTCGGTTTCAAATTTATATACAGTGAAACCTCTCCTTGCGGACACCTCTATTAAGCGGACACTCCCTTTAAACCATTGAGTTGTATAACGCCCTAAAAGGGCGTTAGAGACGGAAAGACAAGGCATTTTTTATTGACCCTATCCAATTTGGTTCCTATGGTCGGGTATTTCTTTTACAATAAAAACAGAGATAGACATTATTGAACATGTGAAACGGACAAAGATAGGGTGATTTTGCATGCTAATAATACCCTAGATAATATAAGGGTACTTTTATCTCTTTCACACTGACGGCATAAGTGCGACAGAAAAGCAGCTGGCTACCTTTAATCCACCTGCCGTATTTTGAGTGATTCTACCTGTTAGTCCGTGTATACAGGGAAAACTGATAGACAATGTTGTATAAGTACGGAAATGATTTTTTTTGAATTTTGTGCGGGAATATTACAAAAAGAAATCTTAAAACGTTTAAAAACAAGTTTAGAAGTAACTATTTGAGTTTAAACATGGTCCAAAATTGTTTTTTGTGCAAAAGAAGAAAAAAAAACCATAAAAAAACAACATTTCATGGGTAAGTCGTCTTGACGGATAGTTTTTCCTAAAATACGAGAAAGTTCAGTAGCGTCACGATAGATAGTTTTTTCTGCGACCGTGCGATTTTACCCTCACACATTTTGATTCAGAAAGTGTCACTTCCCCGCACTTTTTTTTGCATTGCATGAAAATTAACAAAAAGTATTTGATTTTCTTAAAAATGATTTCTTTTTAAATGCTTACATACCGATTTTTATCCAGTTGTTTTTGTTTTTTCGAACCAAACTTTTGACATGTCACGGTCGAGTTTCATACATCTTGATGAATTGTTACACACACTGATCTATGTTTTTATAAATTTCGATAAATTTAATGTTCTTTGCGGACTTTACAGTAATTTTAAGTTAAATTTTGGTCTTTCATCGCGAAAGTATATATTTATTATTATATGACCACCGCGACCGGTCTACAGGCCGGTATCATATGTTTATGTCCTTCTAATGTCATTTGACTATCATGCTGTCTTACTTAATAAGGTCACTTAGTTTAATTAATAATTTTGTCCTACATAATATAAAAGAAGAATAGAAACCAACAAAAAATTTGTGACACTTCGATTACCCATTTTCTTTGATTGCGATGGATTAGGGTGACCAGATTACGGTTTATTAGGGTGCCCAGAGTGCGCAAAAAAAGATTTTGAAAAATTTCCCTAAAAAAATTGAAGACCAAACACTCACTCGCCACTCAATGTTTATGGTCGCATACACTAATCCTAACTCGATTTCCGACGATTATGGACAATGGTTACCCCCTGGACATAAACCTAACAACTTTTACTATATTTATTAACAATAGGTAGGTTAGGTTTGGTTAGGTTGGGTAAGGTTGGGTTAGGTTGGGTTAGGTTGGGTTAGGTTGGGTTAGGTTGGGTTAGGTTGGGTTAGGTTGGGTTAAGTTGGGTTAGGTTGGGTTAGGTTGGGTTAGGTTGGGTTAGGTTGGGTTAGGTTGGGCTGGGTTGGGTTAGGTTGGGTTAGGTTGGGTTAGGTTGGGTTATGTTGGGTTAGGTTGGGTTAGGTTGGGTTAGGTTGGGTTAGGTTGGGTTAGGTTGGGTTAGGTTGGGTTAGGTTGGGTTAGGTTGGGTTAGGTTGGGTTAGGTTGGGTTAGGTTGGGTTAGGTTGGGTTAGGTTGGGTTAGGTTTGGTTAGGTTGGGTTAGGTTGGGTTATGTTGGGTTAGGTTGGGTTAGGTTGGGTTAGGTTGGGTTAGGTTGGGTTAGGTTGGGTTAGGTTGGGTTAGGTTGGGTTAGGTTGGGTTAGGTTGGGTTAGGTTGGGTTAGGTTGGGTTAGGTTGGGTTAGGTTGGGTTAGGTTGGGTTAGGTTGGGTTAGGTTGGGTTAGGTTGGGTTAGGTTGGGTTAGGTTGGGTTAGGTTGGGTTAGGTTGGGTTAGGTTGGGTTAGGTTGGGTTAGGTTGGGTTAGGTTGGGTTAGGTTGGGTTAGGTTGGGTTAGGTTGGGTTAGGTTGGGTTAGGTTGGGTTAGGTTGGGTTAGGTTGGGTTAGGTTGAGTTAGGTTGGGTTAGGTTGGGTTAGGTTGGGTTAGGTTGGGTTAGGTTGGGTTAGGTTGGGTTAGGTTGGGTTAGGTTGGTTCAGTTTGAGTATGTTCGGTTAGGTTCCGCTAGGATTGTTTAGGTTAGGTTTAGCTATATTCGGTTAGGTTCGGTTCAGTTTAAGCAAATCGAACCGAACCAAACCGAACCGTTAGATTCGGTTTGATTTGGTTCATTTCGATACGGATGGGTTCAGTTTGCTTTTGTTCAGTTAGACCTTCGATAAATTTTAAAAAGTAAATAATTATTAATTTTTAGTGTTTTAAGGAATAAAAATTGATATAATGTTCAATTAAACTAATTTTTATTTGTAAAAATGTAGGAATCATAATTTTCTTGATTTTGTTTTGAATTTCATGCTTTTTTAAAAATTGTGCATTTTCATAAAAGGACCAAAAAACTGACCCGATTTCGATCAGTGACCTTAGTTATTTCAAGTTTTTGTTGACAGCTGATAGACGTCAGGGACCGTTTTGTTTCAGTTTGAAATGAGAAAATGCTTCTTTTGTAGCAATTTGTATGGGTTTTAATGGGGTTTTAAGAATGTTTCAATTTCAATTTTTTTAACAAAATCAACGATAGTCCGCAATTTTTTTTTTAGAAATCACTATAAAATGGTCTAAAATTATCATTTTTCAAAAAACTTCGTAGTTTTAAGAAAGATGGTAAAACGTACCAGACCCCTGAAATGTGTTGCAGTCTAGGACAACTGGGCGCCGCCAACTCGGCGCCACCAACTGGGCGGCAGGCCAACTGGGCGCCGGGCCAACTTGACGCCGAGCCAACTGGGCGCCGGACTAAAATATTTTTTCTTGATACAATGTGCAGATGAAAAACAAAATAAAAAAATTAAAATGGCGCATCCAAAATGGCGGACTTTCTTATTTATGCATCGATATGTATCGAATATGGAACTTGGCGGTGTTTCAAGTCGCAGAACACTACACCTACCAAATTTCAACACTCGACTTAATAGATGTTGAAAGTTTTGTATAAATAACATATTTATTTTGTTTCTATCTGCACATTTTATCGAAAAAAAAATAGTCCGGCGCTGAGTTGGCCCGGCGCCCATTAGGCCCGGCGTGGCGCCCTGTTGGCGGCGCCGAGTTGGCCCGGCGCCCGGTTGTCCCATTCCGAATTGAAATTTTTAGTTCCGAAATTTCATCTGACTCGAGCATAACTTGTAGTCCACCCAAGAAAAGAAGAGTTGAAGAAGACCCTTGTTCAAAGAAAGAAAATATTTTACCTGGAAGGTACAACATTTGTAAAGTTCTAAGATGAAAACAATAATTTTAATACATCCACTGCACTTAGCATGCTTAGAAATTCTTTTTACTCTTTTTTTTTACTGAAGAGAATTTTGTAAACACACACAAGTAAGTATTCATGAATTATTTATTATTCAAACAGAAAATTGTTGATAAAAAAATTCTAGTGGAATTCAAAATTTTTATTTTGCGCCGCCACTGCCCTTTTTTATCCAAGACAAGCAAATAGAATATTTTTGCGATGTTGCATGTTTCCGGACTCACCAAACCGAAATTCTATTTTTATCCCTATTTTGCTCATTAAATTCTTACTTGTATTTGGTCAATTGCGATAAAAGCTTGATATAATGGCAATTTTGGCCCATGCCGGGTCTACCCGTAGGGTATAGAAGTCAATGCTTTAAACGGACAAATTTTTTGGAACCAATCTTTTCCCTATTTCTTGACATGTAAAATTCACTCCTATAACCGGACACTCTAATAACCGGACGGAAATTTTTTTTTGGTTAAAAAATTCTGAAACCTCCCTTAACCGGACGCGAACCTCTGACAATGGGACGGAGCGCTGCACGACATGGGCATAAATATTATGTAGTATGCTGGCAACAACGCACTCCGCAGCCGCAGAATTACATCTTTCCGTTTTAATGCAAAGACTAAATATTTCTGTCGTAATTACAATATATTTTATTAGGCGGGCGCGGGACTGCTGTGTTTTATTTTTATTGTTCAATTAGGTAGTAATAGATCTCTTTGAAAAGTTGCCTAGTAAAAAACTTCTTAGTTTACGTGAAAAAATGGAAGTTGTTAACGTTTCAGTGAAGGAACATCTATCAGCACGAAAGATCTCTAAAAAATTTAATATCGGAAAAACTCAAGCAGCGGAAATTGTTAATAAATATATATTAAAATTTCGCAGTTCCCTGTCATAAGCGGACACCTCCAATAAGCGGACAAAATTGACGGAACCGTGAGTGTCCGCTTATGGGAGGTTTCACTGTATATTTATATAAGTATTTTTCAACAAAATTGGTCACAGCCAACACAGCGTCAAAATTTGGCAGTCACAAATAAGAAAAAGAAAATTTCTGTCTGTCTAAAAAAACTACAGCAGCTATAGTAATTTAATTTTCAACAAATAAAAAGCTACTTTAACACCCAGAACGGCCAGATTTTATGGCTGGCTGTACGTGTCTACTATTGCCAATTTTTTCTGTTAAATTTGATTTTTTGTCCAAAAATTATCCGCTTCAAGGAAAAAATTTGTATTGTATGGTGGATCGTTTCATATCAATTCAACCAGAGTTTTGGCAGACCATCTCGCCGATTTTGATAATTCTTGAAACAATTATTCTACCCATAAAGGGGATTAAAAATCAAAATTTTAAAATTTTTGTTATGAGTAGTTTGTTGTTTAATTACATTATGAAAATCAGAAAAACTGCCAATTTATAAGCTTAGACATGTACTAACATTAATATAGCACCGAACCGAACCGAATTTGTACCAAACCAAACAAATAGTGGACCTTACCTCTGTCTGTATACAGACCATTAACTAAATCAATGATACATACCTATTTAAATAAACCAGTTCCTAATATCTTTAACAAGCGCGGATCTGGATGAAAATCTAGGGGAGACGAAAAAGTTATTTGTAATATATTTTTTTTCTAGAGAAGGGGGTAGTTCGCCTATTTTTCCTTTAATCAATAACAAAAAGTTCATATTTTTTGTTCTAGGGGGAGGGGTAATTACCACGTTACCCCCGCCTCAAATCCGCGCCTGATCTTTAAGTGATAAATTTTGATAGAAAAACATACACCGGAAATTTAAAATGTCCCTGACTGTACATAGAAAAATAGTAAGAAAATAATTTTTTTAATAAAATACAAAAAACAGGCATTTTAAAGAAAAAATGACAGTGTTAAGTTTACAAGTACATATTACTTTAAGGAAAAATATAAAATTGGTATGTTTATTTATTAACATTTGTTAAGAAATGATAAAGAATAGTATAAAAAAGCTTAAATCCGGAAAAGCTAGCGGACCTGGGGGAATATATGCTGAAATGCTCAAATATGGATCAGAGAAACTACTCGAAAATCTCACATATATTATCAATCAATGCATAAACGGACATCCAGTACCTAATGATTGGAAAATTGCATTCATATCCTCAATATATAAAAAAGGAAACAAGCTGGATTGTAACAATTACAGAGGAATTTCAGTCACCAGCACTCTAAGTAGATTGTACGGTAGGATTCTTAGAGATCTAATAGAGAATGATTTTCATGAACAAGAAGAAGAAGAACAAAGTGGGTTTCCTGCAGGCAGATCTTGTAGTGATAATGTTTTTTGTCTTAAACAAGTAATTAAGAAAAGAAGCGCCAGAAATATAGAGACTCATGTTACCTTTGTGGACCTACAAAAAGCATATGATATCGTTCCAGTAGAAAAATTATGGACGGTGTTGGAACAAACTAATATCAATCATACATACATAAAAGCGATAAAAGAACTATACAAAGGGTCAAAATCTAAAATTAAAATTGGAAATCGACTTTCAAAAGAATTCCTGGTAACAAAAGGCTTAAGACAGGGATGTTGTATCTCTCCAACTCTTTTTAAAATATATATCGCAGTGGCTCTAAAAAACTGGAAACGTAAAGTGCACGGCATGGGAATACAACTTAACGACCGATTTACTATATACACACTACAGTTTGCTGACGACCAAGTAATTGTAGCTAATGATAAAGAAGACATGGAGTATATGATGAGAAAGTTAACGGAAGAATACCAAAAGTGGGGACTAACAGTGAACGTGGACAAGACACAGTACTTATGTATTGGAAACGAATCCAGTGAGTTAGAACTAGACGATGGACAAACAATATCTCCATGCAATGAGTATGTATACTTGGGTGTCACATTTGATAAGACAGGAACAGACTGTAAAGAATTGGAAAAAAGAATAGTAAAAGCAAAAAAGGTTATTGGATGTCTTACAGTATTTTATGGAGCAGAGAGATAAGAAAGAATGTAAAATTTACCATATATGAAACAATGGTAAAAAGCACGCTGTTGTATGGAATAGAGACTTGTCGCGTAACAGAAAAGTACAAAACAAAAATGGAAAGTGTCGAAATGGATGCAATAAGAAGATCAATGAGAATATCTAGATTAGATCACATAAGAAATGAGATCATAAAAGAAAGAATGGGAATCGAGGGAAGCATAACGGATGACATCACTAAAAGGCAACTGATATGGTACGGCCATGTACAACGGATGAATTACGAAAGATTACCAAAACAGGTCCTAGAGTGGCAACCAGTAGGGCGCAGAAAAAGAGGACGTCCTAAACTAGAATGGCAACAGTCAATCAGACAGAAGATGATTATCAGGATCGAAGGAGGTGGAGAATAGGCGTCGGACAACGTAGAAAAACGTTCTAAACCGACATAGTAGTAGAATGTTTATTTATGCGTTTATGCTTTTTATTTGAGCTTACACGTCACCTGATGATTAAAATTATTTTGTTACTTGTTCTCTAAAATGTCTCGAACCGAACCCCAGGCTTTAGGGATTCTTGAATAACATACTAAAATGTTTTTAAAATCCCAGCCTATAGCGTCACCGCTATCGCTAAAGTCCTATTTTATTATTTTTAGCTAGTTGATTTTAAAAGACTGCCCGATGAATCTTTGGTGCACAGTGTTCATGTTCCCGAAAAAGCAGAAAATCGGTATGCTACTAATCGAAGATGGCTTACTGCATTTATTGTTTGTTTTGTTGTAATGGTAGGTATCGAAATTTTGCAATAATCAGGTACCTATATGTTTTTCACAATGTTCTTCTTGGTCAAGACTCCCCACCATAAAGTCTTATGTGGACGAAAACGGGATAAATAAATTAAACATTTTCTTAAGAAACTAAGTTGATGCCTTATTAGGTTAGTTGAAAAGCATTTATTTTTTAAAAAACCAAAAAGTTTAATAATATATCAACTAGACAATACGATGCTCAAAAATCGAAAATCTCAGATTTTAAAGTTTAGTTACTATTATTTTAAAAGTATTTAAATAAAAATCAAATGAAGTAGGTCCCTGTATCACGAACAAAATAAACTTTAATTTTCCTTTTTTTCCAAGTTTTTTTTGCTCTAAAGATAAATTTTACATTTATTAGTTTTTTTGATGGGGTAGAATAATAGTGTATGCCATCTCATAGATACCTAAGCTCTCATAAAAAAGCGCATTCAAATTTGCTCTGTGGTTCAGGTGCTAAATGCGCATTTATATTTTTTAGCTACCATTTGTCATCTACACTTTGACTCAATCTGATTATCGTAGATATTGGCTCGCAGATTCTTGTGGCAACATTTGTGGCGAAAAAAATTATTTTTACGATCGTATTGCATGTTCTGGAAAAGATATGACCGATAAGCCGTAAGTATTTAAAAGTAGTGCAGGCGCTAAAGGTAGTTGAGTATACAAAATATGAGGACCGCTTAATTTGTCCTATGTATATAGATTTCTCTACTTGTTCTATTTTATTTTGGTTTATTCTGATCGTAATATTTTCATCTGTGTTTGTTATGATTTTAGTTTTAGTGTAGTTCATACTTAAGCCTATATTTTTAGCTACTGTATCCAGTTCTTCCAGTATTTTTATCAGTTCTTCTTTCTTGTCTGTTATTAGTTTACTTTGATGCCTATTTCTTTCCAATCTAAGCTTTAAAAACATCTTCTAGGTTAAATAATTTAGAAGATATTATATCACCGTGGCTGACAACTCTTCTTATGCGGATTGGCTTGGTTCCTTCGTGGATTTTGATTGATGTTGTTGCTTCGCTATATATATTAGCCATTAAGTCTGTATATCTGTGATCTATTCGTTTATTAATTAAAGATGCTTTTACTGTTCGGTGCTCAATGCTATCGAAAGCTTTTTCGAAGTCTATCAACGCAATATATAGGAATATTATATTAGTTAGCTCGTTCTATTCTATCTAAAAGAAAATGTTTGTCACATGTTTTACCCGATTTTCTTAAAAACCAAGCCCTCTATCAAAAAATGTGCCCTATAGTTGATTGTAGACAATGAAGTTTTCTTTTAAACGTTGTATAACAAGGTTAAGAATTATCCTTAGAATAAAACTTCCCAGGCGTCCGTGAAATAAATTATTTTTTACAAATCATCAAACAAATTAATTTTGTTACAGGTTTTATAAAATTTTCCCAGCAACTAAGCTCAATTGAAAAAAATATATATTATATACTTCTCCTTTTTTAACAATGTGTAAGTCAGTGGGAATATTTTATTCTATAATCTTTGCAATGGGTTTGATTGATGAGAAACTCTCCAGCGACGTCCGTAAATGGGGGTCATTTAAAAAGAAATAGCTAAAAATATTTTTGTTACATCTCACATCCAAATAAGCTTAGTTCCTGAGAAAATTGGATAATACTTTTAAAAAGTTTCTTGATTTTTAAAAATTGATTGCCTTATTTGAAATCATTTAAAAGAATATTTTATTATCTACAATAAAGTGTAGTTCACGTTTTTTGATATAGAGCTTGGTTTTTAAGAAAATCGGGTATGATTTTTATCCATTGTCAAACTGCGGTCCTCATATTTTGTATATTCAACTACCTCTAGCGCCTGCACTAATAAGTAATGAATCTTATTCCTCATTTACGACTATAACCAAATAGGGTACAATAATACTTGACTCAATAAATTCTGGCCTATTTATGAGCAGCATATAATAACGAAACGCAAACTAAATTTTTAACCACCCATGCGCCATTTTCTCTTTTCCAAAAGTTTTTTGTTATATTACGTTTTGTGTTTTTGTTAAATTATATTGCCTTTGCTAAACGATGCTACCATTTCTAGAAGGCCCTGGATACACTTGACTGTTAAAACAACTGTCAAAAGTTATGGAGGGCCTCTGGACATACCTACCTATATTACGCTCAGCCTCGGCGAAAATTTTTTACTATTTTTAATTTGATTTTGCTTTTAGGTTTAAAAAAAATGAGGAATGTGTAACCGACTGCGGACAAGCTAGGTAAGTAATACTGTTTTCGATCAACACTGCGCGACGGCTCAGAAATCGCCTTTTGCTGTATCAGGTCTCTATGGGAGCAACTGCAAACTGTTCCCTGATTGATCTAAATCCTAAATGGGGCGCTTAAATCAGCCTACTAAACCACCCTGTAGATTATTGATTTGATTAATTTTTTTAACATCTTAGATTAAGACCAAGCAGGAGCAAGTCCCAGAAAATCAGAATCTAAATCGAACATTTGTTGTCAGGAGCGATTCCCAGAAAATCAGAATATGAATCGAATTTTTTTGTTTCATTTATACTTTACTGGGACTCAGTCCGTGGACACACTGTATACAGAGTGTTAATAAAGTATGTCGCCAAACTTTGGAGAATTATTCTTTAAGTGATTTTAAGAAAAAAACTTTGCATAAATATGGGTCCGCAATTGCTTAGTTTTCGAGATACAGGTTGTTAAAGTTTTATTTTGTTTTTTGGTTTATGTTAGCTCAAATCTGGAACGTGTATTTAGCTACAAGACATACATCATTAAGCGTGCCAAATACTAGAAAAAACTACAAGGTGATATTTTTTCCGGGGTCATGCCCCTTTTTTTCTCCCAGAACTTTTTTGCAGTAAGTCACTGGTAGATCCAAAAATATAAGATAAATTCTCTGTCTTATTTAGAAACTTTTTGATCTGTAGCAATTTTTTGTATATCTAACTGTTTTTGCTTCGATTGCTATTCAGAAATTACATAAAACTCGCATAAAATTAAAATATTGTAATGTAGTTAGAGATACAAAAATTTGCAAGAGATCAAAAAGTTTCTGAATGAAACAAAGAATCCATTTTATATTTTTGAATCTGCCATTCGCTTACTGCAAAAAAGTTCTGGGGGAAAAATGGGGCATGACTTCTGAAAAAAATATTACCCTGTAGTTTTTTCCTGATCATGCTCAATGATGTGTGCCTTGTAGCTAAACAGACATTCCAAATTTCAGTCAAACATCTCAAAAACTGCACGAGCTATAAAGAAAAAACAAACATAAATTAAAACTTGTATCTCTAAAACTCATATACATAATATTTCAATACCCATGGTAATTGCCAATGCATGATGCAAACATAAGTCCTCGCTGTCCAGAAGAAAAAACGTCCTGATTGGTTGCTTTTAATCACATATGCGTAATATTTCCATATAGTACGTATTATTCCAATACCCACGGTACCTGATGTATGATGCAAACACATTTGAAATAGCCATCTTAATGGGCATAAGTCTTTCCTTTTTGCAGTCGTTAAGAAAAAAATGTCCCAGTTGTTTATTTTTTCCACATACCTATTATTTTGTTCGTGTATTCGTCACGCCAAATCATCGGCGCACAGTTGACAAAAACTCTATCTATGTATATTTGGCATCTATGCATTTTTCGTATCTTTATTTTTGAATGTTTGCATTAAATGCTAGTCATTGTGTAAATGGTTAACAAGTATTGGAATATTACGTATATGCTAACACTAAGCATTTGCGGAACCATGTTTATTTGAAGTTTTTTTCTTAGAATCACTCAAAAAATCATTCTCTGAAGTTTGACGACGTACTTTATTAACACCCTTTATGCAATGTCCAGGTAGTTTTGACTAGAGACCCTGTATGTATGACATGACGGAACTTATGTGGTGGGAATCCTTTTCTTTTCTGCTGCTAATTTTCAATAATGAAATATACTCATACCACGGCAATGGTATGTCGCCACTCTATTATATTCAAATATGTCAACATACAGGGATTCTAGTAGTACCTAAGTACTAGTTGGGCTAAGGGCACTCATCGTAAAGGCAAGCTTTATAAGAAGCGAAGCCTTACGTTGATTTTTTATTTTTTGGTTATTATTTTTTACATGTTTTCCTCGGTTTCGCATTGGCGGCTCCGTTTTATTTAAAAGATGTTGTTTTATACAGTTGGAGGTACCTAAATCATATATATTTATGTATTTAGAAATAAAAAGTTATTCGACAAATTGTTTTAAAACTCTATTATTATTAAATAGTATTTAGTCTGTTTTAAATTAAGAACGAGCCGCCAATAACCAAAAAATAGGAAATCAAACTCAGGCCTGCTTTACGATAAGTGACCTTAAGTTAGACAGTACCCCAAGAACAACTGACCGAACAGAAGGTAAAATCGTTTATCTATGACCCCAACTTTTGTCGCACGGATTACAAATTTTTATAATGGCGGTTCGTCACAGTTATTTTTTTTTATTTAACATAATGTAAATATGTCATGATGTAACCGCCAAAAGAAAAAAAATATAGACAACAAAGATGAGATCTTCCTTCTTGTAAATTGACTTTTGTTTGCATTGTCTCTATAGTCAAGCATTTATGGGGCTGTGTTCATCGAACACCAAATCATTGGATTCGGATTCATCGACTAGAAATTCTAATTATGCTAATCCTTTTTATGGAAATGAATGGAAACTTGTACTGTCATTGTTTTTTGCATTTGGTAAGTGGGTACCTGGACGTTTATTCTTGATTGTTCGTAAGTTGAGGTGAGCGCTCAACAAATCTCTATACGCTATTCTTGACGGCCGTCAGGTGAACTTAAGTTCATCACCGTTTTCCACGAGAATATGAGTCTACGGAAATTGTTGTGGAGTTTATAACTTTACTTTTTCCAGTCAGTTTTGTTTTGGTGAGCTTTTTTCTAAAGTGTGAAGGTCATTAGCATACATTTTTTACCCATTTTTTTCAAAAAATTGCAACTATCAAAACACTACTCTCCAAAACAAAACTGACCACCAAAAGTATAAGGTTAGAAACACCTCCGCGGATTCATTTCCCTGTGGAAAAAGATGGTGAACTTAAGTTCACCGGTGATCTTAAGTCCACCCGTAAAAGTGAACATTTCGCTCACCTCACCTCACGGGCAGTCAAGAATAAACGTCCTGGACAGATAAAAGTAACGATAACTACATAGTAATTTCCGAAACAGTTTTTAACAAAAAGTAAAGTACCACGCTACCCGAGTGCGAAATTCACACGAGTGTAAGAAAGACACTTTCTAACGTGTTATGTTCGCTATTTATCCTATGACCCCTAGAAATTAACTAGAATTTCCTGGTTATTATTTTTGATAAAATTTTTATTATTTCCCTCCTTGGAGATGAAAGTATTTTCTTCTCTAGAAAGGTAAATATATTTAGCACTGATATTGCCACTTAGGCTATAGATCTTAAAGTCATTTACTTTTCTAGAGATTAAAATATGTTTTGTCTCTAGAGACGAAAATAAAAATCATTATTCGTGTGAAATATCCACCTTTCTAAAACAGAAAAGAGTGCCAATTTCACTATTTTCTTATGTGGCCGTACTTAGAAAGATTTTTTTTTTATACTGGAACTTTATCATTTTTACAAGAATGAACCATGGGTTAAGTGGGACTCGAACCCACAAGCCCGCGAAACGCCATGATCGAGACAGTCCGGTCGAATATAAGCTGCCATCATAGGGCCGATACATCCGAAGCAGGACCACTACACAAGCGGACACAAACTCACACATTAATCACGTCATTCGATTGGCCGTAGTTGTAGACAAAATTATCAAATTTTATTTAATTTGTTACAAGATATTAAAAATCATAAAGAAAAAATTTTTGGTTTTTGGCGATAATTTGAATATCATGTAGATATTTTATAATTCTTGGCTCGGAGTAGCGCTACTTTTTTCCCGTTTAATCAAAATTTAAGGTAAAAGTAACTTATTATAACATTGAAAAACAATACTATAACTTCGAAAAGAATTACGACGCAATAAACCAAAATTTATTTTTTACTAGTCAATTTAAAACAATTTTAACATAAATAATTATAGTAAAATGTACCTGATATTTTTAAGTAGTTTGTAAGTTTTTTAAATTTGTGCTGTCCTGTGATGTCCGATCATAAACTAAGGGACCGGATTTTAAGATCTTAACTCAGATAGACCGAAAGCGTTTTGCCAAAGAATATTTTAATAAAATTTTGGACGAAGTACAAAAAGCCTTTATTTGCATTCAAAGTCACGTGCACGCAGCCACCCCCTCACTTTTGCAAACGTAACTTACATAGGGCTCAATGGGGATTTCGGATATTTTAATAAAATTGATGGTGAAAAAGTTAAATGCTTATTTTTAAACAGGTTCATCTAAAAACGTGGAAATAACAGAATAGATAATAGAATAGATAGCTTAGTGCACTCATCTCTTACCAAATTCTTTTGATAGAGTTGGTGCCCCACTTCGTGATCCACCGACACTTTTTTGGTGCTGTTAAAAAATTTCCCCAGTGCAATTTCAATAGAAAACGATGGAGCACTGATGCAACACGAGCTCGAAGGGTTCCTGCTAAAAAATGTGCACTGAGTGCAACACTGAGTTTGTTCAGTGGCGTACTGAAATGAATCCTGTGGGTCGCATATCGATACATTTTAATCTTGTTTTTTGGGAAAATTCATGTTTTAGGGGTTAATCTTCAGTGGCTATGGGGGGGGGGGGAGGGCGGTGCTTCAGCCTTCTTACGCCACTGGTTTGTTAGTTGCTCAAAAGAATATAAAAAGTGCACGATTTACCAAAATAATACGAAAATTGCACTAGTGGCGCACGAGTGCTGCATTTTTTTCCAAACGAATTCATATGAAAATGATGCGTTTCACACGATTTGAATCCTCAGAAAACGTTACATTTCACGCGTGTGTAGAACTTTTTCCGCGCGCATGTGGAAAAGTTTTTTTTTGTATATGTATGGAAAAGTGTACGGTGACTTTAACTGTCACCATACTTTTCCGCACATGTGTTGCAAAATACTTTTCCACACATGTACGGTAAAGCAGTTTCATTTGATTTGTACTAAATTAAAGTCCAATTTTTTTAAAAATTAGTATAGTTCAACACATCTCGAAAGAAAGTACTCGCGTATTGTTTGACTTGGCTAGCGCCTCGTTCACAACATTCACGTTCGTGTGAAATTTGTCACTTTCGTCTCTTGTTATGTAATATACTATTTATTTAATAGTAGATACCTGGGGTTTGCGTTGGTTAATACTTTATTTTTTAGGGATGTCTCTGGCTTTTTTGTTTATGTTCCGACATGCTGTCGACGTGCTTGTTTGGGGAATCATAATTTCTAGCTTCGTTTTGTTGGTCGTGATTACGGGTGGTCTATGGTAAGTTTAGGGGCTTTACACAAGTTGCGTGATGCATAAATTATGAAATTCCGATCCTCCGGCTCTCCCTTGTCATAAAACTCCGTTTTTGTGATAAAACTTAGTTTTTGTCATAAAACTTAGTTTTATAACTTTGTTAATAAAAAGTGTACTTTTTATCCCGCATTATATGGATAAAAGTTTCACTTTTTATCCCTGTGATGAAAATTGACGGATGAGGGATAAAAGTAGTAATTTGGATAAACAGTGACACATCAAATATAAAAATATAAAAATATAAAAATATTAAAATATAAAAATATAAAAATATAAAAATATAAAAATATAAAAATATAAAAATATAAAAATATAAAAATATAAAAATATAAAAATATAAAAATATAAAAATATAAAAATATAAAAATATAAAAATATAAAAATATAAAAATATAAAAATATAAAAATATAAAAATATAAAAATATAAAAATATAAAAATATAAAAATATAAAAATATAAAAATATAAAAATATAAAAATATAAAAATATAAAAATATAAAAATATAAAAATATAAAAATATAAAAATATAAAAATATAAAAATATAAAAATATAAAAATATAAAAATATAAAAATATAAAAATATAAAAATATAAAAATATAAAAATATAAAAATATAAAAATATAAAAATATAAAAATATAAAAATATAAAAATATAAAAATATAAAAATATAAAAATATAAAAATATAAAAATATAAAAATATAAAAATATAAAAATATAAAAATATAAAAATATAAAAATATAAAAATATAAAAATATAAAAATATAAAAATATAAAAATATAAAAATATAAAAATATAAAAATATAAAAATATAAAAATATAAAAATATAAAAATATAAAAATATAAAAATATAAAAATATAAAAATATAAAAATATAAAAATATAAAAATATAAAAATATAAAAATATAAAAATATAAAAATATAAAAATATAAAAATATAAAAATATAAAAATATAAAAATATAAAAATATAAAAATATAAAAATATAAAAATATAAAAATATAAAAATATAAAAATATAAAAATATAAAAATATAAAAATATAAAAATATAAAAATATAAAAATATAAAAATATAAAAATATAAAAATATAAAAATATAAAAATATAAAAATATAAAAATATAAAAATATAAAAATATAAAAATATAAAAATATAAAAATATAAAAATATAAAAATATAAAAATATAAAAATATAAAAATATAAAAATATAAAAATATAAAAATATAAAAATATAAAAATATAAAAATATAAAAATATAAAAATATAAAAATATAAAAATATAAAAATATAAAAATATAAAAATATAAAAATATAAAAATATAAAAATATAAAAATATAAAAATATAAAAATATAAAAATATAAAAATATAAAAATATAAAAATATAAAAATATAAAAATATAAAAATATAAAAATATAAAAATATAAAAATATAAAAATATAAAAATATAAAAATATAAAAATATAAAAATATAAAAATATAAAAATATAAAAATATAAAAATATAAAAATATAAAAATATAAAAATATAAAAATATAAAAATATAAAAATATAAAAATATAAAAATATAAAAATATAAAAATATAAAAATATAAAAATATAAAAATATAAAAATATAAAAATATAAAAATATAAAAATATAAAAATATAAAAATATAAAAATGTAAAAATTAAAAATAATGTAAAAATGTAAATCTAAAAATTTAAAAATTTAAAAATTTAAAAATTTAAAAATTTAAAAATTTAAAAATTTAAAAATTTAAAAATTTAAAAATTTAAAAATTTAAAAATTTAAAAATTTAAAAATTTAAAAATTTAAAAATTTAAAAATTTAAAAATTTAAAAATTTAAAAATTTAAAAATTTAAAAATTTAAAAATTTAAAAATTTAAAAATTTAAAAATTTAAAAATTTAAAAATTTAAAAATTTAAAAATTTAAAAATTTAAAAATTTAAAAATTTAAAAATTTAAAAATTTAAAAATTTAAAAATTTTAATTAATTTTAAAATTTTAAAATTTTAAAATTTAAAAATTTAAAAATTTAAAAATTTAAAAATTTAAAAATTTAAAAATTTAAAAATTTAAAAATTTAAAAATTTAAAAATTTAAAAATTTAAAAATTTAAAAATTTAAAAATTTAAAAATTTAAAAATTTAAAAATTTAAAAATTTAAAAATTTAAAAATTTAAAAATTTAAAAATTTAAAAATTTAAAAATTTAAAAATTTAAAAATTTAAAAATTTAAAAATTTAAAAATATAAAAATATAAAAACAATAAAAAACAAGTGTGACAAAAAAATATATATGTTCATTCCGTAGGAAAATATATAACTGTGTAATATCTTTAAAACTAAAAGTGACAGATAAAAGTTAGTTTGACAATTGCATTATGCTGTAAAAACTCTAGAAACAAGCCATTTACACCAAAAAGACAATTTAATGCAGACTTTTCAAAAAACCCTCGTAGCGCCAAAACGGGTTGATATATCAAAATGCATATCTTAACAAAATCCAAATCTTGTCTTGAAATTTGAGGCTCGCAGAAGAGGGTTAGTTTTTCTGTATCTCGCCTAGAAGTACCCATTCCCACTTAAAAGACCACTCTAGACCACTCAAGCCTAGTTTCCACTAGAGTCCCTGTATGTGACAGATATTGGCGGAATCCAATATCTGTAACATACAGGGACTCTAGTTTCCACCTATGCGTGCTCACCCTGATTCAAAAAACGTGACGGAACATGGATTTGCTGATGCGTTTTTTTAATCAGGGTGGGCATGCATAGGTGGCAACCAAGTCGTTTTCTTTAAAGCTTTTTCGTGATGCATCGCCTTACTTGACTTGTGCAATTTTTGTTTGGTTTCAGGTACTTTTATGTATCATTGTCTGATAAAGATGAGGACAGAGTGCTAAAGCAAAGCATGTTGACGTACGCGATAGTGGCTTCCATATCAGCCGGTATTTATCTATGTTTGCTTGCTTGGTTGTGGAAGAAAATCACTTTGGTGATTCAGTTGCTCAAGGAGGCTACCAAGGCTGTGTTCGATATGCCTGGCTTAACCGGAATACCTATTTTGGTAAGAATACGAGTAAATACGGATTTTTTCAATCGACCGGAATAGCTATTCTCGTACTCGTAGGATGTGATGGTTCCCATCACATGCTTTGACCAATAGCTAGCTTTAAATACTCTCCGATCCGTCATATGTTATGCGAAAAGACTTCTATTGCGCAAGCTTCGCCTACCGACCGAGAAACGTTGAGTCGATATGGGGCAGGAGAATAGATTTCGCTTTAAACGCGTTAAATTCTCACTAGCTGTGAAAGGCGCGCGACTATGCCATTGGTCGCACAACATACGGCCACTATTGGCCAAAGAATGTGATGGGAATAATCGTTCAAGTACGAGAATGGAGCCCCAGAAAGCAAGGACGTTCTGTACAACTTGATGTAGTGGTAGTAGGTCCTTACCATAGGGTAATAGTAAAAACAAAAAATACAGAAATACTACAAACATTTATTATTGACTTTAATCTAGGACTTTAGAGTGTGTGTGGACTTTAGTGTTTATTAGTGACATTTGTTTAACTAATGATTGTATATTGTTTAGGTCATAATGAAAATATGCACTGCAGTATTGTCACCTATTTTGTAAAGTTAGATTTTTTTGATTTTTGCACAATAAATCTATTTTTATTTATTTATTTAACAAGGTGAATTTTCGTACATAGCTTTATTTTGCCTAGGTGCCCAACTTTTTCCTCTGCGAATATTCTTGAAAGTAATTCCTAATAGTGCGTGGGCGCAGAAATCTTTCGAGCTTCAGCCTGACTAGATCAGCATGCGATTTTGGGAACAGTGTTGCCAGTGATTTTCAGAAACATTTTTTTGACTACAGAAAAAATATTGCCGGTTACTAGTTCTTTACTGTTATTTTTTATTAACAAACGTGAAATTTAGTACCCGTGAATTTAAAAATAAAACAAGTTTCGTGGCTAAGGAATTTTTCCGTGAGTAGCTTGAAAGCTTAACCTCACGGGGGTCCAAGATCTAATGGACACCTAATAAGTGTTCAGTTAACTGTTTCGTCCTTATGGGACTCCTGAGAACACTGCTTGGTCAATGTGAAACTCTTACAAAGTTAATTAGACGGTTTTGTCTCTAATCCTATGTGAATAGTGAGAAAACTGTCGTAAGAAGCGCCATCTACCAAGATACGAGAGAAACCAAAGCAAAAGCAGGCGAAAAGTAAACTGCTATACATATCGATCAATGAAAAGATCGATTACACATAAAAAGAAACAAACTAATCCGTGACCTACGACAGCTCTTTCTGCCTTTCAGGCCAGTCAACGCTAATTGAGTTTTTTCCCGCTATCAGACACGTGAGCGTCAGTCAGCGGAAGCCAAATAATACTAACAATCGTGAATAGTACCCGTGAATTATCTCATAAATTACGGGATGAAGAAGTTAGGTAAAAGAATTAGTAACCGGCTATGTTTTTCTGTGACCTAAACTGTGTTTGAATGTAAATGTCAACATTGTCAGACAGGCCGAAGCTCGAAAGATATCTGCGCTCGCGCACTCTGGTAGGAATAAATTTCAAGAATTTTTTCAGACGAAAAAATCTGAAAGCCTCGGCAAAATAAAACTGTATACGAAAATTCATCGTGTTACTCATTACTTAAAAAATAGCCCGTTGTACGGTAGATTATAATTAAGATATTTTTGGTTTAGGCCCTAGTCATTCAGCTCCTTATCACTTCACTTTTTGGCGTGCTGTACTTTTTCATGCTTTCAGCGGGGCACTTGACGAAAATTTCTCGTGAGCAGACCAGGTAAATATTCAGGGTGATTCAAGTTGGGAAATTTTAAGGGGGTAATTCTAGAGAAAATAGAGGAAAACCACCATTTGCAAGGCACAAACTTTTTTTTTTGAAAATCTCATCATTACGTCTCTCTACATCCAGCGGCGTAGCGGGCCTGACGGGGCGGGGGGCCGACAGCTAAAAAGGGCGCCCTCAAAAATATTGCGACCAAAAAAAAAGTTTTAGTTTCCTTTACCGGCCCTGCTCTTTTATAAAGCTTAGGGCGCTTCGGGCACCCATGGGGGGGTAACTCCTATTCCTGCAAACAGCAATTCTGGACAGAGGTTTAAATACTTAACACGCCAGTGTCAAAAGTCAGCGCAATAAATTATTTTAGTGTGAACATAATCGTTCTTCCTTTGACGTTATTTTAACAAAGTTCGTTTTATTTATTATTTATTTTTGTAGACACCAATAGGACTTGTTTATTTTTTTAAATGTTATACATACACGGCACATGTTTATATTTATTATATTTAAAGTGGATAAATAAATACCCAATTTAGTAAACTTAATATTTGCGTGTTTATACATATTTTTTAACAATATAATTTTAAAATCTGTGCAAGTTTTTTGTGTTTTTTTTTAAATATTATAATAAATATTTTACGAACTTTAAAAAAGGAAATGTTCAGTGCCATTATTTAATGCTCACTTACATTTACATTTTGTTGATATAAAGATTATTTTAGACCGGGAAAAATATGATATATTTTCTATATAAGAGATATTATTAACAAATAAAATTGATATTAAGAGGCTGGTAATTAATGGCTAAAACCAGTAAAATTAACAATGAACTGGAAAAAGAGCTGACAAGAATTAAATGGGACCTTGTCGGCTTGTCAGAAACCCGTCGAAAATCAAAAAACCTAATAAAACTAAACTGCGCTAAACTACTATACCATAAAATTAACGAAGATAGCAGCAACTTCGGAGTAGGATTCATCCTATATTCACAATAAAAAGAACATCACTTAAAGTTATTTAAGTATACGCTCCCACTTCTACCTACGATGACGAGCTCATCGAAGCATTCTATGAAGACATCTCAAAAGCTATGGAAGGACGCAAAACATATCTATACTAGTAATGGGAGATTTCAATGTCAAATTAGGAAACAAAATTGACCTAGAAGAAACTAAAATAAAGCTTTGGATATGGCGAACGGAATAACATGGGCACAACATATATGAATTATGTCGAGGAAAGACACCTTTTTGCAATGATTTCGTTCTATAGAAAGAAACTACAACGATTGCTTCGCCAATCCTGTCTGCATTAATTTCCTTATAAATTCGTTATTACTCAACCGATTTTAGTAAAATAAAAAAAATGATGGTGAGAATTAATTGCTCTCTAAAGATTATAAATAAAATTTGCCGCCATCTTAGAATTTAAGATGTCGGACAAAATCTTTGGATTGACTGTTGCCATTCTAGTTTAGGACGTCCTCTTTTTCTGCGCCCTACTGGTTGCCACTCTAGGACCTGTTTTGGTAATCTTTCGTCGTTCATCCGTTGTACATGGCCGTACCATATCAATTGCCTTTTAGTGATGTCATCCGTTATGCTTCCCTCGATTCGCATTCTTTCTTTTATGATCTCATTTCTTATGTGATCTAATCTAGATATTCTCATTGATCTTCTTATTGCATCCATTTCGACACTTTCCATTTTTGTTTTGTATTTTTCTGTTACGCGACAGGTCTCTATTCCATACAACAGCGTGCTTTTTACCATTGTTTCATATATGTTAAATTTTACATTCTTTCTTATCTCTCTGCTCCATAAAATACTGTTAAGACATCCAATAACCTTTTTTGCTTTTACTATTCTTTTTTCCAATTCTTTACAGTCTGTTCCTGTCTTATCAAATGTGACACCCAAGTATACATACTCATTGCATGGAGATATTGTTTGTCCATTGTCTAGTTCCAACTCACTGGATTCGTTTCCAATACATAAGTACTGTGTCTTGTCCACGTTCACTGTTAGTCCCCACTTTTGGTATTCTTCCGTTAACTCTCATCATATACTCCATGTCTTCTTTATCATTAGCTACAATTACTTGGTCGTCAGCAAACTGTAGTGTGTATATAGTAAATCGGTCGTATTCCCATGCCGTGCACTTTACGTTTCCAGTTTTTTAGAGCCACTGCGATATATATTTTAAAAAGAGTTGGAGAGATACAACATCCCTGTCTTAAGCCTTTTGTTACCAGGAATTCTTTTGAAAGTCGATTTCCAATTTTAATTTTAGATTTTGACCCTTTGTATAGTTCTCTGCAGATAGAATTGGCAACGCAATCGTATAATTTGTAAAACAATGGTTAAAACAAAATCAGATTTTGAGAGAACCACTTCACCGATTTTATTATTACTTATTTTTTTAAAATATTGTTATTATTTTTTATATTCTTGGTAGTTTTTATATTTTTCACCAATAATAAAAAGGTACTCTGTGCGCCAGTACGATTTAGACAACCAGTTTGCTAAATCGTACCGTTTGCAACCCTTTACAAAAACTCTTGTTTCTCCAAAGTTCAATAAAATACTATATTTTAAAAATTGCTCCTATGTGTCCAAAAGACTGATCTATCGTTCTGAATTAAAAAATTTTTACAATAATTAGTTTTTAACAAAAAAAAATAAAAACGAAAAAGTGGTACGATTTTGGCAACCTTACCCTATGCATCTCTAATTCTCTTTTTTTTTTGTTGGTGTTTAGATTGTTGTCTGATGGAAACTACCAATTTAACCTGCGTTCCGAAACTACTGAATACTATCAGTTCCAGCCAGACATTGTGATTATGTTCAGTTGGGCTTTCGCCGGTTTTATGTGGTTCTGGTTGTCACAAGCTGTTGTTGGGGTTAACTATATGACCATTTCTGGAGCCGTTTCGAAGTGGTACTTTTCAAGGTATGTATGAGTTTCCTTATCTCACTATGTAAGCAGCAGTTAACAATTACACACACTTCGGTACACAGTGTATGTATAGGTACTTTAAACACAAAGGACCGTGCATACCGCTTATGGGAAAATAAAAATGTAATCAAATTAGAGTATGTTGTAGATCCTGATGTTTTGGTCAAAATATTAAATACAAAAAGATCGTATTACTGATTAAAAACTGCATTTTAATGTAGAAGTCGTTTTTAAGCTACAGGGGCTTTTTGAAAATTCTACATTAAGAAGTTGGGCTATAACTATTTTATTTAGGTAAATTTAATTTTGTTATAAATCGTTTTTTTATACATTTTTTAATAAATTAAAGTGGCGTTATCGGTATCGTTAAATTGGTACAGCGTCCGACAGGACTTGGGTTCTGTCGAGTCCTGTTCTAAGTCTTGTTACAAGTCCTTTTGTGAAATTTCGAGAGTATGGTATGGTGGAGCTCATTTTGAAGTTTCAGAATTTTTTTTTTCCCAAAAACATTTTTTCATTGCATTAAAAAGTTTTTGACAAGTTGATTTTCAATCTTTCTCAAAAAACTTCCTGTTGAGTCCTGTCATGTCCTGTGGTGTTTTGACATGTGTCCTGTTGGGCCCTGTCGATTCCTGCTGTAAAATTTCTACAGTACTGTTGTGAGCCAATGACCCCCCTAGTAACACCGGGCGTCCCAGGAACGTACTTTTTAGGTCCCAATGTCCCCATACCTAAAAAGTACGTTTGAAAAACGTTCAAAATGGGAAGATTAAAAAACGTCCATTTTGGAAGTCTTTCTAGGTCCCCACTATTTCCGTACCTAAAGAGTACATGTTTTAAACCTACTAAAACGGAAGTTTTAAAGTCTCGCAAAACAGGACGTTTTTAAAACGTACTTTTGAGGGCCCTCAGGGCCCCAACATTTGCGTACCTAAAAAGTACGTTTTAGAACGTCCTAGAAGGAAAGTTATAAAAACGTGCAAATCAGTACGTTTTCAAAACGTACTTTTTTGATCCCCTATTGCCCTAACCTTCAAGTGCCTAAAAAGTACGTTCTTAAAACGTTCCAAGAAAGATGTTTTAAATAAGTGCAATTAAGGACGTTTTTAAAACGTACTTTTAGATAGATAGATAGATAGATAGATAAATACTTTATTGCCAACAAGATTACAGAAAAAAGTGTAACTTAATCCTATAAAAAAGCATCGTTTCTCCCACTAGCATCCTAATCATTATCTACACATAGGCTGATAAAAAAAAGTAAATTTCAAACTTTACGGTACTCAAATTGGAGTGGAGTAAAGTTTTAATAGGGCTCAATATCAAAGAGCCCAATATAAAAGGGCGCAATACGTAAAGGCCCATAAAAGGGGACCAAAAGCCTTGACTATATGGGGTTACTGGAACGTTTTTAAACCTTCCCCTAAAACATTTTTTAAACGTATCCTGAAACGTTTCTTAAACGTCCCCTAAACCGGTTTTTCGACATTCCTGGAACGTTTTTTGTACGTCCCTGGAACGTTTTCTGTACGTCCCTGGAACGTTTTTTGAACATACTTTGAAATTCAACATTGTCGAAGGCTGACATTTCCATTATTTTCTTGTCAACCTATTTTTTTGTTATTGTCAAAGATACATCTCTGAATAACCCCTACATCTTTGAATAACCCCTATTTATTGATATTATTTTTATGTATTTGTTTTGAATTTTAAAATTATAAAATTAAAAAGAAATAATTAACGGTAATTACGTAAAAAATAAAAAGATAAAGAATCATAAAAAATATAGAAAATTAAATATTAATCATTTTAAAGGAAGTTTTACGCTGATTTTAGACTGTGACAAAATAGCGCGGAGAAATAGCGTGTTGAAAAAAATTAACTAGAAAAACTGCTTTGTCACGCGCTATTTTGTTGGTGCTATTTTGTCATAGAGGCTTGATCATAGAATTAGTGGGCTTGATTTTAAAAATTAAATATAAGAAGGGTCATTCCATAAGAAAAATTTAAACTTTACGTAATATCTCAAAAACTAAAAGCCACAGATAAAATTCAATGAGTGATTCAATGATGATTCACGCCTTTTCTACACGAATTTTAAAACGCGACTTGCATAGCTTTTCTACCGAATATTTTTGAGATTTGACTAGCAGCAGGGCCACCTATTGTCGGCATTTTTCACTTTGACGATATCTATAAGGGAGTGCTTTACGCTCTAAACTCCAAAAACCTGTTAAGGAACTGATCCTTGATCCTTCACGATCACGATCACGACGCATCAGTTATTAACCTGATAAAGACACATTAATATTCTGTAAAAGTGTTTACTGTTAAAAAATCTTGTTTAGCTTTTAAAAAAAACATAATGTATATATAGATATTTTGTCTTGTCTTGAGCACCATCTTTAAAATTGTCTGGAAGTGTTGTAGTCTTAAACTAGTGAACTTTTATAACTTCCTTTCGCGTCACTTTTAGGTTAAAAAAATGTTATTAAAAAAAACGTGACAAAAAAGACGCAGAAAATTAGTAGGTTTGAGAAGTCTTAATCTAGTGGCGTTTTAGAACATGTGGTGGAGGACTTTTCAAGTATGAATTTGGCATCTGAACATGACGAGGGTAAAAATACGTTATATATACACAGCACCAGAAACTTCAGCAAAAAGTACATTTTTATAGCTTAATTTCTCCTTGTTTATGAGTTATCTTTAAGCATATAGATGTAACAAAATAAATATTAGATGGTATAAGGTTGTTTCCTAGTAAAAAATAACTTTGTTATTTTTGTTCACGTTAATTTAACGTTGATGTGATTTTTGTGCTATGGGGGATAATTGATTTTTATTTTAGAAACAAGGCCTACGTCGACGCACCCATCTCGACCAGTGCGAAGATTGCCTTTAAATTCCACTTGGGGACCGCCTTTTTAGGTGGTTTTATCATTACCGTGATTCATGTGATCAAAACCCTAATTTCGTCCCTGGCAAAAAATCAGAGATTCAGAGTTTTTGTGCAATGTTGTGTCGAGAATTTGGAAGAATTCTTTAAGTTTTTGTCCAAGAATGCATACATTATTACAGGTAGGTATTTATAGTTCGCATGAAAACAGCTTAAAACTGCAGATCGCTTTTTTGATTTGTATCATTATTAATTAAATCTTTCAAGAAAAGATAAAAGGTAAACAGCTTGATTATACAAAGAAATGTACAGGTCAGGTCTAACCCTCTATTGAGAAACCGGCCCTTAAAAAGGCTCTAAACCCCCAAGGGCCAAATTTGGATGACCCTAAATACACAATCATTTGAGCTTTGGATAAATAATGTCGCAAAATTTTTCTTACATCTGACGCACTGCCATCTTTTGCCATTCTGTATAAAATTATAAAAAGAATGGCGCTTTTGTAAATAGTTATGTGACGTCTGGAAGGCGGGACTTCGACATGGGTTGGTTACGTAAATTACTTGAAAATAAAAATTACCTACTTGAATACCACCTGTTAAGCCTAGAACGACCAAAATTTCGAAAAATCTCCCTCAAAAATATCACCCAAAAATATCCGAAATTCTGTTTTCTCGCATAGTAAACCGAACAATAGACAAAAGGTACCTACAGATAATCAAAAACGAAATTGATTACATACTTACTACTGGGAAAAACATCGTTAGAGATGTAACAGTCCGAAACAGCTTTACAAAAGGCAGATAGCACAGGATGGTCAGAACAAAAATCTGCATTGATAGAAATTTCGAAATGAAAAGATTAATAATAACAATGAACAACTTGACAAAATAAAGCTATATACAAAGAAAGGCTAAAGTAACAGATAACCCAAAACTTAAGATGCGAAAATTAAAATATAGATAAAAAATGATACGCTGACAAGAGCTATGACCAAAGTAGGAAAATATATCGCACAAAAAGATAGAGAAAATTGTATAGCAAAAGAAATAAAGAAACTGATGGAAAAAGGCGGAACCTGGAGAAAGAATGAAAAATAACATGGATAGAATACACAGAAATCCAGACAGCAATTGTACGTACATAGTACGTAACTCTGCGATGTATGTACGTACATAGTACTTACATTTTCGACTTACGTCCACATGTGTACGTCCCAGGGACGTAACTTTAGCCATTATATTCCTTCGATTTGTACGTTCTATGTACGTACATTCGACGTACTATGTACGTACATTCGACGTACTATGTACGTACCGAAGTACGTACTATGTACGTATATTCGACTACTTTGGGCCTTTATTTCTGTACGTCTTTTATACGTCCCATTGTGGATCCACAAGGGACGAAAAATACACCTAAAATGGAGTAATGTATGTAAAAAACTCCTAGTAGGTACGTCCATGGTAGGTTAATTTTAAGGTAAAATGTACATACCCCAGACGTACATGGTACATAAATTGTACGTACCTTCGATGTACATAAAATGTACATACCCTGGATGTCCATAAAATGTACGTACCCTGGATGTACATGGTACGTACATAGGGCGTCAAATTAAAACAAAGAAATTGAAGGATTAGGACTAGGTATTATTTATAATATTCCAGCTACCTGAACATTCCTACTTTAGAGTGGATCTTCCAGTTTTACCGCGAGACTCGAAGTCTGCACAGGTTTGATTAAGTTTGTTTTGCTTAATTTAATATTTAAGAAATTATATCTAACAATGCCGTTAAATGTTAACTAGTGTACGCCATATATTACCAAATTCCGTTGTATAAATTTTCCGAAGCGCATCTCTAAAATAAACGTAAAATGTACGTACTTTGTACGTAGCTCGTGTACGTACATACTTGTACGTACTATGTACGTACATAATTGTATGTATATAGTACGTACCTAATTGGTCCAAGAAGTACCGACGTAAAATGTACGTAAAACGTACGTACCTATAATGTACGTAAAACGTACGTACCTATAATGTACGTACTATATACGTACACATTTGTACATAGTACGGTCCTAATTGGTCCGAGAATTACCGACGTTAAATGTACGTAAAACGTACGTACGAATATTGTCGGTATTCACCATTATTAGTTTGTCTTGAAAACAGTGTTCTATGTGTAACTACTGGTAAATTTCTAGAACTTTGATGAGATGTAAGATTTAGCTTTGTCAAAAACGATTTTGTTGGACAATAAAGCATGTTTCAATCAATCAATCAAAATCAAACAATCAATATAATGTACGTACTATGTACTTACACATTTGTACGTACATAGTACATACCTAATTGGCCCGAGAAGTACCGACGTAAAATGTACGTTAAACGGACGTAAAATGTACGTACCTAGTGTACATATTATGTACGTACACAATTAGTACGTACCTTATTGGTCCCAGGACGTACCGACGTAAAATGGACATAAAATGTACGTCCCTGGGACGAAGTGTGCTGTCTGGGAATAAATAAAACTAAGAAAAATGACAAAAGAAAATAAAAGAACGAGCCAAGAAATAAGAGATGAGAAAGTTATAGAAAATAACAGAAATATGAAATGTCTAAGGCCGGCTGTAGGTAGATATGAACTAATTAAAATAAAGTATATGGACGGCATTAAAGCTAAAGTTAAAGAGGATAATATAAATATCACAACTATTCTATAGAGAATTATATCAAACAAAAAGGGAACCATCGCGAGAAACCATGAAGAAAACTCCAAACAAAAATAAAGAACATAAACTCAGAGCTACAACCTGAAATAAGCAAAGCCGAAATAAAGAGAGCATTAAAGAAAATAAAAAATAACAAATCACCCGGAAATGATGGAGTAATGACATGCTCAAGTGGGGTGGCAAAGCTGTAGTTAATACCTTTCAAATTCTCCTGAATAAAATATTAAAAGAAAAAATAATCCCAAACAACTGGAAAAATCCTTAACCATTATTCTACACAAGAAAGGCGATAGAGCAGACCTAAAAACTCCTCAAAAGAACATGCAGGCTTCAGAAAAGGTTTCAGCACAGTTGACCACCTATATTAACCATGAAAATCCTACTAGAACGAGCCAACGAATACAACATTTCACTACATATTGCGTTTATAGACTTTAAAAAAGCTTTCGATAGCATTAAGCACAGGGCAGTAAAAGCATTTTTAATTAATAGCCGAATAGATCACAGATATACAGATTAAATATCTAATATATATAGCGAAGCAACAACATCAATCAAAATCCACGAACCGAACCAAGCCAATCCGAATAAGAAGAGGTGTCAGTTGAGTGACACAATATCCCCTAAAAAAACTTAGATTGGGGAGAAACTAATAGGCATCTAATCGGTAAAAACGTTTGTACATTTAAACACACACTTTGTTTATTCTACTGTTTTTTTTAGCTGTGGTAGTTGATCCAATTGAAATAAATAACTACCTACATGTAAACTACGGTAGAGTGAACTGTTTTTGATTTTTAGCAATGCACGGCACACCTTTCATTAAATCCGGCAAACGCGCAGCCAGGCTGATTTTCCACAATTTAAAGGACATCATTGCCGTCAACCAGATTGGAGACTTTATTCTTGGAATGGCTCAGTTCCTTATCATGCTTATTTCGCTGCTGTTTCTTGCGTTGTTACTCTACATTTTCCCTAGTCCGGTAAGTTGATAAATAACTTGGTAAATCGTTCATCATAAAGTAAGTTCTTTATGCTGCGGCAGGGTAGTCGGCATCACATGCAGAAGATACCAGCTTCGCATCTCAAACAACAACGCAAAAAGAAAAAAAAAGTCACGCAGCCCTGCCGCGCCCTTCCTTTTCAGCGTTCAACAGTCGACATCGAAATGGTGTGCGATAAACATGCACACAAAAACATAAGTTGACCTTGTACATCGAGAATATAAGCAGGTGTAGTCCAGGAGCCAACAACCGAATAGCCAGGATTAATAGCCCAGGAGCCTTTTTACAGTTGGAACCAGGACGGCGCGGCACCAGGAAATCTCTTAAAGTCAACTCACGACGACCGCGACTGTTGCGCTGAAAAGAAAAGTCTATCCCCTATAACCAAGTTCTGCTGGGACGATAGCGATGTAAGGTAGATGCAAGTCTAACATGTAGCAGGACAATAAAATAAAGGGGGGAAAAGCGGAAAAGTCTACTGTGTATACTTGCTACGCAGTATAAAGATCCCTGCCCTCGACAAAGAGGAGTCGGGCAAAATTAAGTCCTCTTAGAGAAAGAAAAACTTACATCCTAAGGGGCACGTGCATCAGTTCGGTATATGGTGTATGGACAAATCGGGGTTTGCGAAAAGGGCGCGTCCTGTACCTAGTCGCTAAACCAAAAATGGGGTCTCCTCACCACTACTACTACTAAGTTCTTTAAACTGCGATACAGCAAAGCGCTTTGTTGTAATGCAGTAGAATAAAGTCGCGTACTCATTTGAGTCAGAATTCGCATGCCTCGCTGCGAGACCAAATGCTCGTTTGAGGTTCCCACTCTGATCGGATGGCGCAGGTTAATACTATGGGTCAGAGGGGCACCTTTGGTGTAGTGTAGTAAAGAATGTTTTTATTTGAAGTGTGTTAAATATACTTGTATTGTTTATTGTATACAGGGTGTTCTAAGTTAAGTGTCCACCATTGCTAATTCTTTTATTATTAAAGATAGAAAACATTTTAATGTGGCAAAGTTTTCGAGTTTTTTCAAAAAACATAAAAAGAAATTAATTGAACCCTGCATTTTATAATTTTTTCTAATAAGTTTTTCAATTCTAAACAAAAATTGTCTTGTGATTTTTTTTCCTAAAGTTAAAAATAACGAAGATATTTAAAATTTAAAATTACGTACTGAAATTTTTTTTGGTAGAAAGAAGTCTAAGCGTAATTTTGAATTTGGAATATCTTCGTTATTTTTTACTTTAGAAAAAAAATCAAAAAAATTTTTTCTTTAAAATTTAAAGACCTATCAAAAAATTCTATAAAATGCAGGGTGTTCGAATAAAATTCGTTTTCTGTTTTTTGGAAAAGCTCGAAAACGTGAAATCGCGATGTTCGATTTTTTTACTTAAGCGTCTTAAAAAGCGTCTAAAATTCTACTAGTTTGCAAATTTAAACTTTTTTCTATGTTTAATAATAAAAAAGTTGGCAATCGTGGACACTTAATTTGGAACAGCCTGTATATATATAACCTATGTAAAATAATATAATAATTTTGTATTATTTATTATAATGTTTTTGTTTTATAGGGTGCTGAAGGAACTTCAGTTTATCTATATGTGGTTGTTGGTGTGGTTGCTTTGGTTATTGCTGCCGTAACATTTGGAGTTTTTGAGGTAAGTTTCATCAACATATCCTTGCCAAAAAACCCACATAAAAACCCATAGTGATCTTATACACCAGTATTTACTAAAGGGTCTACAGTGCTAAGTGCTACAATCCTAGGTCTACAAGTCTAGATTTTGGTTGAAGGTTTAACTTCTTTTTGCCGCGAATGCAATAGTTTTTAATATTTATATAAATTGTTAATAAATACCTTGCGATATGGGTAATCTTTTTTCGTTGTAACAAAGACATTATTTCCTTACAATGGTTAGAAATAAATAAAAATACAGTGAAGTCCGCTTATAACGAACCCGTTTATAGCGAACTTCTGGTTAATACGAACCTTTTTTCTTTATACGAAAAGTCATCCATAAATACTCATGTATTGTCTTACTGGTTATAAAGATTCCGCTTATAGCGAACCTAATTTTAATAAACTAGAATATGTATTTTTCTTTTAAAACGAACTTTATATAAGCAGATAATGGGCGTTTTCACACTAGACGATACGGCAATGACACGAATGGTTGCAAAGACATGCACAAGACCCAGAATATGATCACGGGTATGAATTCGATAATAATATGCTTGATTTAGTAGAAGAACAAGCTAAGAGAAAAATGTGTGACTTCGATTTTAACGATTATGTGACTATTGATAAAGACATTGTAGCAAGAGAAACGTTGACTGATGAGCAAATTATAATCTCCCCGTAACCTCAAACATGGTTTCAAGTGATAATTAGGAAGATAATGATGATCCTGTTCAAGATAATTCTGTTGAAGTCACTAAGGTTTATGTTCCAACCATTCGTGAAATGGAAAACAAAATTTCGGAAACTCGTAATTTTTTGGAATCACGCCAAGTTCCTGATAAAATATGGGCGTCATTTTGTAACCTTGAAAGCTATATAAACAGGGAATATTTTTCGAGTAGAAATGTACAAACAAAAATTATGGATTTCATAATAATAAAAAAAAAAAATTTAGGCTTCTTTTATATATATATATATATATATATATATATATATATATATATATATATATATATATATATATATATTACATACCACCATATTATGTACTTTACGTATTTATATGTAGAACAATAATAATAAACGTCTTTATTCTAAAAATATAAAAATTTATAGTATTTTTTGTATATTTTTAGTTTTCTTAATCTTGGATACTATTAAAAAAAAGAAACACAAAAAATTAAACAAAATTTATTTATGACTGTTTATAACGAACCTCGGATATAACGAACCGTATTTAGTTCATTTTTGAGGTTCGTTATATCCGGACTTCACTGTATTATCGTATTTTGGTTTAAAAATGGTAGCCATATTTAAACCTCCGAACGTCACTAGGAAATGTCGAATAAAAACGGTGTAAGTCGGTGTCAGCCATTAACGTATTAACCGGAGGAGACTAGGAAATAAACAAAAAAATCGGCCGTCTAGATAAACAATTTGTTTTAAAAAACGTACTTCTGCAGTAAAGAACTCCTCAACTATTTTTTTTTTATCCATAGAAAACTCTATTTCCTTTCTCTTTAAGAATCACCAAAATTATCCGATCTTTCCTTTACTTTTATTTCTTTTTTAAACCAATGCAAGGGAAAAAGACGAAACTGTTCTTTTTACAAACCCTTACCAGATTAATGATACACCACCAAATATGGATATATAACAACCGGTGATCACTTTAAATTGTGCCTTCAGCATTTATTTTGCTACTCCTTCGTTTTCTTTTATTAAACCAGTGCGAGAGAAAAAAACAAAACTATACTCGATTACAGTCCCTCACTAAAACAAAGGAATTAGAAACATGCCGCAATGGTCTAGGCCCGCGTAAAGTATCTTATTTTGTTCCTCTTTTGTTAAACCGATGCGAGAAAAAGAGACAAAACTATTCTTGATTAGAAGGTAGTCCCTTTGGCCCCATTAGTATTTTGTGAAGGGTCAAATGCGGCGTTGTTCGGAATTGTTCTCGTGTTTTTTCTTAAAATATATTTTCGATCTGGACTCAAAATTAATATTAAAAGACTTTAAAATGGTGTGGGAGTGTATTTTGTGCTAAAATCTCGACCATCTTAATCCAGAAGTTTCGTTTTACAAGTAAGTTAAATAACTTGTTTGACCTTCAAAACAAAACAAAGACCAGTGCCGTAGAAATCAATATAAAATCAGAAAAAAATATTAGGCTATTATATAAATAATTATTTTTTGTTAAAAGTGTTTAAACATAAGTTTAGTTAAAATGTACAGGGTATCCCAAGTTTTGGGGTTTTGATACTTTTAACTGAACTACGAGCCTTGATTTTCAACAGATAAGGTAAAAAAGGTCTTATTAATATGGCAAGTAATTTTTTTACGTATACCTTTTTTACTTAACCGTTTTTTTTGTGTAAACAGTTTTTTTTAGATTTGGATCGAGGCAATTTTTTAGGTTGGGTTAGTCCTTTTTACCTACTCTGAATTTTTAAGGTTGTCTAACCTACAATAAAATACACCAAGCTAAAAGCATCCTAACCAAACATCTAAAAGGTATAAAGACGACGTCTCTACATGCAGATTTGTTTTTTATTCAAAAAATTTAAAAACAAACTATAGTTACCTACTTATTATTTTTTTCATTGTTAAATAAAATCCATTTCTATGGATGATTGTTATAACTCAAAAATTGATTGCAATTTATTTAAAAACGGAAAGTAAATTTCGGCCCTGGTATCTAAATAATCCTATTTTTACATCATTTATAAAATATTTTTTGTTCCTTATTTTTAACTATAAGCGAGACGATATTTTTAATGTTAAATAAAAAAAGTTATTTTTCAAAATAGTATCAGCATTAAGTGATGTGTCAAAAAATAAAAATGGCAAATAAAATTAATTTTTTAAACTAAAATTATATTTTGTTCAAATTGCATTGCAAAAATATTCTGTTTAAAAGACAATTTGATTTGACATTTTGTTCAAAAATTACTTTTTTAAATGACATTTTGTTCAAATGGCGTTTTGGTTGAAAACAGTTTGTTTTAAAACATCTTTTTCAAAAACATTTTGTTCAAACATCCACCTGATATAAAAACTTTTGGTTTGTTGAAAAGTTAGTTTTTCGATTGACATTTTGTCGAATGGGGTTTTCTTTCGAAAACTTTTTTAAAAACATATTATTTTCGAAGACATGTTTTTCAAACATTTTGGTAAAAAATATCTTTTCTACATGACATTTTGTTCGAAAGCAGTGGGTTTGTATGACATTTTGTTCAAATGGCAAAAAGCATTGAGTTTAAATAATATAATGTTTAAATTTTTTAGTTTCAAAAATATTTTGTTCCAATGACGATCTGATGGTACAGTTTTTTTGAAAATATCTTTTTTATATTATATTTTTTTGAAAAACATTTTGTTCAATGACATTTTGTTCAACATTTTTAAATTAGAATCTGTTCAAATAGTTATTTAAACAACAAGGTTTGAAAACGACTCTTTGCACACGATCGAGACAGTTTGGTAGACCGAGCCGAAGGCGAGGTCTACAAGTCGAGGGAGTGTGCAAAGAGGTTTTCAAACGAGTTTTTTACAATATTTTTTATACGACTGTTAATAAAGAAAGAAAAATCAAATTTTAATGTAACTTGTTTTTATTTCCGACATTTTTACAACAAAACTTTAAAAATTCAACAATTTTTTGATGTATCTAATCAACAAAACATACGAGCAGTGACGATTGCTACGGAACTAAGCCAACTTATATTGATGGGTGACAACAACAAAAATCACAATGACGGGAGACCCGTATGCAGAAATGACATAGGCGTGCGCAAAAATGACATAAGCGTGTGCAAAACGTTTTGCACACAGCGTGCGGAAAATGCCATTTTCAGATCGTGTTCTCCGTGCGCAAAACCCCCTTTTACAAGACAGTCGTATAAAAAACATGTTAAACTGTGTTTTTAAAACATTTTGTTCAAATGACAATCTGACCGAAACCATTTTGTTCGAAAACATATTTTTTAAGTGACATTTTGTTCGAGTTGCATTTTTTTCGAAAAAATTTTGTTTGAGAATCTAATAGAAAACTTTTTGTTCAAAAATTACTTAAATTCATATGACATTTTGTCAAATTGTTTTGTTTAAAAATATCTTTTTTGAATTTTGTTTGAAAGCAGTGTAATTGATTGGCATTTTTAATTTTTTGAAATGGATACGTTTGCGATCAATTGATTAGAGTTCAGTGTGGTTAGGTTAACAGGTTAGGATCAATTAATAAAAGTAACACCGATTGCGACCTCCCAAAAAGAGATACACAGGAGCTAGTTTTTCGAAGAGTTTTCTGTTTGAAGAAAATGTTTTTGAACCAAACGTTCTTCAAACAAAATGTCATTCAAAAAAGATGTTTTTGAACAAATTGTTAAAAAAAAATGTCAATTGAACAAAACATCATTCGAAAAAGATGTTTTTGAAAAGACTATAATAAAGCAATTACTACAGAACAGAAATTGATATGTTGCACTTTTTTCCAGTTTCTTTTCTAATGAAACTGCTGATGAAAACCGAGATGGTAGTACGATGGAATAAGTGTCGCATTAACTTTTCTCAAAATAACTCGCTATAAAAAAGAGTTGTTTTTTAGGTACATATTTTTTGTAGGTTTTCGTAGACACACCGTTAATCTTACTAAAAGGGACAAAACCACCGCCGTAGGAGGCAGTAAATACAAATATATTTGCAAGAAATTTTAAATTCAGAGAAAATTGAAAAATGTAGAGTAGCATAACCAAAAAAACTATTTTAGTTCTGGCTATGGTTATTATCCTAATTAAAACAAATGGGTAAAACTAACCCCACTTATGTGGTGCATCTTAATAAATCCCCAGAGTAAAAATTGTGTTCCCATCACACCAATAAATCGAGGGCTTTTTCAAAAGTCCAAAATATCCTTATCTAAATAGAGCTCTGTTACTTTTTTACAATATTACTACCAATTTTTCATAAAAAAAGGAACTAAAATTATATTTATTTTTTTATATACAAAAGAAAAGTAGGCACTACACATAGTATCTAGGTTTAAAATTGTAATAATGGGGGTGATCTAATTGTCGCTAGGAAAAAGAGAACCTTTAATACCGTTTTTGGCTGCTGGAGACGACTTCACAATTCTCGGTGAGTGCCCCTGTTTGAAAATCAAGTGGGCTCTCATTCATAATGTTCGACTTCTGTATTTGAGAACATAATCTCAACAATGCTATTAATGTAAATTTTTATTGTCAATGGGTATCTATTCAGCTGTAAACTAAATTAAATTGCTTGTTTTAATAAGTTAGGTATTTACTTTTAATAAATAAATATTTTGCCGCCGTCACGGGTAAACCGATCGACCCATTCAAAGTATAAAGA
Organism: Aspidapion aeneum; assembly: GCA_963576565.1. Lineage (NCBI taxonomy): Eukaryota > Metazoa > Arthropoda > Insecta > Coleoptera > Brentidae > Aspidapion > Aspidapion aeneum. Next base: position 52,409,222 of record OY755043.1, read on the forward strand.
ATCAACATACATCTGCTGTGTGTCGCACAGCGTTGCCATCGTCTTTCCAAAAAATATGTCTATTCTTTTCCAACTTATTGAAGCCATCTAGGGGTCAAATCGAATTGTTTTGATGAATGAATTTTTGCCGCGGTTCCTGGTCTCCTCCGGTTAATACGCCGGTTAATACGTTAATGGATTTAATGCCCAAAGGGCACTGACGAAATTATACAGTTTTGTATTTTCATGAATCAGATTATTGGGTAATTTTGTACCCCACTGCGACTAGTAGTCACAAGTAAACTTAGCAGTTGGGTGTTTTTTTTTATTTCCAACTTTTAGGTTTAATCCTTATTCAGCCTTATAAAAAGCACTATGCATTTACAATTTATTTGGCTTTTTCCAAAAAATACGTGTAGATTTTCTACGGACGGGAACAGTATTACCTTCCGTTGAGTGAAAGTGTGGGAGGAGAAAGGGAGGAGGGATTTAGTAAAATGGTGTCGAAAAAAATCTTAAAGCGTGTGCAGATTTTTTTTTTAAAACGCTACATGTTAATAACTACAAATATTACTAATAAGGAGAGGGAGAAGGGAGGGAGAGGGATGAGGAAACTAGTAAAATGATGTTGAAAAAAAAGTTTTAAAGCGTGTGCAGAAAGAATTTTTGAAATCGCTCTATATTTTGTGAAAGGTATAGCTACAACTATTACCCATAAGGAGGGCGGAAAGAATAGAGGGAGAGACGGGGGGAGGGGGGGAACTAGTAAAATGATTTTGCAAAAAAATCTGAAAGCGTTGCAGAAAGAATTTTTGAAATCGCCCTATATTTGATAAAATTATGCGAATATGGTTTTTGAATAGGGTGGGAGGAATGACAGGAGGGGAGATGAGTGGAAGCAGGAAGGACTACAAAGTAACTACAGCAAAGTAGAGGACATTTGCAATGGCTTATCAAAGGAAATTCATTAAAATCGCCTGAAATTTAGATAATTTGTATACCTTAAAGCCTACATCATGTGACAAAATGGCGTCTGAAGACCGCCATGTTGATTCGAATTATAGCCTATAGCAACTTAGGGATCATTAGCAATTCAACAATGATTTTTTATCAAAGTCGGTTCAGCCGTTTAGCCTCTAGCGTGACACAATCATACATACATACATATCCCAATCGAAAAACATTACCCTTCCGGTCGCCGTGCTGCAGTTGGGTAAAAACCGGTAAACATTTTATTTATTTTTGATATTTTCGACCTTTTGGACTGCCCTTGAAAGACCTTCAACAGAAAAAAACCTCATCAAAATCGATTTACTGTTTTCAGTTCTACATGCGCATAAACAGACTGACACACACACACTGCCGTCATAAGCAAAAACACAATAAGGATATTTGATATTTCACAGTCAAACAATCTCAGATCACATATTTTAAATAGAGTGTTACCTTAGAATGTGAGCTATCAATTGTACTTACTGTGTTTTTGCTTATGACGGCAGCACAGACACAACCCCACCATTTGTTTCTGGTAGCATCTTTAAAAGCAATTTAACATATTTAATTTTATTATTTCAGACAACCATTGATACCCTGTTCGTCTGTTACTGTGAAGACAGTATGATGAATGATGGAATGGCCCGTCCCTACTACATGTCAAGGGAGCTTATGGAATTCATGGAAAGCTCCAAGAAAATCTGTGGAAAAAAAGTGTCAAACGTTTAAACCAAATATTTTACAAGATGGAAGAAAAAATTTAAAGCGTAGTTGTAAACAAGTAAGCAGGGAAGTGACATTTACAAATAAACTTTGTATATGGCAAATTCTTTTGAGAAAGATAGTGTTCCACTAACGCTCTCAAAAGAATTCGCTATTTATTTATTCACAGTTTTTGTTGTACTTATATAACGGGGGTTCAAACTATACGTATTACCCAACTTTCTAAGGCAAATTAAATATTTTTGGTCCATGAAATAATTAAAATCCTACTTTTTATTACTGCGATATTATAAGAGCTAGAAAAAGTCTAAATACAAAAGTATCGGGTTAATCCTAAACCGCGAATCAATGCTTTATCTAACAAAACAAATGAATGTCAAAGACTTATAAAAACACAAACAAACATCTCCTACGGAACACCCCATATAATAAACTCAAAATATTTTTTTTATTCTGAATTCTGAAAAAATATATGTTATATTGGGGCCCTGCCGTTTTTGAAATATTTGCATTTTATAAATCTAAATAAATATTAAGGACGTTGCCATCATTTGTTGATAAATGACAACTTGCTATCTGTTTTTTTACTTTGTTAAACATAACATTAGGATAAACCCTACAAATTTTGTATTTCACTTTTTTTGCTAGGTCTTATAATAAGCGTAGTAGACCTTGGATATATGGATGTATAAAAGCTTTTAGATGCTAAAAAAGAATATTCCTTAAAACCAGCGGCCAAACAGTGCTTCCAATCCCGTGTATTTTATTTAAGTTAGGTTGATGTAAAACCACAAATACGCACACGCTTCCCTTAATCCCTATTAAACGGCAAATATATACAGGGTGACCCGATCTTAAGGGACCAAACTTTACCAGCGTGTTGGGCGTTCAAAAATAATTAAAAATAGTCTATACAACATAGGTCGAAAAATGTTTTGTAAAGAAAATACAGGGTGTCAAAGTTTTCTTTAAAAAAAAGAAAAAAATTATTATCTAGAAAACTACCTTGGACAACAACTTTAAATTTGGTACAGAATAAAGGTTAATAGAGCTGCATACTTTTCTTTATAAAGCAACCATGTAGGCCCGCCACGGGCGTGCGCACGGGTGGTGACTTTTAGAATTTTTGAAGAAAAAAATGATACACCAATGGATTTTTTTAAATTTTAAATTATTTTTGAGTTCACTGTCCAATTTAAGTAAAAAAATGTCACCTTACTTTTTTTCGTACAATGCTTCATTGTGGAGAAAAAAATTAAAAATGTTTAAATTTGTTGCAAAAAAAATAAAATAATTAAGCCAATAAAATTTTTAAATTAAAGAAACTAGACAAATAAATGGATTATTATTATTATTTTTAACCTAAATTAGACTGTGAATTCAAAAATTAATTTAAAACAAAAAAAAACCATTGGCGTAACATGTTTTCTTCAAATAATCTCACCACCCGTGCGCACGCCCCTGGCAAACCAAAATTTTTGCTTTATAAAGAAAAGTGTGCAGCTCTATTGAATTAAAGAATCCAGTTATGTAGTTTCTTCAATTCAATAACTTAATTATTTTATTTTTTTTGCAACAAATTTAAACATTTTCAATTTTTTTCTCCACAATAAAGCATTGTACGAAAAAAAGTAAGGTGACATTTTTTTACTTAAATTGGACAGTGAACTCAAAAATAATTTAAAATTTAAAAAAATCCATTGGCGTATCATTTTTTTCTTCAAAAATTCTAAAAGTCACCACCCGTGCGCACGCCCGTGGCGGGCCTACATTGTTGCTTTATAAAGAAAAGTATGCAGCTCTATTAACGTTTATTCTGTACCAAATTTAAAGTTGTTGTCCAAGGTAGTTTTCTAGATAATAATTTTTTTCGTTTTTTTAAAGAAAACTTTGACACCCTGTATTTTCTTTACAAAGCATTTTTCGACCTATGTTGTATAGACTTTTTTTAATTATTTTTGAACGCCCAACACGCTGGTAAAGTTTGGTCCCTTAAGATCGGGTCACCCTGTATAAAAAGATAATATTAAATATGAACGGAAAACGTGTTATTAATAGGGGTAGACCAAAAACAGGATCGGTATTTTGGGTTTGGCCAATAGGTATAGGTATCAGCCTCAAAAAGCTGTATCAGTCGATTTCTGGTTATGAATGCTTCTACTTTTGCGATTTTGCCTGAATGATCAATGGACACCAGATTGCTTGTTTTCAACATTTATGAATACGTTACCGAAATACGTTTTGGAAGTTTGCTTTAAATGTTTATATATAGGGTATATTTATGTAAAAATTGTTTAAACGCATTGTTTTAATACAATAAAGCATACATTACCTTATTCTTTTAAATATATAATATACTTGCTTATATCTTGCTTAGTTATAGAGACCATCTAGGTTTTTAAAGAGAAAGGTATGCTTTTTAGTGTAAGCTATAAAAAGACTGAAGGATAGATTTTCTAAAGAAGTTAGAAAGTAGGTATGGCTCAAACGAGGCACCTTTTAAACATTTTTATTTGCTTTATCAAAAAATACTAATTGTACATTTCAAATTTAAAGGAAATCAGGAACAAATAGTTATTCCTAAAAATTAATATTTACCATAATAAGTCTACCTACATGGTGAATCTTAGCCAAAATGTAGAATCTGGAAATTATAGATGACGGCGTATAATAAATAATTATTTTTTAACTTTTAATTCTAAGAAGATTTTCTAAACAATTTCGATACATCTTAATGAATGGTTGAAAGGCAAAAAAGTAGGTATCAAATTAGTTATTAAAAAGTTCCAAATTAAAACAATATGTTCATGCAAAGACAAGACAAACCTTTATGAATATTTAAGCGACAAATTCATTAAAAGTACCTACTTATTACTGACTTGTATTTTCCAATATCTGTAGTTTATTTAGTATGTATAGTAAATGACGACTTTACATCGACTAAAGAATAAAGCCAACTATAGGTTAAGAATCACCCTGTATAGACGACGACCGCCTCGCCTGTAAAATAAACTTTTCAGCCATACTGTATAACTAAGTAATTACATAAGCCAGGCTCCTTGAATTTGTTAAAATACAAATAATATACCTAATATATTTTTATAACTAAGTATTTTTGAACCATAAAAAGCTAATAGACCACAGTACATCATTCTATTTTTTAAGTGATGCGTAACAGGCTAAATTTTTGTACATAGCTTTATTTTACGGAGACGTCCAACTTTTCCGCTGCAAAAATTCTTGAAAGTAATTCTTTGTGTATGCGCAGATGCAGAAATCTTTTGAGCTTTGGACTGACTAAACCAAGCCTGCGTTTTGAGAGACAATGTTGTCATTGACTTTTAAACACATTTTCTAAGACAGAAAACTTAATTCCTGGTTGCTAATTCTTTATTGTTACTTTTTTCATCCCGTAATTTGTGAGATTAAAAGAGTAACAGTGAAGAATTAGTAACCGACAATTTTTTTTCTGTGGCTTAAGAAATGTGTTTCAAAGTAAATGGCAACATTGTCTTCATCTCCAAATCAGACGCTTGGTCTAGTCAGTCTGAAGTAAGAAATATTTCTGCGCCTGCGCACTTTGTTAGGAATCACCTTCAAGAATTGAATGTTAAAAAATTCAGCCTGCTACTTATCATTTAAAAAATAGACCGGTGTAATGTAGACTATAAATAATTCTAAGTTAAAACCAAGCCTAAAAGCATTGGTTTATATTTTTGTGGGAGTATCTACAGGGTGTCCCAGATAAAAGTAGCTACATTTGGGGATTTCTGAAACGGTAAGTAATACAATTTTGGTTTAATGAAAAAAAAATTCGCGCTCTTTCAAGCCCAATATGATGTATCAAAATTAAAAAAAAGTATAAATAATGATCAAAAACTAAAAATTGTGTTTTTCGTAAAATGAAAATATCGTCGCCATCTTGTATTAGCGACTAGACGAAATGACTTTTTTCCGGGCCTTCTAGTTTGGTGAAGCCATAGCTAACTTTGGTAATTCTTATGGGCGGCCATATTGGATTTATAAATCAATAAATAGAGCATTAAAATAGATTTTCAACAATGTATAACGAGCCTATCTTTGTGGCACAAAAAAGTGATTTTAATTAAAAAATTGTTTTTAGCTTAGTTGGCTGTAAAGCAAATGTCGTAGATACATATGTGAAAAGACGTATAAATCCAATATGGAGGTTATAAAAAATAATAAACTATGGCTATGGTTTCAAAAAAACTAGAAAGCAAAAAAAATCGTTAACATGATTTGACTGGCCGTAGTCGCTTATACAAAAATAAGAAATTTTATTATTTAGTTTGTATACAAGATAGCGACGATATTTAAATGTTGTTTAATATTTTAAAATCCCTGTAGGTATGTTTCATTTAAATACAGTATCTGATAATTGGCCTTAGAATACCGCAACTTTTTACATATTTAACCAAAATTCTATCTGTTACAGTTTTCGAAATCCCCATAGGGTTACATTTATCAGGGGCACCCTGTATAGATATAATAAATATTTTGTTGTTTACTTAGGCTATTGCTAATAAATTACAATATTTTGCATCCAGAGGCGTAACTAAGAAACTAAAAATAATTAAATTTGAATTTCATTAGACTGTCAATTCTAGACGAATGCGTGCGAAACAATTCGGTCGGGGGTGTATGAACACAGAGTCAATTTTTTACCGAACGTCGAGCCCATTGTTCAAGGGATAAATATGCACAGTGATCATTATTTTGAGCCTCTGGTATGCTACGGCCATTTTATGTTTAGTTACAAGATTTTGTATTTTTGTGCTTAAAAATAAACAATTATTTTGTGTAACAAGGTGGTTTGTTTTAGAGTCACTAAAGACGAGTTACCCTTTATGCCCTTTTTACACGGTAAAGTTTTTTAACCAAGAAATTTAGAACACGTTTCCGTTGTAAATGATCATATAAATTTGACACAGGTTGCAAAGGCGTATTTAGCTAAAAACAGAAGGGCAGGTTCCTAAATTTCATGGTCTTTTTAAGAGTAGGGGCAAATTCAAAATGAGGTCTGAAAGGGGAGGGGGGGAGTTCAAATTCACAAATTATTTGCATTACATTGTTTGATTTCAAAAATTTGGTAAGAAAGGGTGGCAGCTGCACCCCCTTGCCCCCACAACATACGCCCTTGGCTGATTAGGTTGTTAAAATATCTACACTACATTATACGAGATGAGAAACAGCTCTCTTTGAAGTTCTCAATTTATTTAAGGTCAAGGGCTGGATTTACACGATCAAAAAAATAAAATTAATTTGTTGCTCAATAAATTTCACCGTGTGTCTTTTTGACCTTGATATGATATCGCATAGTTGCGAACACCACTCACACTGTTCGCCTCTCACACAAAAGACAATGCGATATATTAAGGTCAAAAAGACCACCTACACTGTTCTCCTCTGCGATAGATTAAGATCAAAAAGACCACTTACACTATTCTGCCGTCCTAAGTAAGACCCACCTATCTGCAAAAAAATCAAAAATGAGTTAGGACCGAAAATGGCTTTAAATAGGTAATAATTTGGAATTTTTTTTTGTTTTATTACTTAGCTATTGCTATTAGAAACCCATAAACATTTACCAACAAAAAAACATATATTACTATGTAACTCTTGGCAAGCATTTAAACTTTAAACTCGCTTTTCTCGAAATAAGTGAAAACGTAGATAGGTGGGTCTTACTAAGCACGGCAGTATTCGCCTCTGCACACAAAAGATTTTTCAAGGTCAAAAAAACACTCGCACTCTTGGCCTATTGTCAATAAGACCACCCATACTGTTCTGTTTCTGTGCGTTTATTATACTCTGTTACCCTTCTCTGGTACGTGACTAAACAAAGGGAAAGGTTCCTTTGAACCCGCTCGAAAGCTGGCCGTCCCTATATACTTTTGAAATCAGGTAGTTTTTAGGCAGTTAGGCGTTAGCCCCTATCTCGTAAACATCGTGTATTATAATCGCTGTAAATTGAGTTTATTACTACGTAAATATAAAACCTATGGAAACTTAAAATACAGTCCTTTTATTACGTGCAAACGGCACATTTTTTTTGGTCCTAACGAGCGAATATTATTTAAAACTCGGGCGATTTATACACGATAACAGGGGCAAATACAAAAATAAACCGTAAGATCGAAAACGAACATTCAAACAGCAAACTCATCAGAAAACACATTAATCGAATATCAGTGAAAATATCGAACAAGCATAGTGAGCACATAAAAATTATACGAAAAATCGAGCAAAAATCATCAAAAATATACAGAGTCAAACAAATATTATGAAAGAACATACAGTGCAAGAAAAAATCAAACAAAAGCAAACGAGAACATTAGAAGCATTGACAAGGATTAGTGAAGTTATTAATTTGTGATTTATACAAATTGCAAATCTATCAAAGTGACTTACATAAAAATCGAAAAATCGTAAAAAGACATCGTTTACGGCGGAAAATCGAGAGTGCCAAATTACAGCAATGCGATTTCGATGCGTAATTAAATGTACAGTAAAGTAGACTAAAACTTGGTGACTAGACAGTTTCATACAGCACATTGGTTTATGGTTAAATGGATGGACATTTATTTGTTGCAGTACTATTGTCAGCTAAGTCATAGTCTTAAGTTTCCATTTTCCAACTTTTGCTTAATCTGCCTTAATAAATTTGGATTTTTTTAAATAAATATATTTTATATGATCAAAATGCCTAATAAAAAAACAAAAGCAAAATCACCCGCAAAAAACAGACCTTACAGTATGTCCCAGAAGACGTTGTTGATGAACCCGATATTGATGAGTTATTATTGCGTAGACGGCAACTTACAAGCCAATTTGATCGATTCGAGAAAGTACTCGCGGATGCAGATGAAACAAAGGTCACAGAAATAAAAATTCGTAGCTTAAAATTGTCAACGGTTTTCTCAGAATTCGAAAATATTCAATCGACTATTGAAGCTATAGATGAAGAATACATACCTGACAGGGAAACGAGAGAAAATCAATATTTCTCATTAGTAGCACGTGCCGAAAATTTCATAGCACAATATACGAAACCAAGTACTGAAGCAAACAAAAATATCGCGTCGAACTCATCATGATGTGAACATACATGTAAAAATTCATGCAATCACGATTCATTCCCCGATTTAGGTTTAGATCTACAAGGGTTACCGATTCCAAAGTTTGATGGCAAATACGAAAGTTGGACTTCTTGGTTTGAGATGTTTACTAGCATGGTAGATGAAAATCCCAAATATCCAACTATAAAAAAGTTTTTCTATTTACGATCTGCTCTTCAAGGCGAAGCCAAGGAGGTTCTTAGCGCATTAGCAACTACTGAAAATAATTATAGAACAGCACTACAGTTGCTAAAAGAACGATTTGAAAATAAGCGGATTCTAATACATAATCATATAAAAAACATAGTTGAGTATCCAAGCTTATCCAAAGAGTCATGCGCATACTTACGAAAATTTATTGACACGATCACCCAAAATTATCGCGCCTTACAAAACTTAGAAGAACCTGTAGATTTTTGGGACACTATTTTAATTTACTTATTGTCAAATAAATTAGATAGCCACACAAGGAAAGAGTGGGAGGTTTTTAATAAATCTGAACGTCCAAAATACGAGAATTTCATGCAATTTTTGAAAAACAAATGTCAGATACTCGAAACACTTGAAAGTAAATTGTACTCTGAAAAAAATACTTTTAAGTACGATCAAAAAGCTCAAAACAAACCCTATTTTTCAAACACATAAAAAATCAACACTTGCACACGTCACAACGGAAAACGAAAATTCAAACTACATTCAAACAGAAGCAGACAGTCAGTATCAGTCAGACATCGATCAAACAGCGAACATATCACAAACAGACCCAAACATTCCACAAGCATTTTCGAACATACCACAAACATTCTCGAACATACCACAAACATTTTCGAACACACCTCAAAGGTTTTCGAACAACCCGCAAGTATTTTCAAAAAATCCTCAAACATTAAATCAACAGCAAACATTCGAACAGACATCTTCAATCATGCAACCTGCGAACATTCAAACATACGCAAACACTCAAAACAATTCAAACTTA